>JBBDGP010001024.1:1395000-1995000 GCA_037952835.1 Lithobates septentrionalis
GTTGTGGGGGGTATGCGGGCAGGGGGCTTATCGGACTCTGGAATAAAATAAGTGTCCCTCATAAATCCATCTTCAATCATGGAGTCATTCGGCAGTCAGCCGTCAATGAGTGCAGAGCATTTCTTCTCTTTTTCAGGTGCGGCAAGTGGCATGATTGACGATAGATTTAATAAATGAATTGTCAAAAATTCTCTCTTTTTGTGTTTTTATTACTTTTTTACTCTTTTTTGGCGAATGGGTAGGTACCCCATACTCATTCACATAGGAGGGCGGGATCTGGGGGCCCGCTTACACCTACAACCACAGCCCAGGGTTGTGGGGAAGAGACCCTTGTCCCCATGTTGATGGCGCTTTGGGGTGGGGGCTGCCCCAAAGCACCCCCCCATTTTGAGGGCATTTGGCCTGGTATGGTTCAGGAGGGGGTGGTCGCTCGCTTGTTACCCCCTTTCCTGACCTTCCAGGCTGTGTTCTTGGATAAGGGTCTGGTATGGATTCTGGGGGGACCCCACACCATTTAAAAAAAAAAAATTACCAGTAAATTTTTTTTAATTCAGCTGTCAGCGGGGAAGTCCATTGACAGCTAATGACTCATCGGTTGTTAAGGATGCCGCGGCTGGCTTCCCGGCCCAACTCCTTAACATCCAGCTTTTACTGCCCCCTGACTGTGCAGTGTATTGCAGTGCATTTGGCAGGGCAAACACCTGCCAAATACCCTGCAAACTTGAGTGTTCCCTGAATGGGATGAACAGCCAATGTTCAGCCCAAACTCATGTTCAGGCCGAACCGTTCACCAAACTCTAGTCCTGAAGCACAACTTGCTATGTAAAAACATAGCAGAGCACAGCAGTAGCTCTTTTCTTTATGCCTCTTTAAAAATTTCAAAGGCTGCCATGGACTTAAAGTGAAACTAAAGGTATACTTTTTTTAAATAGAAAACAAGTTAAACTTACCTGCTCTGTGCAATGGTTTTGCACAGAGCAGGCCTGATCCTCCTCTTCTTGCTATGGAGGCACTAGTGCGTGCTTTCTCCCGAGCCCCGCTGTCATAGATTTTCCTGATAGTTATTAAACTGCACATAGTTGGCTGAGCTACTAGTGCCACAAACGAAAATTGACAGGCAATGGGTTCTCTAGTAGCAGTATCGTTCAAAATGAAAATTAAATTTGGTGGAGAATGTGTCCCAGACCAGACAATGACTGTTCCAGCAAACTGGTGCATCATAATGCCTTTACCTAAATATAACTGGCCTTTTTAATTTTTTTTTTTTTTAACTCTAGCAAGCTTCAGCATAGCTGAATAAAGCCATAAAAAACTTTCTTTCACTTTATTGAACATCAGTGGAAATAATTACAATTTTCTTTGGCATATTCCTTGTGTATAAAAATTGGAATAGTTTGTAGGTTCCCCCTAATGAAAGACCCACATTACTGTAATATTTGATTACCTTGACCGCAACTTCAATTACAACAAGGATTAACTATATACCTAGGTCTTAAAGGATCAACATAAATTTCATAACACTTCTTTATTCAATCAAGCTAAAAAAACACTTCAGTCTAAATAACTCTACAAAGTTCTGTTAACTTTTTCAATATCAAAACTGTAGAAAGTTCATAAAATAAATAAATAATTTACCCAGCAGAGAAAGTTATTGACCACCATATAAATCTTAACTTGTCTACATGTTCTTCCTCATCACCAAGGATATCCAGGCTCCTTAAATTGCTTTTAGAGAGACTCTTTCTAACATTTGATTGTAAAGATGTAATCCTTAGAGCCTTACCAACTGCACTGCATCAATCTTTTTTTTACGCTTTTCAAAAAAAGAAAGTGTAGGGGTCTGCTGCCATCTACTGTCTGTATTTCTAATTAGACTTTGTGTGTTAATTACCACAGAGTTAGTTGGTTACAAACAGGTACTTCCTGTCCCTGCTAGCTGGTTCAGGAACCCCAATTGGAGGACTATGATGCTATATAAAGAGGAATTTATAAGAAGGAGACTCAGAGAACTGAGCCCCATGGCCTTATACAACCAGGAGCTACTGTATTTGACCCAGGTGAGAAGCAGAGGCTATTAGGCAAGTATTCCTATGTTCTAAAAGTTTAACTGCAGCTGCTCATAGCTTCTTGAGTTTGTATTTAAGTCCTCATGACAAACCTATCTTTGTTCTATTATTATTATTGTTATTATCTCACATGCAGAATGCCAGACAGCTAGGTATGTGCTATTGTATGTGTGTAGTGGTCATTTTCCAGTATAATTGTAGTTTAACCTGTTTATTGCAACCCTTCTGGTTGGGGATTCTATAGCTAGTTTTAGCTAAGGGTTCAATAACCAACATAGGCTAGAGGCAGGTTAGTCATCTGATGACCGCTTATGGTAGTTGGAAGTCTGGTTGCACGACAGATTAGAAACTACTAAGGACAAAGATGCAGAATAAATAGGCTGGCTCTGAGTTCCAGTGCCACATCATGGTTTTGGCTGGTGAAAATCTGCATTTCAGGGTGGTTGGAATATGGTTGGAGGATCTTCTCATTACCACTGATCTTCTCTTTAGGTTACCAACACCAAGACGGATGTTACACCACAATCACACTCTGGGACCCTTGCAACTGAACTTTGCTGCAATATTCATATTTAAGTATCTTTACTAATAACTAATATACCTGGGTATATGTGCACAATTCTACCAGGACTCTTGTTGGTCCCTTTGTGATATTACCTGTTTGTACAATGGTTGCATGTACTATTCTTAATCTTTTCTTATACAAAGCTTGTATTGTTTCCATATGGGCGTGTGTGTATACTCTTATGGGTAATGTTATATGAGTGGAGAACTACAAAAGCTATATGACTCTTTACTCCCTGCAGAAGTTGCTCAGCTAGTGCTACCACAGTGATACTTATGCAGTTGAAAATAATTATATATTTTTGCTTTTTCTTTGCTTCGCATATGTGGCCAGGGTCTGCAACTTGGTCAACTGGACAACAATTTTAATACTTGACAAATGATTCCCAGAGCATTATAGGTTATATAAAGTGAAATAGCAGAAGTAACTACATGCCCTAAGGCTCAGATTCTTTGACTGAATTGCCATATTATAAAATATGATTCACTCCTTTGACTCATGTTTGTGTAAATTTCAGTTTGAGATATAGAACTTTGTAAACAGCAGACTTTTACGACAGGTAGTAAGGAGGTAAAATAAAATACAATAAAGAAACCTTAAAAATACACAACCTTAAATGAGAGAATATGACATAATATTCATATATAATAATATATATTAAAAATATATATTAAGTAGGGATGCACTGAAATTTCAGCCACCGAAACATATCGGCCGAAAATGGCCTTTTCGTCAAAATGCCGAAAAGGAAATCACGCGGATAACGGCGCCGAAAGTGGGGCAGGGCCCCGCCCCTGGTGCCGCCCAGTATGGGGGTGTCGTTCTGGAGCGTCCCCGTCCAGCCCCAATCCAGTCCTCTCCTCCCCTCCCTCCCTCCTCGACGAAGCGGCTGAAAGCAAAACAGTGCTCTATCTATGGAGGAAAGCTATCAGCACACAGCATTAAGGAGCAGCTTGTCGGTATGATCAGCAGGAGGAGCATTATCAGTGTGCAGCACCGCGGAGGTTAAGAGTGTGCAGGACTTGTTGTTTGACATGCTGTTAGAAACAGTGAGCCCGCTCAGTGAAGTGATGTCAAAGATCTTTTTAAGCGTGTTTGTCTCCTACTTTTGTGAATAGTTTTTCTTATGTTTTCTGAATAAATGTACCAAAAGATAATGCACTAGGCTGGTGTGCCCTCTTTTCTTTGTGTTTTTGTCTACTACTAGGATATCCCTATCCTGGAGGGCAGCAAGGCCAAAAGCCATTATCCAATTTGATCTTTTGGATCACCTAGCCAACACACCTGTGCACAAGAGTATTTGCTTTTTTTGTTGTACCATGTCTGCAGTCTCTGACCTTCTCCTGTACCATGTCTGCTGTCTCTGACCATCTCCTGTACCATGTCTGCTGTCTCTGACCATCTCCTATACCATGTCTGCAGTCTCTGACCATCTCCTGTAGTATGTCTGCAGTCTCTGACCATCTCCTGTACCATGTCTGCTGTCTCTGACCATCTCCTGTACCATGTCTGCAGTCTCTGACCATCTCCTGTACTATGTCTGCAGTCTCTGACCATCTCCTGTACCATATCTGCAGTCTCTGATCATTTCCTGTAGTATGTCTGCAGTCTCTGACCATCTCCTGTACCATGTTTGCTGTCTCTGACCATATCCTGTACCATGTCTGCAGTCTCTGACCATCTCCTGTACTATGTCTGCAGTCTCTGATCATCTCCTGTACCATGTCTGCAGTCTCTGACCCTCTCCTGTACCATGTCCCCAGTCTCTGACCATCTCCTGTATAAAAATATTTTTTTAAAAACAGTCATTTTCGGTATCTGTCTTTTTCTGTATCGGTTTTGGTTTTCGGCCTAGTGTATTTTTCATTTTCGGTATCGGTTTTGGCACCAAAAAACCCATTCGGTGCACCCCTAATATTAAGGTTAATTATATTAACCTGACACCACTAAAGAAATCTATTTTTTTTCCCTGAGTGTAATAAATATAGAAAATATGTACAAATCCACTGAACATTAATTTTATTAGTGAGTTTTCAATCATTGGAGCTAATTTTCATTAATGAACTCATGTCAGTGTGAAGTGCTGTTTTAAATACTGGGGCTCATGCTATTCTTTTTGAATTTATGGACTAGAATTGCTGCTGAATCTCTAGCAATGCTCCTGGGCATTGCCAGAATTCAGCTGCACATTGTAATAGAAGATAATTGATTATTTTCTGTACATAATTGAAATTACACATACGATAGTTTGAATGACTTCAATCATTGTTTTGACTATGAGTACTAATTGGAAGTCGGCGAGTCAGTAGTTAAAAAGTGTTTATTTGCGTTTGATATTAAAAATCTTAGTATGCAAACTCATATATCGTATCATGAAAGACATTCTTTTTAACTATAACGTCTGCTTAAAGAAAACATACTATTTGTTGTGGAAAGGGCACAAACCTTTGTCAAGCATTCAGCAGCATTTTCCACTTAGATCAGACTGTTTTCTGTAAAGTAGATTTTTTTCTCTGTAAATGTTGTATGGTACAGCTGCTTTTTTCTGTATATCCCTTTTTACAACTGGGTCCATCTGGGCAGAAGCTGTTAGTACCCCCTCCAACACAAACAGCAACTCTGAGATCATGGAAAAGATATGAAAAGGTCAGAAATTCACTCAGTAACATACAGTAAGTGTTCTTGATCTGCTGCAGGGGAATAACATGGTTAAATAATCATACATTTAGGTTTTGGTACTAGTAAAACTAAACCATCTCTGTTTCCTAAATAACTTGGCCTCTATTTTTGTTTATTTAAATATATAAAATATATGAAAATATATATGGGGGGGGGGGGGTGCAAAATAGTAAATAGTAAAGTAAATAGTAAAATTAATAATTCTAAGCATAAAAGTTTCATAATGTGTGTTTTCATAACCTTGTAAATTGGATATTTGTCCTTTTCTACGTAAAACTTTACTTCTCTCTGTTTCAGTCCCTTTCACTTTTGGCCCTGCCCCCCCAAGTCACCACCTTTGTAAGTGTAATGCCTCTACAGGTGTGCCAAAGGGCTCAGCTTGGCATTTTGTCTTCAGCAGAGGCATGTAGAACATCTGAGCCCCTAAATGTCCAGTCCGTCAGTGCACATGATAAATTCAAGTGCCCCTGGCCCACAGACATTTTAACCCCTTCACACCGACCTGTACTGGGGTGATGCCTGCAGCTGCACGCATCAGCCGATACCATTTTTTAGAGCCTGCAGTTGGATTTCTTGGGATAACAACCAATGTGGGCTAAGAAGCCAGCGGCTCGCCCGGGTTCTCCTGTCCCACCGGGAGGCTTGAGCTACCAGCCGGCACGTACGTCGGCTGGCCCGGAAAAATGACAGCATTCAAAACAGCCAAACTTGGCATTTTGAATGCTTTTATGTGCGAAGTGCCAGATGCCTCCATAAAAAGTACCTGTCACTGCCTATTACTGTCACAAGGGATGTTTACATTCCTTCTGACAGCAATAAAAGTGATCACAATTTTTTTTCAAAGGGACAGTGTAAAAAAATAAAAAATAAAATGTAAGCACCCCATTCCTCCTTGCTTACATAACGGGGGGGGGGGGGGCTGGGTAATATGCAGGGGGCTGTGTAATATGCAGGGGGGCTGTGTGATGTGCAGGGGGGCTGTGTAATATAAAGAGGTCCAGAGCTACGGGGGCTGTGTAATGTAAAGGGCTCCAGAGGTGCAAGGCTGTGTAATATAGAGGGGTCCAGAGGTGCGGGACTGTGTAATGTAAAGGGGTCTAGAGGTGTGGGGGCTGTGTAATGTGAAGGGGTCCAGAGGTGCAGGGAGCTGTGCAATGTAAAGAAGGCCAGAGCTGCGGGGGCTGTCTAATGTAAAGGGGGCCAGAGAAGCGGTGGCTATGTAATGTTATCTTCATTTATTAACAGGTGAATGCAGCACTCCATGCATTCACATACATCGAATCCGGCCCTCAGGTGGAAAAATGGTTGCTGACCCCTGTTTTAGACCATGCTATATGTTCCACCCGTATTTAGGGTGGAATATGTTACATGTTCCAGCTCCTGACACCAGTTCCCCTGATACCCCCCTCAGTGTGACAGTTTCCTGTGAATGAATGAACTACAAGTACTGTCATCCATAGCGGCTGATGGCTTGTAGCTCTGAATGAACTATTAGGGCGCTGATAAGCACTCTTGCAGGTCATTCACAAGCCCTGCAGCTTTCAAATAGACAGCCTGTATGAAGGTATAGGCAGAAAGCTGTAGGCTTGTCTGCAGAAGCCTTACATTGCACCCCTATTCCACCGATCATGGGTGCAAAACTTTCCAGGCTCTTGCAGGGAAAAAATTATAAATGCACATTCTTTTTCTGCAAAAATATGTGCATTTATTGTTTTTTTTTCTAGAAAGGTGAACTAATCCCTTCAGTAATCAAAATGTTAAAAGAAACAGTGTTGGCCTACAGAAAAGGTTCTCAACCTGGGCTATGTGTAACCCAGGAGGTTTTTCTCAGGGGTTGAGGTTGACTTCCAGCTTACAAAGTAATAGTTTAAACATAGTTTAATAGTTTACAGTTTTGTTTTCATAATATTTTTTTCTTTTTCTAAAGATGTATATAGGCTATTCAAATGATTCTTGGATGTTACTTGATAACATTTGTACATGGTTAAGGGATATGGGCCATAGATTTCAAAATCTTTGAGATGAACCACTCCAGGGGGTGCTTGGTAAACATTAGGTTTTTAAAAATACATTTTTCAGTTTACAGAATTTGAGAAGCATTGCCCTATAGCAGTCAGTGAAATCTGCATATGGATAATTATTTAGTTTTTTTGCCCTGATTAGTTGATTATTTGCTGCAAAGAAGAAGAGTAGTGATGTCCAAAATTCCCTCTGAAATGTAGGTATAAGTTGGGAAATGTTGGCAAAATTTAGCAATTTTTATTAAATATATAGGAGGAGGAAAGGCAAATATAAGCAATTCTTGGTGGGTTTTTTTTGGGTGCAGGGGACTTTAAATAGCTCATTTTCTTATGCCAGAAATGCCCCATTGCTAGCTATTCATTTTTTTTTTTACACAGAAAGCAAAAACAGATTTTTTTTTCACATTAAGCAATAGACAGAAGTGAAAAAGTCAAATTAAAAAATGTAAAGTGACAGTACACAAACAATGACCAAATACACACACAAAAGGAATAAAAACACAAATTCAAAGAACACTGAGTAAACTAAACACAACTTCCCTAACTTTCACCCATGCAACTCAATGAACGAAATCAAGAATTTGTGCTTTGGTAAAATCTCATTGATGGCAAAAATATTACTTTTGTTGTGATCCAAGTACAGTTTAAAAACTGGCATTAATTGGGGAATAGAGGACAATGGATTCACTGTGGACATTTGTGTTTTTACTGTCTGGACACACATTACTGTGTGCCATGCCATTATGTGCCATATTTCAGTGGTATTGTATGAGACTTGTGGACATAAAAATTATGTGTTATAATATAAATATGGAAATAATTAAAACATATACAAGGGACCATTTCTTAATTTGTTATTTTTTTTTAGATGTTTGGAATAAAGGTGATGTTTTTATTATTTACTGTGTTATTTTCATTTGCATTAACATATTCTGTGACTAGTAATTCTTTTTCATCATTTTCACTAGCACTGGTGTGCCTTAAAGTGGAATTAAACCCACTCTCATCCTTTCTAAACTACTGCCATAGTGGTTATCTATAAGGATATACATGCCTCCTGCATGTATCCTTACTAGGGATGAGCTTCGAGTTCGAGTCGAACTCATGTTCGACTCGAACATTGGCTGTTCGCAAGTTCGGCGAACAGCGAACAATTTGGGGTGTTCGCGGCAAATTCGAATGCCGCGGAACACCCTTTAAAAGTCTATGGGAGAAATCAAAAGTGCTAATTTTAAAGGCTTATATGCAAGTTATTGTCATACAAAGTGTTTGGGGACCTGGGTCCTGCCCCAGAGGACATGGATCAATGCAAAAAAAAGTTTTAAAAACGGACGTTTTTTCAGGAGCAGTGATTTTAATAATGCTTAAAGTCAAACAATAAAAGTGTAATATCCCTTTAAATTTCGTATCTGGGGGGTGTCTATAGTATGCCTGTAAAGGGGCGCATGTTTCCTGTGTTTAGAACAGTCTGACAGCAAAATGACATTTTGAAGGAAAAAACACATTTAAAACTACCCGCGGCTATTGCATTGCCGACAATACACATAGAAGTTCATTGATAAAAACGGCATGGGAATTCCCCACAGGGCAACCCCGAACCAAAATTAAAAAAAACAAATGACATGGGGGTCCCCCTAAATTCCATACCAGGCCCTTCAGGTCTGGTATGGATATTAAGGGGAACCCCGGCCAAAATTAAAAAAAAATGATGTGGGGTTCCCCCTAAATTCCATAGCAGACCCTTCAGGTCTGGTATGGATTTTAAGGGGAACCCCGCGCCAAAAAAAAAAAAAAACGGCGTGGGGTCCCCCCAAAAATCCATACCAGACCCTTATCCGAGCACGCAACCTGGCAGGCCGCAGGAAAAGAGGGGGGGCGATAGTGCGGCCCCCCCTCCTGAACCGTACCAGGCCACATGCCCTCAACATTGGGAGGGTGCTTTGGGGTAGCCCCCCAAAACACCTTGCCCCCATGTTGATGAGGACAAGGGCCTCATCCCCACAACCCTGGCTGGTGGTTGTGGGGGTCTGCGGGCGGGGGGCTTATCGGAATCTGGAAGCCCCCTTTAACAAGGGGACCCCCAGATCCCGGCCCCCCCCTGTGTGAAATGGTAAGGGGGTACTTACCCCTACCATTTCACAAAAAAACTGTCAAAAATGTTAAAAATGACAAGAGACAGTTTTTGACAATTCCTTTATTTAAATGCTTCTTCTATCTTCCTTCATCTTCTTCTGGTTCTTCTGGCTCTTCTGGTTCTTCCTCCGGCGTTCTCGTCCAGCATCTCCTCTGCGGCGTCTTCTATCTTCTTCTCCTCGGGCCGCTCCGCACTCATGGCATGGGGGGGAGGCTCCCGCTCTTCTCTTCATCTTCTTCTTCATCTCTTCTTCCTTCTTCCTTCTTCTCTTCTTCATTTTCTTCTCCGGGCCGGTCCGCATCCATGCTGTGGCATGGAGGGAGGCTCCCGCTGTGTGACGGCGTCTCTTCGTCTGACGGTTCTTAAATAACAGGGGGCGGGGCCACCCGGTGACCCCGCCCCCCTCTGATGCACAGTGACTTGACGGGACTTCCCTGTGACGTCACGGGGAATGCCACAGGGAAGTCCCATCATGTCCCGTGCGTCAGAGGGGGCGGGGTCACCGGGTGGCCCCGCCCCCTGTTATTTAAGAACCGTCAGACGAAGAGATGCCGTCACACAGCGGGAGCCTCCCTCCATGCCACAGCATGGATGCGGAGCGGCCCGGAGAAGAAAATGAAGAAGAGAAGAAGAGAAGAAGAAAGAAGAGATGAAGAAGATGAAGAGAAGAGCGGGAGCCTCCCCCCCATGCAATGGGTGCGGAGCGGCCCGAGGAGAAGAAGATAGAAGACGCCGCAGAGGAGATGCTGGATGAGAACGCCGGAGGAAGAACCAGAAGAGCCAGAAGAACCAGAAGAAGATGAAGGAAGATAGAAGAAGCATTTAAATAAAGGAATTGTCAAAAACTGTCTCTTGTCATTTTTAACATTTTTGACAGTTTTTTAGTGAAATGGTAGGGGTAAGTACCCCCTTACCATTTCACACAGGGGGGGGCGGGATCTGGGGGTCCCCTTGTTAAAGAGGGCTTCCAGATTCTGATAAGCCCCCCGCCCGCAGACCCCCACAACCACCGGCCAGGGTTGTGGGGATGAGGCCCTTGTCCTCATCAACATGGGGACAAGGTGTTTTGGGGGGGCTACCCCAAAGCACCCTCCCAATGTTGAGGGCATGTGGCCTGGTACGGTTCAGGAGGGGGGGCGAATTTAGGGGGAACCCCACGTCATTTTTTTTTTAAATTTTGGCCGGGGTTCCCCTTAATATCCATACCAGACCTGAAGGGCCTGGTATGGAATTTAGGGGGACCCCCACGTCATTTGTTTTTTTTAATTTTGGTTCGGGGTTGCCCTGTGGGGAATTCCCATGCCGTTTTTATCAATGAACTTCTATGTGTATTGTCGGCAATGCAATAGCCGCGGCTAGTTTTAAATGTGTTTTTTCCTTCAAAATGTCATTTTGCTGTCAGACTGTTCTAAACACAGGAAACATGCGCCCCTTTACAGGCATTCTATAGACACCCCCAGCTACGAAATTTAAAGGGATGTTACACTTTTATTGTTTGACTTTAAGCATTATTAAAATCACTGCTCCTGAAAAAACGGCAGTTTTTAAAACTTTTTTTTGCATTGATCCATGTCCCCTGGGGCAGGACCCAGGTCCCCAAACACTTTTTATGACAATAACTTGCATATAAGCCTTTAAAATTAGCACTTTTTATTATTCATGTTCGTGTCCCATAGACTTTAACGGTGTTCGCGTGTTCGAACGAACTTTTTTCCTGTTCGCATGTTCTGGTGGGAACCAAACAGGGGGGTGTTCGGCTCATCCCTAATCCTTACCTGTCAAATGTCTCCCCTCTGTCTGTTATGAGACCCGAAAAACTGCAGATTTTGTGGGTGGGTCTGTTGTCTGGAGCTCGGTGGGTGGAGTCGTGATGTCAGTAGACTCCCCACCCACCTCTACACTCTCCTTGTCAACATGCATTTTCTCCTGTGTATTTCTTACACTGAACTTCTGCTATGATCACTAACATCCAGTCAAAACCCAGAAAAGTCACCACATGACTTCAGCATGCCAAATCATGCTGAGGTGTGGAGCAGCCAATCCTGGGAGAGCTGGAAAATAAAGGAGGGAGGAGGATCTGAAGTACACAGAACACTCTCTCAGGCTTGTAAATAAACGATCAAGGGGTTAATATGGAGCACAATGGATGTAGCCGAGTACATATAACTAAAAATGGTGGGGGGAAGGGGGTGCGTTGGGGGTTCCTGAGAGGGGGAACTTGGTGGGGGTAGTTAATGTTTCACGACAAGTTCAGGTATTAGTCCATGTAAGGATAAAATGATGCTGAATAAATGGAAGGCAGCCAGTCTATAAAACTAGAAGGAGCTCTGGAACAATAAAAAAGAAAGAAGGACGGCGCCCTCTAAGTGCAGCATGTATGTTAAAAATATTTATTACAATAGTGAGTGTTTTTATCTATTGTAATAAATATTTTTAACATACATGCTGCACTTAGAGGGCGCCATCCTTCTTTCTTTTTTATCTCTCAGGCTTGTGCAGGAGATATGTAAATCACCCGTCACTCACAGCAAGGGGGAGAAACTGACTCCTATTTCTCTATCTGTCCATTTTTATCTCACTGAAAAAATATGAGAGGACTGCTCAGAACTGGACTAACTCTATGTGGCAAGACTAGGCACAGATGACATGAAATCCTATACTGTACATGGTGCAAGCCATAAATAAAAATGTATTTTTTTGGGTTTACATCCACTTTAAGGCACCACGGGGAGGGGATAGTCTTGTAAAAGCTTTGCAGTTTTCATTTGTAGGGCTTTAACTGTTTTAATTTATTAGAGAACTACTCACATTCCCTCCCATTGGCACATAGACACCCCCTTCATTTTATTTCCATAAAACTGAAATGTGTGGCATCTATTCCTAAACAAGAGCTTTGGAGGTCCTGGCAATGTACAGTTAAGCAAGAGCAAACAGATCTCTAATCTCCCACTCTGCATTATTTTTTATTCTCTGGTGACTAAGGGACTCTTAGCTGTTATTAGACTTTTTCTATATAGCTGAAAAGAACTGACAGTCAAGTGAATGGCTTTCTCATGAATAAGCCAATATTTTCATGTGCAAAAATTATGCCAAAATGGAAAAACCCTATTAAGAAATGTAATTACTCATAGCCATTTTTTCTGGATAGTGATACTTAGTTTTGATTTAACCTCTGAATTTGTAGTTGTGTTGAAAAGCAGATAGAATTCATATTTTCCTTCTTTCTTCCCATGGTGTATTATAGGATAATCAGACAAAAAGCAGTTCCTAATCTGTGGTTAAAGATTTGTGCTTGTGTTCAACATTTCTTTCTTTCACAATTACATTATCCAGGAATAAATTCATACCCACTTGGACCAAATTTCCAGTATTTACACACAAGATAATCGTGCAATGTAAATTCCTAAAAATGGTATAAAAATATTGGTGTTAACAATTATAGAAAAACAAAGAAAAAATACTGTCGGGACTTTGGAGGCATATCATGTTTACATAAAATATTCTTTTATTTAACATTTATAAAACAGTATATATTTCATGCAATGTATATAACTTATTTACAGTCAGAGAACAGGCCTTGGGGGACCTTTAAGTGCGGCTCTTGCCTTGAATGTCTATTTATCCAGGAGGGCGCAGGCTTCCACGTGGTCTTCGTCAAGGTGGGGGTTGTCTATCTGATGACTGTGGCGCATTCTACATGGGTAAAACCAAACACCCCTCCCACAAGCGCATACATGACCACATCTATTTTACACCCAAGCTCAATACTCCTATTGTCCGACATGTGGGCAGAGGAGGTGGGGATTTTGATAAACAGGTATTACAATAAGCAAAATCAATAATAGGTTCAGTTGAAACAACACATCCCAAAAATAATTTTGTAAATAGGATTGTTTTCTTTTTTTTCTTTGTTTTAGGTAATTTGGTGAAGATACTGTAAGATTTAAAATGTTGGTATAAAATATCATATGCTGTCCTTATTGCTTTTTGTTTTTTAATAGGATAGGTGAGGTGTTCCGGTCCCACTGAGGTGTATTTCATTGTGGGTGAGGTGGGTGAGAGATATATGCAAAATAATCCTGCGCTGCTCATAAGGAAGAAAAAGCAGCTAACACAACCAACAAAGTATATATGCAAAAAACAACAAAAAGTGTAGCGCTAAACCTTATCATACATAACCCTGAGTGGGTAGGTATACAGTGAAGGGGATCACCAATAGAAAGACCCATACATGGATGGGAAATCCCGTTGTGGGTGTTTATGATCAAACAATAAATAACAATGTTTAGTCCTTTAAATAAAAAATTTGAATAAATCCAGTATCCCAAAACAGCAGATCAGCTCACTACCACCGAGAGAAAGGAAGGCTTACCAGATGTGGTGGACCCGACAGGGCATACGCCGAATTGGGTCAGATAAGGCTTGGGTGGTAGGAGGCTGTGGATGTCTGTGGTGTCGCAGATTGCTGGATTCCTCCAACTGGTGTCCGGGTCATAGAAGGTGTGCGGAGTCCCAAGAATATGGATGGTTCTGTAGATCCCAGGGGGGAGGGGATGAGGTGTTCCGTGGATGGATCCCTAGGGAAGGGCGCATCACTCTCTTTGGTGCCAGTCCAGAGTTCTGTGGCCTACCATGACTCCATACCATATTCCACATACATTAGTCTGTGGAATGTGGAATATTAGTCTGTGTATGTGGAATATGGTATGGAGTCATGGTAGGCCACAGAACTCTGGACTGGCACCAAAGAGAGTGATGCGCCCTTCCCTAGGGATCCATCCACGGAACACCTCATCCCCTCCCCCCTGGGATCTACAGAACCATCCATATTCTTGGGACTCCGCACACCTTCTATGACCCGGACACCAGTTGGAGGAATCCAGCAATCTGCGACACCACAGACATCCACAGCCTCCTACCACCCAAGCCTTATCTGACCCAATTCGGCGTATGCCCTGTCGGGTCCACCACATCTGGTAAGCCTTCCTTTCTCTCGGTGGTAGTGAGCTGATCTGCTGTTTTGGGATACTGGATTTATTCAAATTTTTTATTTAAAGGACTAAACATTGTTATTTATTGTTTGATCATAAACACCCACAACGGGATTTCCCATCCATGTATGGGTCTTTCTATTGGTGATCCCCTTCACTGTATACCTACCCACTCAGGGTTATGTATGATAAGGTTTAGCGCTACACTTTTTGTTGTTTTTTGAGGTGGGTGAGAGGCCATCGACTTGGCTACTTCCCAGCACCGGAGTCGAACACAGCTTTATGCTGTAATTAGGATGCCGCTGCTTCCTTTAGGAGCACTTGCGGAGGTGTATGCATGCCCACCTTCTGGTGAGTATGTGTACACCTGTGACACCCATAGGTTGCAGTGGCGCTGTGTTTCAACTGCAGCCTCTCGACCAACATTTATGGGGCATGCACGCGAGCATGTACAGTTGCCTCTGTGAGGTAACGTCGGCCATGTGGGATTTCCCTGGGCGACAGTGAGCGTTCCAGGTAATTAATCACCACCTGCAGCCCATTAGGTGGGGGTTTATATGTAGTTAAACCTGGCTCATTATGTTTGTGTCTCCCGTTACTGCCTGGAGGTTTGCAACGTTTGTCAGCAAATAAGTTATGCACATGATGGATGTGGGGGGCTGCAAGTAATGCTCTGCTTTGAAGTTTTTGTTATGTTAAAGAGGAACTGCAGTCTGCTCACATAATTTCTTACAAAAACATCTTTGCCATTCTGAAGCTTCCCTCCAACCACTTTGCATATTATTGTATATATACTGTGACTCTGTACTTGCCAAATATGCTGCAGAAATCTCCTTCCACTATGTCTGTCTGCATCCATTTTAACTGTGGGCAGCTGAAGCTACTTTCTGTTCACTTCCTAGATTTACACAGACACACAGAGGCACACCTCCAGCTCTTCAACCCTGCAGCTCTCATAGGCCCTCTTATGACTCGTCCCCCCTCCCTTCCTGGCAAACTCTAATGAGAGTTAGAGAGAGCTGTGCATGATGTCATAAGCCTAGGCTTTTTACCAGACAAGAAACAGGAAGTGAGCTGTATAAGGTAATTACTGGAAGAAATTTTTTTTTTTACTATCCAAAATAAAAATAACAAGGGCAGAAGATTTAATAGATGGAAAAATGAAAAAAAATGACTGAAGGTCCGCTTTAAGCTTATTACAGCTCTGGCTTTGTGGTTAATGATGTTATGGAAGAGCAAATAATATAATAATCTTTATATCAGCTGTTTAGATTTGGGTGAACAGTTCGGGCCAAGCGAAAGTTCGGCCCCAATATCGCCTGTTCGCCAACATCGCATGTTCGCCCATTCGGCGAACATCCGAATTTGCAGAGCATTCGGCGGGTGCTGCACAGTGCATTCTGAGCCCTGATTGAGCAAAGCTTTGCCGAACAGGGTGCAGTGAATAACTAGTTGTTAAGGAGCGGGTGGGGAAGTGCCCCCCCTCCTGAGCCATGCCGGGCCACATGCCCTTAACATGGGGGGTGGGTGCTTTGGAGCACCCCCCCATGTGAATGAGATTACACGGGCATCTCATCTACGTGGGGCGCACGATACGCCCACTAAGGCAAAGATTCGGGGAACATAGAAGAAAAATAGAAGGTGGGAGGGACAAACACAGTGTCCCCCGCCATTTCTGTGAATACCATGCTAAATCCACCGAAGGTCTCGAGGTATGGGTTATTGAACAAATACCAAAAAATTTACCCATAGCTGAAAGATTTCACAGATTATGTGAAAGAGAAACCTACTGGATTTATTCCTTGGATGCCCTAAATCCTGGTGGAATCAACGAAGAATTAGAAATATCCACCATTTTATAATAATATTATTGGCCCAGAGTGTACCATCTGCTCAATATTCATTTGTTAAGGAGAATTCTGCCATATTCTGGTTATATACTACTGATAAATATACTTTGGTAGTGGTAGTTGAGTTTCATATTAACACATATATATATAAGTTTTTAGTATATATATATATATATGTTTTAATTATATTTTAATCCTAGTCCTTAATTTTAAAATCTATTTTTATCTGTAATTATTAGTATTATATAGTGTCATCCTGCACAATGTACACATATATATGCCCACTAGAACATTGTTTATTCCTATATATTACATTTAGGCAAGTATATATGGTTCATTAGTGCACGTAGGTAACTATACAAATATATAGTTCACCAGTTGACCAATTGTTTTAGTTTATTTAAATCTATCTATTTATTTAATCCATGCGATAATGATATGCATAACAACATGAAAAACACATTGTCCAATCACCACATACATATTAATGTAAGTACACTATATAAACATTCAACTTCTTTATTCAACACAAAGTACAAAACATTCCATTTGCCCTTTTTCTGCCTGTAACTTTTATGTAATTAGTACTATGTCCATTAGGTGGCGGTGCCATTAGAGCACCTTAAATAGGCTGCAGTTCTTTGTATTCTCCCTAGCTTGAGAAAGGAGCGCGCCCGAGTGCGCATGCTCCGAAACGCGTCGCTTTACGGCAGTACAGCACATACTTTGGATGTGCGTTCCAGCGTCCCAGCCTCCTAATTGACTGCTCGGCGGTGTCCAAGCCTCGTTCTGGACAATCACTGATCCCGGAAGTCTATGCCACACAGACCAGCCGTCAGCAAGAGAGCAAAAAGACTGTGGGACAGAGGAGGACGCTATCCTGTATGCCTATACTGAGTTCCCCATGCCGGACTATCTAAGTTTTAAATGTGAGTGATTTTAATGCTAATACGTCATTAAATGTACAGTTTACTAAGAGGCGCCTTTCTTGTTGTTTTTCCCTTTGTATACTTGGAGCGGCTTCACCTCCCATCTAAAGGCTGCCCTGCTCATAGACTGTTTTCATCTCACGGAGAGCGCACTGCTCAAAAGGACATGTCTTCAGCAACATTTAATATAATACAAACCAAGTAACCTGCACTATTTTGCCTTTTTTTGTGTTCAGTGTGAAAGCCTGAGGGCTTTCACACTGAAGCGGTGCGCTGACAGGACGGTGAAAAAAGTCCTGCAAACCGCTTCTTTGGAGCGGGGAAGGAGCGTTGTATTCACCGCTCCTTCCCCGCTCCTGGCCATTGAAATCAATGGGACAGCGCGGCTATACCGCGGCAATACCGCGGCTATAGCCGCGCTGTACGAGGGATTTTAACCCTTTTTCGGCCGCCAGCAGGGGTTAAAACCGCACCGCTAGCGGCTGAATACAGCTGCAAGAACGACGGTACAGCAGCGCTAAAAATAGCGCTGTTGTACCGCCGACGCCCCCACCGCCCCAGTGTGAAAGGGGCTTAAAGGAATCGTCAAAAACTGTCTCTGTGTTTTTATTACTTTTTGACACTTTTTTGGTGAATGGGTAGGGGTACTGTGTACTCATTCTTAAAGGGAGCTTCCAGATTCCAAAAGCTCTCTGCCCACAGACCCCCACAACCACAGCCTCAGGTTGTAGGGATGAGGCCCTTGCCCCATCAACATGGGACAAGGTGCTTTGGGGTGGGGGGGCAGGCCCCCCTGCTCCAAGCACCCCCCCATATTGAGAGCATGTATCCTGGTATGGTTCAGGAGGGGGGGCTCACTTGTCACCCCCTTTCTGGCCTGCATGCTTGGATAGGGGTCTGGTATAGATCTTGGTGGGGACCCACACCGTTTTTTTTTTTTTGGCATGGTGTTCTCCTTAAAATCCATACCAGACCCAAAAGGGCCTGGTATGGACAGGGGGGGGACCCAAAGCTGTATTTTTTACACGTTTCTATTGCCAGCAGTGGTACTGTATTGTATTGTATTTAGAAATGTCATTTTTGCAGACTAATGCCCCGTACACACGGTCGGACATTGATCGGACATTCCGACAACAAAATCCTAGGATTTTTTCCGACGGATGTTGGCTCGAACTTGTCTTGCATACACACGGTCACACAAAGTTGTAGGAAAATCCAATCATTCTGAACGCGGTGACGTAAAACACGTACGTCGGGACTATAAACGGGGCTTTATTTATTCTGAGCATGCGTGGCACTTTGTGCGTCGGATTTGTGTACACACGATCGGAAATTTTGTTGTCGGAAAATTTTATAGCCTGCTCTCAAACTTTGTGTGTCGGAAAATCTGATGGAAAATGTGTGATGGAGCCTACACACGGTCGGAATTTCCGACAACAAGGTCCTATCACACATTTTCTGTCGGAAAATCCACACACACACACGGGGCATGAGGGGACCCCCCCCCCCCCCAGGCACTATATTTAAAGGAATTTTTAATTTTCATTGTTGCACTTTAAGCACTGCTCTTGTAAGAACGATCGTTAAAAAAAAAAACATGTTTGCATTGATACATGTCCCCCAGTGCAGTACACAGACCCCATACCCTTTTTATGGCCATTTACTTGCATATAAGCCATCGAAATGGGGACTTTTGATTTTTCAAGTCCTGGTCCCATAAACTTTAATAGGGTTCGCCGTTCGGTTCAGAACTTTTTCTCTGTTCGGGAGGTCTGTTGCAAACCAAGGGGGGTGTTCGGCCCATCTCTACAGCTGCTATATAGATCAGTTTTTTAACCTGTCCCTTCGGAGCACTATAATACTGCCACTAAAGTCTCTTATTTAGGAAAGGTAAGTGTTTGTTTTCTAGCAGTCTGGTTAAATAATTAAAGAATCCCATGAATGTTGGGGTTTTATAAATTGGCATTTTTTGCTTTTACAGGAAATGTGGATAAATATATTTAGTTGATTTTCTATTTGTGAGCCAAAGGTTATCTTGTGGGGTTCAGCTGTTGAGGTGTTATGAACCTCCAGTTGGACCTTTTGGGCCATTTGTCCAAGGTAAATATATGAGTCTAATTATGGTAAATGTTTGGGCAGGATGTGTCTATTCTGAGTAGGGATGAGCCGAACACCCCCCTGTTCGGTTCGCACCAGAACATGCGAACAGGAAAAAAGTTTGCTCGAACACGCGAACACCGTTAAAGTCTATGGGACACGAACATGAATAATCAAAAGTGCTAATTTTAAAGGCTTATATGCAAGTTATTGTCATAAAAAGTGTTTGGGGACCCGGGTCCTGCCCCAGGGGACATGGAGCAATGCAAAAAAAAGTTTTAAAAACGGACGTTTTTTCAGGAGCAGTGATTTTAATAATGCTTAAAGTCAAACAATAAAAGTGTAATATCCCTTTAAATTTCGTACCTGGGGGGTGTCTATAGTATGCCTGTAAAGGGGCGCATGTTTCCCGTGTTTAGAACAGTCTGACAGCAAAATGACATTTCGAAGGAAAAATTCCATTGAAAACTACCCGCGGCTATTGCATTGCCGACAATACACATAGAAGTTCATTGATAAAAACGGCATGGGAATTCAACACAGGGAAACCCCAAACCAAAATTTTTAAAAAAAAATGACGTGGGGTTCCCCCTAAATTCCATACCAGACCCTTCAGGTCTGGTATGGATTTTAAGGGGAACCCCGCGCCAAAAAAAAAAAAAAACGGCGTGGGGTCCCCCCAAAAATCCATACCAGACCCTTATCCGAGCACGCAACCTGGCAGGCCGCAGGAAAAGAGGCCCTCAACATTGGGAGGGTGCTTTGGGGTAGCCCCCAAAACCTTGTGTTACCTGAAGGGCCTGGTATGGAATTTAGGGGGACTCCCACGTCATTTTTTTTTTAAATTTTGGTTCGGGGTTTCCCTGTGTTGAATTCCCATGCCGTTTTTATCAATGAACTTCTATGTGTATTGTCGGCAATGCAATAGCCGCGGGTAGTTTTAAATGGAATGTTTCCTTCGAAATGTCATTTTGCTGTCAGACTGTTCTAAACACGGGAAACATGCGCCCCTTTACAGGCATACTATAGACACCCCCCAGGTACGAAATTTAAAGGGATATTACACTTTTATTGTTTGACTTTAAGCCTTATTAAAATCACTGCTCCTGAAAAAACGGCCGTTTTTAAAACTTTTTTTTGCATTGATCCATGTCCCCTGGGGCAGGACCCGGGTCCCCAAACACTTTTTATGACAATAACTTGCATATAAGCCTTTAAAATTAGCACTTTTGATTTCTCCCATAGACTTTTAAAGGGTGTTCTGCGGCATTTGAATTTGCCGCGAACACCCCAAATTGTTCGCTGTTCGGCGAACTTGCGAACAGCCAATGTTCGAGTCGAACATGAGTTTGACTCGAACTCGAAGCTCATCCCTAATTCTGAGGTATATATATATTTTTTCTTTATTAGAGATATTTTCTCTGCCATAACCTTACATGAAAAGGCTGACTCTGCTGAGGTCTTTCAGGAGTGAAAACACATAGGTTTGTATGATATAATTATACCATTACCTATGTAGTTATATTTGGTACATATTTACTCTGCTCTATTTATAAACAATGGACTGTTGGGTTGGACCCTGTTCCCTTTTCTTTAGCCCCCCCCCCCCCCCCATAGTAGTAATCGTCTGAGGCTTCTTTTACTATTTGTCATCTACTTGGGATAACAACCTGCTGGGAACACTTTGGAACATTGCACTGTTTGTATATTGATTATTATTATTTTTTTTAAATGGGCTCTCAAATTATGCTATTACGCTGGCTCCTGAGGAATTGGATAATGTCCATGAAATACGTCAGGCCATTGGAAATTTACATTTTGTGATATGTACTATTTTGATTACTAATTCAGCTTATTGATTGTATTTTTCTCTGAATTATATACATTAAATGAAATATATACTGTTTGATAAATATTTCTAACAAAAGAACATTTTATGTAAACATAATGTGCCTCCAAAATCAAAAAAATTTTTCCACTGTTTTTTTTCAAGATTTATTTCTGGAAATCAGAAGGACCTAGCTGAGGTGGGCAACAGAAACACAACATATCCCAATATCCTTCAGAATTTAGAGCCCAAAGAATTATTGCCTGAGTGAAATAGTTTTAGCTTAGCATCAGCAGTAGTGACAGGGAAGCCTTTTCTGTAGTTCAAAGAGCAATACAAAAGTAATACGATTTCAGATGAATGTACTAAGGTAGCAGAATATTTCTGAATAGTTGCTATAGAATACTGAACACTGCACACTATGCACTTACTTTTAAGATAAGCCAAATGGAGCAAGTTTGAAGCACATTTGGTGGTGTATAAGTGATTAAGAGCAATTGCAAAACATTTCTATACCATAGGATTAGTAGCTAGAGAATTTGTGACTTCCCAATGCTTTCATAATAAAGTATGCCCCCACACTAAAGCACCCCTGTAACACTTTACCCTCTCCTACATAAAACATGTGAAATCTAAACTAAACCCTAAAAAGAGCCCTTAAAGCAGAGTTCCACACAAAAATGGAACTTCCACTGATCAGATTCCCCCCCGGTATCACATGTGGTACCTTTCAGGGGGGAAGGGGGAGCAGATACCTGTCTAGTCCAGGAATTTGCTCCCACTTCCAGGCATAGATTGCTGCAGGCTCCGTGATGATCTACGCCATGTCCCGCCCCACCCCCATCCCCCCTGCTGTCTTCTGGGAGACACACAGGTCCCAGAAGACTGCAGGGTCCAGTGAGGATGCGCAGCGGGAATCAGGCTGTGAAGCCGCAAGGCTTCCCTTACCAAAGATGGCGGCGCCTCCACCTGAGAGCCGAGGGACAGATCGGCTTCGGGTAATGACATCGCGGGCGCCCTGGACAGGTAAGTGTCCAAATTTTAAAAGTCAGCAGCTGCAGTATTTATAGCTGCTGACTTTTTTTTAAAAAAAATTGGCGGAACTCCGCTTTAACACTTTACACCCTTCTAAAATTACAAACTCAAAGCCTAACTACAACAAATTAAAATATAATTAAAATTGCCACCTCTCTATTGATAAAGGATCTATTGCTTGGTTTTTGACTGGTCTTAGCACTGCCCCTTTCACCAAAATCATCACATCTGCACTGTAGATCAGTACAGGACCAGCAGTCACATTATCAGGATCAGATGTGGCCACTGGTAAGACTGCCCACCCTCATATCAGCGCAGGAGAATGGAGAACGAGTGTATTTAAGTATTACTGTGTAGTTATGCCATTACCTAGCGGAAACAAGCAATAAAATATTTTAACTATTTTTTAATGCCCAGGCTCAATGCATTATCTGTCCCTTAATGCTCAACTAATCATAACACTTAACCTTACATGAGCCCCTAACCTTCATCCAAATGCTGACCTTTAAACTTGTCCCTTAACATTTAACCCCGAATTTTAAGTTTCACCCTAACATCTAAAGTGAGAATGAACCCCCTCAACAGGTAATCCCTAAGCCTAATACTAACATATTCTAACAAAGAAAATAAGTTGTAATGCTAATAAACCCCCTACCCTGCATACTTTCCTCATGCTACATCAGAAATAGCATGCAATCCCACTCCAAAATCATGCTATAACCCCAATGAAATTAATTTGGAAATATTCTTATGCCCTGTACACACGGTCGGATTGTCCGACGGAAAATTTGTGATAGGACCTTGTTGTCGGAAATTCCGACCGTGTGTAGGCTCCATTACACATTTTCTATCGGATTTTCCGACACACAAAGTTTGAGAGCAGGCTATAAAATTTTCCGACAACAAAATCCGTATCCGGAGTTTCCGATCGTGTGTACACAAATCCGACACACAAAGTGCCACGCATGCTCAGAATAAATAAAGAGATGAAAGCTATTGGCTACTGCCCCATTTATAGTCCCGACGTACGTGTTTTCCGTCACCGCGTTCAGAATGATCGGATTTTCCGACAACTTTGTGTGACCGTGTGTTTGCAAGACAAGTTTGAGCCAACATCCATCTGAAAAAATCCTAGGATTTTGTTGTCGGAATGTCCGATCAATGTCCGACCGTGTGTACGGGGCATTAGAGTAAGCCTGCGAAATATGGGAGCTGTCATTACAACATTTGTAAAGTTGTAGTTGCTAGGGCTATAAAGTATCTGTGCTGTGTCGTTTATTTGGTGTAAAGTAATGGTTCTGAATGTAGAGTTCTAGGTACAGAGGTGGCACATGTACAGTAGATACCTTCTGTGTTTATGCATTACACTGGTTAGTGGAGGGTTCCCTGAAACCTTTCCCTGCCAGGCCTTTTTTTTTTTTTTTTATAATTTTTCACTTCTAGCTTTGAAAGTTTGTAAAATACTCCCTAAAGCATACCTTTTCTGAAAGCACAGAACCAGTAGAATAATGTTGCTAATGATTTTGTAGGCCCAGTTATAATTATAGAGATGTTGATTAAACAATATTTTTAATAATACAAAAATCAATATTATTGCACAAAAACACAACAAAACTCATAAAATTCCTACTGAATCAAAAATATAAAAATGCATTGAGTTAATTAATAACAAATATTTAAAAAATTCTAGAGTGTGCCTTTTTGGCAAAACAGTGAAAATCGAAGGCAAACAAAACTGTAAATAAGCAACTTTTATCTGGTTGATCCTGCCTTCAGCTGTCCCTCCCATCTTCTCTGTGTCCCCACAGCAAGCTGAAATTGTGTAAACCAGTTGGTGTCCTCTACAATAAATGGTCAATTTCAGTTCATTTCTAAGCGCCTAATTTCCTCTTTTTTCTTTTCTGTGCAGCCCACATGACTATAGAGTCACACATGTGGGCATATATACAGCGGTAAATTACACTCCCTCCCTTCCTCCTGCTCCATGTCTTTTTATTGCTAAACACTATGGGGGTGGGATAAAGTATCCTGATTGATTAAATTCAATAGAAAACACACAAAAATGCTTAGTTTTAATAAATCAGTATTAAATATATCAAATGTAATTACTAATACCTGTAAAGTAAAAAAAGAGCTTTGGATGCAGATGCTGCCTGAACAGAATAAAAGTTAGTGTCAATCATCTTTGACTCTGCATACACCAAATAATATACTAAAAATACACATTTGATTTTAAATAAAGATTTATTGCGACTATGAAACAGATTTTTGATATTTGTAATCAAATTTGAACTGCTCTTCTGAAACTGTATTTTTAGTCAGGTGCTTGGCACAGAACCAATCATGGCTGGCCATACACAGATTTACACTAAAGATCTTTATCTGCAGATGCCAAAGAACAGAGAAAGACCATGTGACTACACAACAGTGTGCAGGAATAAGGTACCTAGAGGGCTTAAAAGCAAAAAAAAAAACAGTGGCATGATATACAGTATATGGTTTATGTGACTAAATTAGGGCAATTAACACTTCTCTGTTTAGTATCACTTTAACCACATCAGCCCCGAAGCATTTACCCCCATCTTGACCAGGCCATTTTTTGAGATACGGCACTACGTTGCTTTAACTGACAATTGCATGGTCGTGCGACACTGTACCCAAACAAAACGAATGGCCTTTTTTTCCCCAGAAATAGAGCTTTCATTTGGTGTTATTTGATCACCTATGCGGTTTTTATTTTTTGAGCTATAAACAAAAACAAAGTGACAATAAAAAAAATATATATATATTTTTTACTTTCTCTTATAATACATAAATTTTTTTTTGTAAAAAAACAAATGTATTCATAGGTTTAGGCCAATAAGTATTCTTGTACATATTTTTAGTAAAAAAAATCGCAATAGCCGTATATTGATTGGTTTGCTCAAAAGCTATCACGTCTACAAACTACGGGATAGATTTATGGACTTTTATTTATGTATTTATTTTTCACTGGTAATGGCAGTGATCTGTGATTTTTAGCAGGACTGAGACATTGCGGCGGACAAATCCGACCTCAAATGACACTTGTTGGGGACCAGTGACATTATTACATTGATTAGTGCTATAAAAATGCACTGTTCAATGTATAAATGACACTGGCAGGGCACGGGTTAACGCTAGGGAGCGATCAAGGGGTTAACTGTGTGCCCTGGGTGTGTTCTAACTGTAGGGGGGATGGGCTGTCAGTCACATGACAGAGATCGCTGTTCCCGATCACTGGGAACAGCAGATCTCTAAGATGTCACCTGCCAGAATGGGGATTTGCCTTGTTTACAAAGGCAGATCCTCGTTCTGCCTCTGTGTACAGCAATCGCGGGCAGCCAGCAGACATCGAGTCCACTAGACCCACGAGCGCACTCCCATAACACGTAGCGGGCGCGTGCGCTTAAAATCTCACATGCACAGACCGATGGGTACATTGGTTCTAGCAGGACAGCTGACCTGCTGCAGTATATGTGTGGCGGCTGGTCGGCAAGCAAGTAGGCTAAAATCCACACAATTACCACTCTTTGTCAAAAATTCCTGCAACTGCTTCAGAGTTACTGTAGGCCTCTTGGTAGCCTCTCTGTCCAGTTTCCTCCTCTCTCTTTTATTCAGTTTTGAGTGACGTCCTGATCCAGGGAGGGTCTGTGTTGTACCAAATACCTTCCACTTCTTAACCACTTCAGCCCCAGAAGGTTTTACCCCCTTCATGACCAGCCCATTTTTTGTGATATGGCACTGTGTTATTCTAACTGACAATTGCGCGGTCGTGCAATGCTGTACCCAAATAAAATTGATACTCTTTTTTCCCTCACAAATAGAGCTTTCTTTTGGTGGTATTTAATTACCTCTGCGGTTTTTATTTTTTGCACTATAAACAAAAAAGGACCCACAATTTGGAAAAAAAAACAATATTTTTTACTTTCTGCTATGAAACATACCCAATAAAAAAATGTAAAAAATCTAATTTCTTCATCATTTAGGCCAATATGTATTTTGCGACATATTTTTGATAAAAAAATCCCAATACGCGTATGTTGATTGGTTTGCGCAAAAGTTTTCGGGTCTACGGGATTTTTTTATGCCATTTTTATAAAAAAAAATGATTTAATAGTAATGGCAGAGATCAGCGATTTTTACCGGGACTGCGACATTGCGGCAGACAAATTAAACACCTAACTGACACTTTTGACACTTTTTTGGGAACTAGTGACAATATTACAGTGATCATCGCTAAAAATATGCACTGTTACTGTACTAATGACACTGGCAGGGAAGGGGTTAACACCAGGGGCGATCAAAGGGTTAAGTGTGTCCCTAGGGGATGCTTTCTTACTGTATGGTGGATGGCCTCACTGTATGAACAGAGAGGTCCGTGTTCCTACTTAGCAGGAACACAAGATCTCTCTGTCCATACCTGACAGGACAGTGATCTGTCTTGTTTACATTGGCAGACCGCCATCCCGTCTCTCTTGGGAGCGATCGTGGGTGTCCACCAGACCCGCTGATTGACCAGAGGTGGAGCCAATCAGCGGGACCGGTGGACACCCACGATCGCACCAGCCCTCGCTAGCTATTGCACAAAATGACGTAAAGGTACGTAGTTTCATGAAATAGAGCCGACCTGCCGCAGGATATGTACTGCGGCTTGTCGGCAAGTGGTTAATAATAGACTTCACTGAGCTTCTAGATATTGATAAAGCCTTTGAGTTTTTTTTAGTATCCATCTCTTGACTTGTGCCTGTCCCCAACTTTAACCCGGAGATCTTTAATACTCACAGTTTTTAAAATATGACCAGATATAAGAAAATTAAAGAATATGCCATCCTTTTCTATCAGCTGTTTAGTACTTTAAATTGCATCATTCACCATCATTAAAGAATTTGTAATTTTCCCAGTAAAAAATTTCCAGTAAACTCTGGTTTTATGTTGTTTATCATGGTAGATGTCATATGGATTTCTATACACAACATGCTCTGGATTTCTCATAAATGTCAAATTTCTAATTTACATGCTCTGTGCTTACGCAAATTATTTCTAGAATACATACGTCATCCTTTTTACCAAATACTTTGACTTGGTGTGCATTACATAAATGCCTTAATTTATGAGGTGAACATAGCATGTGTTTAAACCTTACTTGTTATAGTTATGCACTTAAATAGCCACTCATTTACCACAACATCCTCTTCTTGCAAGAGGACTGATGTTTTCATTATTATGAAATAGTGTAAATTTCCAGAGTAACAAGCACATTTTACCACAATGGTGTATCATTTCCCTTAAGATGAAAATACAAATTTTCAAGAAAAATATAATGATCTTGGCATCATTGATAATGATTGCGCAGTGCAAACTCTACTATAGAAAAGCGTAGGTTGATTTACTAAAGGATATGAGACTCTTCACTTGAAATAGACAAGGGCATGGCTATCACGAACCCTGTGTAAGCTTTGACACATCCATCTCTTGATGGTTAAAGTGAAGGCAGTTTTAAGAAACATTAATTTGTTTTGTTTAGTGTAATAGCTCTGCATAAAAAGAAAACATCACGCTGCCTCCAATAGCCTCTTACTAGCAGTGACCATAAGGGCAGAGCTTATACAAAAGCAAATAATCATTTAGATATGCCTAGGAGGTCTAAATACAGCCCTTACTATATTTTGAGTGAGTCGAGCAATTAATAACCTACCTAAGCTTAAGTAAGAAAAGTCCTAAACTACCATCTTCTAGAAGAGGTAACTGGTGCACTATGACAAGAAGTTGAAAATGTGTATAGGCACTTGAGGTGTACACTCTGCAAACCAGCAGCTAGCTTAAATCTAAACTTGAGGGAAATAGCTAAAAACTCAATGGGGGGGCAGTGTCCGAGCTCTGTGATGGCTGCTTAGCCCAGGAGCTCCTTCAGACCGCCGGGGGAATTCTACAGCGCTACATCCAACACCATCCACCCCAGGAGAAGCCCCGCCATACCTCGGTGCAGAAAAGAGCCGCAGCCCCGCAAGCTCCCTGGATACTTTTCCTCGGCTTCCCGAGGACTACAACAAAATGGCGGCGGTGCCCGCCCAATGCGGCTGAAAGAACAGGCCGCAACTCACTCACACACAGGAATCCAGCTTGCAACATAACGAGCCCCAACAAGTGCTCCTGCCTAGTGGGTCCTCCTCTAATGCCTCAACCGCAACTACTCGCAGCCTTATGAAATCCAAGCCTCGCATGGCATCACCTGGCAGCAGCCATTGGGACCCAGACATGGAGGTGAGTGGATCACAGACCACACAGTCCCCCACCGCACCTTCAGCACCAGACCCCATCGACGCATTCCCTACCTCAGTACAACCTATCTCAGACACAATGCTAAAGGAGATGCTAATACATCCCTCCACAATGACATGATAACATCTGTGAAGAAATGTCAGGCAGAAGTACAGGCCTTAGGGGAGAGGGTAGATCAGGTGGAAATTACTGAGAGAATACTCTGTGTCATTCAAGCTTACTCTTCCTCACCTGTTATCGCTGCTCTAGCTACCCTATTTCTTTGAAACCAATACTCTATTAATATGCATAAAGTGTGCTATCCGTGTTTGTTCTTCACCAGAGATATCTCTGTACTATATTGTGCACCATTCCTAGTTTGTAACTTCTTTGTTTGTAACATCCTTGCTTGTTACCTCCTTTGTAAAATCAATAAAAACTATTGAACTCAAAAAAAAAAACTCAATGGAAATCTGTATATGGGAGTTGTCTTACCTGTCAATTGACTTGCATATCTGTCCAAACAGTCTTGAGATTTACACAACCTTACCACAAGGGACAATAAGCCTGGCAACCTGACTCTTCTTTGCTTGAGTTAAGCTGCACAGCTAGGTCCTCCCTCGCTCAGAGCTTATGAGATGCTGGGAAGGAGCAGCAACTAAGGGAGGCTGGACACTGCACTGGGGAAAAAGTACCAATGGAAGTTCAGGGGCAGAGATGGTGCCAAGACATGTCAGTAGGCATCAGGAGCTCATGTTGCAGCAAGAGTATTAGCGATAGGTAGCCAAGAGACAGGGCAGGCAGCAGACATGAGATTGATCCAGTAAACATAGCCAAAGGTTAGTCCAGAATCAGGTAACATAGGAATACACTTGATCATCCAGAACACACCATCACAAGCACTGGGCTATGCATTTTAATAATGAAATAAAGCACGCACAACTGTCTCAGAGAGCCAATCAGTTCTGGGGGTATGTGGCTGAATCACAGCTACAGCTGGAAATAGTTATGGAGGCAGACTGAGTCCCACTACCCAAAACCCAGGACACAGAGAGTGCAGGAGGAAGGTGGTACCATACCATGTTAGCCTCCAGCTGCAAACAGACATGGCTAGATCATGTCCCATTACCTGGCAACCCGGGACCCACAGGAGCTAGTTTTTCAGGATGAGATTGATGATACCTCTTTATCAAATATAGGACATGAACCAAAGAAACCAGAACCCAAGAATGTTCCTTAGGGGCATAACCCTTCAAATAGATAAGGTATTAAAGACAGTTCTTAAACTGCCCAGAATCAATAATCATTTGTACATCATATTCTTCTTGTACTGGAGGTTAAGAGGTTAAGGAGGGTCAGTAAGGAGACATAAAATCACTGGGTATCTTCATAGAAGGTGGCAATCTGAGATGATGAGAAACAGTATTTACCTTTCAAAAGATTTGATATGGCCCAATAAACTTGGTGTGATATTGGGGTGTTTAGCTCAGTGGTAGATGCATCTTCATGTAGTGAGTCCTCAGCAGTCAGTTATCAGGTTTGAGGGCATGGCAGCCCATTTTTATCAACAGGAACAAAATAAGAGTTTATACACAGGATTTCCCACACAGGGGTTCTTCTCCAGTAAATTCATACAACCGAAAATGCCAAGCCTCCTGGCTCCTAGGCTTACTTTGCCTTGCAGTTCCCTGCTGAACCGGCCTACTCCTGGCCTCAACAGAACTCTCCAGACCCCTGGGTTTGCTTACTATCCCCCAGACTTCAGGACTTCCTTCTGCCCCCTTGGACTTGCTAGTCGCCTCAGCTCTCCCAGCCTCCCAGACCCTTCTCTGGTCTCACAGGCCCTTGTAGCCGTCCCAACCTTCCTAGTCCTTCAGACACCAAGTCCCCTCTTACCAGGGATGTCGTCTCACACAGGGCAGACAGCTTTTCAGACACAGGTCTGTCTTGATGCAGCAGCAGCAAGCTGCACACACTCCACCTTCCTCCACTCTCTGCTCTCACCAGCCCCTCGTTATATGGGCTGTGTGCACCTGGGCACACAACCAGCTGGCTATCCATAAGACCTGGACACAGGGTTGGAGATTGCATCCCACCCAAGTCTCTGTGGGATCTCCAAACTACAGAGCCCCATTGGAACATAGCAAAACCTGGAGAAAGCTGCCAACACAGTTTTCTCCCTTTCAAAGCTATGCTCTGTAGCACTGCAGTCACCTGACATGCAAACTCTGTGTCCATTTTCCTCCCCTTTTCACAGTGACAGGGACTCTCACTATTACACTTGGGAACACATTTTTGTGATGGCACTTTTAGCAAAATAAATTTGGGATAGGGAATGTAGGGTGTAGATGCAAGAGCACTTAAGCAACACAAAAGCTATTTTAGTGTATGAATGGTTTGTAGTGCTTCAGGGGGCCAGACAGAAGTATTAGAGACATTACCTTTCTGTAAAAATTAGGGAATCCAATATCACTTAGATTGCCATTAAGTCTCAGGATGTCCACTAGAAGACTGCCTGAACCTTGTTTGAATCTATGGATATAATGGTGTCATAAATGTGCTATCCAAGTATAGGATTCTGAGTCTGGTGGAAGAGGTATTTAGAAAGTTTAGCATAAAGGGAACGCTCCCACAGTTTGGAAATAACCAAGTGAGCATACTCATGATGTCATCACTATGAATCAACCCAGGTAAATATGGAAAATATCATTGATGAATCCTGGAAAGACTGAGGGGGTATTTTTTTTCCTAAAGGCATCAGTAAGTGTTCAAGGTGCTCCTTGCATGCATTAAAGGCTCATCTCCTAAACAATAACATGTAAAGTAATATGCACCTCTGAGGTCTATTTTGCAAAGAGTTCCTTGTATGTGCCTGAACAATTCCATAATCAATGGTAGAGGATATCTGTTAGATAAAATGAATTTTTACCTCCTAGAAGTCAATGCAGGGGTGTAAGTATCCATTTCTGTACAAAGAAAAACCCTGCACTGGTAGGGAAAGTAAAAGCACAAATGAAACCACACTGGAAGTTTTCTTCACTGTAATCCTGCATGACTTGGTTTTTGGGCTCTTACAGAAGGTAGAAATGGAAAAAATAAAGTACTGCGCTAACAATCATAAAATGTGTGCGCTGCGACTAAAGTGTTATACAGCACAATCAAATAGAAAGGTAAAAAAGTTGCGCTAATGGTGTAATATAAGCAGCAAATAAATGCCTTAAAACCTCGTACCAAAATATAAGTAAAAATGTAAGCAATAATCAATACAATGAATTGGTGATAATCAATGTTGTGAAACAAATTAGAAACGTGGATGATGTCCATATGGTCTATGCACCATAAACAGTGATTGAATGCAGTCCATATATTGTGTATGGTAAAAAATGGAAACCAAACAGAAAAAACAGAAAAAAGGGCAAAAAAGAGGAATGTCCCCAAGTGACAGGTGCAAAAATAATAATGCTCTTGCTGCAGTGAATGGGGTGCGTAGATAGAACCTCCACCTTCCAAAACTGCTGCCTCTTACCAGAGAGCGTTGGTCCCTTAATTATAGGAGACCTCACTGGGCAGGCAGCTGTAACCCCAGCCAGGGATCTCAGAGACAGGCACTGGGTGTCATCCGGTCCACAGGAACCCTCTCCACAGACCGCAGCAGGATGGATTGGATGTGTCAGCGTGAAAGAGATAAAAAACTCCACATGGCATAAAATCCTCACATTTATTGAGTAAAATAAAGCAATAAAATACACTTACAAACAGCGGTTGTAAGAAAGCATATAGGGAAAGCCGGCCGGCTCCAAGACAGCCCGTAACTTCCGGGTACTAGAATAGCGGTGTCGTCAAGACGTAGCTCCTATCCATGGGAAAACCAAAATTGGATTGGATAGTGGATGTAATATTTTGGGGGAAGTTTATCAGTAGGGCTGAACATTTAGATTTAGGTTTACTCCCAATCCCGAAATCTCTTGAAATATGTGTAGGGTGGCGATAAGATTGGGTATTGAGACTATTGGGTCAGACAGGAACATAAGGACATCGTCCGCATACAAACTGAGCTTGAACTCCTGGTTCCCTTTTGTATAACCCTTGATGTTGGGGTCTAAACTGATAGAGCGGGCCAAGGGTTCAATGGCCAGGGCAAATAAAAGTGGTGACAGAGGGCACCCCTGTCTTGTCCCTCTGCCTAGTGTGAAATATTCGGAATTACATCCCGGGAGTCTAATCCGAGTGCGCGGGTGATGGTATATTGCTCGAAATCCGTGGACGAAGGCCCCAGACAAACCACATTTCGCAAGGGTCTGTTCTAGGTATGGCCAAAGCACACTATCAAAAGCCTTGTGGATGTCCTGGCTCAGGAGGAGTACTTTACGGGAATTTAAATCTGAATCTTGAATAATGTTGGAAGCCAGTCTGATATTGTCAGTGATTTGTCTGGATGGGATGAATCCAGGTTGGTCTGGGGAGATTAAGGTGTTAATGATAGATGTAATGACTGAAATTGGCCTAAAGTTTTGGGGTAGGGAGTGGTCTTTGTTGGGTTTTGGGATCAGGGACATGTTCACTAGAAGCATGTCATCTGGGAAAACATTTCCCTTAAGAATGTGGTTGAAAAGAGATTTCAGATATGGGATCAGAGTACTTTGAAATTTCTTAAAGTATGGGGCTGAGTATCCATCAGGACCTGGAGTTTTAGAAGGTTTTAAAAATTTGATGACTCTGATTATCTCAATATTGTTCCTGTGATAGGGCTGGGAGAGGTAGATCATCCAACCATGTTTTAAGGGCGGGGTTGTGGGGTGAGGGCGGAGGGGAGAATAATTCCGTATAGAATTTAGAAAAGATTTACAAAACCTCTGATGGATGGGATACTAAATTGCCGTTGGGGTTTCTAAGTTTGTATGTGTGGGGAGGTTGAATGGATTGATTGATTTTTTGCACACATGGCCGAAGCCGAATTACTGTGTAATAGAAATTTGGCTTTTGACCATCTGAGGGTCTTTTCTGTTTGTTCGGAGAGAATTTTTATCAAGGTCTAATCTGGAATTATTAATTTGTTGTAGTAGTTCTGGGGCATGGCTTTGGGAATGCAGGTGGTATAACCTATCCAATTCTTTTGTGAGTTTAGTTATATCTATCAATTTTTGTTTTTTTCTTTCCCTAGCAATTTGGATTAGTTGACCCCTAATGACTACTTTGTGGGCCGCCCATAGGATGGAAGGGGAGATGTCGTTTGTATTAATGGTGGCAAAGTATTCATCTAGGTGTTTAGAGATCTGAGACACTAAAATTGGATCCGTGAGGGGGGACTCATTTAGTCTCCATCCTGCGACTGAAGGTTTGAGACCTATGTGGGAAATGTCGAGGGTGACCACCTGGTGGTCAGACCACGGGCAAGAGTGGATGCCCGCTGTAGTGGAGTTAGCAAGGAGTATAGGGGTGCAGAATAAATAATCCAGCCTATAGTAACTATCGTGGGGGTGGGAGTAGAAAGTGTACTCCCTGGCACCCACATTATGCACCCTCCAAGAGTCCACCAGATTGTGTGCGTGCAGCAGTGTTTTCAGGGTTTTGGGGAAGGCGTTGGCAGCACAGCCAGCCCTGCTTCTGTCTAGAACCGGATGTGCAACCAAGTTAAAATCTCCTCCCAGCAGTAAGTGAGGAGAGGTATATTTGTCCAAGATCTGGAAAAAGGATTTAAAGAAAGTCGCCTGGGAGTTGCTTGGGGCGTACACATTAGCTATCGTAATTTTCTTGCCCTGCAAACAGCCCTGCAGAAAAATAAACCTACTAGCGGGGTCCTTGTAAATGTTTACTACATCAAACATTAGGCTATTCTTAACAAATATTGCCACTTCTCGGGACTTGGACCTAAATGTAGTATAATGCCCCAGGCCATAAGACCTGTCAAAAAATGTAGGATGATTATTTTTTTCGGAGAAGTGAGTCTCCTGTAATAAAATGATGTCAGCCTGAAGGCGCTTGTACATTCTAAAAGCTTTTTTCCGCTTATGGGGGGAATTAAACCCCCTAACATTATGAGAGATTAATCTAATACCCATCGCCAAATAGGGAGGTCAAGAGTGTTTAGGTGATTTGGAGAGGGTCCCAAGGAGTAGGCACCAGAGTAGCATAAATGATATGCATTAAGGGTAATAACACTAGATGCAGCGTAATTGGAGTGTTCAAAAATAAGAGTCCCGCAACCAAAAAATGTAAAACAGTAAAGTAACGAAAAAAAAAGTGCAAACCATTGGGGTTGGGGGGGGGGGGATAGGCCCTCCCGACAATAGAGAAATACAATAACCGGTCAGGGGTAGAACTACCTGAACCAAAGGACAATAATTTCCAACACTCTTGACAACCTGGTGGTGATCTAGAAAAAAAAAGAGAAAAAGAAAAGAACCCATATGGTGTATTCTGGGTTAAGGGGTGAAAGAGTCTTACACCTACCTCTTCTTCGTCTTGTGAGTTTCTGTAAGAGTGGGGGGTCAACCAAACAGGTGCCACTGTATGTCTGCACAGTGGGGAGCTGACCGCAAAAAAAACAAAAACACAAAAATATATGGTGCATTGAGGTATAAACGAGTTATATAAGGGAGAGGCTCGGAACATATAGTGAGCCAGTCAGTATCACCACCTCTTTTAACATCATGTTACCTCGACCGCCTGGTGTTGTCCCAGGTCATGACAAAAGAAATAGAGCTCAAGATCCAAATTGAGGGAAGAAAAAAAGTGATCCGTCAGATCAAATGGCCTCTGAGATCCTGCCTGTGTCTTCTGCGGTGAAGGGGTTGCCCAAATGGCTGAAGGGCAAGGGGTTGAAGGCATCCTAGGAAGATCCTCTTTGGCCTAGCTTGACCAGGAGCTCTTTCCCTCCTTGCATAGTGACCACTGTGTAGGTCGTTCCATTGTGAGGAACTTGGAGTTTTAAAGGGGAATCCCCATCTGTATCTGATTTTTGCCTCTTGGAGTGGCATGGTAATCTCCTTTAGCTTACGGCGTTTGTCCACAGTGGCCGGGGATAAATCAGGGTAGATTTGAAGTTTGGCTCCATCCAGAACAATGTTGGGGGTAGACCGGGAGGCCCTGAGTATTTCCTCCTTTACTAGGTAGTCTTTGAGGCATAAAACAATGTCCCTGGGTGGTTTGTCGTCAGGTGGCTTTGGGCGTAGGGCTCTATGAATCCTATCGCAAGCGAACGCTGTCACTGGAGAGGCAGGAAAAAGGGACTGGAACAACTTGTGGATGGCCGGGATTAGCTCTGTGACCCCCTCAGGGACCCCTCTAATTCTCAAGTTGTTCCGTCTGTTTCTGTTATCAAGATCTTCCAAGTGACCCTGGAGTTGGGAGACTGAGTCTGTGAGGGATTTGTGATCCCTATGGAGGTCAGTATAAGCCAGCTGCAACTCATTGTGCTTCGTCTCCAAAAGATCAGTTCTGCCTCCCAGAGCTGCAATCTCTTGTTGCAGAGTATTGGTAGATTTGTGGAGCTCTGGCAGCGATCCTATTATACATGGCCATTAGACTGTCGTCTAGGTCTGCCTTGGTGAGTTGCAGAGTGTACTTACCGTCCAGTGACGAGTGTGCCGGAGAGGCCGCTGGGCTGTGTGCAGGGGCTGAAGCATGCTGTGTCTCAGCGCCATCTTGGGAATTCCCTGCCATCTCACGGACCCCGGAGGAGATAGTTTGTCAGGGACTTTGGGCTGGTTTCCCGCGACGAGACCTGGAGGACGGCATGCACCGCTCGTTTACCCGGGGGTGCAGTAAGAATTTGGGCTGTTTTGATCAGTTTAACATCCCCGGGGAAGGCATTGTGGTCCCTGCCGTGTTGGAGCTCTACTCAGATGCGACCTGCCAGTTTTGTGCCGCGCATGCACCCCCCAGCAGTTCCTTTTTCATCTAGACTTAGGTTTTTCCCAGCTTGATGGGGCAGGTGACCACACAATGGCTCTGGAAACCACAGTAACAATAAAGCCCAGGGTTGCAATGATTGCATTGGTTCTCCACATCAGTGAATGTTGCCCCTGTAGGGGTGTCAGTAGCAGGTGGAAACATCATAAAAGGGGAAGCCACACACTTCACTCCCACTGGTGGCATGCAATATGAATGGTAGAAGCCATGGTCTCTTATAAAGATGACAGGGTAAGATAGTGGACTAATGCATCTTCCTGTATTGTCATTCTATACAGAAACTGTTGCTCAGCATTACAACTGTAAGAAATATTGCTCAACTGAGCGTCTGTCTTTTAATACCTGGAGATGGGCCATATCTGTGCAGTCCAGATCATTATAGAGTAAGTCCAAAGCTTTCCACAAATTATAGGGCAGGGTCTGTAGACACCAGAAAACAAACACTCCTGCGCTGGGCTCTGAGGAAGAAGGTTGTCCTTCGAAATGCTTCAGCGGCAGTGGCTCCTGAAATCTCCTCTGTTATCATTTGGAGTCTGTTGTCACTTAGACCAATTGCTGTCGTCTGGAGATTATTTGTATTGTGAGTTTTCTTCCATACGTCTGTGAGTAGTTTTTTATTCACCTTTAAATAAAATACATCTAAGGATAATGTACAAGGCTGGTGCGCCCTTCTTTTCTTTTCTCCCTGTAGACACCAGACTGAAGGCCCAAGTCTGACAATCACCCTGGAACGGTCAAATAATAATTTAACCCCTCTAGGCCTCTGTGCTTAAAGAACAGAAATTAAGCTGAAAACAGAACTAGAAACTATTGGAAGAGTTAGAAAAGTTATTGTGGTTGCCTGCAAAATGTTCTGGGAAGAGGATTTTGGGTTCTTGTTTCAGCAATACAGCCTGTGCAGGAGCTGTGAAGGACTCCTGATAAGAGACCCTGAGGGCCAACTCCTGAACCCTGCAAGGGAGGTCCTCCAGCTTTCCAGTGAAGAACCATGCCTATGCCAGGTTGTGGCTTGTGAAAATGTGAGGCTGCATATGAAAACGTTCTGAGGACATAGTGACATTGTAGTTCACCTTTTCTTTAAAGTAATATTAAAGGATTTAAAAAAAAATAACAAACATGCCATACACACCTGCTCTTTGCAGTGGTTTTGCACAGAGCAGCTCCAATCCTCCTCTTCTCGGGTCCCTCATTGGAGCTCTTGGCCCCTTCTCCTGCAAGAGCAAGAAAGTTGCAATGGGGGCACCAAAGCAGGCTTGTTTCCAAGCCATGGCTCTGTGTCCAGTCACACACAGAGTCATGGCTTGGCCCCACCCCCTCTTATTCCTCATTGGCTCACTGGCTTGATTAACAGCAGCAGGAGCCAATGGCTCCCACTGCTGTCTCAGCCAATGAGGAGGGAGAGTCCCCAGAAATTTGAGGCTCTCGTGCACATCACTAGATTAAGATGGGGCTCAGGTAAGTATTAGTAATACCTTACTTACTGAAGATCTTAGAATGTGTACTCTGGCCATTGCTGTTGCTAACAAACCAAAAGGAAAAATGTACCTTAAGGCAACAGTAGACAACTCTCCTCTGGTTTTCATAGCTGATTTGATCCACGAAGCAGCTCACATATAGGAAAGGATCATTGTTATACACCCTTAAATATTTCTGCTAAACTTTGCATAAATACAGGGTTTTCTGATTCACGTACTTCGCAATACATTTTGCCTAAAAGTCTTAAGCCCCGTACACATGATCAGACTTTCCGACAACAAAACCGTGGAATTTTGTTCGAAGGGTGTTGGCTCAAACTTGTCTTGCATACACACGGTCACACAAATGTTAGCCAACAATTACAAACGTAGTGACGTACTAGACGTACTACGTGGTTTTTCAGCTCTTTAGCGCCACCCTTTGGGCTCCTTCTGCTAATTTCATGTTAGTTGAAGTTTGGTGAGTGTTGATTTGCGCTTTTCTTTTCGCGTTTTTCATTTCATGCTTTTCAGTTAGTTTCTGAACGGCCGTTCGTCAACCAGACATGTTGCGGAATCGGAGGAGATAACGTGTTATTTATTATTGGCCTTAGAGTTATTGTTTTGACATTATTTTTTTGGTTGACTAATGATTTGATTTGGTATATTTTCTATATTTTTGGATGCATAGAATGCACTTTTTGGTTAAGTTCTACTGGCAGATAGCATGTCTATTTTTTTTTTTATGCACAAATAAAAAACAAACAAAAACATAATAATATTATTCTTGATACCACTAGAAAAAAAAGCCTTTCAAAATTAGTTTGCAATAACTCCATCAGTATCACCAGCAAAACAGCTTCATTATTATCCCATTAAAGAAGAGAATTGTGCGCTGCATTTGGAGATTTCATAATTTGCCACGTCAAAAATGTTAATTCTCCATTATGAGCGCTAGTTTACAAGACCGACCGCTTCTGCTTCCAAGCATGCGTGTTTGTACTTTCGACTTTTCTCCGACAGACTTGTGTACACATGATCGGAAAATCCGACAACACAAATTTGTTGGTGGAAAATTTGAGAACATGTTAGCCAACATTTGTTGGCGGAAAGTCCGACAACAATTGTTCGATGGAGCATACACACAGTCCGATTTTCCGCCAGCAAGCTCAAATCAGATCGTGTGTATGCGGCATCAGGCTTCATCTACACTAGCAGCTCCAAAACTTGAGTTTTTTGGTGTTTTTTTGCTAAAGCTCCTAAACTCAACTCCATATGTGTCAATCTACACAGAGACTTTTACTAGAGTTTAGGAGCTGCTGCGGTTAGGGAAGCTTCAACCTCCTTCAGCCTCCCTCTCCTGAACGTGGAAGAATCGCGTTCAGGATAAGATCGCTTTGGCAGCTGGCATGGGAAAATGCAAACATCGGCAAAATCACAGCAGGTTTCCCATGGCCGGTGGTAAAAGTAGACACAAAGTGGGGAAGATACCCCAAGGAGTTCAAAACGGAGGAGGGGAATAAGGTGAACAGTGGTCTTACCTATAATTTTGAACTTTATTATATATCAAAATTGGACATATACAGTAATGCGGACTGCACAATACAGGTTAAAACATAGGACAACGTTGCCATAAAAAGCACACACCCGGGTTCACATGCAGACCAAAATCGTAAATTTTAATGAAGTGCAGGCAATACTGTAAAACGATATAGATACGTGTGTGTGGGGTTCAGTTCTAGTGAGATGGCATGAAATCTCAGTGTTCTTAGCCTAGATATGGCTGTACAGATACACCGTGGACGTCTGCTCTCAAATAGATATCTGAGATCCACCCCTCAAATTTGCTTATCATGCAGCATTGGTCAGTGTTGGGGGTCAGGTTGCAATGAGACAACAGGAAACCTTAGTGTTGCTAGCCTAGATTCTGGCTAGTACATACACACTATCTATCCTCACTGATAAGACTGAGATCCCCAGGGAGTCTTAATAGCATAGACTACAGGCAGATACAGAAACAAACATTCATTTTCACTGTATTTTTCTCATTTTCAGAGAAGGGAGAAATGTCCAAAAGTCCGAAACTTTTAAATAGTCAGCGCTGTCATATTGTTTCAAAGAGTATGTGTTCCCTTGTAGGAGGATTGCACAGAAAGTGCAGTGTGTGGATAGTTTGTTGGTAACTATGCACAGCAGGATTTTGCAGGGTAAGTACAGTGAGAGAGATCCGGCGATTCACCAGGGGTGACTGTGAGCCTCCAAGTGTTTAGGAAATAGTGGGTGGGAGCAAGAGGGGCTGTGACGTGGATCACACTCATCTGCCATGTTTCTAGTCAGCCTCTGGTCCCCTGATCGGGACAATATAGTTTACAATGTTACTCACAGTTAAGAATTGATGCTGAATGCCAAGTGGCCATGGCTTATCTGGAGATTCTCCTGCTGTGGGGCTGCTGATAGTGTTTTCCTCCTGGCTCTGTGTTGGTCAGTGGGTGCTGTGGATGCGAGGCTCGTCCGAGCCTCTGAAGCTTTCGGGCAAATGTTCCTCCCAGTAGATGGGGCTGAAGACTCACAGGGGAGTGATGGTAGTACTGGACTTTGTGTCCTAGGGGCTTGTCCGCTGGTAAATCAAGATGGTGGTGGAGAGCTGGGATCTAGGGGTGACACTGCTATGGGGGAATGATTTCGGTGGCCACTGTAGTCTCTTTGCTTTCATTTGCGATAAAGTGCTTGTGGTGGTCAAAGTAGGCAGTATGTACATGAAGCCTTAAACCTCCAAACTTTAAACAGTTAGTTACCTTGTATGTGTTATACAGTATAGTCAGTCAGTTACATAGTTAGTTTGGTTGAAAAAAAGACACAAGTCCATCTAGTTCAATCAATAAAAGTCAAATTACACGCCAGTCAGTAGTCCTTTAAAGGTAATGACTAAGTACTAATATTTTAGCAAAACATGTCCGCCTCCTTGTCCCCTGCTCCATCTGTTAACCACCTGTCAGATGAGCTTCAATAAAGAGGTTTTTTGGAAGTGCAGCTGTCCAGAATCATTTGCTTTATGCAGTAAAAATGTATTGCAAGTTAAATCTTTACAGGTTGCTTGGAAGTCTCACAGTCAAATTTGGGAGGCTGAGCCATGTTATGACATGTCTAACATCTTTTTGTAGCTATTATTTTAGTACATAATAACTTTTAAAATGAATGGTTTACACCAGAGAGCCTTCATTAGGGTTCCCTTGATTACAAACTGAAAAAAAACTTTTAATTTTAGGATTGTCTATCTCTACCATGTTTTACTTCCTGGAATATGCAAGTGCACAGTGTAAATGTACTGTAGTCATAAGTATGTAATTGTATTAAAAGAACAGTTATTCAAAAGCAGAAAAAATAATAATGTCTTCCTTTATTGGATTATTCTTTATGTAAGTAATTGACTTTATTAGTAAGCGAATAGATAGCTGTATGGCTATCAATAATAGTTTGCATAAGTGTATAAAAATGCAGGTGTCACAAGTCACCAGGAATGGACATATTATCTGGTTTCTTCTCATAGTAAATCAAATTGTCATGTAGCTTGTAAATCATAACATGACCTTGTAAATGCACAACATGTGTTTTATTGCTACCTCTGTTTTGGTTTCTGTGGGATTGCCTAATTAATAGTATATAATTTTTAATGACAAAAATGACAGGAGATATACTGTATGGAAGACATTATTTTGAAATTCTTCAACAAGCTCAGCTGGAGTGTGTATGTACACATACTATACAGTATATGTGTGTGAGTATATACAGTACATACAATATATATATATTTATATATACTGTATACACAGTATACAGTATAAACACACACAGACACAACATTATGTATACTGTATATGTGCAATAGCTACTCTTTGTTGCTACACCAACATTTTGACGGAATACTATCTCCTCTAAATATATCCACTAGGGAAAAGGACAGGGAAGTAACTGGAATGAGAACATAAATGATTTTTAAAGGAGACAATGAAACCCTAAACGTACCCAGGCACAAGAAAAGGGGGCCACTAGTGCAACTTCCAAAAATAACAATAGGCGTGGAATGATAAACCACATAAAAAGAGAGCGTATTTTTCGTCCTTGAGAAGTGTCCATATACAACAAGTCTTGTCCTACACATCCAGGGAGGGCCCGAACCTTGAGGTCCTGTCATGGACGGACCGTACGTGGCGTTGTTTCATATACAGTTTCCCCACAAAGATAAGCCCCTGGTTTTGGTTACCCTGTCTTTGGCTGAGTCATCCGTCGAGATACAGGCTCTAATCGACTCTAAGAATGCAGGCCTGTTCATTGATGCTGCCTTTGTATCGAAGCACTCGATTCCACTGCAGCTGTGTGACACTCCACTTGCCATTGAGGCTCTTGACGGGAGACCTCTACAGCCTGCCCATGTGACTCAGGATACTGTTCCATTGTCCATGGCCGTAGGGGCCCTTCACCATGAGATAATCCAATTCCAAGTTATTTCCTCACCTAAATTTCTGCTGGTTATTGGTTATCCTTGGTTACAGAGGCACAACCCTTCTTTTGATTGGCTCCGTGCTGGGGTCCTGTCCTGGTCGCCACAGTGCAGTGAGAGATGATTCCAGAAGGTAGCCAAGGTCCTGTGCACCTCTTCACTCTCCTCCCTGCCGGAGGAGTACCGAGATTTTATCAATGTCTTTGACAAAGGTCAAGCCGGTACTTTGCCTCCCCACCGGTCGTATGATTGCGCAATTGACCTTTATCCTGGTGCCATACTCCCTCGTGGCCGGGTTTACCCTTTGTCGGTCTTGGAGGATAAGGCCATGGAGGAGTATGTTGCAGACGCACTTTCTCGAGGTTTTATCCGCAAATCCTCGTCTCCTGCTGGTGCTGGTTTTTGTGAAGTAGAAGAGTGGTGAACTGAGGTCTTGTATCGATTATAGGGGTCTCAATCATTTCACGATTAAGAATGCCTATCCTATTCCGTTGATTACGGAGTTATTTGACCTCCTCAAGGGAGCAACGGTTTTCACGAAGCTTGATTTGAGAGGGACATACAATCTCGTCAGGATTAAGGAGGGCGACGAGTGGAAAACTGCGTTTAATACCAGATCAGGTCATTATGAGTATCTCAAAATGCCTTTTGGCCTTTGTAACACTCCGGCAGTTTTCCAGGAGTTCATTGGTGATGTCCTCTGAGATTTGTTGCAGTTATGTGTGGTGGTTTATCTCGACGATATCCTCATATTTTCCAAGTCCCTGGAGAGCCACCACACAGATGTCTGTCGTGTGCTTCAGAGACTAAGAGAGAACAATTGCTTTTGTAAATTGGAAAAGTGCGAATTCCATTATGAACAGGTTAAATTCCTGGGCTATGTCATTTCCACTGCTGGTTTTTCGATGGACCCAGTGAAACTTTCAGCGGTCCTACAGTGGCCTCGACCCGTGGGTTTACGTCCTCTGCAGTGTTTTCTTGGCTTTGCCAACTATTATCCGAAGTTTATTCATAACTTCTGGTCAAGCCCCTGACTGATATGACCAGGAAAGACGACAACCCACACAGTTGGTCTCCGGAGTCCATTAAGGCCTTTGAGAGTCTCAAGGCTGCCTTTGTTTCTGCTCCTGTGTTGGCACACCCTGATCCTACGTTTCCTTTTATCCTAGAGGTTGATGCTTCTGAGACTGGAGCTGGCGCCATTCTGCCTCAACGTCCTAACTCTGAGTGTGCTATGCATCCGTGTGGCTACTTTTCCAAGAAATTGTCACCGGCAGAGTGCAATTACGAGATTGGTGACAGAGAGCTGTTGGCGATCATTTTAGCCCTGAAAGAATGTAGACATCTCCTTGAAGGTACCACTGTGCCGGTTCTCATTCTTACTGACCATAAGAATCTCACATTCTTGTCTGAGGCTAAGCACCTCTCTCCCAGGAGGTTACTATGGGCTCTTTTCTTGTCGAGTTTTAATTACATTGTCTCATTCTTACCCGGTACTAAGAATGTAAGGGCTGACGCCTTGTCACAACAATTTTCCTCCACTTCCAAGATGGAGTCGCTTCTGGTTCCTGTGATTCCTCCTGATCGTATTCTGGCTACAGTTCTCACCAGTCTTACTTCTCCTTTGGGTGACAAAATTCTTGCTGCTCAGGTCGATGCCCCTCCTGAGAAACCTTGTGACCACTGCTTTGTTCCCGAGAGTGTCCGTACTGCTGTGCTCCAGACTTACCATCCTCCCAAGGCTGCTGGCCACCCTGGGAAGAATCAACTCAATGGAGAGAGGCCCTGGACCCACCTGTCTATGGATTTCATTGTGGAGTTACCCAACTCCCAGGGCAACACAGTTATCCTTATGGTGGTTGACTGGTTCTCGAAAATGTTGCATTGTATTCCACTCAAGAAGTTGCCTACTTCTAAGGACCTGTCTTCTATTTTTGCTCGGGAGATCTTCCGCTTACATGGGCTACCCAAGGTGATTGTCTCAGACAGGGGTAGTCAGTTTGTATCCCGGTTCTGGCAAGCCTTTTGTGCCCAGTTGGGTATTCAGCTTGCTTTCTCCTCTGCGTATCACCCGCAGTCTAATGGGGCAGCAGAACGAGCCAATCAGTCCTTGGAGCAATTCCTACGTTGCTATATTTCTGACCATCATAACAACTGGTCAGACCGTGGGTGGAGTTTGCTCACTATAGTGCTTTGAATTCAGCTTCCCGTTTGTCCCCATTTATGGATATGGTTTCCAACCTTCCATGTTGCCTGCCTCGTTTGTTCCGCAGAGTATTCCTGCGTTAGAGGATAATCTCCGTGGTCTTCGTTCCACTTGGGCAGAAGTCCAGGAGGCTTTGCGACATGCTAACGATAGGTACAGACTCCATGCTGACCGCAGACGCCTGCCTGCGCCTTCCTACCAGGTTGGGGACAGAGTCTGGCTGTCGTCTCGCAACCTCCGACTTTGTGTTCCTTCTTTGAAGTTTGCACTTCGGTTTATTGGGCCTTTCCGTATCCTTCGAAGGATTAACCCAGTGGCTTACGCATTGGACCTTCCTCCTAGTATGCGCATCTCTAATATGTTTCATGTCTCCTTATTGAAACCTTTGGTCTGCAACTGCTTTACCACCTCGGTGCCACGTCCTCACCCTATACAGGTTGAGAAGTATGAAGTACATTCCATTGTTGACTCCCATAGGTTCCGTGGGCGCATACAGTACCTGGTGCATTGGAAGGGGTATGGTCCGGAGGAACGCTCTTGGGTCTCGTCCTTGGACGTACATGCCCCTGTCCTCCTCCGTGATTTCCATAGACATTTTCCCTTCAAGTCCGGTGGTCCTCCGAAGGGGGATGGGTCATTGAGCAGGGGGTACTGTCAGGGCTGGGCTCAGCCCTTCCTTCTCTGAGTTGACCGCTCAGCTGTCGGCTATTTGCCAGCTCCTTTCTCTCCACAGTGACTCAGCTGTTGATGATCTGCTCATCAGTCCTGGCTACTTAAAGCTCACTTCATCTCTGCCTTCGCCTTTGGTCACATCTCAGAGACTTTCTACTGTGTTCCTGTTGAAGACTTGCTCGGCTGACGTCCCTTCTGGCTCCTGATCCTACTTGCTGTACTACTACGTTGATCTCTGGCTATCTGACATTGGCATTGGCTGACTACCCGATCTGGTTACTGAACTCTGGCTATGTATTGACTACGCTTACTCTGTTTACTTTTTTATTATTATTAAACAAGTGTGATTAACTGTACTTCTGTCTCGGTCTGATTCATGGTTTCTAACACTAGGTTTTATTGTCAAAGCTTAATTAAACAAGCTGAAGTTAGAGGCTGATTGGTTACTATGCATAGCTGCACCAGATTCAGTGTGCACCAATTTTATTAAATGTTCCCCACTGTGGCATGAACTTCACATTATGGCAGCATCAGCGGTCTCTCTTCCAAGCAGGATCTGGGGAGGCTCCCATCAGAAAACCATGTATAAACAAAAAGAAGAGGGAAAAACAAGGCTACCTAAGTGTAGCATTTATTAAAACATTTTTATGAAATGAAAAACAATAAATATGTACTCACATTTACCACATGTTAAAAAGTGTAATGATAAATCTTCAGCAGGTGGCAACCTTCCAGGTGGTCAATGGTGAGCAAGCCCCTCTGGGTAGATGTGATGTAAAGTGCACAGAGTGGCCCTGAACCTGCTCTTCTGGGGTCCCCCGGCGGCTCTCATGGCTCCTCCCCACATCTGATAACCCCCTCAGGGAAGCGCTTCCCTGAGGGGGTTACCTTGCGGGCGCGCTCCCGAGTCCAGCATTCGGGGTCCATAGAGGCTGAATGCAGGACTCGGCCATGCCCCCAATACTTTTAATCACACAATTTATGCATTCTGAAACACTTTTTTATTATTAACATGTTTACTATTAATATCTTTTGAAAGATGAGTTTCATTAAAAATGCTATAGTATTACAATAGAACGTGCTTGGTTTTGAGGTAGAAATTTGTATAAAGAATATAGAGGGGTCATTTACTATAGCGCTGCGGCGCTAATTAGCGCTAAAACGGTATTTACTATAGCGCTGGTGAAAAATGACTCCCAAAATCAAATTTACTATAGCTCCCTGAAAATATATATAGTGCCCAAACCCTTACTCTGCTAAAACCTAAAGTAGTGCACATGGAAATAATGTTTAGAGCATGATATAATTGCCTAAATGGTACTGAAATATGCAGTATATTGTTTAAAGATAATCTGTTTTTAAACTGTGTGAGAAAATGATTTCTACACTGAAATATCTTTAAAAGTCTGAGAAGAGATAAATTCCCCTTTTTTGTACAACTAGGTGCCAGCACAACTGAGCATGCTCAGACATGCAAACTACTATCATTTTAACTCCGATGGCTTTTTCACAGGGTGCTATAGTGAATACCAAAATTAGCGCTTGGCTAAAATGAGTTTTTGAGAGTGAAAATTGGCACTATATAGTCCAATGCAAGTTTCAGCCATTGAGTCTAATGGTACAATTGTAACTTCCCCAAATAAATACTTTTAATGTTGAGATGTAATGTATCTTTCTCTGAAATTTTCCATTGCAACAATGTTGCTTCTACTTCAACTATTTTGTTTTTAGGCCCAATTCACACCTGGGCAGTTTGCAGGTGCTATTGCACTAAAAATAGCGCCTGCAAACCGACCTGAAACTGCTGCTGCTGTGTCTCCAGTGTGAAAGCCAGAGGGCTTTCACACTGGAGCGGTGCGCTGGCTGGAGGGAAAAAAAACTCCTGCAAACAGCATCTTTGGAGCGGTGAAGGAGCGGTGTATACATTGCTCCTTTACAGCTCCTGCCCATTGAAATCAATGGGGCAGCGCGGCTCTACCGCTGGCATAGTGCCACTGTAGCGGCACTTTGCGGGCAGTTTTAACCCTTTTTGGGCACTAGCGGGGGTCAAAACCGCCCTGCTAGTGGCTGAATACAGCCGCTAAAACGACGGTAAAGCGCCGCTAAAAATAGCGGCGTTTTACCGCCGATGCCCCACCACCCCAGTGTGAAAGGGGCCTTAGGAATGCTAGAATGTGGAATGTTTTGATGTTTTGGTAAAATATATTTTTCTCTGTCACTTTCACTTGTTACTCTCAATTTCACAACAATCTTTACCCAAACTGACACAGGTGTCTTTACAAACCACAAACAATACCATTGCTGATGCAAATTTAAAATGAGTCACAATTTTGTGTGTTTTTTATTATTTCCAAATAATCATAATTTGAGCCCCAAAAATTTGATATGTGTACCAACATCAGAAATCAAAATGTAATTCCCAAAAATTAGAGGGTAACATAGAGTCTACACTCACCCACCAAAAACCACCACATATCACAGAATAAATCAAGAAGAATAACTTTTGAGTAATGTAATTCCACCACCTATATGTCCAAAGAAATGCAGTATATGTGTATATATGTGTAGTAGGTTTCCACAGGCAGCTCTGTGGCTTACAGGTTTGAACTTCTGCTTAGCATGTCTGAGGGTCTGGGATTCAATCCCAAACATGCTGCTTCATGTAGACAAGTTGTCTTATCTCCCTATGTTGTTAAACATAACTCCTGGCTCAGGTCCTAAAACTATGTCTAAATGTAGTATTTATGTACAGGAGGGTTCCACCACCATTGTAAATCTTGCCAGATACACTATCTAGCTAAAAGTATTGGAATGCCTGCCTTTACACACACATGAACTTTAATGGCATCCCAGTCTTAAGCCTCGTACACATGGTACAATTGTTGGCCAACCGAGCGTCTGATTTTTGTCAAAAGGGCGTGTGGCAGGATCTTGTCTTGCATACTAATTGTACACAATAGTCGTACAACAAACACGAACGTAGTGACGTACTACGAGGAATTTCAGCTCTTGAGCGCCACCCTTTGGGCTCCTTCTGCTAATTTCGTGTTTGGTGAGCATTGATTCCGAGCATTGTGTTTGTACTTTCGACTTTTGTGTGACAGATTTGTGTACTGACCATATGAAAATCTGATGTCAAACCGTTGTCCGCTGAAAATTTACTAGCCTGCCATCCAACATTTGTTGGCAAAAAGTTGGACAACAATTGTCAAACGGAGCGTACTAACTGTAAGATTTTAGGACTACAATCTGTCAACAGACAATCCCCTGCCAACAATTGTACCATGTGTACGAGGCTTTAGTCCGTAGGTTTAAAATTTTATTTGGCCCACCCTTTGCAGCTAGAACAGCTTCTGGGAATGCTGTGAAGGGTGTCCACAAGGTTTAGTGTGTCTAAGGAAATGTTTGACCATTCTTCCAGAAGCGCATTCGTGAGGCCAGGCAGTGATGTTGGATGAGAAGGCCTGGCTCACAGTCTCTGCTCTAATTTAGCCAAAAGGTGTTCTATTGGGTTGAGGTCAGAACTCTGTGAAGGCTAGTCAAGTTCCTCCACCCCAAACTCCCTCATCCATGTCTTTATGGACCTTGCTTTGTGCACTGGTGTGAAGTCATGTTGGAACAGGAAGGGGCCATCCCCAAACTGTTCCCACAAAGTTGGGAGCATGAAATTGTCCAAAATGTCTTGTTATGCTGATGCCTTCAGAGTTCCCTTCACTGGAACAAAGAGGCTAAGCGCAACTCCTGAAAAACAACCCCATATCATAATCCCCCCTCCACCAAATGATTTGGACCAGTGCACAAAGCAAGGTACATAAAGACATAGATTAGTAAGTTTGGGGTGGAGGAACTTGAGTGGCCTGCACAGAGTCCTTACCTCAACATAACAGAAAAACTTTGGGATGAATTAGAGCAGAGACTGTAAGCCGGGTCTTCTTGTCCAACATCAGTGCCTGATCTCACAAATGCACTTCTACAAGAATGGTCAAACATTCCCATAGACACACACCTAAACCTTGTGGACAGCCTTCCCAGAAGAGTTGAAGCTGTTATAGCTGCAAAGGGTGGGCCAAATGAATTTTGAACCCTACGGACTAAGACTGGGATGCCATTACAGTTCATGTGCTTATAAAGACAGGTGTCCCAATACTTAGGACAATATATTGTATATTGCTTGTGACACTGAGCATGGCTATGGACTTAGGGTTGGTTCACATCACAGAGATGCAGACTACATGTGTGAGGCTGCCTGCTCGCTAAGTGAGTAGCCATTCCATCTCGCAGTGCTGGGGCTGCTGGTTCAATTCCTCAACATGCTAATGCTTGTGTTGAAGTTAATATGTTTACCCTGTGTGCATTTGTATTTGCCTATTGTCGAAATAGTCTCTAATGTAAGAAAGTTAGTTTTGGACTTTAGATTGGAAGGTCATTGCAGCCAGGGACTGATGTTAATGCTTGTTAGTAGGGATGAGCTTCGAGTTCGAGTCGAACTCATGTTCGACTCGAACATCGGCTGTTCGCCAGTTCGCCGAACAGTGAACAATTTGGGGTGTTCGCGGCAAATTCGAAAGCTGCGGAACACCCTTTAAAAGTCTATGGGAGAAATCAAAAGTGCTAATTTTAAAGGCTTATATGCATTGTATTATCATAAAAAGTGTTTGGGGACCTGGGTCCTGCCCCAGGGGACACGGATCAATGCAAAAAAAGTTTTAAAAACGGCAGTTTTTTCGGGAGCAGTGATTTTAGTAATGCTTAAAGTGAAACAATAAAAGTGTAATATTCCTTTAAATTTCATACCTGGGGGGGTGTCTATAGTATTCCTGTAAAGGGGCGCATGTTTCCCGTGTTTAAAACAGTCTGACAGCAAAATGACATTTCAAAGGAAAAAAAGTCATTTAACACTACTCGCGGCTATTAATGAGTTGCCGGTCTGACAATACACATAAAAGTTAATTGATAAAAACGGCATGGGAATTCCCCATAGGGGAACCCTGAACCAAAATTTAAAAAAAAAATGACGTGGGGGGTCCCCCTAAATTCTATACCAGGCCCTTCAGGTCTGGTATGAATATTAAGGGGAACCCCGGCCAAATTTTTTTTAAAAAATGGCGTGGGGTCCCCCTCAAAATCTATACCAGACCCTTATCCGAGTATGCAAACTGGAAGGCCGCAGGAAAAGAGGGGGGGACGAGAGAGCACCCCCCCTCCTGAACCGTACCAGGCCACATGCCCTCAACATTGGGAGGGTGCTTTAGGGTAGCCCCCAAAGCTCCTTGTCCCCATGTTGATGGGGACAAGGGCCTCATCCCCACAACCCATGCCCGGTGGTTGTGGGGGTCTGCGGGCGGGGGGGCTTATCGGAATCTGGAAGCCCCCTTTAACAAGGGGACCCTGAGATCCTGGCCCTCCCCCTGTGTGAAATGGTAAGGGGTTACAAAAGTACCCCTACCATTTCACAAAAAAAGTGTCAAAAATGTTAAAAATGACAAGAGACAGTTTTTGACAATTCCTTTATTTAAATGCTTCTTCTTCCTTCTTTCTTCTATCTTCTTTCTTCTATCTTCCTTCGGTTTCTTCCTCCATCTTCTTCTTCTTCTGGTTCTTCTGGTTCTTCCTCCGGTGTTCTCGTCTGGCATCTTCCTCCGCGACGTCTTCTTCCCTTCTTCTTCTCGGGCCGCTCCGCATCCACCATGATGGGAGGCTCCGGCTGTGTGACTCTTCTCCTCTTCTGACGGTTCTTAAATAACGGAGGGTGGGGCCACCCGGTGACCGCGCCCTCCTCTGACGCACAGGAACTTGACGGGGACTTCCCTGTGGCATTCCCCGTGACGTGATACAACTGAAAGCTTGTATCGTACTCAGCAGCATATGCTCAAAAGAGGCGATCGCCTATTGGCCAATGCCACATCAGCGTGAGCATGGCTGTTACTATAATATTAATGCCTGAAATGCAAAACATTATTGTATAGAATCAAAAATTTGTAAATGTATTTTCTATGTAGGTTTGTGCTCAGCTCTATAGCATAGTGGTATGCTCTGCTACCTTCAAAGGTTCAAGCCATGAGTTTGAATCCCACTGATGGTATCACCTCCTGAAAATGTGCATTGTACTCAGCAGCATGATTATCCGAAGCATATCAGTTTGGTTTACTCCACAATTTTAACTCTTCAGATGCATGCAATGGTATGTCATTATTCAATAATATTATGGTGTGGAATTCCAAAAATCAAGGGAAAAAAATGTTTTAGGGCCCCCCAGTACATACCAGGCCCTTTGGGTCTGGTATGGACTTTAAGGGGAACCCCACACCAAAATGTAAAAAATAATTGACGTGTTGCCCCCCCAAAATCCATACCAGACTCTTATCCGAGCATGCGGCCTGGAGGTCAGGATGGGGGGGACGAGCGAGCTGATTCTATTATATTAACTCTTCAAATGCATGCAATGGTATGTAAGTATTCCATAATATTATGGTGTGGAATTCCAAAAATCACACACTAGTTAATGGGCAGTTTACATTTCTTTGTTTGTTTATTTTAATTCGCTTGTGCACTGAAAAAGTAAACACAGGTGGTGGATGGTAGGTTGGCTGGGATTTGAACGCATACCTTGAGTGCTGTGGAGATACCTGAGCAGACCACCAAGCCATTGGGCTAAGTACACTGAGACCTGCATAATAGCGTAGTATGATTAAAGAATGAACATAAATAATTACTGCTTTATAGTCACCTAAATAAAAAAAACATGAAAAAAAACAACATACAACAACAATAGGTAACCTAAATGTTCAATACATGTAACATTACAGAATAGCAGACATTACTCTGTAATAATCATTCTTAACTGCATTTGATGGCAAAAGAAGGAAAAAACTAGGAATACCAATTGCAATATACATCAATAGATGTGAAAAGTGTGTCACCGGCGCAAAAATATAACTCTATAAAAATGTGTAAATGTGTCTTTAAGTAGCAGATCTGCTACGGTCATAGATTCCCCACTAGTAATGTGAGGTGAACAATATTACAGTAAAAAGGATAACTGCGCTGACCCTAAATGGTATACATATCTTACCAGATAACTAAAACAGTGAATAATATTTATCAATAATCCATCAATAATTGATCATAAAATCAGTCAAGTGCATATTTAGTGAACTACAATAATATAGGGAAACTATTTTTTTCCTTAATATAAAATATTGGTGAATAAATAAAAATCATGTGTTTAACCACTTCAGCCCCGGAAGGTTTTACCCCCTTCCTGACCAGAGCACTTTTTACAATTCGGCACTGCGTTGCTTTAACTGCTATTTGCGCGGTCATGCAATGCTGTACCCAAACAAAATTTGCGTCCTTTTCTTCCCACAAATAGAGCTTTCTTTTGATGGTATTTGATCACCTCTGCCTTTTTTATTTTTTGCGCTATACACGGAAAAAGACCGAACATTTTGAAAAAAAAATGATATTTTCTACTTTTTGTTCTAAAAAAAATCCAATAAACTCAATTTTAGTCATACATTTAGGCCAAAATGTATTCGGCCACATGTCTTTGGTAAAAAAAATGTCAATAAGTGTATATTTATTGGTTTGCGCAAAAGTTATAGCGCCTACAAACTAGGGTACATTTTCTGGAATTTACACAGCCTTTAATTTATGACTGCCTATGTCGTTTCTTGAGGTGCTAAAATGGCAGGGCAGTACAAAACCCCCACAAATGACCCCATTTTGGAAAGTAGACACCCCAAGGAAATTGCTGAGAGGCATGTTGAGCCCATTGATTATTCATTTTTTTTGTCCCAAGTGATTGAATAATGACAAAAAAAAAAAAATTACAAAAAGTCGTCACTAAATGATATATTGCTCACACAGGCCATGGGCATATGTAGAATTGCACCCCAAAATACATTTAGCTGCTTCTCCTGAGTATGGGGATACCACATGTGTGGGACTTTTTGGGAGCCTAGCCGCGTACGGGGCCCCGAAAACCAATCACTGCCTTCAGGATTTCTAAGGGCGTACATTTTTGATTTTACTCCTCACTACCTATCACAGTTTTGAAGGCCATAAAATGCCCAGATGGCATAAACCCCCCCAAATGACCCCATTTTGGAAAGTAGACACCCCAAGCTATTTGCTTTGAGGCATGTTGAGTCCATGGAATGTTTTATATTTTGACACAAGTTGCGGGAAAGTGACAAATTTTTATTTTTTTTTGCACAAAGTTGTCACTAAATGATATATTGCTCACACAGGCCATGGGCATATGTGGAATTGCACCCCAAAATACATTTAGCTACTTCTCCTGAGTACGGGGATACCACATGTGTGGGACTTTTTGGGAGCCTAGCCGCGTACGGGGCCCCGAAAACCAATCACCGCCTTCAGGATTTCTAAGGGTGTAAATTTTTGATTTCACTCTTCACTGCCTATCACAGTTTCGGAGGCCATGGAATGCCCAGGTGGCACAAACCCCCCCCCAAATTACCCCATTTTGGAAAGTAGACACCCCAAGCTATTTGCTGAGAGGCATGGTGAGTATTTTTGCAGCTCTCATTTGTTTTTGAAAATAAAGAAAGACGAGAAAAAATTTTTTTTTTCTTTTTTCAATTTTCAAAACTTTGTGACAAAAAGTGAGGTCTGCAAAATACTCACTATACCTCTCATCAAATAGCTTGGGGTGTCTACTTTCCAAAATGGGGTCATTTGGTTTTTTTTTTGCCACCTGGGCATTCCATGGCCTCCGAAACTGTGATAGGCAGTGAAGAGTGAAATCAAAAATTTACGGCCTTAGAAAGCCTGAAGGCGGTGCTTGGTTTTCGGGGTCCCGTACGCGGCTAGGCTCCCAAAAAGTCTCACATATGTGGTATCCCCGTACTCAGGAGAAGCAACAGAATGTATTTTGGGGTGTAATTTCACATATTCCCATGGCATGTTTGAGCAATATATCATTTAGTGACAACTTTGCGCAAAAAAAAATAAAAAAAATAAAAAATTGTCTCTTTCCGGCAACTTGTGTCACAATACAAAATATTCCATGGACTCGACATGCCTCTCAGAAAATAGCTTGGGGTGTCTACTTTCCAAAATGGGGTCATTTGGGGGGGTTTTGAACTGTCCTGGCATTTTATGCACAACATTTAGAAACTTATGTCACACATCACCCACTCTTCTAACCACTTGAAGACAAAGCCCTTTTCTGACACTTTTTGATTACATAAAAAAATAATTTTTTTTGCAAGAAAATTACTTTGAACCCCCAAACATTATATATATTTTTTTAAAACAAATGCCCTACAGATTAAAATGGTGGGTGTTTCATTTTTTTTTTTTCACACAGTATTTGCGCAGCGATTTTTCAAACGCATTTTTTGGGGAAAAAACACACTTTTTTAAATTTTAATGTACTAAAACACACTATATTGCCCAAATGTTTGATGACATAAAAAAGATGATCTTAGGCTGAGTACATGGATACCAAACATGACATGCTAAATACATTTTTAAAAGCCTTTAAAAGCCTTTACAGGTTACCACTTTAGATTTACAGAGGAGGTCTACTGCTAAAATTACTGCCCTCGATCTGACGTTCGCGGTGATACCTCACATGCATGGTGCAATTGCTGTTTACATTTGACGCCAGACCGACGCTTGCGTTCGCCTTAGCGCGAGAGCAGGGGGGTCATTTTTTTTTTTTTAAATCATTTTTATTGTTATCTCAGGGAATGTAAATATCCCCTATCATAGCAATAGGTAGTGACAGGTACTCTTTTTTGAAAAAATTGGGGTCTATTAGACCCTAGATTTCTCCTCTGCCCTCAAAGCATCTGACCACACCAAGATCGGTGTGATGAACTGCTTTCCCAATTTCCCAATGGCGCTGTTTACATCTGGCGAAATCTAAGTCATAAAAGGCTCGTAGCTTCCGGTTTCTTAGGACATAGAGATGTTTGGAGCCACTCTGGTCTCTGATCAGCTCTATGGTCAGCTGACTGAATCACCGGCTGCATTTTCAGGTTCCCTGTTGAGACAGGAGAGCCAGAGAAAAACACGGAAGACGTTGGGGGGGGGCATTCCCTCCCACTGCTTGTAAAAGCAGTCTAGAGGCTAATTAGCCGCTAGGATTGCTTTTACATGAAAGCCGACCACTGGCTGAAAAGAATTATACCAAGATGATACCTAAACCTGCAGGCATCATTCTGGTATAACCACTCAAAGTCGTGAATGGCGTACCTGAAGACAAAAAAATGGTTAACAATAAAGCACAGTAAACGGTAAAGTATAAAAAATTGCATACCTGAAAAGCAAACATGATAAAACATAATAACAATAAAACATTGCAGAATAGAATACAGTAAAAAAGAGCAGAACAATAGAAAGAATAGAGAGAGACAGAACAATAAAACGACAACTATTTTTTTTTATTTTATATTTTTGTATGTGTTTTTTTTTATTTTTTTTATTTTTTTACACTTTTTTTTGTAACTAACTTTTATAACTGTAACCGGTTCCAGGTTCGGGTCTCTCAAAATGCGATGGCATCTTGGGAGACCCTGTGAAAGTGTGCCTAGTCTGTGCAATGCTGTACCCTACGCTAATACTCAACTAGTGAATGGTAGCGTTCAAAACATTCACCAATGCAAAGACCAGGATTGTCAGGACAGGAGGGACAATAATAGCGGGTCTCACGCCTATATCCGCGCTTGCTGCAGACACGACATCTTTTTTGGGGGGGTTCGCTGGGTAGGGGTACTCGGGAGGACATAAAGAAAATGCCTCTCATGCAGCCGACTGCATTTGGTTGGGGATGTGAATGGGGGAAGTACGGGCGCTGCAGAAGCGGTGAGTTCCCAATTAGGATTGGCGAATGCAGCAGGAAGGGCACTATGGGCACGACGGGCCTGTGTTTGTCTTTTTGGTGGCAGCGGGACACTACTTGTGCTTGCCACCTCACCAGCTTGAACTGCACTTATGGGACTCGCCACGTCACCAAGTGTTACTGCAGTGCTGGTTTGACTACGACCGGGGTGTACTAGGCCGCTGGCGCTTGCCAGTTCACCAAAACGCTACAAAAAAAACTGTTAGCGATCTCAGGGATCAGGCCTGACTCTGAGAACGCTGCAGTTATGCGTGTAGTGTTTTGTAAGTGTCAGTGATCGATCGATACTGCATTTGGGTGGGCTGGGCTGGGCCGGGCGGAGGGGCAAAACGCAGGTGCTAGCAGGTATCTGGGCTGATCCCGCTAACACTGCGTTTGTGGGAACCCTAAACTTCTGGGGACGCTAGTATAGATCTGATCAGATCAGATATTGATCCGATCAGATACTATACCACTAAGGGAGGTGTACGGTGCATGTGTGGGTGTTAGCGGTACTGGCGCTAACCTGACGCTGCCTGGGGCTGGTGCTTGCCAGTTCACCAAAACGCTACCAAAAAAACTGTTAGCGATCGCAGGGATCAGGCCTGACTCTGCGAACGCTGCAGTTATGCGTTTAGTGTTTTGTAAGTGTCAGTGATCGATTGATACTGCACTTGGGTGGGCTGGGCCGGGCGGAGGGGCAAAACGCAGGTGCTAACAGGTATCTGGGCTGATCCCGCTAACACTGCGTGTTTGGGAACCCTAAACTGCTGGGGACGCTAGTATAGATCTGATCGGATCAGATATTGATCCGTTCAGATACTATACCACTAAGGGAGGTGTACGGTGCGTGCGTGGGTGTTAGCGGTACTGGCGCTAACCTGACGCTGCCTGGGGCTGGTGCTTGCCAGTTCACCAAAACGCTACCAAGAAAACTGTTAGCGATCGCAGGGATCAGGCCTGACTCTGCGAAAGCTGCAGTTATGCGTTTAGTGTTTTGTAAGTGACAGTGATCGATCGATACTGCACTTGGGTGGGCTGGGCTGGGCCGGGCGGAGGGGAAAAACGCAGGTGCTAGCGGGTATCTGGGCTGATCCCGCTAACACTGCATTTTTGGGAACCCTAAACTGCTGGGGACGCTAGTATAGATCTGATCGGATCAGATATTGATCCGTACAGATACTATACCACTAAGGCAGGCGTGCGTATGCTGCGTGCGTGGGTGTCAGCGGTACTGGCGCTAATCTGCCGCTGCCTGGGGCGACGCATATCACCGCCGGGCGATCAGGGGGCTAAACCTTTATTCTGTAATAAACGGCGGGTGCCCTGACACTATAAAAAATAAACGAACTAACCAGCGTCACCCGTAACGGTTATACGGTGATCAGGGGTGAAAGGGTTAACTAGGGGGCAATCAAGGGGTTAAAACATTTATTCGGTAGTATATGGGGGTCCCTGACGCTATAAAACGCTGACGGCGAACCTAAATATTTACCTCCCTAACTAGCGTCACCAGCGACACTAATACAGCGATCAGAAAAATGATCGCGGCACGAGAGTTGCGGGATACGTGACTGACCGACGCAGGGAGGTGCGGTCTGAGCATGACGGAGTGAGAGGAGGAGCTTCGCAGTGGCGCGCTCGAGCAGGAGATCGGGTTTGGCGGGCTGAGTGAGAGACGCCAGGAGAACCACGAGAACCACGAGCAGATGCAGGGGCGAGTATATGCCTGGACGCAGACGAGAGAAGGGCATAGGACGGGCTGAAGCATCCAGATACCCGTCCATCACCAAGTACCTTGCCGTAAAGATAGAGCCAGCCATGTCAGTGGAGGCCGGGGCCATTTCACAGCGTGCTGTCCGGGCCGCCCAGAGACAGCAAGCGGCCACGGAGGAACCAACTATCCCGATCACCATAAGCGATTCAGCCGGGAACATCCGCACGGAGTTGGCAGAAACCGCTGAAGTAAGCCCCCCAATCATGCCCCAGACCAGGGCTACTACAGAGACTCAGGTATGTTCGGTTAATAGGGGGGAAATTACTGCATTGGCGGCTGATGGCGAACAGGACATTAGGAAGCTCATACAGGCGTTACCAACTAAAGAGGAATTACAAGCCCTACTGAGCGACCTAAAAGTAGCGGTAAGGGAAGAAATGGGTGAAGTAACAGCCAAGCTAGAGGTAATGGATAAAAGACTGTGTAGCTGCGAGTCATCACAGTCCTCGGCAGATGCTCGTATAGACTTGCTAGAAAGGAAGTTTAAAACACAACATCAAAAATTGTTAATGTTGCAGCTACAAGCAGGGGAATCTGAGAATAGAAGCAGGAGAAATAATGTACGCATCAAAGGGATTCCAGAAATAATAAAATCATCTGAGCTGAGGAAAACAGTAACCGACATCTTTAACAAATATTTAGGAAAAACACCTGATAACCATATTGAGTTGGACCGTGTTCATAGGAGTCCGGCAGGGCCTATGTTGGAACTAGGGCCCCCCAGAGATGTGCTATGCCGTGTTCACTTTTTCAGGGTGAAAGAAGATATTATGAGAGCAGCATGGCAGAAAGGGGCGTTGGAACACGCAGGCCAGGGGGTACAGGTGTTCCCAGATCTTAGTTGGCAGACGAAAAGAAGGAGAAGGTTACTGAGACCACTTTTGGATCAAATTCGGGCAAAAGGTGCAACTTATAGATGGGGACACCCATTTTCATTAATCATAAAAAGGGACGGCCACACCTTTGCCCTGATGGTGCCAGAACAACTACCGAACTTATTTAAGTTCTTAGACTCAGAAGTAGTGGAGATCCCTGACTGGATTGATATTCCTATTGTGAATGTGGGAGAGTATACTCAACAGAAGAAACTGCAAAAGAATAGAAATTAGGAGAAGGAAGCAGAATTATAATTTATTGGTGGACTTGTTTCTTTTTCTTGTTTGGTACCCTATGTTTGATTTTCCTCAATTTCTCGTTATTATGGACGTGTTGGAAGGCTCCTGGGACTCTCCCCCCCCCCCTGGGGTGCCCCCCCTTGCTCCACCCCCTTAGAAAAAGGGAGAGGAGGAAGGATTTTTCTTTTCTTTTTCTTCTTTTGCTGGTATTTTTTTGGGATTGTGATGCAGTATAAGCTATACCAATGGAAGGCTCGTTGCTGCTCCCACTTCTTTCTTCTTTCCCTTTTTTTTTTTTTTTTTTTTTGTGTGTCACAGGGAGTGGGTGAACTATTGTTGTGTCTTGGAGGGATAGCACTTGGGTATTCAGAAGCACATGATGTATTTGATGAAAAGTCACTTTTTTTTTTTTTTTTTTTCTTTCATTTGGGGTGTGCTGTGATAAGGAAAAATTGAATTGCTGTGTTATGGATATATAGCACGAGGATTTTGTGGAAACACATGATACACCGGTTGCACATGAAGAAAGAGAGGGGGGAGGGCACAAAGGGGGGAGGGGAAGGAGGGAGGGGTAGGGGTGGTACGCATAGGGGAAAGGGGAATGAGAGGGGGGTGGATTGGGGGTATTTTAAGGTGGGAAAGGGAGGGGAGTGGGGAGGTGGGGGGAGGGGTAAGAAGGGAGGGAGGGGGGAGGGAGAGGGGGGAGGGAAATAAGATACCAATATCACATCTTTTGTTAGCACGAATATTTTTACACTAAGCGACAGGGGCACTAAGTGGCCCCTAAGAATTAGAGGGGAATGAGTAGGGGGTGGACACGAGAAAATTGTATATATTTTTTTTTTTCTCCCTTTCCCTTCCCCCCCCCCCCTCCATCACCCCGGTTTTCTGGGGATGGTGGGGGGGTGGGGGCATTGGGGGAGGGGGATGGAGAGGATAGGGGTGGAGTGGGGGGATGCAGGGGCTATGTAGGAGCAAGGGGTAGGAAAGGGGTTGGATAGGGGTGTGGGGGGGGGTTGGGGGGAGGGGGGGGATAGATGGGGTTATATGTTAATAATTATAAAATAAGTATGGAAATGTAAATATAACTGTATAAGGTAGCTTTGATTTCATTATGTTGTGCAAAGGGAAGACACAGGACGTTGCTCTGAGATTGCGGAGAACAAGCATGCCGAAGGAAGAGGTTTTCCCTCATGCTTGTCCCTCCTCTCTTTTTGGTATTACTTCTGTTGTATTCTACTTGGTTATTTCACTCTTAGCTATTACCAAAGGGCGTGCCACTGCTATTTTTGTTATACACATACTCAAACTTTTCGTGCTCAGGGGCATTCCCCTACAAAAGACGTCTCCCCTCCGAGTGGAGGAAAAGTCGGAGGCGTTTATAACGTTTTTTTTTTTTTTTTTTTCCAACGGCACCGAGGATTCGTGCCGTTTGGATTGTACCCCCTAACTGGTACAGGGGGACAGGGAGAGGGGGTGCTCCCCCCCCCTTTTTTTTTTTTCTTCTCTCCTGGGGTTCTGGTTGGGGGGCCCCTCTCCTCGTAGTTTCCAATAGATCGCAAAAATATGACTAGAATAAAATTCACATCATACAATGTCAGGGGACTGAACATTCCGGAGAAACGGATCAGATTACTTGCGGAAATGGGAAGGCTGGGGACGCAGATTGGCTTCCTCCAGGAGACACATTTTAGAAAGGACAGAATACCAAAACTTGTAAATCATAAATTCTCAATAGTTTATCACAGTGCATCTCCGAGTGCCAAAACCAATGGAGTATCAATCATTGTTTCAAAACAGATACCATGGAAGGAATTAAAGGTAGTCACAGACGAGGAGGGCCGCCTTTTAATTGTAAAAGGACAAATTGGTTTACAGAGGATCACATTGGTGAACCTATACCTCCCAAATGAAGAACAGGTCAGTTACCTTGAAACTTGCCTACAAATGATATATCAACATAAGGAGGGTATCCTAGTGGTAGGAGGAGACCTAAACCTCGTACTAGACCCGCTCCTGGACACGTCCAGGGGAACATCACATCTCTCACTGACAAAAATACGAAGAGTTAAGAAACTATTAAGTAATTTGCAAGTAATAGACACATGGAGGTCACTTCATGTCCAAGACAGGGACTATACGTTCTTTTCGCCAAAATACAAAACATATACTCGTATTGACTATGTTATGATATCACAGACAGTCATATCATCACTGGTGAGTGCGGAAATAGGATCATTTACCCTGTCAGACCATGCTCCGACAGATTGCACGCTTGATTTAGGGGAGGAGGAACGCCGGGAATGGCATTGGAAGATTAATGAAACACTACTAAAAGACAAGGAGTATGAGCAAAAACTTAGCCAGGAACTAGATTCCTTCTTTCTGACAAACGAGTCGAATGAAGTTACCCCATTCTGTGTCTGGGAAACACACAAGTGTGTGATGAGGGGAGTTTTGATATCATTAGGGGCGTATAGGAAAAAAAAGCTTAATGAACAGATTGAGGACTTGCTCAAAAAAATCCGGGAAGTAGAACTAAAACATAAAAAATCGCAGACACAGTCACTAGAGGAGAAACTAGGTGGCCTCCGAGGGGACCTGAACTCTCTTCTCATTGAACAGGCAAAAGCAAAACTGAAACGGGGAAGGCGGACACTATACGAATTCGGGAACAAACCAAGTAGGATGCTGGCAAAGGCCCTCAAGGATGCCACAACACAACCTCATTTGTCGGGTATTAAAACTCAGAAGGGTGAGGTGGCGAATTCGTCACAGGAGATGGCACAGATTTTTAGAGAATATTATGAGGGTCTATACCAGCTGGATGGTCACCAGCCCCCACATAGGTGCAGAAATAAACAAGAGAGGGCAAAAGAATACCTACGTAATTCAGAAATGCCAAGGTTAACGGATGAGGTAGCACGAGATCTAGACGTACCAATCTCAATAGAAGAATTTAAGAAAGCAATAAACCTTCTAAAAGTAGGGAAAGCCCCGGGCCCAGATGGTTATACCCTGATGTATTATAAACTTTTTGCTGAAAAACTGGCCCCGAGATTTATAGCGGCTTTTAACTCCCTGCGGGAAGGACGGAGGATACCTAGAGAGACTTTGATGGCACATATAGCAGTAATTCTGAAGGAGGGAAAGGATCCATCCCAATGTTCTAGTTATCGGCCAATTGCGCTGCTGAATGTGGATTTAAAAATTTTCTCTAAGATTCTGGCGTTAAGATTAGAAGAACATATTCCGGCACTGATTCACCCAGACCAAGTGGGATTCACGGCAGGGAGGGAAGGGAGGGAAAATACGCAGAGAGTAATAAATGCAATATACACTGCACAGAGCAGACAGGAACCCCTTATATTGTTCTCAGCGGATGCAGAAAAAGCTTTCGATAGGGTGGATTGGATTTTCCTTGAAACAACTCTACAACATATTGGACTGGGTGAAGGAATGTTGAGCTGGTTCTCAAACCTTTACTCAATTCCAAGTGCGAGGGTTAAGGTTAATGACAGACTGTCGGACCCTTTTGTGATACAAAATGGAACGCGGCAGGGATGCCCCCTATCACCAAGTATCTTTATTCTCACACTGGAACCTTTCCTAAGGAAAATACGCGCTGATTGCAATATTAGGGGTATCAAGACAGAGAGAGAGGAACACAAGTTAGCAGCATACGCTGACGACTTGATCTTCTTTATAACCTCTCCAATTATATCCCTCCCTTCCCTTCTAAGCGAGATAAATAAATTTGGAGATTTGGCAAACTATAAGGTAAATTAAACTAAGTCCGAAGCCATGGGGTTGGAAATGAAGACAACTGAAACACACCAGATCAAATCACAATTCAATTTTTAGGTGGACAGACTCCCATATAAGTTATCTGGGGACCAAAATCCCAAAGAAGCTTAGTAGAGTGTTCGAACTAAATTATGTCCCGCTGTTAAGACAAATTAAACAAGATTTCAGGAGATGGGACAGGGAAACCTTTACTTGGTTTGGAAGGACAAACATTATAAAGATGAACGTGATGCCCAGAGTTCTCTATTTGTTTCAAACACTGCCAATAAAGATCCCATCAAACTTCTTAAAGGACCTTAGATCAAGGTTCCTGAGGTTCATTTGGGCAGGTAAACCAGCAAGGGTAAGGAGAAACATCTTAGCACTCCCAAAAGGAAAAGGAGGTATTGGTTTTCCAGACCCAGTACGATATAGGGAAGCCCTACAACTAGCGAGAGTGGTGGAATGGTGTGCCTCCGCAAGAAAACCACACGTACAGTTAGAACAGGCGACGACTAAAATTCCACTGGAAGGAATAGCGTGGATAGGAAAATCAGAACTACCCATTATAGTGAAAAAACATCCGTTAACAGGGGCAACCATCCGCTCCATTCATATGATCTTTAAAAAAACAAATCTTTCACCAAATCCGAGCCCAATGACCCCGGTATTGGGTGCCCCGGATTTTTTACCAGGCCTAATTGATCGGAGGTATGAGGTATTAAAACATAAAGGGAAAAGTAGGCTCATAGACTTTTCTAGGGATTGCCGTCTGATGACAAGAGGCGAGATAGAGGGAGAAGTGACAGAAGACCTGGATTACTTCAGGTCTATGCAGCTAGGAGCGTATATCCGCTCAAAAATTAAAACATTCCCAGTAATACGGGAGCTAACTAGCTTTGAGCGGAACTGCATAAATGGTGAAAGTATGAGGCACTCCCTATCACATTTTTATGAAATATTAACAAGCCTGGAAGCCCCACAGGAGCTCAACTTTATGCAAGCCTGGGAGAGAGAGCTAGGAGTAACGTTTACTCAAAAACAGAAGGCGAAAATGCTAAAATCGATACATAAAACATCGATTGCTAGCAGATATCAAGAGGGAGGATATAAAATCCTTACTAGATGGTACAGAACACCATCAGCTCTTCAAAAAATTTTTCCACAGGTATCAGATAGATGTTGGCGTTGTAAGAGAGGGGTGGGAACGATGTTACACATATTCTGGGAATGTGAGGAAATTAAGAGCTTCTGGGAAATAGTTGAGGAAACGATTAAGGATATTACAGGGGTGTCTCTTGGGAGAAATCCGGCTGCATTCTTATTAAATGACGTTCCCCTATCGGTGGAAAAATATAGGAATTCTCTGCTTAAACACCTTCTCACTGCCGCAAAGGCGTGTATACCGGCTCTGTGGAAGAGTACAGTCCCTCCGACTAAATTCCAGTGGTGGGCTAGAATTACAGAAATTCAACAAATGGAAAACCTGACTATGATGTTGAAAGAACAAGATGAGAAATATCGGAGGATTTGGTCCCCTCTAGTAGAGTACAGAATTAGAGAACAGGAGAAGGGGGCTAGGTAGGATCGAGTGGAGCTGAGGAGAGGGGTCCCCCCCCCCCTCCCCCCGGGAGGGGTGCCCCTTTTTTTTTATTTTATTTTTTTTTTTTTTCTTATTGTTTTGGTGGGACGGGGGGGAGGGTATAAGGGCTATGGGAAATGAAAAAGGAAAATATATGCTTGCCCCTGGAACAGAAGAGATTTGGAATTATTTTGTAAGGAAACGTGTTAAGTAGTTATATTATGACAAAAAGAAGTTGTATATGATGATATGATGGTTAAAAGAAATGTTTCATGTGGCTGTGATATATGACTGTCAGAAAATAAAGAATTTATAAAAAAAGAAAAATGATCGCTTAGTGACACTGGTGACAGGGGGTGATCAAGGGGTTAAAACTTTATTAGGGGGGGTTAGGGGGGTACCCTAGACCTACAGGGGGCTAACACTCACTGCCCTAACACTGTAACTGTCACATACTGACACCAATACAGTAATCAGAAAAAAAAAATAGTGCTTGGTGTCAGTTTGTGACAGGGGGGGGTGATTGGGGGGGATCGGGGGGCGATCGGGGGGGGGGGGTCGGGGGTGTTTTATGTGCCTGGCATGTTCTACTGTGTGTGTGTTTTGTGCACTTACATGTCTTCTCTCCTCGGCGCTGGAACGGAAACTGCCAAGCCGAGGAGAGATGACATCACATCCTCTGCCTGTGTAAAACTACACACAGGCAGGGGAGGATTCCGATTGGCTGGGAGCGATCACGAGGGGGGGGGCACGATCGGATGGTCTCCCCCTCGCCTCCCAACGCTCCCAGTGAAATGCCGACCGCCGCTGGCACCGGGGGGGGTCCGATCGGACCCCCCGCCCGCGGGAGGCAGATCACGTATGGGAACGTGATTCTGCCTGTCCGTGCCATTCTGCCGCAGTATATCTGCGTTAGGCGGTCAGCAAGTGGTTAACAAAAGGACAGTCTCAGTATTACTCTTTAAGAACTGGTTATCCGAATACCACGTGCACAAATCCACATCCGTGATTGGAAAACTTTCACCATTCGTGAGACACCACCTTCTAAAATGAACATTCACCAGAAACAAAATAAAAAGACGCCTTTGGTTTATGCCTGGGTTAACCACTCCACTCATATGAATATATTTGAAGATTTTCAAACGGTATGCCAGTAATCACTCCACGCATCTCCACATTGATCTTAGGATCTCATAGAAAGCAAACAGTCATCATTGCACAACATATTTTGCTTTATTCCATCAATAAAATAGGTGTAAAGATTTTCACTCACAAATATAGTGCCTATGGACCGGCACTGAGTCTTTCCAGCAATACTTTTGGGGCTAACATGCACCTTCCCGTCTCCCGGGGTCGGCATGTGATCCAAGCCTTGATATTGTGGGGGTTGGGCAGGAAGTGACGTGAGCGTTACCCAGAAGCCTCTATATTTTATATTAAGGAAAAAAATGTTTCCCCTATATTATTGTAGTTCACTAAATATGCACTTGATTGATTTTATGATTAATTATTGATGGATTATTGATAAATATTATTCACTGTTTTAGTTATGTGGTAAGATATGTATACCATTTAGGGTCAGTGCAGTTATTCTTTTTACTGTAATACATCAATAGATGCACACGAGGTAGAGCACATCTCACATAAAAATGTTTCTTTCACATACATGGATCATGGTTGCAGTGCAGTGCTATATAATAACTTAGTAGAAATTAGCATTTGCATATCTGCGGAATCGCTAATTAGCGCAGATTTACAAATTTACTAACGTATGTTTGCCGCTAATAGCACTCTTTTTCATTTGCACTTTCGCCTCTTGAAATCTTAATTGCCTAAAATGGGCGCTATTACATGTAATAGCACCCAGTACTCCCCGGTGCTATAGTAAATGATCCCCATAGTGTTTTAGAAACAAAAGTATATGGGCCAAGTATATCGCATTTAAAATTAGGGGTATGTAGCTTAAAAAAGTTAAAAGATGTTTGCACGGCTTGAAGTATATGCCAATACCATTGCATGCTATTATTTTTGTTCAATAACAAGGAGCCTAGGAATACTTTTCATATAAATGAATAAAGCAATGTGATGGTTTTACTGGTTGGTGAATAATTTATGCATTTAGAATAAGGGGCCATGGCCTGACTGCCCTACAGGTCCCATATTAGTCTTAAAGTGTATGTAAATCCTAACAATGAAGCTTTCTTATTTGCTTTCTTTTGGCCTTTTAAATAAACTATTAACCACTTGACGACCGCCTCACGCCGATGTACGTCGGCAAGGTGGCACGGACAGGCAAAATCACGTACATGGTACGTGATTTGCCTTCCGCGGGTGGGGGGTCCTATCGGACCCCCCCCCCCGGTGCCCGAGGCGGTCGTCTTTTGTCCAGCGGCGATCAGAGGTGAGGGGGAGACCATCCGTTCGTGGCCCCCCCCTCGCGATCGCCGCCGGCCAATCGAATCATTCCTTTGCTTCTGTATGCTAAACAGCAGCAAAGGAAATGATGTCATCTCTCCTCGGCTCGGTAATTTCCGTTCCGGCCTGAGGAGAGAAGACATCACTGTGAGTGCACAAACACTACACACACAGTAGAACATGCCAGGCACACTAAACACCCCGATCCCTCCCCCCGATCGCCCCCGATCCCCCCCCAATCACCCCCCCCCCGTCACAAACTGACACCAGCAGTTTTTTTTTTTTGTTTTTGTTTTTTTCTGATTACTGCATAGTGTCAGTTTGTGACAGTTACAGTGTTGGGACAGTTAGTATTACCCCCCTTTAGGTCTAGGGTACCCCCCTAACCCCCCCTAATAAAGTTTTAACCCCTTGATCACCCCCCATCACCAGTGTCACTAAGCGATCATTTTTCTGATCGCTGTATTAGTGTCGCTGGTGACGCTAGTTAGGGAGGTAAATATTTAGGTTCGCCGTCAGCGTTTTATAGCGTCAGGGACCCCCATATACTACCGAATAAATGTTTTAACCCCTTGATTGCCCCCTAGTTAACCCTTTCACCACTGATCACCATATAACTGTTACGGGTGACGCTGGTTAGTTCGTTTATTTTTTATAGTGTCAGGGCACCCGCCGTTTATTACCGAATAATGGTTTAGCCCCCTGATCGCCCGGCGGTGATATGCGTCGCCCCAGGCAGCGTCAGATTAGCGCCAGTACCGCTAACACCCACGCACGCAGCATACGCCTCCCTTAGTGGTATAGTATCTGAACGGATCAATATCTGATCCGATCAGATCTATACTAGCGTCCCCAGCAGTTTAGGGTTCCCAAAAACGCAGTGTTAGCGGAATCAGCCCAGATACCTGCTAGCACCTGCATTTTTCCCCTCCGCCCGGCCCAGCCCAGCCCACCCAAGTGCAGTATAGATCGATCACTGTCACTTACAAAACACTAAACGCATAACTGCAGCGTTCGCAGAGTCAGGCCTGATCCCTGCGATCGCTAACAGTTTTTTTGGTAGTATTTTGGTGAACTGGCAAGCACCAGCCCCAGGCAGCGTCAGGTTAGTGCCAGTACCGCTAACACCCACGCACGCAGAATACGCCTCCCTTAGTGGTATAGTATCTGAACGCATCAATATCTGATCCGATCAGATCTATACTAGCGTCCCCAGCAGTTTAGGGTTCCCAAAAACGCAGTGTTAGCGGAATCAGCCCAGATACCTGCTAGCACCTGCGTTTTTCCCCTCCGCCCGGCCCAGCCCAGCCCACCCAAGTGCAGTATCGATCGATCACTGTCACTTACAAAACACTAAACGCATAACTGCAGCGTTCGCAGAGTCAGGCCTGATCCCTGCGATCGCTAACAGTTTTTTTGGTAGTATTTTGGTGAACTGGCAAGCACCGGCCCCAGGCAGCGTCAGGTTAGCGCCAGTACCGCTAACACCCACGCACGCACTGTACACCACCCTTAGTGGTATAGTATCTGAACGGATCAATATCTGATCCGATCAGATCTATACTAGCGTCCCCAGCAGTTTAGGGTTCCAAAAACGCAGTGTTAGCGGGATCAGCCCAGATACCTGCTAGCACCTGCATTTTGCCCCTCCGCCCGGCCCACCCAAGTGCAGTATCGATCGATCACTGTCACTTACAAAATACTAAACGCATAACTGCAGCGTTCGCAGAGTCAGGCCTGATCCCTGCGATCGCCAACAGATTTTTTGGTAGTGTTTTGGTGAACTGGCAAGCGCCAGCGGCCTAGTACACCCCGGTCGTAGTCAAACCAGCACTGCAGTAACACTTGGTGACGTGGCGAGTCCCATAAGTGCAGTTCAAGCTGGTGAGGTGGCAAGCACAAGTAGTGTCCCGCTGCCACCAAAAAGACAAACACAGGCCCGTCGTGCCCATAGTGCCCTTCCTGCTGCATTCGCCAATCCCAATTGGGAACCCACCGCTTCTGCAGCGCCCGTACCTCCCCCATTCACATCCCAAACCAAATGCAGTCGGCTGCATGAGAGGCATTTTCTTTATGTCCTCCCGAGTACCCCTACCCAATGAACCCCCCCAAAAAAGATGTTGTGTCTGCAGCAAGCGCGGATATAGGCGTGACACCCGCTATTATTGTCCCTCCTGTCCTGACAATGCTGGTCTTTGCATTGGTGAATGTTTTGAACGCTACTATGCACTAGTTGAGTATTAGCGTAGGATACAGCATTCCACAGACTAGGCGCACTTTCACAGGGTCTCCCAAGATGCCATCGCATTTTGAGAGACCCGAACCTGGAACCGGTTACAGTTATAAAAGTTAGTTACAAAAAAGTGTAAAAAAAAAAATATATATATATAAAATAAAAAAAAATAGTTGTCGTTTTATTGTTCTCTCTCTCTCTCTATTCTCTCTATTGTTCTGCTCTTTTTTACTGTATTCTATTCTGCAATGTTTTATTGTTATTATGTTTTATCATGTTTGCTTTTCAGGTATGCAATTTTTTGTACTTTACCTTTAACTGTGCTTTATTGTTAACCATTTTTTTGTCTTCAGGTACGCCATTCACAACTTTGAGTGGTTATACCAGAATGATGCCTGCAGGTTTAGGTATCATCTTGGTATCATTCTTTTCAGCCAGTGGTCAGCTTTCATGTAAAAGCAATCCTAGCGGCTAATTAGCCTCTAGACTGCTTTTACAAGCCGTGGGAGGGAATGCCCCCCCCCCACCGTCTTTCGTGTTTTTCTCTGGCTCTCCTGTCTCAACAGGGAACCTGAAAATGCAGCCGGTGATTCAGCCAGCTGACCATAGAGCTGATCAGAGACCAGAGTGGCTCCAAACATCTCTATGGCCTAAGAAACTGGAAGCTACGAGCATTTTATGACTTAGATTTCGCCGGATGTAAATAGCGCCATTGGGAAATTGGGGAAGCATTTTATCACACCGATCTTGGTGTGGTCAGATGCTTTGAGGGCAGAGGAGAGATCTAGGGTCTAATAGACCCCAATTTTTTCAAAAAAGAGTACCTGTCACTACCTATTGCTATCATAGGGGATATTTACATTCCCCGAGATAACAATAAAAATGATTAAAAAAAAATAAAAATGAAAGGAACAGTTTAAAAATAAGATAAAAAAGCAAATAAATAATAAAGAAAAAAAAAAAAAGCACCCCTGTCGCCCCCTGCTCTCGCGCTACGGCGAACGCAAGCGGCAGTCTGTCGTCAAACGTAAACAGCAATTGCATCATGCATGTGAGGTATCACCGCGAAGGTCAGATCGAGGGCAGTAATTTTTGCAGTAGACCTCCTCTGTAAATCTAAAGTGGTAACCTGTAAAGGCTTTTAAAGGCTTTTAAAAATGTATTTATTTTGTTGCCACTGCACGTTTGTGCGCAATTGTAAAGCATGTCATGTTTGGTATCCATGTACTCGGCCTAAGATCATCTTTTTTATTTCATCAAACATTTGGGCAATATAGTGTGTTTTAGTGCATTAAAATTTAAAAAAGTGTGTTTTTTCCCCAAAAAATGCGTTTGAAAAATCGCTGCGCAAATACTGTGTGAAAAAAAAAAAATGAAACACCCACCATTTTAATCTGTAGGGCATTTGCTTTAAAAAAATATATAATGTTTGGGGGTTCAAAGTAATTTTCTTGCAAAAAAAAAAAAAACTTTTTCATGTAAACAATAAGTGTCAGAAAGGGCTTTGTCTTCAAGTGGTTAGAAGAGTGGGTGATGTGTGACATAAGCTTCTAAATGTTGTGCATAAAATGCCAGGACAGTTCAAACCCCCCCAAATGACCCCATTTTGGAAAGTAGACACCCCAAGCTATTTGCTGAGAGTCATGTCGAGTCCATGGAATATTTTATATTGTGACACAAGTTGCGGGAAAGAGACAAATTTTTTTTTTTTGCACAAAATTGTCACTAAATGATATATTGCTCAAACATGCCATGGGAATATGTGAAATTACACCCCAAAATACATTCTGCTGCTTCTCCTGAGTACGGGGATACCACATGTGTGAGACTTTTTGGGAGCCTAGCCGCGTACGGAACCCCGAAAACCAAGCACCGCCTTCAGGCTTTCTAAGGGCGTGAATTTTTTATTTCTCTCTTGACTGCTTATCACAGTTTCGGAGGCCATGGAATGCCCAGGTGGCACAAAACCCCCCCAAATGACCCCATTTTGGAAAGTAGACACCCAAAGCTATTTGCTGAGAGGTATAGTGAGTATTTTGCAGACCTCACTTTTTGTCACAAAGTTTTGAAAATGGAAAAAAGAAAAAAAAAAAAGTTTTTTCTTGTCTTTCTTCATTTTCAAAAACAAATGAGAGCTGCAAAATACTCACCATGCCTCTCAGCAAATAGCTTGGGGTGTCTACTTTCCAAAATGGGGTCATTTGGGGTGGTTTTGTGCCACCTGGGCATTCCATGGCTTCCGAAACTGTGATAGGCAGTGAAGAGTGAAATCAAAAATTTTCACCCTTAGAAATCCTGAAGGCAGTGATTGGTTTTCGGGGTCCCGTGCACGGCTAGGCTCCCAAAAAGTCCCACACATGTGGTATCCCCGTACTCAGAAGAAGTAGCTAAATGTATTTTGGGGTGCAATTCCACATATGCCCATGGCCTGTGTGAGCAATATATCATTTAGTGACAACTTTGTGCAAAAAAAAAAAAAAATGTGTCACTTTCCCGCAACTTGTGTCAAAATATAAAATATTCCATGGACTCAATATGCCTCTCTGGAAATAGCTTGGGGTGTCTACTTTCCAAAATGGGGTCATTTGGGGGGGTTTTGTGCCACCTGGGCATTCCATGGCCTCCGAAACTGTGATAGGCAGTAAAGAGTGAAATCATAAATTTACACCCTTAGAAATCCTGAAGGCGGTGATTGGTTTTCGGGGCCCCGTACGCGGCTAGGCTCCCAAAAAGTCCCACACATGTGGTATCCCCATACTCAGGAGAAGCAGCAGAATGTATTTTGGGGTGCAATTCCACATAGGCCCATGGCCTGTGTGAGCAATATATCATTTAGTGACAACTTTTTGTAAATATTTTTTTTTTTTTTGTCATTATTCAATCACTTGGGACAAAAAAAATAAATATTCAATGGGTTCAACATACCTCTCAGCAATTTCCTTGGGGTGTCTACTTTCCAAAATGGGGTCATTTGGGAGGGTTTTGTACTGCCCTGCCATTTTAGCACCTCAAGAAATGACATAGGCAGTCATAAACTAAAAGCTGTGTAAATTACAGAAAATGTACCCTAGTTTGTAGACGCTATAACTTTTGCGCAAACCAATAAATATACGCTTATTGACATTTTTTTTACCAAAGACATGTGGCCGAATACATTTTGGCCTAAATGTATGACTAAAATTGAGTTTATTGGATTTTTTTTATAACAAAAAGTAGAAAATATCATTTTTTTTCAAAATTTTCGGTCTTTTTCCATTTATAGCGCAAAAAATAAAAACCGCAGAGGTGATCAAATACCATTAAAAGAAAGCTCTATTTGTGGGAAGAAAAGGACGCAAAGTTCGTTTGGGTACAGCATTGCATGACCGCGCAATTAGCAGTTAAAGCGACGCAGTGCCAAATTGGAAAAAGACCTCTGGTCCTTAGGCAGCATAATGGTCCGGGGCTCAAGTGGTTAAAGTGGTTTGCTATATTTGTTTGATAAGCACAAAGGTGGATATTGAACACAAATATTGTCAGAGACTTCCAATTGCAACATGTCTCACAGTAGTGTAAGAGCAGGTTCCCAATGAAGAATCCCTTGGTCCTCAGGTGGGCCAATCACACTATGCATATCTGGATCCTTTAGGATCCCTGTTGCATTAGCATTTAAAGTGTTTATAACCCTAACAAAAATGGATCCTGTTCCCTTAAAGCATGTTATAAAGCACAGTGCTTGTGCTATGTAATTGGCCCCCTGTATCACCTGAAATGACTGGTTGATCCTGCCTGGTTCTGCCCTCCCCCTGTAATCTGACCACGGTTTATCATGGCTGCTGAGCCCTGAAACCGTGGTCAGTTTACGTGCCTCCGTCATCCGCAGCTCTCCTCTGTCTTCCTTTCTTCCTCTCTGCCTGTCAGCTCTTACCAGTGCCGCTCTACTCCCCTCCCCACTGCTACACAATGATGTGATGTTAATACAATAGCCTCTGTTAGATAACAACATGTGCCCCAGTGTCTGTGCTTTATAAAAAATATGATGATTTCTAACTTATTTCGGAGGCACTCCCAGTGCTCACGTGACTGCTAACCTCTCCCTTTCTCTCCTCCCTTACTCCCGGCTGACGTCAGCAGGAGTTTACGGCCCCACTTGCTGTAGCTCTCAGACTGGGAGAGGAGAGAGGCGAGAAGTCACAAGAAGCATTCTGAAAGAAGGTAGATATCAGCATATTTTTTTATACAGAACAGACACTGGAGCACATGTTGTTATCTAACAGAGGGTATTGTATTAATATCACATAGTGGCTTTACAACCACTTTAATAAGAAAACAGAAGCAGACTGGAAAATTCTCCTTCAGTGACCTCACCTGAATTAAATAAAACTAGAAGCACTGTGTTGTTCCTAATCTGTATGGGCTAGAGGCAAAGGTGGCATAAGAGGTCTAATAGATCCCTGATATCTCTATAAAAAGTATCCATGACTGCTTCTCTAGCTGACAGCCCCCCACCCCCTGAGATAATAAAGTAATAAAGTTGAACATAAATTAGATAATAAAAAATACCTTAACACACATACATGCAGTTAAACTTCTTTTAAGTGACACATATTAGTTCTCCCCAACACACCAGAATTGTAAGATACATTTTAGGGTCAACATTTAGGTATACATCTTTTTTGGTTTTGGTAAGCAAACCAGATTTTAAGTCTAGATATATTTTCTTTGTGTTAATTTACCATAGTATTGAGTTTTAATTATGTGTTGGAAAGGTATATTGTTTTTTTTTTTGTACACTCAAAAAACTGTGTATTTTGTAATGTTGTATTAACAACTTTTTCTATAGGCCCTGTGTCTATAGAAAATAAGTGTGTGAGGAAAGAAAATGTGTCTCTTCTGTGTACCCCACTAATCCTGAGGGCACTGTATTATGAGTTGCACCGATTTTTAGATTTAAGGGCTAAGCTGCACCACCTCATCAACCCCTACAGCACCTTTCATTGGATAGTTGGATTGTGGGTGATGCTTTTCAGGATAGTAAAATAAATAGCAGGCATCTTGTGGACAATTTAGTGAAAAGTTTAAATAGACAGACAAGTTTTAATAAAAAGTAAAAAGAAAAATGCCTCTCCCCCCTAGGCCTATAAGAACTAATCAGCCTGTCATGGAAGGCATGCAAGCTGGTATCCCAATAGCATGCAATTGCATCCACCTGCTATATTGATACTAACCAGCATGGTAGTCAGCTTTGAGGGGTGCTTTTTAAAGCAGTTCCCCAGAACTCGGGGTCTCCTTTCCAATTTATGGGTTTCTGATGCTAATAGACACAGTTTTAGATTGTGACCTATGTACCATCTACCTGCACGCACCCCATGGAAGGCAAGAAGGTGCTTGCCTCTCCCTGATTAAATAGTTTTAGGGGTCCCTCAAATGTGATTACATAATTCAGTTAAATCACATACCACACTGTTCACAAAATACTTTAATAAATCCTAATTTAACTGACATTCAATGTCAGAAGTAGTGTCAGAATGTGTTTGCAGCATCTAATTCAGAGTTGGAAGGTCAGAGGGAATAGAAGCAGGGTTCCCCCATCCTTACTACTCAAACCCTAAATGAGCAATGAGGATGTTTTCATTTTATTTTTATGCCCAGGAAAGTCTGTCCCAGGAAAAGGAGGACAGAAGGTGTTACTGGCAGAATCCCAGAGGAAGCCACAAGATAGTGACAAAACCAGTAGGAGGAGCTTGATCGGCTGATGTGTAAGGAACCAGGAAGTGCTGTGGAGCACAGGCTTAGGACGGGGTGAATGCCGCTGACCGGGGCTGCAGATCCGGTTTCAGGTGACACTATCACCCCATCACACATGAGTATTTTTTGGCGTGTTTTTTATCATGAAATGTGAGTGTAATTCTTGTGGAGTTTAAGCTGTAATAAATGTTTTAAAAAAAACATTATGACACTATTGCAAACCTATGTTGTTTCTACATGTGACATATGTGAGAGGAGGTCGCTGGTAACCAGGAGGAAGGAGTTGTCCTTTTGAGCCAAATAGCTATCACAGAAAGGAGGAATTACAGGAGGATCTCTTAAGCTGTTAACATTTACTACAGGCTTTTATATAAAGCCCTTAAGGTGAGGGTACATCTGGTGAAGGGTACACTAGGACTGTGTGGACACTGCATGAAGGCACCAACATCACTTTTATCTATGATTTTATGATGGATTGTCAAAGATTCTCATTCCACAATTATTAAGGACATTGTGCAGCAGACTGAGCACTTGCACTTTATTTTGGACATTACAAATAATTGCTATTTGCACGGTTTTGGATTTGTTTCACGGGATATATTTAATATTGCTTTAATAAATTAATTTAATATTTTTTATTAGATCTGTGCAATATATATATATATATATATATATATTCTTTGTAGTTACTTTGTCTTAGCGCCACACATTTGTTATATAATTTTGTATTGTGAGGAGTGCTGGCAGCTGTCTATTTTATTTTATTTATTTATTTCACATTATTTTTTATCATATTTATTAATTTTAGCAGCTCACAAAGTTTCCACCTATTTGCAGTTACTGGCAGAATCACCTTGTTGACAGTAAGGGGGGGAAGTATGGAAAAAGAAAACAAATGCAGCCAATACATGTATTGACTGGCAGATTGAAATATTTGACATTTTTGTTGTTAGGTTTAGATATGGTTTAAATACCAAAACAATCTTTTGCTTTAGGTTGTAATAGTAAAGGCATTTGCAGCAGCAGCAATAAGAGTAATGCCCCGTACACACGATCGGACATTGATCGGACATACCAACAACAAAATCCATGGATTTTTTCCATCGGATGTTGGCTGAAACTTGTTTTGCGTACACACGGTCGCACAAAGTTGTCGGAATTTCCGATCGCCAAGAACGCGGTAACGTACACCACGTACGACGAGACTAGAAAAGGCCATTTCAGAACCAAGCGCGGCACCCTTTGGGCTCCTTTTGCTAATCTCGTGTTAGTAAAAGTTTGGTGAGAGACAATTCACGCTTTTTCAGACTCGTGGTTTCAGATCGTTTTCTGCTGTTCAGTTTGTGCTTGTGGGTTTGTATCTGCTCTTCAGTGCGTGCAGTCAGTTCGTATTGTACTATTCAGTGCGATCTTGTCCGCTCGTTACTGTTTTTCAGGTCGCTTCTCACAGGCCTTGCTGTTCTTCAGTGCGTTCTGTTACTTGGTTCTGAGCAGCCGACAGTTTTCTAGCCATGTTGCCTATACATACTCCTCGTAGAGTTCGTGCTGTGTGGGGGCTTGGTGTTGGGGTCCTTACCTTGACACAAGTCCAGTCCATGAACAGGGTGGGGAGGATTTCATGGACCAAGAATTGGTTGCTTCAGCGTGACCAGTTCTGTCATATGCCTTTTCTCCGTGAGATCCGTGAGAATAATCCTGATGACGGACCCCGTATTTCACCGTTTGTTGGCTTTGCTGACCCCCTATATCAGCATGCAGGATACCTGCATGAGGCAAGCCATCACTCCGGAGCAGAGGCTAGTCGCCACCCTGCGGTACTTGGCGACGGGGAGAAGCCTGCAGGACTTCAAGTTCTCGACAGGCATCTCCCCCCAGGCTCTGGCGATCATTATGCCAGAGACCTGTTCTGCCATCATCCAGGTCATCCAGGTCCTGCAGAAGAACTATATTAAGGTAAGATTTTTATCCTTTAATGTCACATTTTATTGTATATGTTTGCTAATATATTGTATTTCTTTCCTCATTCCCTAATTACCATGATTGGAATATGCTGTGAATGTCCCCTTTGTTCCCATGCATGCTGGATTTTTAAGTAATTATTTTTGTTGTCCTTCATACATATTTGCCTTTACTTACCTCCCCAGCATGGTCTCCTGGCCCTATATTCACCTCATGTAGTCACTTAACAATGTATTTTATCAGCTCCATAGTAGTGCTTTACCCCAAACACCCCCTAAAATGTTTTGAAATGTGATTTGTGCTTTAAATTCAGGCAGAGTGCCAGAGGCTTTTTTTGGGGGTCCCCAAATCATTTTGAACCCTCCCTCCCCCAACTGCTAAGTCATCTGATACCAATTCTCTATCTATCCTCAACCATCTATCTGCTGACTTTGCCAAACCCATACACACTATACCCATCTCTTTTGTGCTCAGATTTTTGGATGAATTCCCCAAAGCATGTATTGCAAGGGCCTGCCTGTATACTTTCAAATGGTACTGTTTAAAGTTTTTGTATACTATTATTATCTTGATAGGTAATAGCAGAATGTCCAAATGTGCTAAAATATGTACAGTGTGTATTTATATCTTTGTATTATGACACTTCTTACCTGTCCAGTGGGCTGCCAATAGTGTAACTAAGGAGGGGCTGTAAAAAGTAATACCCATTATTTAGGCATTCATCTCTCAATGAAGTGGAGAGAGTTACCTGTCCAAGAGTTTCCCCCCCATAATGTTAGAAATGGCCCATGAGAGGGGGGAGGGGGAATCTGATAGTTGTATCTTATACTTTGGTATTTAAAAACACCCTCAAATAAATGTTATCTTGATGTTGGCCAAGAATGTTTGTGTCTAATCTGCTTTCCCTGTTTATGTGCAAAATGACTATTTTTTGTTGTTGTTCGACTCCACAGTTTCCTTCCACGCCACAGGAATGGCAGACTGTGGCCTCCCACTTTGCCCAGCGGTGGGACTTTCCTAACTGTGGTGGGGCAATTGATGGGAAACACGTCCACATCGTCCCACCACCCAACTCGGGGTCATACTATTTCAAAGATAAGGGGTTCAATAGTATTGTGATGTTGGCAGTTGTATCGGCTACTTATGAGTTCCTGTATGTGGACGCGGGGAAGAATGGCCGGATATCCGTTGGTCGAGTCATCGCACAGACGGAGTTCTACAGGCATCTCCAGAATGGCAGCTTGGACTTGCCACCTCCAGAAGACAATGTGGAAGGACTCCCATTTGTCTTCGTTGCAGATGAAGCGTTTACGCTGGGGGACCATCTTATGCGGCCATTCCCGATGAGGACCCTCACCCCGGACCAGAGAGTTTTTAATTACCGGCCGGCCAGAGCCAGAAGAGTGGTGGAGAACACGTTTGGAATCATGGCCAGCCGGTTCCGCCTATTTCTTACACCCATACACATGGCGGAGTACTGAATCATATCATCCTGGCGTGCTGTGTTCTACACAACTTTTTACAGCAACATACTGCCAACTATGCTGGGCCTGAGGCTGGAATTCAAAATGAAACAACCCTGACGGCACTTGAAAGTGGCCGTCCTGGCTTGCTCCTCCTGACTGCCCGTGATGCCCGGCTAAGATACCTTGAATACTTTGTGGGTAGGGGGGCTATCAATATGCCAGACAATGTCTGAAACCTTTTTCAAATAAAAAAAAATTACCTACTAAAATCTTTGGTGACATTTAATGCTTGTGTTTCTTGTAGCTGACCCTGACAGAAATATGGTGAGTCTTGAAAATGGCGTGATTGTGTAACATTACAAAGCATTGTTGGGTGTTATTTACTAAAGGCAAAGACACTTTGCACTACAAGTGCACTTGAAACTGCACTTGTAGTGCAAAGTGGATTTGCCCTTAGGAAATAACCCCCATTGTCACAGAAAACACCAATTAGAGCACAACAAAAGTGTTGGAGCGTTGAAACAATAATCCACACATTCTTGATTAACAATCTTTTTAATACCTGCACAATCACATGTGCATTTAGAAAAGGTTTTTAAAACAAACCAACATGTTTGTTGTATAACAATTTTTTGGGTCACATTAGAAAAAGTAGCAATGTCCATTTAAGATAAAACAGGTATTTTTAAAACCAACAAGAAAGACACAAATCTTGAACTTACAAAGTTCACATTTGGTAGAACTTGAAGGCAATATCAGACATGAGTATTTACAAACTGTGTTTAATATTGCATTCAGATGGGGTGAAGTCACCCCTAGAAAAGTCAAATTTTGAAGATGCACACCAATTGCGGAATGTCAACATGTGCTAGCTGCCATCATGAGTGATCAAGGGACGTGTTTTTGGGGTGCAACCCCTTCCTCACAGCTACTTTATTATTGAGGAAGGGGTTGCACCCCCAAAACGCATCCATTGATCTCCCGTGATGGCAGATATCACATGTTGACACACTGTGTGCCACATCAAAATGTGGCTTTTCGCAAATATGTCAAAAAATGGTAAAAAATTTTAGCTCACAAAAAGTGCAAAAAAAAAGGGATTTTGAGGGGTTTTAAACTCTTCCTAAAACATCAATGATGTTCTTCATTTTTTGTTGAACATCATTGATGTTTTTAAGGATGTTTTCCAAGTCCCTATTACACCCCATGATCTCCCCGATCAGGATCTGTGCACTTTCCGAGGTTAAAGGATCTGGATCCACAACATCACGATCACCTAAAAAGATAGAAACAAAAACACATCATGTATTATTAATATGCCGGCATCCATCTCTTACCTGAGCCTGTGGTCGCAGACACTCACCTGTTGTGATGCCAATTTCCACCACGTATTCCTCCTCCTGCTCTAGTTGGCTTGGGTGAATTTCCCCTTCTTCCAGAGGTGGGGGGTCTGTGGTCTCCTCGGATGAGGGGTGTCGTCCGAGTCTTTTATCCCCTATGTAAAAAAAAAATATATATACTTAGCACACAGATATTTGATGGCAGAAATAGGAATATGAAACATTGCTTGGAAGTGGGGTACAATTGTCTATTTTGGCAGAGTTCCAAGATGTAGAATTTTTAGTGTCCTTTGTCAAGCTTCAATACTTTACCTGTTTAGTACAAGCTTCACAGATGGAGACCCCCTCTATAGTATACACTGGAGCACATGCGTGGGCCCCCTAATAAAAAGGGTGTTCTTGTGTCCCACACTAGTGCTCCAGCGTCCAGATGTGAAAACTGCTGCTGAGTGTCCTCTCCTTACACAGAATCTAGTTTACATTTCATTCTAGTTACAAAGCCATCTACCCAACCAAATTTTTTGCAGACAAGTAAGCCATAAAAAATGTGGGCAAATGCATATGGCCAAAACAATGGTGCTTTCTAGGCCGAACGAACAATGTTTTATACGAATGAATAATGTGCCCATGAACATGAAAGTTACCATTTTAAACTGGATAACAGTTAAGAAATGCACATGGAGCAGCACGAACGTAATAAACATAAAGAATAGGAACACAGCACAACTACTTTCTTTTTTGCAGCACTCTCCGGATCTTTCTGTACTGCTCGTGCTCTCTTAATTTGAGGTCTGACCACCGTTTCCTGATCTGATCTTTCGATCGTCGTACCCCGAAATTCCGGTGCAGACTCTTGACCACTTTCGCCATGATCTTGGCCTTTCTGACATTGGGGTTGGGGTAAGGCCCATACTTCCCGTCATAGTCGGCCTTCTTCAGGATGTTCACCATCTCCAACATCTCCCCAAAGGACATATTTGAGGCCTTAAATCTTCTCCTTCTGGATCCAGACGTTTCAGGCTCCGGGCTTTCCTCCTCCTCCTCGTTGCTGTAATTAGCACGCACCTGCTGTGTCTCCGCCATGTGCTCTTCCCCCACTGCGCCGAACGAGAGGGGGTGGGGAATAGACTAGAAAGAACATCAGGGGCGGGCAGAGTTTCACGCATGCGCAGTGTCTATAAAGTGTAACACGCATGCGTAGTACGTACGATCTGTGAGCGGAGGAAGGAGTAACGGAGGCGCCGATCGTGATTGCGAAGGTAAGATTTAACATTGGTTCTATACTGCTTCTAGATTGAGGCCTGTATTTGCACAAGTTTAGGCTGACATTAGGGTTTGTCTTGTGTTGTGTCTTGCAGTAAAAATGGATATCTTGAAGGATCAGGACATTATGCCAATCTTCATTGATATGTTCAGGGAGCTGCCTGTCTAAGGGAGATAAACCACCCTGAATATAAGAACCAAACAAAGAGGAAGGCAGCGCTGGATAATTTGTTGGAATTTGTGAAGTCGGTGATCCCCACAGCAGACATCACCTATTTGAAGATCCTAATTGGTGGCCTGAGGAGCACTTATCTAAGGGAGCACAAGAAGATCCAGGATTCCCAGAGATCAGGAGCTGCAGATGACATTTATGTCCCCAGGCTGTGGTACTATGACAGGCTGCATTTTCTGGCAGGTCAGACTGAACCCAGGCCAGCACTCTCCACTCTTCCTTCCCCCCCAGCTGAGGCTTCTGACGCCCAACCTGGGCCTTCCAGACAGCAACATGTGGAGGAGCACAGCTTGAGCCAGGTATAGCATTCTTCTAAATATTTATGGTTGTCCAATCAATGATGTTAACTAGATGTTAGTTTGGAGTACTAATTTCTGATTGTGATTAATGATGCAAAAACTAAAACCATGTCCCTTTTTCATACACAGGGAAGTCTCAGCCAGGAGGTGGCCAGGCCAAGCAGGCTGTCTGATACCCAGGTCCGTCCCCTACACCTTCAAAGACAAAGTGGCAGGAAGAGGAGTAACCTGGAGGAGGCTGCCATAGGCCTCTTTTGGAAGGCTACAGAGGCCCTGAGAACCCCCCACAGTGTGGAGGAGGACTTTGCTGGCATAGCTGCCTGCAAAATGATGCAGATGGAGGAGGACCAACGACTCCTGTGTGAGTCCTTAATTTTGGAAGCTCTCAATAAGGGGCCAAATAACATGTGCTACCCACATTTGTCACCTCAAACATTGTCCTCCTCCTCCTCCTCCTCCTCCTCCTCCTCCAGGTCCTACTCCTCCTCCTCCTCCTCCAGGTCCTACTCCTCCTCCTGCCATATCTCTAACACCATAGCCACAGCCGGGAAGGAAGCATGGAAGGAAGACCAGAGAGTGATGGCCCTGGGTTCAGTCTGGTCTGGCAAAATATGAAGCCTCTTGTAGTACCACAGCCTGGGGACATAGATGTCATCTGCTGCTTTCATGATCTCTGGGACTTCTGGACCAGACTGCACTCCTTTACATATGGACTCCTCAGGCCACCAATTTTGCAGTAAAATAATTGATGTGTGCCCTGGGGGTCCAAGGCTTCGCCAATTTCTGCTGTTTCTCCAGCGTTGCCTTCCTCTTTGTTTGGTTATGAGCACTTAATAAAGGTTTTTTGGTTTCAATTATACTCGCCTATGTGTGTTTTCCTTCAAAAAGGACAGTTTGTTTGTGAGGAGGCAGGTCCATTTCAAAAATACAATGTGAAATTAACAAGAGACACCAACACCAATCAACCTCCTTGAGATTAAATAATACAAGATAATAATGGTGTTGTGGTAACTTGACACACAAAACACACACAAAAATATTCAGGATGTTAAATAACTAAAAAAAAAAAACCAAGATCAGCCTTTAAAAAATACAAACCAAAAAAAAAATAAAAAAATCACATCAGGGTTTAAAAAAAAAAAAACACAAAAAAAAATATAGATTTTTGGTCAAATGTGACAAATCATAATATATTGAGGCAATCACGATAAATAATAAAGAAAGAAGTTTGTGAGAACTCTGTGTGAATATCAGCAGCAAAACTACTTTGTTCTTCCTGCATTATAAAGAAGAAGAGAGTGCGCTGTATTAAACAATTTTAAAGATTGCAGCGTGACGAAAGTGCTCTATCCATTCCGAACGCTAATTTTACCAGAACGAGCTGTTCCGTCTCGGAATTTCTTCTGAGCATGCATGGCACTTTGTGCATCAGAATTGTCCACACACGGTCGGAATTGACGCGATCAAATTTTGTTGTCGGAAAATTTTATAGCCTGCTCTCAAACTATGTGTGTCGGAAAATCCGATGGAAAAAGTCTGATGGAGCCCACACACGGTCGGAATTTCCGACAACACGCTCCGATCGCACATTTTCCGTCAGAAAATCTGACCGTGTGTACGGGGCATAATAGTAGTGTCAAGGCAATAAGCTGGCAGCACTAAGAGAGTAAAACATCATTTCCTTTTTTTCCTCTGTACTAAACTTGGCCATAATGTTGCTTTCTGTTTAGGTATTTGTGTTACATTTTCTGAGTTTTTATTTTGAAAATGTTGGTAAGTCTTCACCCAACTGCCCTGTGTCACAGAACTGATATTTAAATTAAGAATAATAATTTAATTAAGAAAAATAATAACTATTTTAGGGCATGTATCTTATATGCTTAGATATAAAAGGTATATGTAGTGGAAATCTTGCAAGCATATTTATAAAACAACTTAACCACATATTTAGCCACACACACATATATATATATAATAAATGTTTCTATAAAAAAAAATATAATTTATATTATTACATTGTAATATACAGTATAATGAAATAGGTAAACTCAGGAGACAATAATGTCATCTCTCTGCTCAGCTGACGCAGCTCCTTCAATGCAGTCTGTGCAGCCCAGCTGCAAACAGGGCACGGACTGGCATCGTTCCTCGGCCTTGGGGTTGGGGACCCCTGTTGTAAAATGCATTATGTATTTTTTTCAAATTATATTTACATGGACTCATATTAAGTCAACAGATAAAATAACAAACAATTTTATAAAAGTTTCTCTATAAGTCTTGAGTACTGTCCGTGATACTTTTTTTTATTTGTACTAACATACATTTTTTCAGGTAAAGCTTTCGGGGTATGTCCCCTTCTTCGAGGTCCAAGCAGCACTGATTCACAAATTTTTAAGCAGAATGTTAAGAAAAAACACATCTCAGGGAAAAACTACAAAAACTAGAAAAATGGACTTTTAAGGCACACAGGTATTTTAGCTATAAACAGTAAAAATAATTTTATTGAATTGTATACAAAAAACAGAAAAATGTTTTTTTTTTGGGACTTTAAATGAGGCATGCAGCTGCGAAGGTAACACATCATAGTAATGATATGAATATCTGATAAATGCACCATAAATGCGACCGCATCGTATTGCATAGTAACGAATATATAAACAGTAAAATGCAATAAATCAAGGAAGCTTTATTTTATAGTAAGATATATATTATTGAAACATCATAAAACAACATAATAGCATAGCAGCCTATTATAGTCATCATGGTACCATAGTAAAAAATCATCAGACTAATAATTGCATGTGACTGCATCATAGTATTAGTAATGTCTGGTGACTGGACCACATTTGTGACCAAATAGCTTGCATGTATACAGAATAAGACATCAATGACAGGCTCACACCCTCGGTGCCCTCCACCCATCTACATAGGTTCCTTGTAAGTAACCTTTTATGGTTTTTAGCCATTATTGCTACTTTAAGATCTTAGTACAATTTTTTCTGCCTGTCCTGTGGTCAGCCCCTGAGAATTTCCTTAAATACCTTTTATAGACAGTTACATTGCATCTGCTCCTGAAGATTGGAAAGATCCATGAAACGCGTCGAGCTCTTAGATGCTATTCACATTAACAACCTCTCTATACTTCTATCATATTATGCCGTTTGGATTCCACCAACTGCCACTATATTACTGTGAAGACACACAACTTTAAAATTGAATTTGTTTTTATCTCACCATTGTGATCCACATCGCGCTGCTATGTTGATGGGTCACACACTGACAAATGGCTACTGGAAACCAACCCTTTAAAGCCTTGTGAACATAGGTGCTGCATGCAGCTGCCCATAGAAACCAATAGCAGTACACAGGTTTACACTGGTATGTACAGGGGCATCATGCATACACATGTGCATTTTAACACAAGCCCTGGCGTATAGCCGAGTGCAGACATTTATTTCTGTGGACAGCTTTATACAGAACCTGTGGCTCTGGGCAATACAACCCCAAACACCCATGTATATGAGACCTTATATTTAGGGACCTGGGACATACCAAAGCTCCCATACCTGTGCCATCTAACCTAATGTTTGCAAATATTTCTGTCTGGTGAATTCCCTCATTAGTTCAAACCTTGAACATGCAGGATTTGACATGGGCCCACGGTAACGCTAAACTACAACCTTGTCTCTAGTAGTAGTATAGTGTGCAACACTAAAAGCGGCAAAATTGTGCTGCGATTTTACCACGATTTTGCAGCATTTTGCGGCTGGCGGTCAAAACGTTCTTATCCTGAACACAATTCTTCCACATTCAGGAGAGGGGGTTGAGGGAGGTTGAACCTCCCCTAACAATAGCAGCTTTTAAAAACTTGTGTAAAAGCTGCTATGTGTGCATGGACTTTTATGGAGTTGAGTTTAGGAGCTTTTGCAAAGAAAATGCCAAAAGCTCCTTAACTCAAGTTTAAAAGCTGTAGTGTACATGAGCTCTAAAAGCCTTTTGACAGGTAAATACTAAACATATTTATTTAAACTGCTTATTTAGTTGTTTGTCCTTTGTTTTACTTTTACTTTAGCAAGTCACACATTGCATTTTAGCATTCAGGCTTCTTCGAAAATGAATTCTGTGTGTCTTCTGGGCATTCCCAACCTGGGAAATAGCCATGCTGGTCTGAGATCTGATTAATCTCTCTTAGGAAATGTCTGCTGGGAATCCTGCTGTCTGCACATTCTTTTTGCTGGAATTATAATGTACAATTTTTTTTTGATCAGCCAAAGACTTTATTTAGGAAATTGTACAAAATCCACAACAAAACCAGTATATACAGTACCCATCAGTTTATAGTTAAAATACATACACAGACATTGTATTTAGTGGAGAACAAGCAGAGATACATTAAACTAGCCTCTAGGCTCTAATGGAGAGCCAGCAGAGTTTACACAAAATCATTTGATTACCCCTGAATACCTAGCCTGACAGTAAGTAGATCCAGCGGGTTCAGGCTTGGTGTATCCAACCAACTTGACCAAAGTTTTTCAAATTTATTTGGGCAACCTTTATGTTGATAAATACGGTGTTCAAGCCAAAGAGTATCCCCAACATGCCTAACCACTTAAGGACCAAGCTTATTTTGGAAACCTGGGGGGTCATTTAGTATAGCGCCGAAAAATGATCCTGCAGTCCCGGAAAATAGCGCCCAATTAAGGCCAATTAAGGCTTCAACTCTCAGAAACTGAGCGCTAATGCAAATTGAAAGCAGCGCTATTGCCGGCAAACATGCCTGTCAGATCGCATATGCGGGAATAGTGAAAGTTAATGGAATTTGAACCTGCAAAATCCAAAGTTCTCACTGAAGGCTTATATGCAAGTTCTTTGCCAAAAAAAAGCGTATGGGGACCTGGATCCTGCCCGAGGGGACATGTATCAATTGGAAAAAATGTTTTTAAAACTGCCGTTTTTCAGGAGCAGTGATTTTAAAAATGATTAAAGTGAAACAATGAAAATTAAAAATTCCTTTTAATATCGTGACTGGGGGTGTCTATAGTATGCCTGTAAAGTAGCGCACCTTTCCCGTGTTTATAACTGTATCGCAGCAAAATGACATTTCTAAAGGACAAAATTTCATTTAAAATTGCTCGCGGCTGTAATGAATTGCCGTTTCCCGGCAATATAGAGTACAAATCAAAGAAAAAAACGGGCATTGGTTCCCCCCACCAGTCCATACCAGGTCCTTCGAGTCTGGTATAAATATTAAGGGGAACTCCACTACAACATTAAAAAAAATGGCGTGGGGGTCCCCCCCAAAATCCATACCAGAGCCTTATCCGAGAAACCAACTTGGCAGGTCAGGAAAGGGAAGGGAGGAGAGAGCGCCCCCCCCTCCTGAACCGTACCAGGCCACATGCCCTCAACATGGGGATGGTGCTTTGGGGTTCCCCCAAAACACCTTGTCCCCCATGTTGATGGGGACAAGAGTCTCATCCCCACAACCCTTACCCGGTGGTTGTGAGGGTCTGTGGGCAGGGGGCTTATCGGAGTCTGGATGCCCCCAGATCCTGGCCCCCCCATGTGAATGGGTAGGAGTACATTGTACCCCTTCACATTTACCAAATAAAAGCAGTGAAATGTGACAAAAGATAATAGCCGTTTTTTTACAATTCCTTTATTGTAAAATAACTCTGAGTGGCCTTCTCCCCCGAGCCGTGTCTCCTGCCGTCATCTTCTCCTGGTGCTGTCTTTCTTGCCGCCGTCTTCTGTCGCCGTCTCTCCTGCCACCGCCTACTTCTCCCGCTGCTGTGTTCTTCCTCGTCGCTGTGTTCTTCCTCGCAGCCATCTTCCTCCGTTGCATTGTCCCCCACTGTCTGGCATCTCTTACACAGCCATGGGGCGTGACCATCCGTTGATGTCACACGGAGAGCCCGCCCCCTTTATTTTTGGAAGAGAAGCCAGACAGCGGGGGACAACACAACGGAGGAAGATGGCAGTGAGAAAGAACACAGCGGCGAGGAAGAACACAGCAGCGGGAGAGACGCCGACAGAAGACGGTGACAGAAGATGACGGCGGGAGAAACTGCACCAGGAGAAGATGAAGGTGAGAGACACAGCTCGGGGGAGAAGACCACTCAGAGCTATTTTACAATAAAGGAATTGTCAAAAAAAGGCTATTGTTTTTGTCACATTTCACTGCTTTTTTTTGGTGCATGGGTAGGGGTACGATGTACACAATACCCATTCACAAAGGGGGGCTGGGATCTTGGGGCCCCTTTGTTAAAAGGGGCTTCCAGATTCTGATAAGCCCCCCACTCGCAGACCCCACAACCACTGGGCAAGGGTTGTGAGGATGAGGGCCTTGTCTTCATCAACATGGGGACAAGGTGTTTTGGGAGGGACCCCAAAGCACCCTCCCCATGTTGCAGGCATGTGGCCTGGTATGGTTCAGGAGGGGGGCGCTCTCTCATCCCCCCTCTTTTCCTGCGGCCTGCCAGATTGCTTCCTCGTGCATTTTTTTTTACTTTTGCCGTGGGGGTCCCCTCCGGGTCCATACTTTACCCGAAGGGCCTGGTATAGACCTGGGAGGGAACCCCATGCCATTTTTGTTAAATTCTGGTGTGGGGGTCCCCTCTGAATCCATACTAGGCCTGGTATAGACGGTGGGACCCCATGCAGTTTTTTTGCGTTTTTGGGCTGGCATTTTTTGTTTACTTTCAGTGGGGAAGCCACTGACAGCTGATGACTCATTGGTTGTTAAGGATGCGGCTGGCTTCCTGGTCCTCCAGTTAGCAACCAGCTATATTCAGTGTGAAAATTATATCTGCAAAACACACCAAAAATTGCATCAAAAACGCAACAGTTGCATTTCTGGTGCAGTTCCATTGAAATCTATTACCCGTAAATCGCATGAAAAAAGTCCCCGACCATTTCCAAAAACGCACTGGCTGCAAAACGCATGGTACCATAGGAAACCATGTAAAATGGACTGTAGAGTGTTTCTGCAAAATGCAAAACGCACTAAAAAATGCATAGGTGTGAACCTAGGGTCAGGGCCAGTTCACACTGGAGCGATGTGAGAACCCTGCAAATCCAGTGTGGGTTCCCGCATCGCATACAACTTGCAGGTAGTTTACACTGCCATATGCATACTGCTGGGAGTGTCAGTAGAAAGCTAATGACACTCCCCAAATCAGTTTGCATATCGCAGAGTGAACTGCAAATTCAGACAACACCTATGCGATCTGATTCTGCTGTGGACCAAAAAAAAGGGCCTGTGCGAGTTTGGTCCGAATGCGATGCAAATTCAACAATACAATCTGTATGGCTGAGTTTGCATCACACAGACATCGCATGTGATTTGCAGTGTGGGTCAAATCACATCCGATGTCTGACAGCACAGCTTTGTGAACCAGCCCTAAGGCCCCTTTCACACTTGTGCGACATGTCCTGCGACTCCTGCATCCATATACCTCAAGATTATACTGGCATTGCTTCAAATCACATCAAATTTGTGGCAAAAAGTGCTGCAAAATCGCTGGACTTTCAGTGTGAAAGGGGCCTTATGTACCTCAAGTTGTATGAAAAGTCAGCCAAGTGTGAAAGGCACCTAATGATATTCATTGATAAGACCTTTAAATTAGGCCCCATTTGCACTTGTGCGACCAATGCCTGTGTAATCTTGAGGTATATGGACCTCAAGTCCCATCAATGTCAAACCAAAGTAGTGCAGGGACGAATTTGACCCACTTGCAGGATGCACAAGTGAGAATAGGGCCTAATTCCAAGGTATTGTCCATTCTGGGTCAGAAGGTGAAACCACGCTTTTTTGATCACAGCTGCCCTCTCCCCATCCTCGCTCCAATTGGCCTTCCTTCCAATGGTTTGAGAATGTTGCCTGGTGTAGAACATATGTACCATATGCATGGGAGAACACTGCTCCTGGGATAAGGGAAAACACTTTTTTTTTTTTCCCTCCCCATTTTTTGACCTCTTTGGTTTTATAATATGTCCCTGGTTTTTCCAACAAATTGTTTAACATCTAGATATATTATCAGATTTACATTATTACTTTAAAAATGTATGAACTATTATATGTGCTTACAATACTTTGTTTTGGCATGTAAGGCTCACTGCCCACAGACTGCTGTGTCCACTTAGTGTCCCGGGGTGGCATTCCTATCTCCATCTGACTTCCCGGCACGTGGGGGGGAGACGCATTGCACTGGTGCGAGTCTCCCCCTTGTGGTCTCCGCGACAGGGCTCTTATTTAAGAGCAGCCGTGGGGAGCTTCTCTCGTGCCTTCGGCGTCCCGTGATCACCGCCGGACTGTCAGTGACGTCACGTGCGTGCGGGTTCTTTCGCGCACGCGCGTGGCGCCGTGACGTCACGCAATTGCGTCGGAGGTGACGGCAACGGCCGGGGCTTCCGCCTTCCGGAACGCCGAGGGGGCCACACAGACGCCGCCAGTTTGACGGCGTGGACATGTGGGGGTCGGCATGTTGGGGAGGAGTTCACCACCTGCAAGTCATAGGATAGCCCCCGGAGCTTGTATAAATTGGCAGCTCCTGGTTGATCCTTAGTTGTACCTCCGGAAAGCTGCCACTCTATTGAGAAGTATGCAGCACTAGGTAAGTGTTATGCTTGGTATACTTACTACAGTTGATATCGATCTTATCATTAAGAGTACTATCATCAACCCAATATATTTTTTTTTTTAGCTTCAGGCATGCTCACTCAGCATACTCGCTTCACCTCTGCAATCACTATTTACATACTTGCTCACACTTCAATTCTTACACTCACCCCATACACCTATGGTATCCACACTCAACATTTTAGACATGGCTTTTTCCACATACTAGCACTCATACACATTTTTAGTTTCCAACACCTTTTGGTTTTTCACTTTATGCTCCACAGTGCATTCCCACATGATTACTCCATATCCATTACTGCCATCACGGCACTACCAGCACATTCACTTTTTTCACCCATGCTCCAATTGGACATAATACCCCAATTTATTCATATCACCCATCATACCCCTTCTATTTTATTTGCACCTTTTAATAATAATTATTATATTTTCAATAAATTACACACTCTAAAGTAATAGGTCCCACTAACAAGATACACACATATATACAAGCAACTACCTTAGTGAGGGCTAATCAGCCATTGCCCTACGGCACTAAATACTTTTAGATATTCTTAGAAAACCAATACTATTACTAAGATTTATAACAAAATCTTTTTATACATAATGGCAGGAACCTCGCCCCCCCGCCCTCTCCCCCGTCCAAGTGTGTGGCCCCTTGTAAGTCCGATGGACTGCAGATGTACATGTGGGGCACGGAGGGATACGTGTGGTCTCTGGGATCTCTGGGCCTTCATGTTTCTAAACAATCTGGTTCGTGTGGTGCATCTCTACCATATCATCCACTCAATGGTAAATATACCTCCATAGATATGATGTAATACAGTCATTTATTAACGTAAAATGCTGTGTAAATGTCTTACATATTGATTAAAGTTTCAAGTTCAAACTCTAATTGTGATATATTTCCCTAGAATCTAAATCCCCCTGAAGAAGACCAATGGGTTGAAATGCATCGGGGTATTCATGTGGATAACTATTTTGATGTTACGTCACTTATCTGGGGGCCCTTTTTAGCCATGGTTGATGTTTTATGCTGATGTCTGTTACACGTGAACCAGAGTCTGTATTTTATAATAAATTGTTGTATATTTGAATTCCTTATGAACTTGATTTATTTTACTGTCATAATAATATTCAATACAATGCTGCCTAAAAAACCCCCTGGGGAATTTGTCTTTTTGTATTATACTTTTGGGTTGTGCAGCCTTGGGTACTCTCGTATATGTGTTTTCTCCATTATCTTGAGGTATATGGACCTCAAGTCCCATCAATGTCAAACCAAAGTAGTGCAGGGACGAATTTGACCCACTTGCAGGATGCACAAGTGAGAATAGGGCCTAATTCCAAGGTATTGTCCATTCTGGGTCAGAAGGTGAAACCACGCTTTTTTGATCACAGCTGCGAATATTTGATAGCAACCATGATTAGAATTTTTGTTTATTTGCAGATATGCGAATCTGTATTTCTACATATAATGATATTTGAAGGTAAACTTAAGGGAGTTTGATAAGAAATTGTGTCCCTGGTATAGCAGAAGCTGAATTACAAAGGCCCAGTTTGAGCCCTGTTCAGCTGAACTCACACAATTTCATTCCCGCATGTCAGTTCCGACTGCGGGGGAAATTCAGAGACATCTGTGCAGGTTTCTCCACTAATGTCAATAAAAATCACACCCCGAAGTCGCTAAAAAGTAGTACAGAAACTACTTTTGGAAACTGTGGCACCGCACCAATTAGAGCGGTGCAATTGCCACCGATTTGACATGTTAAATCGCATGTCAAATCACACCAATGTGAATCAGGGCTGGCACATAAAACACTGCCCATCCACCAGCTGAATTCATTACCTGCAATTCTCCACAGCTGTTATATATAAAGATTGCACCTTTATCATTTACTTGCAGGTGTGCTGAAGAGATTATTTTTTTTGGTGTACAAATACATATAGAAAATATAAGATATAAAAGAAAGATATTGTGCTTCCCCAAAACCACCACCCTCAAACAAATTAAAAAGGAGAAAGAATAGAGAAAATAACCACAACAAACAAGCTCAATAATATACTTTTATTTTGCCAGCAGAAACAAAATTATGTACATTCAATTACTAGCTTCAAAAAAAAAATCTACAGGATATATGATGCTAGGCAAAACAGTTAGCAATTGGGTTTTAAGGGCCCTGCTCATGGGAACTTACAATCTAAAATTTGTCTAAACCTTAGAATAGACACAGCTTTACTTTCAGTGTATAACGGGCAACACATCACATTTGTATCTGCAAGATTAAAGAAACAGACTTAACAGTCATTATTCTTACAAAGCATTCCAATATAATATTAAAAAAGGCACATATTCAAAATATAACACTCACCACCAGCCCACATTCCACACACATACATACATACATACATTGCTGAGTATGTTCTGCTGGAAGCTGCATTTCTGTGTACATAATTAAGCAATGAGATCAAAGAATAGAAGGTCAGCACATGCTCCCAAACCATGTTTGCATGGTCAGACAGAAACAATACACACACAACATTGATAGCATGGCCACATAAACCCACTTTTGATTGAAAAAATGCACAAGAATTTCAGCAAACAAACAGCCCTAGTTGAGCATTTGTCAATATGCACAATATCATTCCTTCTCCCCCACAAATCACAGCAAAAAACCTGGCCTTCTCAGACCAAACACCCCCCTCCCACACTGCAGCCCTTTATATAAGGTTGTACTGTTAGCACACTGACACACGTCCAAAAGAAGTGCACACCCACCAGTATCTTTCAATCTGTCTTTTCATGTATGTCTAAAGTGATTGCACGTGATGAGCAGGAACACACAATACTTTTTGCATCTGTGTTGGCCCTTGGCTATGTTCATCAAATCTCCAACTACAGGCCAAAGATTGAAGTCCATTTGCATGCACATAAACAAAGCAACAGTTTTCTAAGCATATGTACCTGTGCAGTGTAAACCCTACAATTTTAAATGTCCAAGTCTCTGGACATGATTAGTGCTAACAAACATTAACATCAGTCCCTGGCTGCAATGTGCTTCCAATCTAAAGTCCAAAACGAACTTTCTTATATTAGAGACTATTTCGACAGGACACAAATAGGATGCCAGTACGTCTTTGGATTGTGGTGAGAAACCCACACAGGGAGAACATATAAACTTCAACACAAGCATTAGCATGTTGGGGAATTGAACCAGCAACCCCAGCGCTGCTAGACAGAATTGCTACCCAGCTAGCCAGCAGGCAGCCTCACACACATTATCTGCATCTCTAAGGTGTGAGCCAGCCCCAGGTCCATAGCCATGCCCAGTGTCACAAACAATATACAATATATTGGCCTAAGTATTGGGACTCCTGCCTTTAAACGCACATGAACTATAATGGCATCCCAGTCTTAGTCCGTAGGGTTCAAAATTCATTTGGCCCACCCTTTGCAGCTATAACAGCTTCAACTTTTCTGGGAAGGCTGTCCACAAGGTTTAGGAGTGTGCCTATAGGAATGTTTGACCATTCTTGCATAAGTGCATTTGTGAGGTCAGGCACTGATGTTGGACGAGAAGGCCTGGCTTACAGTCTGCACTCTAATTTATCCCCAAGGTGTTCTGTTGTGTTGAGGTCAGGACTCTGTGCAGGCCAGTCAAGTTCCTTCACCCCAAACTTACTCATCAATGACTTTATGGACCTTGCTTTGTGCACTGGTCCAAATAATTTGGTTGGGGGGGAATTATGATGTGGGGTTGGGCTTGGCCTCTTAGTTCCAGTGAAGGGAACTCTTAAGGCATCAGCATACCAAGACATTTTGGACAATTTCATTTTTGGGGATGGCCCCTTCCTGTTCCAACATGACTGCACACCAGTGCACAAAGCAAGGTCCATAAAGACATGAATGAGCGAGTTTGGGGTGGAGGAACTTGACTGGCCTACACAGAGTCCTGACCTGTTGGCCGAATTAGAGCAGAGACTGCGAGCCAGGCCTTATCATCCAACATCAGTACCTGGCCTCACAAATGCACTCCTGGAAGAATGATCAAACGTTCCCATAGACCCACTAAACCATGTGGACAGCCTTTCGAGCCTTCCCAGCAGCTGTTCTAGATGCAAAGGGTGGGCCAAATCAAATTTTAACCCTACGGACTAAGACTGGGGTGCCATTAAAGTTCATGTGTGTGTAAAGGCAGGTGTCGCAATACTTTTGGCTAGATAGTGTATCTGGCAAGATTCACAATGGTGATGGAACCCTCCTACACATAAATACTACATTTAGAAACAGTTTTAGGACCTGTGAGACAAGACAGCTTCTCTACATGAAGCAGCATATTTGGGATTTGAACTCAGACACTCAGGGATGTTAAGCAGAAGTTCTAACCTCGAAGCCACAGAGATGTCACATCTGAAAACCTCCTACACATAAATACACATAAATACTGAATTTCTTTGGACATGCAGGTGATGGAATTACATTACTCAAGAGTTGTTCTTCTTGATTTATTCTGTGATATTTGCTGGTTCTTTGTGGGTGAGTGTAGAATAGTAATATTACCCTCACATTTTTGGGAATTACATTTTGATTTCTGATGTTGGTACACATATCACATTTTTTGGGCTCAAATTATGATTATTTGGAAATAATAAAAAGCACAAAAAATTGTGACTCATTTTAAATTTGCATCATTCATGTGTCAATTTGCCATCATTCACATGACATTCTTTTCTTTGCATTTCGTTAATTAAATGTAAATTATCGGCAATTTTTTTTTCTTAGCAAAATGTCACTTTTTCTGTAGTAAATTCTACTGCAAGACTGAAAAAAAAATGTGGGGATCCTCTCTAAATGCATGCCATGTTCCAGCAATCGTCCAATATCTTTAATTGGAGTAGACATGAAAATTTATGCCAAACTGATTGCGTCACTTCTCCAATCTCTTATTCCGAGTCTAGTACACAAAGATCAGACTGGATTTGTTCAAAGAAGAGAAACACGTGATAACATGATAAAAATGTTTTTGCTTATGGGCTATGCCCAAACAGCTAAAATACCAGCATGCCTATTCTCGGTTGACGCGGAGAAGGCTTTTGATCGGGTCGGGTGGCCTTTCCTCGAACATTCCTTGAGGCAAATAGGGATGGGCCCAAATTTGCTTCATAAGATTTTAGCGCTATATTCTAAATTCTAAACCCAAGGCTAGAATAAGGATTAATGGATCATTGACTACAAGTTATTCTATACAAAATGGGACTCACCAGGGATGCCCTCTGTCTCCTTTGCTTTATGTTCTAGTATAGGAGCATTTAGCAATAGCAATCAGACAGAATCCTTCTATCACTGGCATAAAGATAGATCAGCAGGAAATAAAACTTGCCCTGTTTGCTGATGATCTGTTACTCTACGTTACCAACCCACATATCTCTATGCCTTCTATTTTATCTGAATTTCAGCGTTTTGGAGTGCTGATTATTATTAGTGCTGCTAATTTTAAGGTAAATGTATCAAAATCAGAAATTATTAATGTGTCACTTTGATCACACCAAGTGACAACAATGAAGAGTAATTTTTCATTTAGATTCTGCTCCTCTACACTAAAATATTTAGGAATTAATATTGCTTCAGATCCGACCTATTTATACAGGCAGGTCCATAAATATTGGGACATCGACACAATTATAATCTTTTTGGCTCTATACACCACCACAATGGATTTGAAATGAAACAAACAGGATGTGCTTTAACTTCAGACTTTCAGCTTTAATTTGAGGGTATTTACATCCAAATCAGGTGTAGGAATTACAACAGTTTGTATATGTGCCTCCCACTTTTTAAGGGACCAAAAGTAATAGGACAGATTAACAATCATCCATCAAACTTTCACTTTTTAATACCTGGTTGCAAATCCTTTGCAGCCAATTACAGCCTGAAGTCTGGAACGCATAGATATCACCAAATGCTGGGTTTCATCCCTGGTGATGCTCTGCCAGGCCTCTACTGCAACTGTCTTCAGTTCCTGCTTGTTCTTGGGGCATTTCCCTTCAGTTTTGTCTTCAGCAAGTGAAATGCATGCTCAATTGGATTCAGGTAAGGTGATTGACTTGGCCATTGCATAACATTCCACTTCTTTCCCTTAAAAAACTCTTTGGTTGCTTTCGCAGTATGCTTTGGGTCATTGTCCATCTGCTCTGTGAAGGAAGCGCCGTCCAATGAGTTCTGAAGCATTTTGCTGAATATGAGCAGATAATATTGCCCGAAACACTTCAGAATTCATCCTGCTGCTTTTATCAGCAGTCACATCAATAAATACAAGAGAACCAGTTCTATTGGCAGCCATACATGCCCACATTACATAAAGTGAAAGGAGGAGCGGGTGTACCAGATCTATATCATTTCAAATAATTTTTATTGGTATTTTTCATATAGTACAGATAATTGCGTACATTCATTATGAAATAAGATACATAGATAGTTTCTTGCACTTTTAATCTAAATCTATATACCGAACTGAGTATTATAAAGCAAAACTGTTGCTGTCAATATTTATTGCTAGGGATGAGCTTCGTGTTCGAGTCGAACCCATGTTCGACTCGAACATCGGCTGTTCGGTCGTTCGCCGAATTGCGAACGATATGGGCCGTTCGCGCCAAATTCGTGTGGCGCGTCACGGCCCATAATTCACTGCGGCATCGCAGTGCATTGCTGGCTGATGATTGGCCAAGCATGCACTATGACCCGCATGCTTGGCCAATCACAGCGCCGTCAGTAGAGAGAGCTGTAATTGGCCAAAGCCAGGGTGGCTTTGGCCAATTATGGCTCAGGGGATTTAGTACACACCCCACACTATATAAGGCCGCCTGCACGGCGGCCCTGTGTAGTGTGTGTTCCGGTGTGCTGAGAGATAGAGAGAGAGAGAGACAGTGTCATTTGATTTGAGTTAGATAGATTAGGCAGAACAGTCAGTCAGTTAGCTGCACTTACAGTGTATTGTGTATATATATGCATCCCAGGTGTTGCATATATATATATACACTGTATTCAGTTTAGCTAGATCCGTTCCTGTTATCTTCTATCTAGACTATTTACATTTAGTGCAGTGTGTCCTGCTCACAGTGTTTAGCTAGATCCGTTCCTGCTATTTACATTCAGTGCAGTGCGTCCTGCTCACAGTGTTCAGCTAGATCCGTTCCTGGTATTTACATTTAGTGCAGTGCGTCCTGCTCACAGTGTTCAGCTAGATCCGTTCCTGCTATTTACATTCAGTGCAGTGCGTCCTGCTCACAGTGTTCAGCTAGATCCGTTCCTGGTATTTACATTTAGTGCAGTGCGTCCTGCTCACAGTGTTCAGCTACATCCGTTCCTGCTATTTACATTCAGTGCAGTGCGTCCTGCTCACAGTGTTCAGCTAGATCCGTTCCTGCTATTTACATTCAGTGCAGTGCGTCCTGCTCACAGTGTTCAGCTAGATCCGTTCCTGCTATTTACATTCAGTGCAGTGCGTCCTGCTCACAGTGTTCAGCTAGATCCGTTCCTGGTATTTACATTTAGTGCAGTGCGTCCTGCTCACAGTGTTCAGCTACATCCGTTCCTGCTATTTACATTCAGTGCAGTGCGTCCTGCTCACAGTGTTCAGCTAGATCCGTTCCTGCTATTTACATTCAGTGCAGTGCGTCCTGCTCACAGTGTTCAGCTAGATCCGTTCCTGCTATTTACATTCAGTGCAGTGCGTCCTGCTCACAGTGTTCAGCTAGATCCGTTCCTGGTATTTACATTTAGTGCAGTGCGTCCTGCTCACAGTGTTCAGCTAGATCCGTTCCTGCTATTTACATTCAGTGCAGTGCGTCCTGCTCACAGTGTTCAGCTAGATCCGTTCCTGCTATATACATTTAGTGCAGTACGTCCTGCTCACAGTGTTCAGCTAGATCCGTTCCTGTTATCTTCCTACTGACAGGCAGGCTTGTCTGGTTACAGTATATAAAGCTACCTGAAGAAAATTACAGGTGTTCTTTTTGATCCTATTAGTACCACGGTCAGGCAGCTAGACTATTTACATTTAGTACAGTGTGTCCTGCTCACAGTGTTCAGCTAGATCCGTTCCTGTTATCTTCCTACTGACAGGCAGGCTTGTCTGGTTACAGTATATAAAGCTACCTTAAGAAAATTACAGGTGTTCTTTTTGATCCTATTAGTACCACGGTCAGGCAGCTAGACTATTTACATTTAGTACAGTGCGTCCTGCTCACAGTGTTCAGCTAGATCCGTTCCTGTTATCTTCCTACTGACAGGCAGGCTTGTCTGGTTACAGTATATAAAGCTACCTTAAGAAAATTACAGGTGTTCTTTTTGATCCTATTAGTACCACGGTCAGGCAGCTAGACTATTTACATTTAGTACAGTGTGTCCTGCTCACAGTGTTCAGCTAGATCCGTTCCTGTTATCTTCCTACTGACAGGCAGGCTTGTCTGGTTACAGTATATAAAGCTACCTTAAGAAAATTACAGGTGTTCTTTTTGATCCTATTAGTACCACGGTCAGGCAGCTAGACTATTTACATTTAGTACAGTGCGTCCTGCTCACAGTGTTCAGCTAGATCCGTTCCTGTTATCTTCCTACTGACAGGCAGGCTTGTCTGGTTACAGTATATAAAGCTACCTGAAGAAAATTACAGGTGTTCTTTTTGATCCTATTAGTACCACGGTCAGGCAGCTAGACTATTTACATTTAGTACAGTGTGTCCTGCTCACAGTGTTCAGCTAGATCCGTTCCTGTTATCTTCCTACTGACAGGCAGGCTTGTCTGGTTACAGTATATAAAGCTACCTTAAGAAAATTACAGGTGTTCTTTTTGATCCTATTAGTACCACGGTCAGGCAGCTAGACTATTTACATTTAGTACAGTGCGTCCTGCTCACAGTGTTCAGCTAGATCCGTTCCTGCTATATACATTTAGTGCAGTACGTCCTGCTCACAGTGTTCAGCTAGATCCGTTCCTGTTATCTTCCTACTGACAGGCAGGCTTGTCTGGTTACAGTATATAAAGCTACCTGAAGAAAATTACAGGTGTTCTATCCCAGCTTAGTGCAGCTACAGGCCATTAGTATGTCTGGAAGGCCAAGAAGGAGAGGCAGACAGTCACAAGCCAATAAGAGAGGGCAAGCAGGCTCTGTGTCTAGTGCTGGTCGTGGAGACGGTGCATCCTCATCAGCACGTGGCCATGGGACACGCTTGGCCTTTTTTTCGGCAGCTGGCCGTGTTGAGCCGCAACATGCGGAAGACTTGGTCGAGTGGATGACCAAGCCGTCCTCATCCTCCTCATCCTCTCTCACCCATGCCCAGGGTGCTTTGTCTGGCAAAGCAGCGGCCTCTTCCCTCAGCTCAATGTCATCAGTGACTCCTTCCCTAGCTCCACCATGTCCTCATGAGGATTCCCTCGAACTGTTTGACCACAGTGTTGGGTACATGCTCCAGGAGGATGCCCAGCGTTTGGAAGGCTCTGATGATGATACTGAGCTCAATGAAGGCAGTAACATGAGCACGGACAGAGGGGGTGCCCAAGAAGGACAGCAATCTGGCAGTCATGCTCCCCCTGCTGCAGCATACTGCCAGGTTTGCTCCAGTGATGAGGAGGGAGGGGATGATGAGGTCACTGACTCAACGTGGGTGCCTGATAGGAGAGAGGAGGAGGAGGAGGAGGAGGAGGAGGTGGCACATCACCAACTAGGCAGGATGCCCTCCAGGGGCCAGCCTAAGGGCAGCACATTGACTGCATCACACCCCAAAGCTCCACATGTGCAGGGCGCTGCAGTCTCTGCGCGTTATTCAAAAAGTTCTTTGGTGTGGGCCTTTTTTGAGACGAGTGCATCAGATCGCACCGCTGCTATTTGCAACATATGTCTCAAGCGTATCTCGCGTGGCCAAAACATCTCCCGCTTGGGTACCACATGCTTGACCAGACATATGTTGACCTGCCATGCAGTTCGTTGGCAAGCGTATCTAAAAGACCCACACCAAAGAACAAAGAGGATCTCTCCTTGCTCCTCATCAGCTGAGATTTCCAACCCCACTAGACCTTCAGTCCTCTCTGAGACCTGCAGTGAGAGGAATGAAGGTGTAGAATTAGGTGTGTCACAGCCAAGTACTTGTGGGCAATCTGCTTTTGGTACACCGACGTCAGATTGTACCAGGCAAATTTCCCTGCCCCAGCTGCTGCACCGCCGAAAGAAGTTTGCTCCCAGCCATCCACATGCCCAGCGGTTGAATGCTAGCTTGGCAAAATTGCTAGCACTTCAACTGCTGCCTTTTCAGTTGGTAGACTCTGCCCCCTTCCGTGAGTTTGTGGAATGTGCGGTTCCTCAGTGGCAGGTACCCAAACGCCACTTTTTCTCACGGAAGGCGATTCCGGCTCTCTACCGGCATGTGGAAGGCAATGTCCATGCCTCGCTGGACAGGGCGGTCAGCGGTAAGGTGCATATTACCGCTGACTCATGGTCCAGCAGGCATGGACAGGGACGTTACTTAAGTTTCACGGCGCATTGGGTGACTCTGCTGGCAGCTGGGAAGGATGCAGGACAAGGTGCAGTAGTGTTGGAGGTTGTTCCGCCACCACGCCTCCAAAATGCTGATTGTGACACACCTCTCTCCTCCACCCCCTCCTCTTCTTCTTCCTCCATGGCCTCTTCCTCGGAACCAGCGGTGCTCCGTAGGCGTTCAAGGGGCTACGCAAGTACGCAGGCCAAAAGATGCCATGCGGTGCTTGAGCTGGTGTGCTTGGGGGACAGGAGCCACACTGGGGCAGAGGTTCTGTCAGCTCTGCAGGGGCAGGTTCAGAGGTGGTTGACGCCACGCCAACTTAAGGCAGGAATGGTGGTTTGCGACAATGGCACCAACCTCCTCTCTGCCCTCCGACAGGGACAACTGACCCATGTGCCCTGTTTGGCTCACGTCCTTAACTTGGTGGTGCAGCGGTTCTTGGGCAGGTACCCGGGCTTACAGGATGTCCTGAGGCAGGCCAGGAAAGTCTCTGTGCATTTCCGCCGGTCATATAATGCCAGTGCTCGGCTGACGGACCTCCAAAAGGAGTTTAACCTGCCCAAGAACCACCTAATCTGTGACATGCCCACCAGGTGGAACTCGACGTTGGCCATGCTGCAGCGGCTGCACACGCAGCAGAGGGCCATCAATGAGTACCTGTGCGACTATGGCACCAGGACAGGGTCAGGGGACCTTGGTTTTTTTTCCCCACGCCAGTGGGCCATGATCAGGGATGCATGCACTGTCCTGTCACCATTCGAGGAGGCCACGAGGATGGTGAGCACTGACAGTGCATGCATCAGTGACACTGTCCCCCTTGTCCACCTGTTGGAGCACACGCTGCGTGGAATAATGGACAGGGCACTTGAGGCAGAACAGAGGCAGGAAGAGGAGGACTTCCTTAGCTCTCAAGGCCCCCTTTATCCAGACAGTGTTCCTGCGTGCCCGCCGATCACACAGGAAGAGGACGAGGAGGAGGAGGAGGAGGAGGAGGAAGATTGTGTCAGTATGGAGGTGGAGCCTGGCACTCAGCATCAGCAGTCTTTAAGGGATCAGTCCCAAGGAACACATGGACTTGTACGTGGCTGGGAGGAGGTGGCTGCGGACGTTGTTGTCCTTAGTGACCCAGAGGACTCCGGACCGAATGCCTCAGCAAACCTACGCTGCATGGCCTCCCTGATCCTGCAAAGCCTGCGTAAGGATCCTCGTATTCGTGGTATCAAGGAGAAGGACCAATACTGGCTGGCAACCCTCCTTGATCCACGTTACAAGGGTAAGGTTGCGGACCTTATCTTGCCATCGCAGAGGGAGCAGAGGATGAAACATCTTCGGGAGGCCTTGCAGAAAGGTCTGTGCAACGCGTTCCCAGAGACTGGGAGGTTACAAACTCCTGTTTCTGGACAACGTGTTGCTGAGGCTTCGGTCAGTCAAAGAAGGAGCGGTGGAGAAGGTGGCCGTCTGACCGATGCGTTCAGACAATTTTTTGGTCCGCAGCCCCAAGGTATGATCGGTTCCAGCAACCATCGCCAGCGTCTGTTTTACATGGTGCAGGAATACCTAGGGGCAAGATCAGACTTGGACACCTTTCCCACCGAAAATCCTCTGGGTTACTGGGTCTTGAGGATGGATCACTGGCCAGAGCTTGCACAGTATGCAATTGAGCTACTGGCCTGTCCTGCATCCAGCGTTCTTTCGGAACGCACATTCAGTGCTGCTGGAGGCGTGGTAACCGATCACAGGGTGCGTCTGTCCACCGACTCGGTCGATCGGCTGACCTTCATAAAAATGAATCAGTCTTGGATCACCACCAGCTACCAAGCACCTGATGCAGATGTAACCGAATAATTTTTTTTGAAATCTCAGATCCCTTCAAAGACTGCCTATGCTGATGCTGAGTGACTATCCCTGAGTAATTATCCTCTTCCTCCTCAATCATCACGCTGATAGCTTGTAAGAACATTTTTGGTTCTGGGCGCCACCACCAGTGCCTAAGGCACAATTTTTCAGCCCCTGTTTAACAGGGGCGTGTAATTACAATTTTTGATGCAATACTTTGCAGCAGGGCTTGTTCCTGCGTTTCAACTAGAGTGTCTGTGAGGGGTTGCAGTGTTGTGGCACCAGCACCAGTGCCTAAGGCCTAATTTTTCAGCTCCTGTTCAACAGGGGCATGTAATTACAATTCTTGATCTAATATTTCACAGCAGGGCCCTGTGAGGGCTTACAGTGTTTTGGCCACAGCAACACCTAAGGCCCAAATTTCTGCTGAGTATATAGGGCAGGACCCTACCTTCAAACATCTAACTTACAAACGACTCCTACTTGCAAACGGTAGGAGACAACAGGAAGTGAGATGAAATCTACCCCTAAGGAAGGGAAATTCTCTCCTGTAAGAGTTAATATGGGAAAACAATTTCTCCTTTCCACTGATGCTTTCCAATCCTTGTTCCACAAAAAAACCCAAATTTTCAAAAAACATTTTTCATTGGGACAAAAAAGTGAGGTGAAATCTTCTGAAGAGGAGGAAAGACGCAAAACAAATGTCACAGGGGTGATAACCCTTCCCTATGTTTTCCAAAAAGCTTAGAAAAGATTTTTTGGCTGGAGCTAAACACATTAAAAATGTTCAAAATTACAAACAGATTCTACTTAACAACAAACCTACAGTCCCTGTCTTGTTTGCACCGCCTGTATACTGCTGTTCAGAGTATATAGGGCCTGGTGGCCCCACACCTTTCCTTATTTTAATTTGGGTGTGGGGTTCCCCTTAATATCCATACAAGACCCAAAGGGCCTGGTAATGGACTGGGGGGTACCCATGCCGTTTGTCTCACTGATTTTCATCCATATTGCCATGACCCGACATGACATTAAACCCGCAAGCAGTTTTAAATGAGATTTTTTCCTTTAAAAATGACATTTGGTGCAGGGACTGTTCTAAACATGGGAAACACGCGTCACTTTACAGGCATACTATAGACACCCCCCAGGTACGATATTTAAAGGAATATTTCACTTTTTTTTTTTTTACTTTAAGCATCATTAAAATCACTGCTCCCGAAAAAACGGCCGTTTTTAAAAGTTTTTTTTGCATTGATACATGTCCCCTGGGGTAGGACCCGGGTCCCCAAACCCTTTTTAGGACAATACCATGCAAATTAGCCTTTAAAATGAGCACTTTTGATTTCGAACGTTCGAGTCCCATAGACGTCAATGGGGTTCTAACGTTCGTGCGAACTTGCGGTCCGTTCGCGGGTTCTGGTGCGAACCGAACCGGGGGGTGTTCGGCTCATCCCTATTTATTGCAATAACTGGATAACACACAACTATGTCCTGTAGTCACACCTAACCATTTAGTGTGGCATACTTTCCTGTTCCAAATATTTTCAATATATTTTATTGAGTAAAACAGATGAACAGAGTATAAACAGTCATGCATGACAGAGGACTGTACAGGCAATCAAAGGATCAGAGAGTATCAACATGAGGATAGTAATACAAATACAGTAACATCTGAGATTTCTAGAGGGGAGCTCGAAGGGAGGAAAGGTAAGCCCAGTTCAGTGGGTCTGTACCTTCTAGTCAGAACTGTCAGAGGGAGCCCAACATTGCGGGAGCAAAGTTAAATGTGAAGTTTTGTTCCTGGGGGATGGACGTCGGATGGCTCCAGGGGGCCCCCACACACCACCCCGTGGGATCTTCCTGTAGGTGTGTTTAGGGTCTCCCCAGAATCAGCCGTCACTCCCAGGATCATTGTGGATAGGATGGAAAGGCTATAAAGGCAGAGCCCTCCATTTCCAGTTTACTACTGAGATGACGAGTAAACTTCCAGGGCGGAGAAGAAGGGGTCCCGCTGATATTCCGGCCCTCAGTCTCTTAAGTTTTCCCCGCAGGGGGAACTGTAGGTCATATTGCACCAAAGCAGCGGAAGGGGCTGAGTAGTCCCAGAAAAGAGAGAGAGGAAACTTGTGAAAAGGGAAGAGAAAGGAGGAGGAGGATAGGGTGTTGTTCAACGTAGAGCAGGAGCAATATCCAAAGCCAGATTCCAAACCCGGTAGGAGTGTTATGTTGCAGAACGTGGCCCAAGGCTCCCATATAGCATAATACCTCCCAATTTTGTCATTCAGCTTTGCCACTATTTGTTCCTGGGACATAATCCAGGACACTTTTCTCCTACAACACTGGAAGGAAACCGTGGTTCTCTTCCAGGCCTTAGCTATAGTGATTTTTGCTCCCAACAAGATAAAGGAGAGTGCCTGTAGGTATTTAGATATCTTGGGTATGGTGTGGTTAAGCCAGGCAATGTGGTGGTTGGGGGCTACGGAATCATTTGTTAGTTTACTAATTGTACGGAAGATTTTCTGCCAAAAAGTTCTAATGCTGGGACAGGTCCACCAAATATGTAGCATTGTACCCTCAAGTTCACATCCCCTAAAGCAGAGTCGTGAGGTCCCATGGTAAATCAATGCCAATCTAGAGGTGACATAATACCACCTGGTCAGAATCTTTAGACTGGCCTCAATAAGGGAAATGTTACAAATAACTCTGTAGGAGCGTATCCAAGGTCGGAACCAGTCCGTTGTTGACCACATTCTGCCCGTGTCCTCCTCCCAGGTCTTCGCGTAGGATGGCTTGTTCAGATTCTTCTATAGTGCTGTATATATCAATGAAATTCCTCCCTTTTGATCCGAGTTGTTGGAGCACCAATGCTCGTAGGGGATTATTGAGGGAAGTTCCGGTTTGGTAATCCAAATAGAGTTTAAGAAGTGGGAGATTTGTGTAAATCTGAACTGTTCCGTATCAGGCATGTCTAATTTACGCTTACAGTAAGACAGTATATATAGTATGGTGAACCACAAGGGGAAAACAATATGTACCCCTTAGTAAAGTGTTGCCAACATCCCAAATTATATTGCAAGAAAGCAAGGACCTTAACGAAAGGGGAAACCTTTGTACCCCCCGGTACAGTGGGACTTTTCAGGCGAACAAGACAGTTGAATTAAAGTAGTAAAAATTATTTATTTATTGAAAAATGCTTAAAAAAGCATAAAAACATGAAAATCTAAACATAGATCTGTACAAAATACTTATATACAGTGCAACAAATTTTTCATGATATATTTCTTTCAGCTTTTGAATACATATTATCTCCATGAGCCTAGGCTCATGGAGATAATATGTATGTGATATAATGATGTATATGATATATAGTATGTGATATAATTTTGAGGGTGGAGGAGACGTTTTGAGGGTCATAATGTGGGTGGTGCAAGGCCCTACTTATGACAAAGATCTTACCTGGCCGGTGTGAGGAGAGAGCCTCGAGGGTCCCGAGGGGTGAGCTTGCCGTGTACACGAGACCTAGGAGGAGAGGCCAGAGGCGAATGCGGAACCTGGGAGTGCTCATGTGAAGAGAGGGAGAGAGAGCAAGAAAATTACAAAGACCTGATCCATTACACATTCATGCATGTAACCAGAACAAAAGATAATAATATGGGGGTCCCCAGACCCCCCCCAAAAACTGAAAAAGCTGGCCATACCTTACCCCTAAAACTGAGAGGGCCGGTGTCCAAAGAGTAGGAAAACCGGAAAAGAAATGAAAGGCACTATCGGTGCTCCTGGTTCTTACTGGAGGTGCACTGGGTCCACCACGGCCCCACCACCTATAGATCAGGATAACTAAAGACAATAATGCAGTCTAACATATGCCAAAAATAGAGCGTCCCCACAAAAATAACAACTTTGTTTTTCTGAAAAAAAAAACCATACAATTAACCGGGAACCGTCCATCAAGTCCCGCCCCCACCCTGGGTCCCCAACCTCCCACCCAGGGGCCCAAGAGGGCAGGCAGATACAAAACGGTGAGAGAACAATGATCAAGTATACAGTATGGGCCATATGCTCTGGTTATGTGATGGGAGATGCCACTGCACCGCCAGAGCAGTAAGCCACATCAGCTGTGCAGTGAAATCTGTGTAAAGGGGTAGCAAGCTCATACAGAAAATAAAAAGTAATCAGATACACTAAGGTTACCCATAAGGGAAAAAATACTGTAGGATCAACCAGGGAGAGAGGGACATATCAGTGATGGTAACCTGTAAATACATAACCTTTCTAAACATGGTCCAGGGTTAGTTAGATAGAATCACCCCCTGCCCCTGTCCCAACCCTGTAGACTCATAGGAGCGGCTGCTGTCAAACCTGGTGTATCAGGGAGCTGAAGTACGGATAAGTCTGTGTAATGAAGGAGTCAAATCCGTTATGTGGGAATTATTGATGGGGAGACGATTGTAAGACCCGGGAAGGTCACTGAGGACCGGAAGATCGCCAAAGGAGAGGTCCAGATCAGGGCCCTGATCCATGAAGGGGGCAGCACATCATGGGGGAAGATTTTCTTTAGAGCATTTGGAGCTTTGTTTCAGCCAGGTAGGTTGCAGCGGGCTTGCTGGCGGGGGCCTTTTTGTGGATGAAGTGGAACTCCTGCCGTTCTGGGAGGGTGAGGGATCTTGGGAAATCAAGCCCAATTGTAGAAGCAGATGTTCTCCCTCTGCGAATGAAGAGAAGCCGTAATTTTTGTTTCTGTAAGAAAAGTTCAGTCGTAGGGGAAAGGACCAACGATATGTGATCTCTTTTTCCAGCAGAAGTTGGAGTAGCAGTTTGAGAGAGCGTGTTTTTTGTACCATGTATGGCGACAAATCTGCAAAAATCTGGATCCTGTGTCCCAGCAATTTGAGGTTATTATTGTCTGAGCCCCTGGACCTCCTCATCACCTCCTCCTTAACGGAGTAGAAATGGGGTTTCACAATTATGTCTCTGGGGAGGCCATCCGATCGAGGGGGTTGTAGGGCTCTGTGAGCTCTGTCAAGCTCCAGTCGGTGATCTGGTATGAGGTTCCGCAACAGGATTTTCACAGAGGCATGTACGTCTTTTCCAGATTCAGGGAGCCCGTGGATGCAAAATTTATAACGTCTCAATCTATTTTCGAGGTCGTCGATCTTTTGCAAGGCTGTTTCAAGCTGATCTTGCATCTCTTGAATCCTTGCTGAGTTTTGATTAATCCGTGACACTTCTTTTCAATTGTGTCTATTCTCAGCCCTATTTGCTGCAGATCCGCATGGATGGAGGAGGTAATTTGGGCTGCATTCAGGGCCAGGCTCTTGGAAAGGAGCTGGAAGAAGGCTTCCATCATGAAGGGGAAATCAGAGGGTTGGGGATGGCGGAGTTTGCTTCTGTCACAGACAGTAACAGTCCTGTGTGTGGATCCATCATAGGTGTGGAGGGGAGGCTGGGTCTCAGCCTGCCCAGGAGGGACTCCATGGATGAGGGAGAAGTGGCCAAGGGCAGGGGCGGAAAGTCTGTACCTGGGGACTGTGGAGGCAGTGGGTCCTGGTCAGCAATGGAGTCTTCTACCTCCCCTGTGCTGTGCGGGCCTCGTGGGGCCACCGCCATCTTGGCATAGCTGACCAGGATGCCTGCCACGGTTATATGGCCCATCAGGTTCCTCCTGACGTGCGCCATTTTCAGCTGCATGGTCCCGGGGGTCTCCCCCGTTAATGTGTCCCGGTTAGGTGCTCGGGGGATCGCTCAGTGCGCTCCAGTGGCTGTCACATTACCGTGGTGGAGTGGAGCTCTAATAGCCAGCGGCCATTTTAGGAGCTGCCGCTCATGCGCCTACCGGATCTATATTATTACTATGTTGCAGCAGTTCTGACTAGATTAGTGAACTGATTTCACCATTCAGATGCCAAACAATGGGTATCAATATAATAGGGGTTGAATCAGTTTGAGCATCAGGCACTTCCTTGGTTAAACCTATCTTCCTGTGGTACTCAACAAGACATGCTCTCTTCTTTACCCTTTCTTACATCTCATTTATTGAGCATTTGGTATAAAATTATTTTGCAGTTAAGGCTTTCTTTGCAAGTAGGACCCATGACACCCTTATATGGCAATCCTCAATTTCCACCTGCAGTAGATCGGTTACAGTTTTTAATCTGGAACAAGGAGTCTCACCGAAGAGTGAGCCAGATTCTCTGTCAGGGCAAACTTCCACCCATAATGAATTTAATTTCTACACAACAGCCCTCACTTATGCAATGGTTGGAATATCAGCAAGTAATGTCATTCCTGTCCTCTACTCCCTTAAACCAATCTTTTGATAGAGATCTAAATTTGTTTGAGTCTATTTTGTTACAAAGTACTAAACCAAAACATGTTCTATCAGCAATATATAGGATTCTTATTGTGAAAAACCATCCTGACCCCCCAGAATTTACATATAAATAGGCATACAATCTTAATGTTCAAATTGGAGAAGAAAAGTGGGAGAAATCATTTATTCTCACACATTGCTTGTCACTGACAACTAAAGCCCAAGAAACAAGCTATAAGCTTGTTTCTCGTTGGTATCGATGTCCAGCATCCCTGCAGCGTATATATACCCAGATGCATCTGACATATGTTGGCAGTGTCATTCTGCTAAGGGTTTGTTGATACACATTTGGTGGGAATGCCCCCAAATTCATAATTTTTGGGACAGGATCATGCAGCTGCACACTACAGTTACAGGAGAGCTAGCCTCCAATACACCACAAATGACTCTGCTACCAATTCTCCCAGGCTACTATAAAAATATTAAATAGGATCTACTTAAACACTGGTTAACAGTGGCAAGATTGGTTATCCCACGACACTGGCGATCAATACAATCGCCATCAGTGAAGGCTTGGATAATGGAAACAGATTGCATTGAGAGGATGGAGACCCTCCTGGCACACTAATTGGATACATATGAAAAATGCCATCAGGTATGGGCCCCCTGGAGGACTTATAGGGAGTCATCAGGAAATTAGAATGATTTATGGAAATTTAAGCAGAAACTAAATAAGAAATAATAATCTTTCAAACCATGATCTTTTTGTGTTGCCATCATTTCCCACCATGTTTTGTTTTGCTTTGTTTTGTTGTTGTGTTTTTTTTTTGTTATGTAAGCTTGTATAATGTATTTGTAAATTGACTGATGGTATGATTATGCCATTAATGTATGCTTATTTGTATATTTGTATAAAAAAAATTCAATAAAAAAAATAAATAAAATTGAACACATAAATTCATACCAGAACTTTTATACTTGATGAGAGTCTGTTATTAATTTTAATTGGGTACCCAGTGTGAAAAACACAAAAGCATACACAAGTCCCTCCTAAATCTATACCAAACCTTCATCTGAGCATGCAGCCTGGCAGGCCAGGAAAAGGGGGACAAGTGTAGGCTCCCCTACTTAACCATACCAAGCCACATACCCTCAACATAGGGAGGGTACCATACCATTGAAGACCCCCTTAGTAAAGTATCTTGTTTCCATGTCCTCAAAACCCTGGTCCAGTGGTTGTGTAGGTCTATGGACAGAGAGACTTATCAGAATCTGGAAACCCCCCTTAAAAATAAGGGACCCCCAATATGTGAATTAATATGTGGTACATGGTACACCTATTCATTAACAAAAAAAATAAAAATATTAACAGTAAATAAACACACCACACATCTTGACAAGTCCTTTATAGAAAAAATGCCCCATAATGTAAATCCATTGTCAATCACGTCATCCAGCAATGCAGATCCTCATCAATCACAATGAATAATGTCTGCCAACCTGCTGAAAAAAAAACAGATCCACCGATACCACTCCCATCACTACTGCCGAATGAGAGATTCCCAGCTGACAACTAATTTGTAAAAAAAGGGTGGCTGATGGTGGCTGATGTCATTGAATAAATATGGCCATGGCATATTTATATCTTATGTGAATTCTTGATTATTAATAATATAACTGAATACAGTTTGGTTAGATGACCATCAGACAAATAGAAATTATATAATGGAGCATGCAGGGTATATATTCTTATTGAAGTACAAGACAAAAAAAATTTAACTTTTAGAGTAGAATGTGGTTAAGGACCTTGTCAAGTTTAAGTTTTTAGATTCCTTTTATTCCCTGCAAGGAGTGAGGCAATCTCCCCAAGGGGAGGGAAATTCTCCTGTAAGACAATTATTACCTGAACAATTGTCCCCATTAGGGGATTTTCCCCACCCCACATTGACAACTCAAAAATGGTGAACTTCCTATATCTTTGCGCACTGGAAGCAATGGTCACCAGGACCAATAGTGATGAAGAATCTCCCCAATGGGACACAGACAGCAATACAAACATCAAAGGGTTTCTAACACTTCTTGTGTCCCAAAATGAAGTCCCGTCAAGTCACCGTGCTTCAGAGGGGGGCGGGGTCACTGGGTGGCCCCGCCCCCCGTTATTTAAGAACTGTCAGACGAGGAGCGCCGTCACACAGCGGAAGCCTCCCTCCATGCCAGCATGGGTGCGGAGCGGCCCGGAGAAGAAAATGAAGAAGAGAAGAAGAGAAGAAGAGAAGAGAAGAAGAAGAGAAGAGCGGGAGCCTCCCCCCCATGCCATGGGTGCGGAGCGGCCCGAGGAGAAGAAGATAGAAGACGCCGCGGAGGAGATGCTGGACGAGAACGCCGGAGGAAGAACCAGAAGAGCCAGAAGAACCAGAAGAACCAGAAGATGAAGGAAGATAGAAGAAAGAAGAAGCATTTAAATATAGGAATTGTCAAAAACTGTCTCTTGTCATTTTTAACATTTTTGACAGTTTTTTAGTGAAATGGTAGGGGTAAGTACCCCCTTACCATTTCACACAGGGGGGGGGCCAGGATCTGGGGGTCCCCTTGTTAAAGGGGGCTTCCAGATTCCGATAAGCCCCCTGCCCGCAGACCCCCACAACCACTGGCCAGGGTTGTGGGGATGAGGCCCTTGTCCTCATCAACATGGGGACAAGGTGTTTTGGGGGGCTACCCCAAAGCACCCTCCCAATGTTGAGGGCATGTGGCCTGGTACGGTTCAGGAGGGGGGGGGCGCACTCTCATCCCCCCTCTTTTCCTGCGGCCTGCCAGGTTGCGTGCTCAGATAAGGGTCTGGTATGGATTTTTGGGGGGACCCCACGCGTTTTTTTTTTTTTTTGGCGCGGGGTTAGCCTTAAAATCCATACCAGACCTGAAGTGTCTGGTATGGAATTTAAGGGGAACCCCACGTCATTTTTTTTTAAAAAATTTGGCCGGGGTTCCCCTTAATATCCATACCAGACCTGAAGGGCCTGGTATGGAATTTAGGGGGACTCCCACGTCATTTTTTTTTAAATTTTGGTTCGGGGTTCCCCTTTGGGGAATTCCCATGCCGTTTTTATCAATGAACTTCTATGTGTATTGCAATGCAATAGCCGCGGGTAGTTTTAAATGGGTTTTTTCCTTCAAAATGTCATTTTGCTGTCAGACTGTTCTAAACACAGGAAACGTGCGCCCCTTTACAGGCATACTATAGACACCCCCCAGGTACGAAATTTAAAGGGATATTACACTTTTATTGTTTGACTTTAAGCATTATTAAAATTACTGCTCCTGAAAAAACGGCCGTTTTTAAAACTTTTTTTGCATTGATACATGTCCCCTGGGGCAGGACCCAGGTCCCCAAACACTTTTTATGACAATAACTTGCATATTAGCCTTTAAAATTAGCACTTTTGATTATTCTTGTTCGTGTCCCATAGACTTTAACGGTGTTCATGTGTTCGAACAAACTTTTTTCCTGTTCGCATGTTCTGGTGCGAACCGAACAGGGGGGTGTTCGGCTCATCCCTAGTTTCATTCTATGTAAGACAACAAAATCAAAAGTATCTCCGAAATAATGACAAATCCTGTGAGTTTAGGTAAGAAAAGAAACCATGTGAAAAGTACTTGATTTTGTGACAATTGGCAAGGGTATTGCACCTTTAGGAGGAAGCATCATTTCACCTATCACTCAGCGTGTCTTCTTTTGATCAAGATTGATTGGACATTAGGGTCCAGTAGGAAAAACATTAGTTACAGCAGTGTTTCAGCTTTACTTGTTCAGGGCAGTAAAACTGCCAATTTTTTTTTCCAAACAATTTGTAATTCTACACACAATGCAAACTTTCCAGGGATGTCTAGGTTTATGCTTACACAAATACAGAGAATACTTCTGGCCTTAGGATACTATCTTCAGGTATCTCCACTCAATCCCACTTTAATTTTCTGGCTGTTTATTTTACTATACCCAATATTGTAGGCTTCATTTACAAAAGGAGTAAAGCTTGTTCACCTTTTTTGCTTTTCGAGGGAATTTTCACTTAGCTTAGTGAACAAGGGGAAGCTCCACTGACTTTTATCATCCAGTCGTATGCAAGAAAAAAATTATGTTGTTTTATTTTCGTTGCACATGATTGAGTATTATTTGCAAAATAACTATCATACTACATTCACTTATATAAGTGTTTACTTATTATTTGCTATTCAAGATTCCACATCTATAAATATGCATCAAGAAAATGTATTTCTTCAACAGGAATGTTGGACTGTAATAATATTACCACGCTTGCCATTGTAAAAACATATTACATGTATTTAAAGTTTAAATGCATACATAGCAATGCATACATATAATGTAATGCATACATAGCAATAGATAAATTAAAAGGCAAAAAAAAAAAATAATGAACACCTTCAAGGCTAAATCTCGAATACCATTGATAAACCATTTACAGTATATGTGTTTACATTCTATAGCATATACATCAGTTTAACCTTTTTTACAAAGCAGTCTTTGCATAGCAGGTGCTATGCAGTGGAACAATCACAGCTCTACATGTTTCTCTAGTAAAATGAAGCCAATTTCATCAGAAGAGCCTCATGATATTTATCATCAATGGTTAAAATTGGGACATAATAAGTAGAACATGCAAAGTTCTGGCGCCCATTTCATGTGATCTCACTTACAACTGTTGGTTCGTCATATGGGGTGCATACAAAAGGGGTGCTAAAAGGGAGGGGTTGGCCACCATGACTGGTGGTTTTTCTGAACCCTATCTAGATGCAATTCAGACACTTATGAGTGGCATGTTGAGTGTGTTTTTGTTGCGGTAAGCAGCTAAATGATCTTTCTATGAGAGCACACTTTACCGATAGCTTCTATCTACATATACCACTTATTTATTTTAACTGGTTGTGGCTATAATCCTCTGTCTGCTTCACTGGGGATTCTTGGACAGCCTAATTAGGAGCATTTGAGCGCATACATTTCCACTTGCTTATACTGTAATACATGTGTATGACCAACTTAGGACACTGAGGGGGATATTTACTAAAACTGGTGCATACAGAATCTGGTGCAGCTGTGCATAGTAAACAATTAGCTTCAAGGTTTAAGCCCTCGTTCACACTGAACACGGCTTTGAAATCGTGCAACTTCATCTGAACTCGCATGATTTCAAAGCCGCATTTCAGTCTGACTTCAGGGGTGACTTGAAAGACATCTGTGCGGGTTCATGCATGGATGTCTAATTAAATTGCCAAAAGTAGTGCAATATTACTTTTGGAAATCGGTGCAGCACCACAAAGTCGGCGTCACACTGATTGGGACGCTCCTATTGCCAGCAATAGGCTTCAATTTTATATGCCATTTGACCTGTCAAATCGCGTCGATGTGAATGGGGGCTTATTGTCAAATCTTAATTGAACAAGCTGAAGTTAGAAGCTGATTGGTTACTATGTACAGCTACAACAAACTCTTTTTAGTTTTAGTAAATCTCCCCCAGAAAGTCAGAATAGACTTCAGCTTTTTAAGGTAACTCTGTGGGTTATAGATATCAATGATGTCAGATCTGAGGTTTATAATGCATATGTGACACTTGGTTTACCCATACATTACAGGGATTATATGTACAAAAGGTCCAATTTCTGGATGATTACCCCCTCTTGGCTGGCACCCCTTCACCTGCTGCTGTTGAGGGATTTTGGATTCCATCTGTGGCATCTTTGGATAGTGTGCATTGGTTTATGCATTAATTAATGTACTTTAAGATATATATCATGACTGTATAGAATGATACTCTGTCATACTTATTGGGGCTGTTTTACTAAAACTGGAGAGTGCAAAATCTGGTGCAGCTGTGTATAGCAGGCAATCACCTTCTAACTTCAGCTTGCTCAATTATGCTTTGACAATAAAATCTACAAGCTCATTGGTTTCCATGCACCAGATTTTGCTCTCTCCAGTTTTAGTGAATCAACCCCATTATGTCCTTATTGTAACCATTAATAATTATCATGTGTTACCCTTGAACCCTTGAACTATAAGGGTTGCAAAAGTGACACTTGCAACCGGGCCCTGGCATTCCGCCACTTTTGGGGGGCCCCAGCGGGTTTGAGTGTCTCTCTCATACAGCCCAGAGCCTGCACTGACAGTTCCCTCTCCCTTCCACCTTGCACGGATAGGAGAGGAGAGAGCCGATCTGCTCCTTCTCCTCCTGCCACTCTCCTCCAATGTGTACACTGCGGGAAGTGTAAATAATGAGATTCAGCTGCTTAGCTTCACACTTCCTATGATGCACACACACAGGATGAGAGGGGTGGGAGGAGAAGGAGCAGATTGACTCTCTCCTCTCCCATTCGTGCAGAGGAGGAGGGAGGGGAAACTGAGTGCAGGCTGCTGAGGAGTCACTGATAGGCAGCACTAATATGCGACACTGATGGGCAGCACTGATAGTCTGCACTGATAGGCAGCATTGATGAGCACTAATAGGTGGCACTGATGGGCGGCACTGATGAGCACTGATAGGCGGCATTGATGAATACTGGTAGGTGCACTGATAGGCTGCACTGATGGGAACTGATAGGTGGCATTGATGTGCACTGATAGGCGGCATTGATGAGCACTGATAGGTGGCACTGATGGGCACTGATAGGCGGAATTGTTGAGCACTGATAGGCAGCACTGATGGGCACTGTGATCAGGTGAAGGACACAGCAATCACAGGGCACGCTGGATGCACACCCCAGGGGGCACATAGGAGGCAGGGTTCTGGGAGGGTGTCCATGGACCCCCTCCTGGAACTGGAATCCCGGGGCTCGGATGAAAGAAGGGGTTTCAGGGGGGCCCTTCATGGTTTCCTGCACTGGGGCACTAAAGGTTTTAGTTACACCTCTGCCTTGAGGCTCTCTTGATTAAGCAAACAATAAAATCACCTACAAATGCATAGAGCTGTCCACTGAATTACCTGCACCTGCTATACAAAGACCATCATGCTCTGCCTTTCCTGTGTAAAAATAGTACACAGATGTTGGTATAGAATGATATGAAGGTGTAAACACATATAGAGTACATGGTTTATCTGTGGTAGTTAAGATTTAGCCTCACAGGGATTCGTTATTATTCTTTGATATCTTTTATTTTAATTTTTTGCTATGTGCCCAGACCAACCAAATGCTATATGTGCATCTGTATTGAGATTTTAAATTCATTTTATAGACTTGTGATATTTTTATACAATTACATGCATGTGGTACCATTAAAAAGTCTGACATACCTGTTGAGAAGATACATATTCTTGGCATTAACGAGTAAAAATCCACTTTTCAAAGTGTACATGCTTAATTATTTTAGTAAATCAGCCACTGTGTGTCTGTCCTGCCTCAAAACACTGATGAAGGGTGTGTCAATGGGTCCTTCTTTTGTGAAACATCTTGTGTTTAAATAATCTTTCCAGAGTCAACAAACAATATGGAATGCTAGTCATTCAAAATGAAATATAATCTTTGTTAGGGGGAGGGCAGGAGCCATCTAAGTCTACAGGAAGCTTTTGTCTAGGCATAATTTACAAGACATTGACTAGAAACACACATTTAATTTGCTTTTAAGCAGCTGTAAACTTGCAAAATATTGGAAGAGCTTCAGAGTCCAGCAGCGTCTCTACTTTATAAAGGAAGAAAGAGAGGGTGACTCAGGTCAAGCATACCACATAGGACAATTTATCTTTAAAATTCACTCTGATAGCATCTGTTATGTCCAGTCTTCCAAGAAAATGCATGTTTTCCATTATGAATCCCCCCCCCCCCCCCCCGGTGCTTTATTTGTTCAATTTTTTTATAACCCATCTGAAGTTTCAATTTTCTCTGGGCTGTCAATAACACGTTGTACCTGATTCATTGCTGACTAGTAGTTTTATTTTAACACTTTTCTGCATTATTGACATTGAGTGTCTTTTCTGTGCTGAATGTTGGTGTTTTTTTACAAGGTCAGTTTTTACTATTATGGTCTTACTCAATAAAGAATTATTATTTTAAGGATCGAAAGTGCACACTTTTCTATTTTTTTGTTTTTGGATAGAGTTATGAATTATTAAAATCTTGTCTATTTTATTTAATTTTTTTCTCATTGTAAGATTTACCATCTATGCCTATTCCATTGCCAACAAAATTTTAGACAAGACAAATAGAAAGGGAGAATCTACCAATAGGGGACACATACAGTGATATAAACACTAGTAGGGGTTGTAACTCTTCCTTATCTTTACTATATGCCAAATGAAGGAAAAAATTTAATTTAGATACACTACTCATAGTAACAAATCAGTATTCATAATGTACTGGTTTCATTTTAGCAGAGTGAAAACATGGGGCGCCTTGAGGACTGGAGTTGAGAAACACTGAAATACCCACTGGTTTTATACTGATTTGTCCCATATCTGACGATATCTCAGTTTTGTGGCTTCTTTGGCAACGCATAGCAGCTTGTCAAAATCCATTTGCCAGGCCACTGTCCATTCATTCCTATGGATAGGGATGGGCCGAACACCCCCCTGTTCGGTTCGCACTAGAAAATCTCGAACAGGGAAAAAGTTCTAGTAAACATGCAAACTCTAATAAAGCCTATGGGACATGACCACGAAAAATCAAAAGTCCTCATTTATAGGCTTATATGTAAGTTATTGTTAAAAAGTGTATGGGGACCTGGGTACTACCCTGGTATCAATGCAAAAAAAAAAGTTTTAAAACAATTGTTTTTTAGGAGCAGTGATTTTAGTGATTTTTTAACCACTTGCTAACCTGCTCACATACATTTACTGTGGCAGGTCAGCTCTCCTGCGTGAACCAACGTACCTGTACATCAGCTAGTGCAAGGAGGATAGCGGGTGTCTGCCGCGGGACCGTGCCCGTGGGTCCTGCGGACTCGATGTCCATCGGTGACCCGTGATCGGTTTGTACAGAGGCAGAACAGGGAACTGCCTATGTAAACAAGGCGATTCCCCGTTCTGCTTAATGACATGTCAGAGATCTTCTGCTCCCAGTGATTGGGAACAGTGATCTCTGTCATGTCCCAGTGAGCCCACCCCCCCTACAGTTAGAACACACCCAGGGAACACACTTAACCCCTTGATCGCCCCCTAGTGTTAACCCCTTCCCTGCCAGTGTAATTTTTACATTGATCAGTGCATTTTTATAGCACTGATCAATGGATTAATGTCATGGTTTCCCAAAAAGTGTAATTTGGGGTCAGATTTGTCCGCCAGATTTGTATTTTTGGTCGCTAAAAATCGAAGATCACTACCATTACCAGTAAGAACATTAAAAAATATAAGTCCCTAAATCTATCCCGTAATTTGTAGACACGATAACGTTTGCGCAAACCAATCAATATATGCCTAGTGCGATTTTTGCAACCAAAAATATGTATAAGAATATATATCGGCCTAAACTTATGAATACATTTTTTTTATACATTTTTTTGGATATGTATTATAGCAGAAAGTAAAAAAAATTGTTTTTCTTTTCAAAAAAAAGGGGTGGGACGAGCAAACCCCCCCACTCCTGAACCATACCAGGACACATGCCCTCAACATGGGAGGTGGGTGCTTTGGTGCAGGGGGACTTTGTGCCCCCCATCCCAAAACACCTTGTCCCCATTTTGATGGGGACAAGGGCTTCTTCCCACCAACCCTGGGTCTGCGGGTGGGGGGGCTTATCAAGAATCTGGAAGCCCCATTTATCAAGGGGGCCCCCAGATCCTGACCCCCCCATGTGAATGGTAAAAAAGTAAGAAACACAGGAAACTGTTTTTGACAAGACCTTTATTAAAAAATAAAAAATAAATAAAATAGTGTGCCTCGATGTAATTCATCGTCAATCACGATGCCCGCTGGACCCCCCCTTAACAAGGGGGCCCCCAGATCCTGACCCCCCTATGTGAATGGTAAAAAAGTAGGAAACAGTTTTGACAAGTCCTTTATTAAAAAAAAAAAAAAGTGTCCCTCAATGTAATCCATCGTCAATCACAAAGCCCGCCGGCCCCGAAAAATAGAAAAAAAAACAAATGATGTAACCGATTCCCATTCACATGCGGGGATGGGGATCTGATCTGGGGGTCCCCTTGTTAAAGGGGGCTTCCGGTTTCTGATAAGCCCCACTCCTGCAGACCCCAACAACCACAGCCCGGGGTTGTCGGGAAGAGGACCTTGTCCCCATCAACATGGGGACATGGTGATTTGGGGAGCACCCCAAAGCACCCTCCCCATGTTGAGAGCAAGCGGCCTGGTATGATTCAGGAGGTGGGGCGCTTGCTCGTCCCCCCCTTTCCTGGCTTGCCAGGATGCATGCTCAGATAAGGGTCTGGTGTGGATTTTGAGGGGACTCCACACCATTTTAAAAAAATGGTGTGGAGTTCCCCTTAAAATCTATACCAGACCCAAAGGGCCTGGTATGGATTTTGGGGGGGACCCCACGCCATTTTTTTCTTAATTCTGTCATAGGGTTCCCCGTAACCACTTCAATACAGGACACTTTCATCTCTATGCTCCAGTGGAGTATGAAATCTCCATAGGCTTGATTGGGGATTGTGGTGCACATGCATAGGTCTGACAGAAAAGATTTTGATAAGTGCTGTGCAGTACCAACAAGACTGCACAACTGAGATCTCACTGGATCAATGACGTATAACCATAATGCTAGTGGGGAGTTACCAAAATATGTATAACTGCCATAAAAGTGCTGTTACCCTTTAATGATTTTTTAAAACAGGTCATTTTGTTTGTCACTTTTAAATATGCACACTTTTACAGTTTTTAAAATAAATCGTAATCCATTTTTATCTTGCAATCTGCAACAACTTATTTTAATTGGTTATAGCCTGTGCATTGTATTTTGCTGGACTCATTTTCACATTGAAATTGCATGCATGCATCTGCCATTGCCTGCTATACATGTAAATAACCACATGCTTTTGCACATGTAAAGGCCACATGTTTGCTTTAATGCAAAATGTATATGTTTATTTACTTATGTATTGCATTACATCTACAAACAGTAAATTAGTAAGTACTCTAAATGAGAAGATGTTTTCCACTTGTCAACATAAGATTTTGATATTTGTCACTCGAGATAAGCTCAAGGTTTACTCTGGATACAAGTTTGGAATGAACGTTGGATGTTTGGGTGTTTTTCCAAATGCTGAACTTTTTGCCCGTTCGGTGGGAGTTGAACATGGTATTTAGTAGTGATATTTCTATGACAGCTTCTTATTTGTCAATGGTTGCTAAAGAAGCAGCAGGTGTCAGCACCTGCCATGTCCTTAGTAACCAGTGATGTACTCTGCCCCATTCATTTTCTGGTCTTGAATCCCCAGTCATGTAAACAAACAGGTGGGGACAGAGTGGCTTCTCTGACCAAATACAGTATGCCCACTTGGCCATATTTGTGCAATGACGTTAACCAAATATGAATAGGATCAGGGATGAGCCCAATGTTCAAGTCGAACGTAAGTTAGACTTGAACATCGGGTGTTCGCCCGTTCGCCGAACAGCAAAAACAGTATGCGGCATTCACGGCAAATTCGAAGGCCGTGAAACGCCGTTAAAGTCTATGGGACACTAACATGAAAAACCAAAAGTGCTCATTTTAAAGGATTATATGTAAGTTATTGCCATAAAAAGTGTTTGGGGACCCAGGTCCTGCCCCAGGGGACATGTATCAATGCAAAAAAAGTTTTAAAAATGGCAATTTTTTCAGGAGCAGTGATTTTAATAATGCTTAAAGTGAAACAATAAAAATGAAATATTTCTTTAAATATCGTGCCTGGGGGGTGTCCTTAGTATGCTTGTAAAGTAACACATTTTTCCCATGTATATAACAGCACCACAGCAAAATGACATTTCTAAAGGAAATAAAGTCATTTAAAACTGCTCGCGTCTGTATTGTATCGTCGGGTCACGACAATATAGATAAAAATCATTGAAAAAAATTGCATGGGTTCCCCCCCCAGTCCATTACCAGGCCCTTTGGGTCTCTATATGGATATTAACCACTTCAGCCCCGGAAGGATTTACCCCCTTCCTGACCAGAGCACTTTTTACAATTTTGCACTGCGTCACTTTAACTGCTAATTGCGCAGTCATGCTGTACCCAAATGAAATTTGCGTCCTTTTCTTCCCACAAATAGAGCTTTCTTTTGATGGTATTTGATCACCTCTGCGGTTTTTATTTTTTGCGCTATAAATGGAAAAAGACCAAAAATTTGGAAAAAAAATGATATTTTCTACTTTTTGTTTTAAAAAAAAATCCAATAAACTCAATTTTAGTCATACATTTAGGCCAAAATGTATTCGGTAAAAAAAAATGTCTTTGGTAAAAAAAATGTCAATAAGCTAATATTTATTGGTTTGCGCAAAAGTTATAGCATCTACAAACTAGGGTACATTTTCTGAAATTTACACAGCTTTTCGTTTATGGCTGCCTATGTCATTTCTTGAGATGCTAAAATGGCAGGGCAGTACAAAACCCTCCCAAATGATCCCATTTTGGAAAGTAGACACCCCAAGGAAATTGCTAAGAGGCATGTTGAGCCCATAAAATATTACATTTTATTGTCCCATGTGATTGAATAATGATGAAAAAAAATTACTAAAAGTTGTCACTAAATGATATATTGCTCACACATGCCATGGTTATATGTGAAATTGCGCCCCAAAATACATTTAGCTGCTTCTCCTGAGTATGGGGATACCACATGTCACATGGCAAAAAAAACCCCCAAATGACCCCATTTTGGAAAGTAGACGCCCCTAGCTATTTGCTGAGAGGCATGTTGAGTCAATGGAATATTTTATATTTTGCCACAAGTTGCAGGAAAATGACAAACTTTTTTTTTTGCACAACGTTGTCACTAAATGATATATTGCTCAAACATGCCATGGGCATATGTGGAATTACACCCCAAAATACATTCTGCTGCTTCTCCTGAGTACGGGGATACCACATGTGTGGGACTTTTTGGGAGCCTAGCCACGTACGGGGCCCCGAAACCAAGCACCGCCTTCAGGATTTCTAAGGGCATACATTTTTGATTTCACTCCTCACTACCTATCACAGTTTTGAAGGCCATAGAATGCCAAGATGGCACAAACCCCCCCCAAATGACCCCATTTTGGAAAGTAGATGCCCCAAGCTATTTGCTGAGAGGCATGTTGGAATATTTTATATTTTGCCACAAGTTGCAGGAAAATGACAAACTTTTTTTTTTTTGCACAAAGTTGTCACTAAATGATATATTGCTCACACAGGCCATGGGCATATGTGGAATTGCACCCCAAAATACATTTTGCTGATACTCCTGAGTACGGGGATACCACATTTGTGGGACTTTTTAGGAGCCTAGCCACGTACGGGGCCCCGAAAACCAAGCACCACCTTTAGGATTTCTAAGGGCGTAAAGTTTTGATTTCACTCCTCACTACCTATCACAGTTTTGAAGGCCATAAAATGCCCAGATGGCACACACCCCCCAAATGACCCCATTTTGGAAAGTAGACACCCCAAGCTATTTGCAGAGAGGCATGTTGAGTCCATGGAATATTTTATATTTTGACACAAGTTGCGGGAAAGTGACAATTTTTTTTTATTTTTTTTTATTTTTTTGCGCAAAGTTGTCACTAAATGATATATTGCTCAAACATGCCATGGGCATATGTAGAATCACACCCCAAAATACATTCTGCTGCTTCTCCTGAGTACGGAAATACCACATGTGTGGGACTTTTTGGGAGCCTAGCTGCATACGGGGCCCCGAAAACCAATCACCGCCTTCAGGCTTTCTAAGGGCGTAAATTTTTGATTTCACTCTTCACTGCCTATCACAGTTTCGGAGGCCATGGAATGCCCAGGTGGCACAAACCCCCCAAATGACCCAATTTTGGAAAGTAGACACCCAAGCTATTTGCTGAGAGGCATGGTGAGTATTTTGCAGCTCTCATTTGTTTTTGAAAATGAAGAAAAACAAGAACATTTTTTTTTCCTTTTTTCAATTTTCAAAACTTTGTGACAAAAAGTGAGGTCTGCAAAATACTCACTATACCTCTCAGCAAATAGCTTGGTGGTGAAATCACCTCCAACAGCACTGGAGTCACGGCTTTATGTATCGTGGGAGCAAACGCTGTTGCTGTAGGAGCAGGTAGGAGTAAATCACTCCTCCGCCCCTGCTGCCCCCATGCTTCGGCATATATGCTGAAGTATGTAACTGTGGTGGTGAAATCACCTCTGACAGCGCTGGAGTCACGGCTTTATGTATGGTGGGAGCAAACGCTGTTGCTGTCAAGATAAATAAATCCGCGCTGCAGCTGAATTTCGTACCTGAAAACAAAAAAAATGGTTAACAATAAAACACAGTAAACAGTAAAGTATGAAAAAATTGCATATCTGAAGCAAACATGATAAAACATAAAAACAATAAAACATTGCAGAATAGAATACAGTAAAAAAGAGCAGAACAATAGAGAGAGAGAGAACAGTAAAACAACAACTATTTTTATTTTATTTTTTTGTGTTTTTTTTTTTCTTACTTTTTTTTTTACACTTTTTTTTGTACTTTTAACTTTTGTAACTGGTACCAGGTCTCTCAAAATGCGATGGCATCTTGGGAGACCCTGTGAAAGTGTGTCCTAGTCTGTGCAGTGCTGTACCCTACGCTAATACTCAACTAGTGTATGGTAGCGTTCAAAACATTCACCAATGTATAGACCAGGAATGTCAGGACAGGAGGGACAATAATAACATATGTGTCATGCCTATATCCGCACTTTCTGCAAACACAACAACATTTTCTTTGGGGGAGCTCGTTGGGTAGGGGTACGCGGGAGGACATAAGGAAAATGCCTCTCATGCAGCCAGCTTACTGCATTTGGATTGGGAAGGTGAGGTGGAGCACCGTCTGGAAACAGAAGGGCTCTGACGATCTCTTCCTGGAATTTAAGGAAGGATCCAGTCCATCCTAAAGCTCTGTATAGCACATGAGCGTTCAGCAAAGCCAATTGAAATAATTATACAGACACTTTTTTATACCAGCGTCTGGCCTTACGGGCAACTAGGTACGGCGCCAACAACTGGTCGTTGAGGTCCACCCCTCCCATATTGAGGTTATATTCGTGGACATAGAGGGGTTTCTCCACAACACCAGTCGCCGTAGTAATTTTGACCGTCGTGTCTGCATGAAGGGAGGTAAGAACGAAAACATTCTTTTTATCCCTCTACTTCATAGCGAGCAAATTATTACACTGCAAGCAGGCTCTCTCCCCCAGCCTAAGACAGGAATCTACAAGCCGCTGGGGAAAGCCCCAGCGATTAGGTCGCACGGTTGCCACATGCTCCAATCTGATGATCAAAAAGGTGAGTAAAAAGTGGCACGCTCGTGTAATAATTGTCCACATATAAGTGGTACCCCTTTCCGAATAAGGGTGAACCAAAGTCCCACACAATCTTGCCAGCTCTTCCTATGTAGTCAGGGCAGTTTGTCGGCTCTACGTGACTATCTTTTCCCTCGTAAACCATAAAACTACATGTATAGCCTGTGGCCCTGTCACAGAGCTTATATATCTTGACCCCGTATCTGGCACGCTTGCTGGGAAGGTACTGTTTGAATGACAAGCGGCCAGAAAACGTAATCAGGGACTCATCAACGCAGACAACTTGATGGGGAGTAAACAAGTTGAAGTTGAAGTGGTTTACGAGGGGCCGAATTTTGTAGAGCCGATCGTATCCAGGGTCTCCACGAGGACGACAGAGTTCATTGTTGTTGAAGTGCATGAACCGCAAAATCTGCTCGTATCGTGCCCTGGCCATGGAAGCAGAGAACACCGGCATATGGTGAATTGGAATACATAAAACCCACAGGCTGCAGCGAGCGAGTGAGGAAAAGGGGGGGGTGGGACTTTGAATGAAACCAATGGTTTGCAAGCTGACACATAACAGTGGATCAATAAATTTTATTTCATATTCATACACACAATGGTATCAAAACAATGTCAAAATAAACATTTGGTAAAATGTTAACATTGATAATCACAGATCAACGTAAGGATCATTAGCATTGTTATCAAAGGTATAACAGGTAACAGAAGTGATAACATGAGTATGAGCCATATTACTAGATAAAAACAAGGATCACCAGGTGTCAGGAAAAATAGATACTTAGAACAAGGTAATGTCTGCCTGATATCTGGCCTCGAATTCCTGTTAAAGGGTAATAGCCTGTATAACATGGGTTGAGACAATGAAGGGGAACTGGTAGCTCGACGCGTTTCGTGGTTCACGACCACTCATCAGGAGTAGACATGTCATATTTCTGGAATTTAAACTGATATCATGAGTCAAAAAGTGGGTATATGAGGGCTGATAATCCCCCAAAAAGTAGAGGTACTCAAAATAGGCATAGGTTGACGGTGAATGGCCAGGTGCGGTAAGCCGTCCAGAACTAATGCCAACCGGGAGCTGAGGCAGGCATCCCCGCCGCGGCGACCAAAAACAGGCACCCCTCCGGGAGGCGATAAAGAGCCACGAGGCACCCTAGAGATAATAGTGGCAGATGAGTCAAGGTGCAAAGGGGGAGTGAGTGCAAGAGAGAAGATAAGAAGGGTGACAATGGGGGGAAAAAGAAGGGAGGGTGTAGGGGGGGTGATAGGTGAGGGTAGTATGGTGGTCTGTGAGTGGAGATGTGAAGTGAGGAAAAAGTGAAAAGTGAATGAGGCTGGGACAACCCACAGGTGAAAAACCACATCAGGGGGAAGAGGAAGGAAGATAAGAGTCACGGACCACCATACTACCCTCACCTATCACCCCCCCTACACCCTCCCTTCTTCCCCCCCCCCCATTGTCACCCTTCTTATCTTCTCTCTTGCACTCACTCCCCCTTTGCACCTTGACTCATCTGCCACTATTATCTCTAGGGTGCCTCGTGGCTCTTTATCGCCTCCCGGGGGGGTGCCTGTTTTTGGTCGCCGCGGCGGGGATGCCTGCCTCAGCTCCCGGTTAGCATTAGTTCTGGACGGCTTGCCGCACCTGGCCACTCACCGTCAACCTATGCCTATTGTGAGTACCTCTACTTTTTGGGGGATTATCAGCCCTCATATACCCACTTTTTGACTCATGATATCATTTTAAATTCCAGAAATATGACATGTCTGCTCCTGATGAGTGGTCGTGAACCACGAAACGCGTCGAGCTACCAGTTCCCCTTCATTGTCTCAACCCATGTTATACAGGCTATTACCCTTTAACAGGAATTCGAGGCCAGATATCAGGCAGACATTACCTTGTTCTAAGTATCTATTTTTCCTGACACCTGGTGATCTTGTTTTTATCTAGTAATATGGCTCATACTCATGTTATCACTTCTGTTACCTGTTATACCTTTGATAACAATGCTAATGATCCTTACGTTGATCTGTGGTTATCAATGTTAACATTTTACCAAATGTTTATTTTGACATTGTTTTGATACCATTGTGTGTATGAATATGAAATACAATTTATTGATCCACCGTTATGTGTCGGCTTGCAAACCATTGGCTTCATTCAAAGTCCCACCCCCCCCTTTTCCTCACTCGCTCGCTGCAGCCTGTGGGTTTTATGTATTGTAGTCATAGGGATGGAAACGTGCGACCTTACCCGGCGCAATTTCATTTAAAGTCCCAATTCCCCTCCCCCTTTTGGTTCATATGGTGAATTGGGTCAGTGGACCAATATGACCGCAACTCACTTTTTTTGGTTATGCCCATGAGGAGGGAAAGGCCCAGAAAGATCTTAAATTCGGAACCGTAATTGGTTTCCAATCTCTGGCAAGGGAGGACTGGGGAATAGTGGCGATGTGTTGACCAGCGTACAAATTGTCTTGGTCCACAATAGATCTATAGAGATCTTCGAGGAAAAACAGCGAATAAAAATCAAGTGGCGTAAAATCAACTGTTTCCACATGAATGTCGGGTTTGCCAGTGAATTGGGGAAGTACGGGTGCTGCAGAAGTGGTGGGTTCCCAATTCGGATTGGTGAATGCAGCAGGAAGGGCACTATGGGCACGACGGGCCTGTGTTCGTCTTCTTGGTGGCACCGGGACACTACTTGTGCTTGCCACTTCGCCAGTTTGAACTGCACTTATGGGACTCGCCACGTCACCAAGTGTTACTGCAGTGCTGGATGTACAACCAGGGTGTACTAGGCCGCTGGTGCTTGCCAGTTCACCATAAGGAATAGCGGCGCTAGTACTTCTCTGCTCCATACGAGAGCCCTGCAGTTCTTGCACCTCAACAGCAGAAGAAGTTCGGGGTCTGGTACGCCTGACCTTGGCAGGGACCACAACTCCGTCGTCAGAGCTATCTGTCATGGAGCCGCTGCTGTCTACAGGCTTGTATTCTGAGCCTGAATATGACAGATGAGTGACTTCCTCTTCACTATCTGTCATGCTCAGAAACGTGTGGGCCTCTTCACTAGTATACCTTCGATTTGCAATTTTGGGCTCTAAATTTAGTGGTACACTAGTGAGACTCACAGGCAAAAAAGCTTCTGACTGTTAGCGACTGTATCAAAACGCTACCAAAAAACTGTTAGCGATCGCAGGGATCAGGCCTGACTCTGCGAACGCTGCAGTTATGTGTTTAGTGTTTTGCTGGGGACGCTAGTATAGATCTGATCAGGTCAGATATTGATCCGTTCAGATACTATACCACTAAGGGAGGTGTATGCTGCGTGCGTGGGTGTTAACGGTACTGGAACAAACCTGACGCTGCCTGGGACGACGCAGACCCTATCTGACCCTAAAATTTAACTTCTATCACCGCCGGGTGATTAGGGGGTTAAACCTTTATTAGGTAATAAACGGCGGGTGCCCTGAAACTATAATAAACAAACTAACTAACTAACACTTATACGGTGATCACTGGTGAAAGGGTTAACTAGGGGGAAATCAGGGGGTTAAAACCTTAATTAGGTAGTATATAGGGGTCCCTGACGCTATAAAATGCTGACGGCGAACCTATATACTTACCTCCCTAACTGGCGTCACCTGTGACACTAATACAGCGATCAGAAAAATGATTGCTTAGTGACACTGGCGGCGGGGGGTGATCACAGGGTTAAAACTTTATTGGGGGGAGTTAGGGGGGTACCCTAGACCTAAAGGGGCCTACCACTAACTGCCCTACCACTTATAACTGTCACAAACTGACACCAATGCAATAATCAGAAAAAAAAACTGCTATTGGTGTCACCGTGACAGGGGGTACAGGGGGGTGATCGGGGGGTGACTGGGGGGTGAAAAGTGTGCCTGCGTGTTCTACTGGAAGTGTAGTGTTGGTGCAAACTCACATTGATGTCTTCTCTCCTCGGCACCGGAACGAAAAGACCGGCTCGAGGAGAGATGACATCACTTCCTCCGCTTCTGTTTACATTACAGAAGCCGAGGAAGCATTTAATTTGCCAGGAGTGATGACGAGGGGGTGGCCAATAATGAGTGGTCTCCTCCTCACCTCTGATCGCCCCTGACTAGAATCCGAATGCCGCAGGCACCGGGGGGGTCCGATTGGACCCCCCGCCCACGGGCAGGCAGGGACGTACAGGTAAGCCGTGCCATTGTGCAGACGTACATCGGCGTGCGGCAATCGGCAACTGGTTAAGGGGAACCCTGCACCAAAATTTTTAAAAAAATTATGCGGGGGTCCCCACAAAATCCATACCAGGCCCTTCAAGTCTGGTATGAATATTAAGGGGAACCCTGCACCAAAATTTAAAAAAAAATGGCACATGGGTCCCCCCAAAATCCATACCAAACCCTTCAGGTCTGATATGGATTTAAAGGGGAACCCCGAGCCAAAAAAATGGCTCAGGGGCCCCGCAAAATCCATATCAGACTCTTATCCAAGCACACGACCTGGCAGGTCGCAGGAAAAGAGGGGGGACGAGAGAGAACCCCCCTTCTGAACTATACTAGGCCACATGCCCTCAACATGGGGAGGATGCTTTGGGGTCAGCCTCATCCCCACAACCCTTGCCCGGTGGTTGTGGGGGTCTGCGGGCGGGGGGCTTATCAGAATCTGGCAGCCCCCAGAATCTGGCAGCCCCCAAAATGTTAAAAATGACAAGAGACAGCTTGAGACAAGCCCTTTATTAAAAAAAAAACCCAATCCATCTTCGATCACAGTGTCTGATGACCCGATAAAAAAAACGGAAAAAACTTTGCCTCCATGGGAGGCTCCCGCTGACTGAAGCCTCTTTGCGATGACAGCTGTTATATAGCTGAGGGCGGGGCCGCCCCTTCTGACATTACATGACGTCACATAATGTCAGAGGGGGCGGTGACCCCAAAGCATCCTCCCCATGTTGAGGGCATGTGGCCTGGTACGGTTCAGGAGGGGGGCTGCTCTCTCGTGACCCCCTCTTTTCCTGTGGCCTGCCAGGTTGCGTGCTTGGAAAAGGGTCTGGTATGGATTTTGGGGGGACCCCTATGCAATTTTTTTTTTAATTTTGGCTCTGGGTTCCCCTTAAAATCCATACTAGACCTGAAGGGCCTGGTATGGATTTGGGGGGACCCCTACGCCATTTAAAAAAAAAATGGCGCAGGCTTCCCCTTAATTTCCATACCAGACCTAAAGGGCCTGGTGTGGATTTTGGGGGGACCCCCACACAATTTTTTTTTATTTGGGTGTGGGGTTCCTCTCAATATCCATACCAGACCCAAAGGGCCTGGTAATGGACTGGGGGGGCCATGCTGTTTATTTAAATGATTTTCATCTATATTGCCGGAATCCAACAAATGACTTTTTTCCTTTAGAAATGTAATTTTGCTTTGTTTTGGTACTGTTATAAACATGGGAAAAATGCGCTACTTTACAGGCATACTAAGGACACCCCCAGGCACGATATTTAACCGCTTCAGCCCCGGAAAATGCTGAATGACCAGGCCATTTTTTGCGATTCGACGCTGCGTCGATTTAAATGGCAAATGCGCAGTTGTGCGGCTCTGCACCCAAACAAAATTGATGTCCTTTTTTCCCCACAAGTAGAGCTTTCTTTTGGTGGTATTTGATCATCATTTTGCGCTATAAACAAAAAATAGCGACAATTTTGGAAAAAACACAATATTTTGTACTTTTTGCTACCCTGTTTCCCCGAAAATAAGCCCTACCCTGAAAAGAAGACCTACAAGGACTTTAACTAGGGCTTATTTGGGGGGTAGGGCTTATATTGCAACCATCACTGACAATCACGCTAGGTCTTATTTTCGGGGAAACAGGGTATAATAAAAAAAAAGCAAATTTTTTTCTCAGTTTAGCCCAATATGTATTCTTCTACATATTTTTGGTAATAAAAATTGCAATAAGCGTATATTGATTGGTTTGCGCAAAAGTTATAGCGTCTACAAAATAGGGGATAGGTTTATAGCATTTTTATTAATTTTTTTTTTAGTAGTAAAGACGGCGATCTGCGATTTTCATCGGGACTGCGACATTATGGCGGACACATCGGACATTTTTTACGCATTTTTGGGACCGTTGGCATTTATACAGCGATTACTGTAAAAATGTCACTGGCAGGGAAGGGGTTAAACATTAGGGGGCGATCAAGGGGTTAACTGTATTCCCTCTCTGTGTTCTAACTGAAGGGGGGATGGGTTTGTATGAACAGACGATCAGTCTCTTCTCCCCTCAGAGAACCAAAAAAACTGTGTGTTTACACACAGATCCCAGTTCTCCATGTGTCACGAGTGATCGCGGGAGCCCGGCGGTGATCGCGACCGCCAGGCACTAGCATCGGCTCCGGGGGCCGATCAGCGGGCGCACGCCCCTAGTGGCCACAGGGCGAAGCGACGTTACATAACGTTGTTTCGCCCAGCCGTGCCATTCTGCCACAGTAAAACTGTGGCGGATGGTCGGCAAGTGGTTAAAGGAATATTTCATTTTTATTGTTTCACTTTAAGCATTATTAAAATCACTGCTCCCGAAGAAACGGGCGTTTTTAAAACTTTTTTGTCCCCAAACACTTTGTATGGCAATAACTTACATATAAGCCTTTAAAATGAGCACTTTTGGTTTTTCATGTTCGTTTCCCATAGACTTTAACAATGTTCGCATGTTGGTACAAATTTTTTGCCTGTTCGCAAGTTCTGGTGCAAACTGAACCAAGGGGTGTTCGGCTCATCCCTAGATAGGATATGGAATATTTGGACAATAACAACAGCCGGGAAATCTCTTCCCAGTGTTTACTTGTGCAGCAGGGCCTGGCAGATGTAATTTGATGCTGGTCAGCTATGGGACTGACCATGTCTGTCGATTGGTGGGAAGGATTTTTTTCTTCCAGCAGGCATCATTCATCATGATTGACCTAGATCTGCATCACTGGATGATGGATGTACATCATGGGTCATTTTTTTTTTTTTTTTGATAAAGGATTAAATGTCAAAAACTGTATAGGTGTATTTATTTACTATCTACTTTTTTTGTGCGAATACATAGGGGTACTTACTCTCATGGAGGTAGGGCAGTATGTGGGGAGCCCCTTATTGTTAAAGGGAGATTACAGATTCCAAGAAGCCCCCCTGCTTTCAGACCCCCACTGCCATTGAACTAGGATTGTGGGGAAAAAGCCCTTGTCCCCCCTGGCAAGGTACCCCCAATGTTGAGGACATGCAGCCTGGTAAAGTTCACAATGTGCTGAACACTCATTCCCCTTTTCCCCTTTTCCTTGCCTGCCAGGCTGCATGCTCAGGTGTAAAGGTCTGGTATTGAGGTTTTTTTTTTTTTAGGGGGGGAGGGCTTACTCTTTTAACTCTTATTTTTTCATGGGGTTTACTTTTAAAATCCATACCAGGCCCATAGGGGGAGCCCCACACTAGACATGTGCAGTTTGTTTCGTTCTGAATAAATATTCGGACAAATTCTACACTATTTGGAGATTCAGATATATCCGAATACCCGAATTACAGTATAAGCAAAATTTACCGAATACTCTGAATAACGAAACAAAATTCGTTTGAATTTCCGAATTGAAATTCAAATCAAATTTTACATTGGAGTCCAGTCGAATTGTAACTGTAAACATAGTTACATAGTATACATAGTAGGTACATACAGTCAGGTTCATAAATATTGGGACATCGACACAATTCTAATCTTTTTGGCTCCATACACCAACCACAATGGATTTGAAATGAAATGTACAAGATGTGCTTTAACTGCAGACTTTCAGCTTTAATTTGAGGGTATTTACATCCAAATCAGGTGAACGGTGTAGGAATTACAACAGTTTGTATATGTGCCTCCCACTTTTTAAGGGAGGGGCTGCTCAGCTGTTCCATGGCCAGGTGTGTGTTATTCCCTCATTATCCCATTTACAAGCAGCAGATAAAAGGTCCAGAGTTCATTTCAAGTGTGCTGTTTGCATTTGGAATCTGTTGCTGTCAACTCTCAATATGAGATCCAAAGAGCTGACACTATCAGTGAAGCAAGCCATCATTAACCACTTCGCGCCCGCGCTATAGCCGAAAGACGCCTGCAGCGCGGATGCTATCTGCCGGGCGGGCGTCCCTGAATGTCCTGGTGTTTACTTCCGCACTGCGCGCTCCCGCGGGTGCGCATTGGCGAAATTCTGTGCTGGCCGTGTCCCTCGGACACAGCCAGTCACAGATCGCTGAAAACAGCCAATCATAGCGGCCGTTTTCAGCGCGATCGGCTGTGCCAATGAGAGACGATCTCATATGTTTACATATGAGATCATCTCTCATCGCCGGTGTTCTGCGGCTCTCCTTCCTCGCGCAGACAGCGTGTGAGGAGGGAGAATGAACCGCTGTGGCAGCAAGTAAAAAAAACAAAAACAAAAAACGAAAATAAAGTGTCAAACTGCCATCTGTCCCTGCCATCTGTCCCAACTATCATGTCCATTCCATCTATCCCCAGTGCCATCTGTCCCTGTCACTGTCATCTGTCATCAGTGCCACATAGTGCCATCTGTCATCAGTGCCACATAGTGCCATCTGTCATCAGTGCCACATAGTGCCATCTGTCATCAGTGCCACCTGTCATCAGTGCCACCTGTCATCAGTCATCAGTGCCATGTATCAGTGCCATCTGTCATCAGTGCCACCTGTCATCAGTGCCATCTGTGCCACGTATTAGTGCCATCTATCAGTGCCACGTATTAGTGCCATCTGTCATCAGTGCCACGTATTAGTGCCATCTGTCATCAGTGCCACGTGTCATCAGTGCCACGTGTCATCAGTGCCACGTATTAGTGCCACCTGTCATCAGTGCCACCTGTCATCAGTGCCACCTGTCAGTGCCACATATTAGTGCCATCTGTCATCAGTGTCACGTGTCATCAGTGCCATGTATTAGTGCCATCTGTCAGTGCCACGTATTAGTGCCATCTGTCATCAGTGCCACGTATTAGTGCCATCTGTCATCAGTGCCACGTATTAGTGCCATCTGTCATCAGTGCCACATCAGTGTCAGTGCCACGTATCAGTGCCATCTGTCTTCAGTGTCACGTATCAGTGCCATCTGTCATCAGTGCCACGTCAGTGTCGCGTGTCATTGTCCTGGTGCTCCAGGGCTTTCAAAAGTGTAATAGGTAGTCAACAAGTTAGATGTGTAATTTATGCTCCTAGAACACGTGATGGTGCTCCCTGCATGTTGGGCCTCTCTATGTGGCCAGGCTGTGAAAAAGTCCCACACATGTGGTATCATAATACTCAGGAGGAGTAGCAGAATGTATTTTGGGGTGTCATTTGTGGTATACACATGCCATGTGAGAGAAATAACCTATTACAATGACAATTTTGTGCAGGGGGATCTTCATTTTGCAAAGAATTGTGGGGAAAAAAATGACAACATCAAAAAGCTCACCATACATCTTACTAAATACCTTGGAATGTCTACTTTCAAAAAAGGGGTCATTTGGGGGGTATTTGTACTTTCCTGACTTGTTTGGGTCGCAAGAAATGAGATAGGCCGTCAGTACATCAGGTGTGATCAATTTTTTATGATTTGCACCATAACTTGTAAACTCTCTAACTTTCACAGAGACCAAATAATATCCACTAATTTGGGTTATTTTTACCAAAGATATGTAGCAGTATAAATTGTGGCCAAAATTTATGAAGAAAAATTACTAATTTGCAAAATTTTATCACAGAAACTAAGAAAAATGCCTTTTTTTCAAAATTTTCGGTCTTTTTTCATTTATAGCGCAAAAAATAAAAGCCCAGAGGTGATCAAATACCACCAAAAGAAAGCTCTATTTGTATGAAAAAAAGGACAAAAAATTAATTTGGGTACAGTGTTGCATGACTGAGTAATTGTCATTCAAAGTGTGACAGCGCTGAAAGCTGAAAATTGGTCTGGGCAGGGGGGGGGGTTTAAGTGCCCAGTAGGCAAGTGATTAAGCTGAAAAAACAAAACAAACCCATCAAAGAGATAGCAAAAACATTAGGTGTGACCAAATCAACTGTTTGGAACATCCTTATAAAGAAAGAACACACCGGTGAGCTCAGCAACACCAAAAGACCCAGAAGACCACGGAAAACAACTGTGGTGGATGACCGAAGAATTCTTTTCCTGGTGAAGAAAACACCCTTCACAACAGTTGGCCAGATCAAGAACACTCTCCAGGAGGTAGGTGTATGTGTGTCAAAGTCAACAATCAAGAGAAGACTTCACCAGAGTGAATACAGAGGGTTCACCACAAGATGTAAACCATTGGTGAGCCTCAAAAACAGGAAGGCCAGATTAGAGTTTGCCAAACAACATTTAAAAAACCCTTCACAGTTCTGGAACAACATCCTATGGACAGATGAGACCAAGATCAACTTGTACCAGAGTGATGGGAAAAGAAGAGTATGGAGAAGGAAAGGAACTGCTCATGATCCAAAGCATACCACCTCATCAGTGAAGCATAGTGGTGGTAGTGTCATGGTGTGGACATATATGGCTGCCAATGGAACTGGTTCTCTTGTATTTATTGATGATGTGAGTGCTGACATAAGCAGCAGGATGAATTCTGAATTGTTTTGGGCAATATTATCTGCTCATATTCAGCAAAATGCTTCAGAACTCATTGGACGGCGCTTCACAGTGCAGCTGGACAATGACCCGAAGCATACTGCGAAAGCAACCAAAGAGTTTTTGTTAGGGAAAGAAGTGGAATGTTATGCAATGCCAAGTCAATCACCTGACCTGAATCCGATTGAGCATGCATTTCACTTGCTGAAGACAAAACTGAAGGCAAAATGCCCCAAGAAAAAGCAGGAACTGAAGACAGTTGCAGTAGAGGCCTGGCAGAGCATCACCGGGGATGAAACCCAGCGTCTGGTGATGTCTATTCGTTCCAGATTCAGGCTGTAATTGACTACAAGGAATTTGAAACCAAGTATTAAAAAGTGAAAGTTTGATGGATGATTGTTAATCTGTCCCATTACTTTTGGTCCCTTAAAAAGTGGGAGGCACAAATAGAAACTGTTGTAATTCCTACACTGTTCACCTGATTTGGATGTAAATACCCTCAAATGAAAGCTGAAAGTCAGCAGTTAAAGCACATCTTGTTCGTTTCATTTCAAATCCATTGTGGTGGTGTATAGAGCACAAAGAACATTAGAATTGTGTTGATGTCCCAATATTTATGGACCTGACTATAGTTTCTGAAATTAAAGACTATGGGGGTTATTTACTAACACTTAGGCTCTGTTTCCACTATTGTGTCCCCAAAGTCGCGCGATTTACACTGCAACTTTACAATGCGATTTATGTTGCGATTTGATGCAACTTTAAAAACGACTTTGTGCGACTTTGATGTTCTGCGATTTAGTCAGAGTGATGTAATTCCTTATCCTGCTTAGTTATTTCCCCTTCCTGTTTCGTTGTCACTACACACGGATGTCAATTAGAAGGTGAGAAATCAAAAATTTAACAATCTATAACCTGATCACATTTTTTTTTAAATGGCACTAGATTGTTAAATTTTTGATTTTTACAAGGTCAATGGAGATAATAGCCATACATTTTATATTTACAGTTTTGATGAATTGTTGGCTTTGCTCTCTAGCTATCTAGAGCGACAAAACACCAGTTTCCGAAGGAGTATTCCAGCTATTGAAAGACTGATTATAACATTGAGGTAACTGTTCATACCTACTTTTTCTTCTTCTTACCTCATATATAATAATTTAACCAGAATCATTTTTATTTTCCGGATTTTTGTGCAAGAATGCATCAACATTTTTTTGTGTTTTGGGTGAACTACACCATTTGTTGTTTTTTTATTTTAAAACAACCACAACAAATAATAAAATAGTAAAATATATCACTTTGAACAACACCAAAATAAAAGTCATACAACAAATAAAATATATAATCAGAATCTTTTTTACAAGCAAAATCTTTTTGCAAGAAGGCAAAAAAAAAAATAGTTCCATGAACTCAAAATTTTTTGGCTTGTTGTTTTGGCAACCACAACAAAAACCAAAAAATAAAACAAGTCTCAAAACCACAGCAAAAATTATATAAAATTACAATTGCTGGTAGGTTTTGTTTTCAGTGGTCCCAGAAACTGAACTATTGGTTGGTCCAGGGAAATCCACTGATGGTCCCGGGTAGTATTTCCTTTTAAGAAAAGGCGTAACCTGACTGGGTGTAGGCTGCCTAAGTTGGTGAGTGGTTGGGGGGCCAAGGGTAGAGGTAGTGGGGGCAGGAATTGGATGCAATATGCGTGGCCTGGAGGGATTAAGCATATTACCATATTGGTCACAGTATGGCCGGTTTATTGGTGGAGCATACTGTGCACTTTGAAAGTGAGGGTATTGTTGATAAGGGGGATATTGGGGAAGGGGGGGTTGCATATATGGTGAGGATGTTGTTGGCCCCTCACCCACAAAGGATTGAGCAGTTGACATCAAAGCCATCCTGAGAGCATATTTTTTCTCTGGGGGTACCTGTTTACATATGCCTAAAATTACAGTAAGAAATGCTGTGTCTTCACACTGGTTTTCGGCCATTTTAGTGGACATCTGACTGACTACATCTAAGATTTTATCCATGGGTTTCACAGGCCTGGCACTTCCCCTTGAAGATCTTCGCAAAGGCCTAGGGACATTGCTAGGCCCTGGTTCTGCATCCTCCTCATTCATTGAGTTTGTTGTTGACCTTGATTCATCTACGAACAGTTCCCTGTCAACATTGTCTTGGAATTGTTCTTGCTCCTCATCCGCAGCAGCTTCCTCTGACTCATCTTTTGGTGCCAAACCCTGTGTGCTGTCTTCCCAGCTTGCTTGGGTTCTGAAATACAAACCACATATTTTTAAAGTAAGCATTGCAATTTGATATGTAAAATTCATAACATATGCCTGCTGATAACTTACTCTCACATTTCCAACAATGGTTTTAAAAAATCAAGATCCCCGGCACGGGCATATGGGGCTAATCTTTTTGAGCCGGAACCACTCCTTCCTTCTTTTAATTTTCGTAAGTACCGGTTGTAGCAGTCTTTGAGACTTCTCCATCAAGTTTGTAACGAGTGCACTACAAAATATAAAGAAAATACCAAATTATAAAAAAAATCTTTATTAACTGTCCATAGGTCATTTATTTGCTAGGCTGCATAATTGATATGGATGGTGTTAAAACAACCGCTAAATATATTATCCATGACACCTGCATAATTTGTCATGTGCTGAAGGATGTCGACAGGGCCATCTTTAATATTATTTGGACCGTGGGCAAATACTATTTGCTGGCCCACACACACACAGATTTACTTTCCTGCAGCCACAGGTTGCAGGAAAGAAACTAGATAAATTCCACCATCAACACAGATAGTGTTGACAGGGGATTCCCTCCTGCCAAACCATTGTGATCTCCTGGCAGAAGAAGCGGTCCCCACCAAGAAAACACAGTGCACATTGTTAACACACACCCATTGGTTGATGAATATTTAAATAGGTGCAAGGCGCAAAGTGCTAAGCAGCATATATCAAGCACTTACTTTTTGAAGACCGTTCTGTAGCTGATAAAGAGTCCCAGGTATCATAATATATGCGAGCCACTTCCAATCATGCTCTCTCCTTCTTTGCATGATCTTTGTAACCTGGATCTTTGAGGTCATATATTGCCGGACATTGTCTGACAAGCCGAATAATTTCCTCATTGTCATGAACTTGTCGCATGTTCTTTCTAGCCCTAGGCATGCTTCCTGCTGTCTTCCACACTCACATACATCAATATAGGAAGTGATGTATTTGGGAGGAGCAGAGATCATGTGCTTCCGTAGACTTCCGTGGAAGTCGCAACAAAGTCGCGGTGTCAGACATGTACATACGACTGCATTGCGGCTTAATACCTTTCTATGGAGAACAAGTCGCACCGAAGACGGAACAAAGTAGTGCAAGAACCTTTTTTGGAGTCGCTGCGACTTGAGTCGCACCAATTAGAATGGGGACCATTGAAATAAATGGGTTATGACTTGTCATGCGACTTGACATGTGTCAATATACAAGAACATATTTGGGGGGCACACCATACAATGCGTTTAAATTCAAGATGGTGCTGCTATAAGACCTACAAACAATACAAAATATGTGTGTGCTGTAAAATATTTTGTATTGTTTGTAGGTCTTATAGCAGCACCATCTTGAATTTAAACACATTGTATGGTGTGCCCCCCAAATATGTTCTTGTATATTGTAATAGGCCCTGACCAGGTTTTTTGGGCTGGAGCACCCCTCCCCCTCCTCATTACCTCTTATTTAGTGGCCACCAGTGTTTAGGATGTACCCCCTTCAGTTCTCCCACATAGAGGAGTTCAGCTCCCATGGTTGAGACAAAGGATTAGGGATGAGCATCGAGTTCGAGTCGAACTCATGTTCGACTCGAACATTGGCTGTTCGCAAGTTCGCCGAACAGCGAACAATTTGGGGTGTTCGCGGCAAATTCGAATGCCGCAGAACACCCTTTAAAAGTCTATGGGGGAAATCAAAAGTGCTAATTTTAAAGGCTTATATGCAAGTTATTGTCATAAAAAGTGTTTGGGGACCTGGGTCCTGCCCCAGGGGACATGGATCAATGCAAAAAAGAAAGTTTTAAAAACGGCCGTTTTTTCAGGAGCAGTGATTTTAATAATGCTTAAAGTCAAACAATAAAAGTGTAATATCCCTTTAAATTTCGTACCTGGGGGGTGCCTATAGTATGCCTGTAAAGGGGCGCATGTTTCCCGTGTTTAGAACAGTCTGACAGCAAAATGACATTTGGAAGGAAAAAACACATTTAAAACTACCCGCGGCTATTGCATTGCCGACAATACACATAGAAGTTCATTGATAAAAACGGCATGGGAATTCCCCACAGGGAAACCCCGAACTAAAATTTAAAAAAAAAAATGACGTGGGAGTCCCCCTAAATTCCATACCAGGCCCTTCAGGTCTGGTATGGGTATTAAGGGGAACCCCGGCCAAAATTTAAAAAAAAATGACGTGGGGTTCCCCCTAAATTCCATAACAGACCCTTATCCGAGCACGCAACCCGGCAGGCCGCAGGAAAAGAGGGGGGACGAGAGTGCGCCCCCCCTCCTGAACCGTACCAGGCCACATGCCCTCAACATTGGGAGGGTGCTTTGGGGTAGCCCCCCAAAACACCTTGTCCCCGTGTTGATGAGGACAGGGGCCTCATCCCCACAACCCTGGCCGGTGGTTGTGGGGGTCTGCAGGCAGGGGGCTTATCAGAATCTGGAAGCCCCCTTTAACAAGGGGACCCCCAGATCCCGCCCCCCCTGTGTGAAATGGTAAGGGGGTACTTACCCCTACCATTTCACTAAAAAAACTGTCAAAAATGTTAAAAATGACAAGAGACAGTTTTTGACAATTCCTTTATTTAAATGCTTCTTCTTTCTTCTATCTTCCTTCATCTTCTTCTGGTTCTTCTGGCTCTTCTGGTTCTTCCTCTGGCATTCTCTTCCAGCATCTCCTCCGCGGCGTCTTCTATCTTCTTCTCCTCGGGCCACTCCGCACCCATGGCATGGGGGGAGGCTCCCGCTCTTCTCTTCATCTTCTTCTTCATCCTCTTCTTCCTTCTTCTCTTCTTCTCTTCTTCATTTTCTTCTCCGGGCCGCTCCGCATCCATGCTGGCATGGAGGGAGGCTCCCGCTGTGTGATGGCGTCTCCTCGTCTGACGGTTCTTAAATAATGGGGGGCAGGGCCACCCAGTGATCCCGCCCCCCTCTGATGCACGGGACATGACGGGACTTCCCTGTGGCATTCCCCGTGACGTCACAGGGAAGTCCCGTCAAGTCACCGTGCGTCAGAGGGGGGCGGGGTCACCGGGTGGCCGTGCCCCCCGTTATTTAAGAACCGTCAGACGAGGAGACTCCGTCACACAGCGGGAGCCTCCCTCCATGCCAGCAAGGGTGCGGAGCGGCCCGGAGAAGAAAATGAAGAAGAGAAGAAGAGAAGAAGGAAGAAGAGAAGAGGATGAAGAAGAAGATGAAGAGAAAAGCGGGAGCCTCCCCCCATGCCATGGGTGCGGAGCGGCCCGAGGAGAAGAAGATAGAAGACACCGCGGAGGAGATGCTGGACGAGAACGCCGGAGGAAGAACCAGAAGAGCCAGAAGAACCAGAAGAAGAAGAAGATGAAGGAAGATAGAAGAAAGAAGAAGCATTTAAATAAAGGAATTGTCAAATATTGTCTCTTGTCATTTTTAACATTTTTGAGTTTTTTAGTGAAATGGTAGGGGTAAGTACCCCCTTACCGTTTCACACAGGGGGGGGCGGGATCTGGGGGTCCCCTTGTTAAAGGGGGCTTCCAGATTCCGATAAGCCCCCCACCCGCAGACCCCCACAACCACCGGCCAGGGTTGTGGGGATGAGGCCCTTGTCCTCATCAACATGGGGACAAGGTGTTTTGAGGGCTACCCCAAAGCACCCTCCCAATGTTGAGGGCATGTGGCCTGGTACAGTTAAGGAAGGAGGGGGGCCGCACTCTCGTCCCCCCTCTCTTTTCCTGCGGCCTGCCAGGTTACGTGCTCGGATAAGGGTCTGGTATGGATTTTTGGGGGGACCCCACGCCTTTTTTTGTTTTTTTTGGCGCAGGGTTCCCCTTAAAACCCTTCAGGTCTGGTATGGAATTTAGGGGGACTCCCACGTCATTTTTTTTTTAAATTTTGGTTCGGGGTTTCCCTGTGGGGAATTTCCATGCCGTTTTTATCAATGAACTTCTATGTGTATTGTCAGGAAATGCAATAGCCGCGGGTAGTTTTAAATGGGTTTTTTCCTTCCAAATGTCATTTTGCTGTCAGACTGTTCTAAACACAGGAAACATGCGCCCCTTTACAGGCATACTATAGACACCCCCCAGGTAGGAAATTTAAAGGGATATTACACTTTTATTGTTTGACTTTAAGCATTATTAAAATCACTGCTCCTGAAAAAACGGCCGTTTATAAAACTTTTTTTGCATTGATCCATGTCCCCTGAGGCAGGACCCGGGTCCCCAAACACTTTTTATGACAATAACTTGCATATAAGCCTTTAAAATTAGCACTTTTGATTATTCATGTTCGTGTCCCATAGACTTTAACGGTGTTCGCGTGTTCGAGCGAACTTTTTTCCTGTTCGCATGTTCTGGTGCGAACCGAACAGGGGGGTGTTCGGCTCATCCCTACAAAGGATCTTCCATTCTATTACTAGTGTAGGACCCACTAATTCGGGGTACTTTGTCGCAGTAAGTGGGCTTAGCACTATATGACCATATAGTGTGACCAAACCCCTGTATTTTTTGAATATGTTCAGGTGTTTTTAACTAGCCCTGCAGGAAATGTCATTCTTGTATGTGTGCGCTGTAAAATATTTTGTATTGACATGTGTCAAGTCGCAAAACAACTCGCAGTAGTGGAAACAGAGCCTTAATGGTGCAAAATCTGGTGCAGCTCTGCATAGAAACCAATCAGCTTCCAGGTTTTATTGCCAAAGCTTAATTGAACAAGCTGAGGTTAGAAGCTGATTGGCTACCATGCACAGCTGCACCAGATTCTGAGTTCTTCAGTTTTAGTAAATCTCCCCCAATGAGTGTTATTAGAGTACCATTTTCAAATAATGCTGTTTTTGTTAACCACTTCAGCCCCGGAAGGATTTACCCCCTTCCTGACCAGAGCACTTTTTACAATTTGGCACTGCGTCGCTTTGACTGCTAATTGTGCGGTCATGCAATGCTGTCCCCAAACGAAATTTGCGTCCTTTTCTTCCCACAAATAGAGCTTTCTTTTGATGGTATTTGATCACCTCTGCCATTTTTATTTCTTGCGATATAAACGGAAAAAGACCGAAAATTTTGAAAAAAAAAAGATATTTTCTACTTTTTGTTATAAAAAAAAATCCAATAAACTCAATTTTAGTCATACATTTAGGCCAAAATGTATTCGGCCACATGTCTTTGGTAAAAAAAATGACAATAAGTGTATATTTATTGGTTTGCGCAAAAGTTATAGTGCCTACAAACTAGGGTACATTTTCTGGAATTTACACAGCCTTTAATTTATGACTGCCTATGTAATTTCTTGAGGTGCTAAAATGGTATGGTAAATACTTTTGTCTCAACCATGGGAGCTGAACTCCTCTATGTGGGAGAACTGAAGGGGATACATCCTAAACACTGGTCAATAAAAAACCCCCCAAATGACCCCATTTTGGAAAGTAGACACCCCAAGGAAATTGCTGAGAGGCATGTTGAGCTCATTGAATATTACATTTTTTTGTCCCAAGTGATTAAATAATGACGAAAAAAAAAATTACAAAAAGTTGTCACTAAATGATATATTGCTCACACAGGCCATGGGCATATGTGGAATTGCACCCCAAAATACATTCATCTGCTTTTCCTGAGTACGGGGATACCACATGTGTGGGACTTTTTGGGAGTCTAGCCGCGTACGGGGCTGCGAAAACCAATCACCGCCTTCAGGATTTCTAAGGGCGTAAATTTTTGATTTCACTCCTCACTACCTATCACAGTTTTGAAGGCCATAAAATGCTCAGATGGCACAAAAAACCCCAAATGACCCCATTTTGGAAAGTAGACACCCCAAGCTATTTGCTGAGAGGCATGTTGAGTCCAAGGAATATTTTATATTTTGACACAAGTTGCGGGAACGTGACACTTTTTTTTTCTTTTTTACACAAAGTTGTCACTAAATGATATATTGCTCACACAGGCCATGGGCATATGTGGAATTGCACCCCAAAATACATTTAGCTGCTTCTCCTGAGTATGGGGATACCACATGTGTGGGACTTTTTGGGAGTCTAGCCGCGTACGGGGCTCCAAAAACCAATCACCGCCTTCAGGATTTCTAAGGGCGTAAATTTTTGATTTCACTCTTCACTGCCTATCACAGTTTCAGAGGCCATGGAATGCCCAGGTGGCACAAACCCCCCCAAATGACCCCATTTTGGAAAGTAGACACCCCAAGCTATTTGCTGAGAGGCATGGTGACTATTTTGCAGCTCTCATTTGTTTTTGGAAATGAAGAAAGACAAGAAAAAAAATTTTTTTTTTCCTTTTTTCAATTTTCAAAACTTTGTGACAAAAAGTGAGATCTGCAAAATACTCACTATACCTCTCAGCAAATAGCTTGGGGTGTCTACTTTCCAAAATAGGGTCATTTGGGGGGGGGGGGTTTGTGCCATCTGGGCATTCCATGGCCTCCGAAACTGTGATAGGCAGTGAAGAGTGAAATAAAAAATGTACGCCCTTAGAAAGCCTGAAGGCGGTGCTTGGTTTTCGGGGTCCCGTACGTGGCTAGGCTCCCAAAAAGTCTCACACATGTGGTATCCCCATACTCAGGAGAAGTAACAGAATGTATTTTGGGGTGTAATTTCACATATTCCCATGGCATGTTTGAGCAATATATCATTTAGTGACAACTTTGTGCAAAAAAAAAATTGTCTTTTTCCCGCAACTTGTGTCACAATATAAAATATTCCATGGACTCGACATGCCTCTCAGCAAATAGCTTGGGGTGTCTACTTTCCAAAATGGGGTCATTTGGGGGGGTTTGAACTGTCCTGGCATTTTATGCATAGCATTTAGAAGCTTATGTCACACATCGCCCACTCTTCTAACCACTTGAAGACAAAGGCCTTTCTGACACTTTTTGTGTACATGAAAAAATTATTTTTTTTTTGCAAGAAAATTACTTTGAACCCCCAAACATTATATATATTTTTAAATCAAATGCCCTAAAGATTAAAATGGTGGGTGTTTCATTTTTTTTTCACACAGTATTTGCGCAGCAATTTTTCAAACGCATTTTTTTGGGAAAAACACACTTTTTTAAATTTTAATGCACTAAAACACACTATATTGCCCAAATGTTTGATGAAATAAAAAAGATGATCTTAGGCCGAGTACATAGATACCAAACATGACATGCTTTAAAATTGCGCACAATCGTACAGTGGCGACAAACTAAATACATTTTTAAAAGCATTTAAAAGCCTTTACAGGTTACCACTTTAGATTTACAGAAGAGGTCTACTGCTAAACTTACTGCCCTCGATCTGACCTTTGCGGTGATACCTCACATGCATGGTGCAATTGCTGTTTACATTTGACGCCAGACCGACACTTGTGTTCGCCTTTGCGCGAGAGCAGGGGGGAACAGGGGTGATTTTTTTTTCTTTATTATTTTTTTGCTTTTTTATCTTATTTTTAAACTGTTCCTTTCATTTTTTTTTATCATTTTTATTGTTATGTCAGGGAATGTAAATATCCCCTATGATAGCAATAGGTAGTTACAGGTACTCTTTTTTGAAAAAATTGGGGTCTATTAGACCCTAGATCTCTCTTCTGCCCTCAAAGCATCTGACCACACCAAGATCGGTGTGATAAAATGCCTTCCCAATTTCCCAATGGCACTGTTTACATCCGGCAAAATCTAAGTCATGAAATGCTTGTAGCTTCCGGTTTCTTAGGCCATAGAGATGTTTGGAGCCACTCTGGTCTCTGATCAGATCTATGGTCAGCTGGCTGAATCACCGGCTGCATTCTCAGGTTCCCTGTTGGGACAGGAGAGCCAGAGAAAAACATGGAAGACGGTGGGGGGGGGGCATTCCCTCCCACTGCTTGTAAAAGCAGTCTAGAGGCTAATTAGCCGCTAGGATTGCTTTTATATGAAAGCTGACCGCTGGCTTAAAAGAATGATACCAAGATGATACCTAAACCTGCAGGCATCATTCTGGTATAACCACTCAAAGTCCAGCAACATACCAGTACGTTCCTGGTCCTTGTTGGGCATATATTGTAGTCTTTTTTTTTCATGCAGCCTGTGGGCTGCATGAAAAAAAGAGATTGATCGGTGGGTATGCCCATCATTAGAATACCTCCCTTCATCCACCCACTTCTAATGATGGGTATACATGCACCATTTATATATGCCGAAACATGGGGGCATCCTCCCGCAAAAGGTAGGAGCAAATCGCTCCTCCGCTCCTGCTGCCCCCATGCTTTGGCATATATCACCTCCGCTGGAGTCACGGCTTTATATATCGTGGGAGCAAACACTGTTGCTGTCAAGATAAATAAATCCGCGCTGCAGCTGAATGTCGTACCTGAAGACAAAAAAATGGTTAAAGCGGAGTTTCACACAAAAATGGAACTTCCGCTTTTCGGAACCCTCCCCCCCTCCGGTGTCACATTTGGCACCTTTCAGGGGGGAGGGGGGTGCAGATACCTGTCTAAGACAGGTATTTGCACCCACTTCCGGCATAGACTCCCATGGGAGTCTATGCCTCTTCCCGTCCCCACCGCGCTGTCTGCTGGGAACACACAGCTCCCAGGAGAGAGCGGGGACCACTAGGGACGCGCAGCGCGACTCGCGCATGTGCAGTAGGGAACCGGGAAGTGAAGCCGCAACGCATCACTTCCTGATTCCCTCACCTAGGATGGCGGCGGCAGCTGCCGAGAACCGAGCGGGTTCTCGGCGTCCCCTGCTGACATCGCTGGACCCTGGGACAGGTAAGTGGCCATGTATTAAAAGTCAGCAGCTGCAGTATTTGTAGCTGCTGGCTTTTAATTTTTTTTTTTTTTTTGGCGGTGTGGGTGAACCCCCGCTTTAACAATAAAACACAGTAAACGGTAAAGTATAAAATATTGCATACCTGAAAAGCAAACATGATAAAACATAATAATAATAAAACAGAATAGAATACAGTAAAAAAAAGAGCAGAACAATAGAGAGAGAATAGAGAGAGAGAGAACAATAAAACGACAACTATTTTTGTTTTTATTTTATATATTTTTTTGTGTTTTTTTTTTTTTACACTTTTTTTTGTAACTGTAACTTTTGTAACTGTAACCGGTTCCAGGTTCGGGTCTCTCAAAATGCGATGGCATCTTGGGAGACCCTGTGTTAGTGTGCCTAGTCTGTACAATGCTGTACGCTACGCTAAAACTCAACTAGTGTATGGTAGCGTTCAAAACATTCACTAATGCAAAGACCAGGATTGTCAGGACAGGAGGGACAATAATAGCGGGTGTCACGCCTATATCCGCGCTAGCTGCAGACACAACATCTTTTTTGGGGGAGTTCGTTGGGTAGGGGTACTTGGGAGGACATAAAGAAAATGCCTCTCATGCAGCCGACTGCATTTGGTTGGGGATGTGAATGGGGGAAGTACGGGTGCTGCAGAAGTAGTGGGTTCCCAATTAGGGTTGGCGAATGCAGCAGGAAGGGCACTATGGGCACGACGGGCCTGTGTTTGTCTTCTTCTTGGTGGCAGCGGGACACTACTTGTGCTTGCCACCTCACCAGCTTGAACTGCACTTATGGGACTCACCACGTCATCAAGTGTTACTGCAGTGCTGGTTTGACTATGACGGGGTGTACTAGGCCGCTGGTGCTTGCCAGTTTACCAAAACGCTACCAAAAAAACTGTTAGCGATCGCAGGGATCAGGCCTGACTCTGCGAACGCTGCAGTTATGCGTTTAGTGTTTTGTAAGTGACAGTGATCGATCGATACTGCACTTGGGTGGGCTGGGCTGGGCTGGGCTGGGCCGGGCGGAGGGGCAAAACGCAGGTGCTAGCAGGTATCTGGGCTGATCCCGCTAACACTGCGTTTTTGGGAACCCTAAACTGCTGGGGACGCTAGTATAGATCTGATCGGATCAGATATTGATCCGTTCAGATACTATACCACTAAGGGAGGTGTACTGTGTGTGCGTGGGTGTTAGCGCTACCGGCACTAACCTGACACTGCCTGGGGCTGGTGCTTACCAGTTCACCAAAACGCTACCAAAAAAACTGTTAGCGATCGCAGGGATCAGGCCTGACTCTGCGAACGCTGCAGTTATGCGTTTAGTGTTTTGTAAGTGACAGTGATCGATCGATACTGCACTTGGGTGGGCTGGGCTGGGCCGGGCGGAGGGGCAAAATGCAGGTGCTAGCAGGTATCTGGGCTGATCCCGCTAACACTGCGTTTTTGGGAACACTAAACTGCTGGGACACTAGTATAGATTTGATCGGATCAGATATTGATCCGTTCAGATACTATACCACTAAGAGAGGTGTATGTTATGTGCGTGGGTGTTAGCGGTACTGGCGCTAACCTGACACTGCCTGAGGCGACGCAGACCCTATCTGATCCTAAAACCTAAGGTATATCACCGTTGGGCGATCAGGGGGCTAAACCTTTATTCGGTAATAAACAGCGAGTGCCCTGACACTATAAAAAATAAACTAACTAACCAGCGTCACCCATAACAGTTATACGGTGATCACTGGTGAAAGGGTTAACTAGGGGGCAATCAAGGGGTTAAAACCTTTATTAGGTAGTATCTGGGGGTCCCTGATGCTATAAAACGCTGACGGCGAACCTAAATATTTACCTCCCTAACTAGCATCACCAGTGACACTAATACAGCGATCAGAAAAATGATCGCTTAGTGACACTGGAGACGGGGGGTGATTAAGGTTTTAAAACTTTGTTAGGGGGGTATCCTAGACCTAAAGGGGGCTAACACTAACTGCCCTACCACACTAACTGTCACAAACTGACACCAATGCAGTAATCAGAAAAAAATAACTGCTTGGTGTCAGTGTGACGGAGGGGGGTGATTGGGGTGTGATGGGGGGTGTAATGTGTGCCTGGCGTATTCTACTGTGTGTGTTTTACACTCACATCGATGTCTTCTCTCCTCGGTGCCGGAACGGAAAATACCGAGCCGAGGAGAGATGACATCACTTCCTCTGCTGCTGTTTACTATACAGCAGCAGAGGAATGATTTCATTGGCTAGGAGCGATCGCGAGGGGGGCCACGAATGGATGGCCTCCCCCTCACCTCTCATCGCTCCCGGACAGAAGCCGACCGCCTTGGGCACCGGGGGGGTCCGATCGGACCCCCCGCCAGCGGTAGGCAGATGATGTACAGGTATGTGATTCTGCCTGCCCGTGCCATTCTGCCGACGTATATCATCGTGAGGCGGTCGGCAACTGGTTAAGCCAAAGGTGATTTAAAGAGTTATTGTAATTAGGGATGAGCTTCGAGTTTGAGTCAAACTCATGTTCGACTCGAACATCGGCTGTTCACCAGTTCGCCGAACAGCGAACAATTTGGGGTGTTTGCGGCAAATTCAAAAGCCTCGGAACACCCTTTAAAAGTCTATGGGAGAAATCAAAAGTGCTAATTTTAAAGGCTTATATGCATGGTATTGTGATAAAAAGTATTTGGGGACCTGGGTCCTGCCCCAGGGGACATGGATCAATGCAAAAAAAAGTTTTAAAAACGTCCGTTTTTTCGGGAGCAGTAATTTTAATAATGCTTAAAGTGAAACAATAAAAGTGTAATATTCCTTTAAATTTCGTACCTGGGGGGTGTCTATAGTATGCCTGTAAAGGGGTGCATGTTTCCCATGTTTAAAACAGTCTGACAGCAAAATGACATTTCAAAGGAAAAACCCCACAGGGGAACCCCGAACCAAAATTTAAAAAAAAAATGACGTGGGGGTCCCCCTAAATTAAGGGGTACCCCGGCCAAATTTTTTTTTTTTAAATGGCGTGGGGTCCCCTTCAAAATCTATACCAGACCCTTCAGACCCTACCATTTCACAAAAAAAGTGTCAAGAATGTTAAAAATGACAAGAGACAGTCTTCTATCTTCTTTCTTCTATCTTCCTTCGGTTTCTTCCTCTATCTTCTTCTTCTTCTGGTTCTTCTGGTTCTTCTGGTTCTTCCTCCGGTGTTCTCGTCCGGTGGCACGATCAACGGCTCTTCCTATTGACAGCGTGATCAGCCGTGATTGGACACAGCTGATCACGTGGCAAAGAGCCTCCGCCGGAGGCTCTTTACCAAGATCGGTGTAGCGGTGTGTCAGATTGACACACCGATCCACCGATCGCCGCGATGCGCGCCCCGCGGGTGCACGGCGGCATGTTATCCTGCTGGACGTCATATGACGCCCAGTCAGGATAACTGAACCACTTCCCAGACGTCAATCCGCTATAGGGCGGGCGGGAAGTGGTTAAAACCACTGCTCCCGAGAAAACGGCCGTTTTTAAAACTTTTTTTTGCATTGATACATGTCCCCTGGGGCAGGACCCAGGTCCCCAAACACTTTTTATGACAATACCTTGCATATAAGCCTTTAAAATTAGCACTTTTGATTATTCATGTTCGTGTCCCATAGACTTTAACGGTGTTTGTGTGTTCGAACAAATTTTTTGCCTGTTCGCATGTTCTGGTGCAAACCAAACAGGGGGGGTGTTCGGCTCATCCCTAATTGTAATCATTTGATGAAGATTTTTCGAATCGAAAAAAAAAATTTGTAAATTCGAAAAAAAGTCGAAAAGGACATAAAACAATTTCTGAATACGAATTCCGAAAATAAATCCAGAATATAAATTGCACAAATCAACCAAATTTAACGAAAGTAAATAACTAGATTAACTAATCTAAACGAAACAAAACAAATTTTTTCGTCATGCACATGTCTACCCCACACCATTTTTTTGTGAGGGTCTTCATTAGCTTCTTTATTGGATCCTCATCTAGGATAACAGTGTGTTATAGATGAAGAGAATCCCCCAGCTGTTCATTTACAAACAGAAGTACGGGTCCAAAGCTCTCATTTGCTGGCAATTGAAACAGCATTTTTTCTTTGAACTTATCAGCTTTGCTATAGTAGGTTGTATACATCATGCAGATGGACCACTTCACAGACAAGTCCAGGGACTCCAACAGGTACCTTATTTAACCACTTGCTTACTGGGCACTTAACCACTTCAATACCCGGCCATAGTCAAATGACGTCCACAGATGGGATCTCCCATCCTGGGTGGGCGTCATATGACGGCCTCGGCTTTCCGCCGCTACTGCGGGACCCCGGGGGCCCGCAGAGCGGCGATCGGGGTACCGTTGTGTCCCTCAGGATACAGCCGTTCCCCGATGGGGGTATTGAAGCGGCGGCGGCGGCAGGTGGTGGAGCATCGGTAACGGCGGATGCAGAGCGGCATTGGGAAGCGTGTATTAGGCAGGTTCCGGCGGAAGAGGAGTGATCAGGGCGGTGATCGGGGCTGAGGCTTTTCCCCTGGATACAGCTCAGCCCCGATCACTGTAGCCAATGGCATGGCTCTGCATCACATGACCGGCTGTGTCAATCACAGTAATGTAAACAAACACACACAGTCAGACAGTAACTGCTGTTGCTGGGCTCTTCTCCTCACACACCGATCCAGTGTGAGGAGAAGAGATCAGCTAACAGTGAGTTACTAATTACATGTACTACTGTGCCCAGATCGTCCCTCCTAAATAAAGAGTACCTGTCACCTCAGTACCGATCACCTCAGTACTTGTCACCTCAGAGTACCTGTCACCTCAGAGTACCTGTCACCTCAAAAAGTACTTGTCATCTCAAAGTACCTGTCCATCAGGAGTACCCGCCACCTCATCACCTGCCACCAGAGTACCCGCCACCTCATCACCTGCCACCAGAGTACCCGCCACCTCATCACCTGCCACCAGAGTACCCGCCACCTCATCACCTGCCACCAGAGTACCCGCCACCTCATCATCTGCCACCAGAGTACCCGCCACCTCATCACTTGCCACCAGAGTACATACAGCCAGTCAGCCACTATGTCCAGAAAGATGTACACCCCAGAAGAGGCATACCAGATACTGAGTCTGACCGATGAGAGCAACGGGGAGCTCTCACCGATCAGTTCAGATTCTGGTTCTGATTCGGAATATGAGCCCCCTGAAGGCAGCACATCAGGATCCGAATCAGAGGAGGAAGTAGTCCATCCAAAAAGACGACGGTCTGAAAACCAGGCAGCTACCAGCAGTGCCAGCGGCGGTAGACCCCAGGAGGAGGGGCCCAGTACAAGCGCTGCTAGACCCCAGGAGGAAAGGCCCAGCACAAGTGGACGCCAAAGAAGTAGGGCCCAAACCCATCTTCCAGATTCCTTGGCAAACCCATTGTGGCTCCCTTCTACCACAGGGTAAGCCACGATCCCCCCTTTTACAGCACAGCCGGGTGTGCAGGTCAACACTGCAGGATTTTCACAAATGGACTTTTTTAATTTATTTTTCCCGAACGATTTGATTCAAGGCATCGTGGACCAAACTAATCTGTTTGCCAAACAATTTATTGCAACCAACCCCAGCTCCAGCTATGCCCGCCCTTTTGAGTGGAGACCGCTAACAGTAGTGGAGCTAAAATTGTTTTTAGGCCTAACCCTGAACATGGGGCTTACAAAAAAAATGAAATTCATAAGTATTGGTCGACCAAACCCATCCACCATATGCCAATTTTTTCATTCGCCATGTCCAGGACCCGATACGAAATCATAATGCGCTTCTTGCATTTCAATGACAACTCACAGTGCCCCCCCCGAAATCACACAAACTTTGACAAATTATATAAAGTTCGCCCCCAATTAATTTTTTTTCCCAGAAGTTTGCCGAAGTTTATGTCCCTGAAAAAAATATATCTGTGGACGAATCCCTGGTGCATTTCACAGGCCGGCTGGGAATCAAACAATATATCCCCAGTAAGAGGGCGAGGTATGGCTTGAAGCTTAACAAGCTTTGTGAAAGTGCCACCGGTTATGTGTACGCATTCCGCGTGTACGAAGGGAAAGATTCCCAGCTCCAGCCCCCTGAGTGTCCCTCGTACATGGGAATAAGTGGGAAAATTGTTTGGGAGTTGGCATTCCCACTCCTCCAAAAGGGGTACCATATTTATATGGATAAAATATTATACGAGTTTGCCCCTTCTCCGCCACCTATATCTCAAACAAACTTTGGCCTGTGGTACAACTATAAAAAAACGAAAGGGCTTCCCACAGCGTCTTGTCACCACAAACATTCCAAGGGGGGAATCGACAAGCTTGAGGAACGAAGAAGTGTTGGCTGTGAAGTGGAGGGATAGAAAAGACGTGTACGTCATGTCCACCATCCACGATGACACCTCGGTGGAACTTCACAGAAGACTTTCATTTGGCCCTTTTAAATTCTTTCATAATCTACCAAAAATCCACAGAAACACCCACCACCTACATAAAGTTTATTGAAGACATTGTCACTGCCCTGATTTATCAGCAAGTATCCCCCCCAGAAAGCATTCGCTCAGATTCTGTCAGCAGACTACATGAGCGCCATTTCCCAGACCATATTCCACCAACAGGATCCGGAAGACGACGCCAAAAAAAATGTCGGGTGTGCACCAAAAGAGGAATTAGGAAAGATACCAGCTTCCATTGTACCGACTGTCCCTCCCAACCTGGCCTTTGCATCGGAGAATGCTTCAGGCGATATCACACTCTGGAAAATTATTAGTCCATATTTCTAATACTGCCATTTCCCCGTTTTTAATTTCTGTCCTGAATATTTCCCTTCCTCAACCAACCATATTATTGCCTTCCATGTGAACCGACCCTGGCCTGTTTCTCGACTATGCCTCTGCCTACCGTCTGCATTGTTTTTCCGCCATGTTTATGCCTTTCACGTGAACTGACCCTGGACTGTATCGACTATGCCTCTGCCTACCGTCTATTTGTTTAAAGGACGTAAAAGTGTGGGCAGACACCAAGACTTTATAGGCACAATAAGGATACTTATATCATAAAAAGTCTGATTTTATTTCAAAAATATTGTATTAAAAACAGGGAAAGACAAAAATAGGATAAAAACTAAGTGTAATATATACTGTTTACAGAGCCTTTAAGCTTTTTACAGAATCTTGGCTACCATCATCACACGGCATTTGATTCAACGATATGTATTGTAACTATATAGATCAATAAGTTATTTGTGTTTCTTACTGATCCAGTAGTTCTGTTGCCTCTTGATTTACCATGTATGGAGTGCATATTCTGTAAACAGTATATATTACACTTAGTTTTTATCCTATTTTTGTCTTTCCCTGTTTTTAATACAATATATTTGAAATAAAATCAGACTTTTTATGATATAAGTATCCTTATTGTGCCTATAAAGTCTTGGTGTCTGCCCACACTTTTACGTCCTTTAAACAAATTATATTAGACGTGGCACACAAACGTACTTTGTATCCGCATGACCACTATGCGATGATACATCCCATAACTATTTACCGTCTATTTCTGCCTTTTACCTGCACTGACCTCGGCCTGTTGACCATGTTTTTGCCTGCCCCTTGGATTGACATTTCACCCTGCTACACAGGGGTCTCACATATGTGAGGGGCTCCAGAATAGTGTTCGGAGTTCAGAAAACCAGTTTTTGGTTTTCTGTGTTCCCATAACAGGGTCTGGTTGCCTGGAGGCTTCAAAGCGATTTGGGTGGGAGAAGCCTCTACCCCTGTCCCCATTCTTTCCTGATCAATGCCCTAAGCTTGATGGTACTGCCTGCTCCCTGGACAAATACTCTGGCTGTGCTGACCATACCTGTGCCTGCTGCATGTACTAACTATGGACAGTATTCCTGCCTGCTGCATGGACGATCCTTTGATCCTTTTGCTGCTGCTGACCACATCCCTGCCTGCTATCTGGACTAATGCTTTGGCTGTGCTGACATCTCTACCTGTACTGACTATTCCTGCCTGCTGCCTCTTTTGCTGTCGCTGTCCACGTTCCTGCCTGCTGCCTGGACCGATGCTCTTCTCTGTGGACCACTGCACTACTAAAACTGCAGGTAATATTTTCTTTACCCTTTACTCAGCAGAATGTATTTTGGTTTGTAATTGGTATGTACAGTACATGCTATGTGTTAGAAATATAAAGGGCCTTCAACAATGTGATAGGTTGGCAGGAATTTGTGTGTAATGTATGCTCCTAGAACAACTGACAGTGCTACTTGGATGTTGGGCCTCTGTATGTGGCCAGACTATGTAAAAGTCTCACACATGTGGTATCGCCATACTCAGGAGGAGTAGCAGAATGTATTTTGGGGTGTCATTTTTGCTATGTACATGCTATGTGTTGGAAATATCTTATGAATGGACAACTTTGTGTAAAAAAAATGCGTTTTCATTTTTTTCCCACAGTTTCCAAAAACTTCGGGAAAAAAATGAACCATTCAAAAGACTAATTATGCCTCATAGATTATACGTTGGGGTGTTAGCTTTTCAAAATGGGGTCATTTTGTGGGCGTTTCCTTTGTCCTGGTGCTCCACGGCCTTCAAAATTGTAATAGGTGGTTGAGAAATGAGATGTGTAATTTATGCTCCTAGAATGCCTGGAGCTGCTACTTCAATGTTGGGCCTCTGTATGTGGCCAGGCTGTGTAAAAGTCTCACACATTTGGTATCGCCACACTCAGGAGGAGTAGCAGAATGTATTTTGGGGTGTCATTTTTGCTATGTACATGCTATGTGTTGGAAATATCTTATGAATGGACAACTTTGTGTAAAAAAATGCGTTTTCATTTTTTTTTCACAGTTTCCAAAAACTTCGGGAAAAGAATGAACCATTCAAAAGATTAATTATGCCTCATAGATTATACGTTGGGGTGTTAGCTTTCCAAAATGGGGTCATTTTGTGGGCGTTTCCGTTGTCCTGGTGCTCCAGGGCCTTCAAAATTGTAATAGGTGGTTGAGAAATGAGATGTGTAATTTATGCTCCTAGAATGCCTGGAGCTGCTACTTCAATGTTGGGCCTCTGTATGTGGCCAGGCTGTGTAAAAGTCTCACACATTTGGTATCGCCACACTCAGGAGGAGTAGCAGAATGTATTTTGGGGTGTCATTTTTGCTATGTACATGCTATGTGTTGGAAATATCTTATGAATGGACAACTTTGTGTAAAAAAAATGCGTTTTCATTTTTTTTCCACAGTTTCCAAAAACTTCGGGAAAAAAATGAACCATTCAAAAGACTAATTATGCCTCATAGATTATACGTTGGGGTGTTAGCTTTCCAAAATGGGGTCATTTTGTGGGCGTTTCCGTTGTCCTGGTGCTCCAGGGCCTTCAAAATTGTAATAGGTGGTTGAGAAATGAGATGTGTAATTTATGCTCCTAGAATGCCTGGAGCTGCTACTTCAATGTTGGGCCTCTGTATGTGGCCAGGCTGTGTAAAAGTCTCACACATTTGGTATCGCCACACTCAGGAGGAGTAGCAGAATGTATTTTGGGGTGTCATTTTTGCTATGTACATGCTATGTGTTGGAAATATCTTATGAATGGACAACTTTGTGTAAAAAAAATGCGTTTTCATTTTTTTTCCACAGTTTCCAAAAACTTCAGGAAAAAAATGAACCATTCAAAAGACTAATTATGCCTCATAGATTATACGTTGGGGTGTTAGCTTTCCAAAATGGGGTCATTTTGTGGGCATTTCCATTGTCCTGGTGCTCCAGGGCCTTCAAAATTGTAATAGGTGGTTGAGAAATGAGATGTGTAATTTATGCTCCTAGAATGCCTGGAGCTGCTACTTCAATGTTGGGCCTCTGTATGTGGCCAGGCTGTGTAAAAGTCTCACACATTTGGTATCGCCACACTCAGGAGGAGTAGCAGAATGTATTTTGGGGTGTCATTTTTGCTATGTACATGCTATGTTTTGGAAATATCTTATGAATGAACAACTTTGTTTAAAAAAAATGCGTTTTCATTTTTTTTCCACAGTTTCCAAAAACTTCGGGAAAAAAATGAACCATTCAAAAGACTAATTATGCCTCATAGATTATACGTTGGGGTGTTAGCTTTCCAAAATGGGGTCATTTTGTGGGCGTTTCCGTTGTCCTGGTGCTCCAGGGCCTTCAAAATTGTAATAGGTGGTTGAGAAATGAGATGTGTAATTTATGCTCCTAGAATGCCTGGAGCTGCTACTTCAATGTTGGGCCTCTGTATGTGGCCAGGCTGTGTAAAAGTCTCACACATTTGGTATCGCCACACTCAGGAGGAGTAGCAGAATGTATTTTGGGGTGTCATTTTTGCTATGTACATGCTATGTGTTGGAAATATCTTATGAATGGACAACTTTGTGTAAAAAAAATGCGTTTTCATTTTTTTTCCACAGTTTCCAAAAACTTCGGGAAAAAAATGAACCATTCAAAAGACTAATTATGCCTCATAGATTATACGTTGGGGTGTTAGCTTTCCAAAATGGGGTCATTTTGTGGGCGTTTCCGTTGTCCTGGTGCTCCAGGGCCTTCAAAATTGTAATAGGTGGTTGAGAAATGAGATGTGTAATTTATGCTCCTAGAATGCCTGGAGCTGCTACTTCAATGTTGGGCCTCTGTATGTGGCCAGGCTGTGTAAAAGTCTCACACATTTGGTATCGCCACACTCAGGAGGAGTAGCAGAATGTATTTTGGGGTGTCATTTTCGCTATGTACATGCTATGTGTTGGAAATATCTTATGAATGGACAAATTTGTGTAAAAAAATGCGTTTTCATTTTTTTCCACAGTTTCCAAAAAATTCGGGAAAAAAATGAACCATTCAAAAGACTAATTATGCCTCATAGATTATACGTTGGGGTGTTAGCTTTCCAAAATGGGGTCATTTTGTGGGCGTTTCCGTTGTCCTGGTGATCCAGGGCCTTCAAAATTGTAATAGGTGGTTGAGAAATGAGATGTGTAATTTATGCTCCTAGAATGCCTGGAGCTGCTACTTCAATGTTGGGCCTCTGTATGTGGCCAGGCTGTGTAAAAGTCTCACACATTTGGTATCGCCACACTCAGGAGGAGTAGCAGAATGTATTTTGGGGTGTCATTTTTGCTATGTACATGCTATGTGTTGGAAATATCTTATGAATGGACAACTTTGTGTAAAAAAAATGCGTTTTCATTTTTTTTCCACAGTTTCCAAAAACTTTGGGAAAAAAATGAACCATTCAAAAGACTAATTATGCCTCATAGATTATACGTTGGGGTGTTAGCTTTCCAAAATGGGGTCATTTTGTGGGCGTTTCCGTTGTCCTGGTGCTCCAGGGCCTTCAAAATTGTAATAGGTGGTTGAGAAATGAGATGTGTAATTTATGCTCCTAGAATGCCTGGAGCTGCTACTTCAATGTTGGGCCTCTGTATGTGGCCAGGCTGTGTAAAAGTCTCACACGTTTGGTATCGCCACACTCAGGAGGAGTAGCAGAATGTATTTTGGGGTGTCATTTTTGCTATGTACATGCTATGTGTTGGAAATATCTTATGAATGGACAACTTTGTGTAAAAAAAATGCGTTTTCATTTTTTTTCCACAGTTTCCAAAAACTTCGGGAAAAAAATGAACCATTCAAAAGACTAATTATGCCTCATAGATTATACGTTGGGGTGTTAGCTTTCCAAAATGGGGTCATTTTGTGGGCGTTTCCGTTGTCCTGGTGATCCAGGGCCTTCAAAATTGTAATAGGTGGTTGAGAAATGAGATGTGTAATTTATGCTCCTAGAATGACTGGAGCTGCTACTTCAATGTTGGGCCTCTGTATGTGGCCAGGCTGTGTAAAAGTCTCACACATTTGGTATCGCCACACTCAGGAGGAGTAGCAGAATGAATTTTGGGGTGTCATTTTTGCTATGTACATGCTATGTGTTGGAAATATCTTATGAATGGACAACTTTGTGTAAAAAAAATGCGTTTTCATTTTTTTTCCACAGTTTCCAAAAGCTTTGGGAAAAAAATGAACCATTCAAAAGACTAATTATGCCTCATAGATTATACGTTGGGGTGTTAGCTTTCCAAAATGGGGTCATTTTGTGGGCGTTTCCATTGTCCTGGTGCTCCAGGGCCTTCAAAATTGTAATAGGTGGTTGAGAAATGAGATGTGTAATTTATGCTCCTAGAATGCCTGAAGCTGCTACTTCAATGTTGGGCCTCTGTATGTGGCCAGGCTGTGTAAAAGTCTCACACATTTGGTATCGCCACACTCAGGAGGAGTAGCAGAATGTATTTTGGGGTGTCATTTTTGCTATGTACATGCTATGTGTTGGAAATATCTTATGAATGGACAACTTTGTGTAAAAAAATGCGTTTTCATTTTTTTTCCACAGTTTCCAAAAACTTCGGGAAAAAAATGAACCATTCAAAAGACTAATTATGCCTCATAGATTATACGTTGGGGTGTTAGCTTTCCAAAATGGGGTCATTTTGTGGGCGTTTCCGTTGTCCTGGTGATCCAGGGCCTTCAAAATTGTAATAGGTGGTTGAGAAATGAGATGTGTAATTTATGCTCCTAGAATGCCTGGAGCTGCTACTTCAATGTTGGGCCTCTGTATGTGGCCAGGCTGTGTAAAAGTCTCACACATTTGGTATCGCCACACTCAGGAGGAGTAGCAGAATGTATTTTGGGGTGTCATTTTTGCTATGTACATGCTATGTGTTGGAAATATCTTATGAATGGACAACTTTGTGTAAAAAAAATGCGTTTTCATTTTTTTTCCACAGTTTCCAAAAACTTCGGGAAAAAAATGAACCATTCAAAAGACTAATTATGCCTCATAGATTATACGTTGGGGTGTTAGCTTTCCAAAATGGGGTCATTTTGTGGGCGTTTCCGTTGTCCTGGTGCTCCAGGGCCTTCAAAATTGTAATAGGTGGTTGAGAAATGAGATGTGTAATTTATGCTCCTAGAATGCCTGGAGCTGCTACTTCAATGTTGGGCCTCTGTATGTGGCCAGGCTGTGTAAAAGTCTCACACATTTGGTATCGCCACACTCAGGAGGAGTAGCAGAATGTATTTTGGGGTGTCATTTTCGCTATGTACATGCTATGTGTTGGAAATATCTTATAAATGGACAACTTTGTGTAAAAAAAAGCGTTTTAATTTTTTTTCCACAGTTTCCAAAAACTTCGGGAAAAAAATGAACCATTCAAAAGACTAATTATGCCTCATAGATTATACGTTGGGGTGTTAGCTTTCCAAAATGGGGTCATTTTGTGGGCGTTTCTGTTGTCCTGGTGCTCCACGGCCTTCAAAATTGTAATAGGTGGTTGAGAAATGAGATGTGTAATTTATGCTCCTAGAATGCCTGGAGCTGCTACTTCAATGTTGGGCCTCTGTATGTGGCCAGGCTGTGTAAAAGTCTCACACATTTGGTATCGCCACACTCAGGAGGAGTAGCAGAATGTATTTTGGGGTGTCATTTTTGCTATGTACATGCTATGTGTTGGAAATATCTTATGAATGGACAACTTTGTGTAAAAAAAATGCGTTTTCATTTTTTTTCCACAGTTTCCAAAAAACTTTGGGAAAAAAATGAACCATTCAAAAGACTAATTATGCCTCATAGATTATACGTTGGGGTGTCAGCTTTCCAAAATGGGGTCATTTTGTGGGCGTTTCCGTTGTCCTGGTGCTCCAGGGCCTTCAAAATTGTAATAGGTGGTTGAGAAATGAGATGTGTAATTTATGCTCCTAGAATGCCTGGAGCTGCTACTTCAATGTTGGGCCTCTGTATGTGGCCAGGCTGTGTAAAAGTCTCACACATTTGGTATCGCCACACTCAGGAGGAGTAGCAGAATGTATTTTGGTGTGTCATTTTTGCTATGTACATGCTATGTGTTGGAAATATCTTATGAATGGACAACTTTGTGTAAAAAAAATGCGTTTTCATTTTTTTTCCACAGTTTCCAAAAACTTCGGGAAAAAAATGAACCATTCAAAAGACTAATTATGCCTCATAGATTATACGTTGGGGTGTTAGCTTTCCAAAATGGGGTCATTTTGTGGGCGTTTCTGTTGTCCTGGTGCTCCACGGCCTTCAAAATTGTAATAGGTGTTTGAGAAATGAGATGTGTAATTTATGCTCCTAGAATGCCTGGAGCTGCTACTTCAATGTTGGGCCTCTGTATGTGGCCAGGCTGTGTAAAAGTCTCACACATTTGGTATCGCCACACTCAGGAGGAGTAGCAGAATGTATTTTGGGGTGTCATTTTTGCTATGTACATGCTATGTTTTGGAAATATCTTATGAATGAACAACTTTGTTTAAAAAAAATGCGTTTTCATTTTTTTTCCACAGTTTCCAAAAACTTCGGGAAAAAAATGAACCATTCAAAAGACTAATTATGCCTCATAGATTATACGTTGGGGTGTTAGCTTTCCAAAATGGGGTCATTTTGTGGGCGTTTCCGTTGTCCTGGTGCTCCAGGGCCTTCAAAATTGTAATAGGTGGTTGAGAAATGAGATGTGTAATTTATGCTCCTAGAATGCCTGGAGCTGCTACTTCAATGTTGGGCCTCTGTATGTGGCCAGGCTGTGTAAAAGTCTCACACATTTGGTATCGCCACACTCAGGAGGAGTAGCAGAATGTATTTTGGGGTGTCATTTTTGCTATGTACATGCTATGTGTTGGAAATATCTTATGAATGGACAACTTTGTGTAAAAAAAATGCGTTTTCATTTTTTTTCCACAGTTTCCAAAAACTTCGGGAAAAAAATGAACCATTCAAAAGACTAATTATGCCTCATAGATTATACGTTGGGGTGTTAGCTTTCCAAAATGGGGTCATTTTGTGGGCGTTTCCGTTGTCCTGGTGCTCCAGGGCCTTCAAAATTGTAATAGGTGGTTGAGAAAGGAGATGTGTAATTTATGCTCCTAGAATGCCTGGAGCTGCTACTTCAATGTTGGGCCTCTGTATGTGGCCAGGCTGTGTAAAAGTCTCACACATTTGGTATCGCCACACTCAGGAGGAGTAGCAGAATGTATTTTGGGGTGTCATTTTCGCTATGTACATGCTATGTGTTGGAAATATCTTATGAATGGACAAATTTGTGTAAAAAAATGCGTTTTCATTTTTTTCCACAGTTTCCAAAAAATTCGGGAAAAAAATGAACCATTCAAAAGACTAATTATGCCTCATAGATTATACGTTGGGGTGTTAGCTTTCCAAAATGGGGTCATTTTGTGGGCGTTTCCGTTGTCCTGGTGATCCAGGGCCTTCAAAATTGTAATAGGTGGTTGAGAAATGAGATGTGTAATTTATGCTCCTAGAATGCCTGGAGCTGCTACTTCAATGTTGGGCCTCTGTATGTGGCCAGGCTGTGTAAAAGTCTCACACATTTGGTATCGCCACACTCAGGAGGAGTAGCAGAATGTATTTTGGGGTGTCATTTTTGCTATGTACATGCTATGTGTTGGAAATATCTTATGAATGGACAACTTTGTGTAAAAAAAATGCGTTTTCATTTTTTTTCCACAGTTTCCAAAAACTTTGGGAAAAAAATGAACCATTCAAAAGACTAATTATGCCTCATAGATTATACGTTGGGGTGTTAGCTTTCCAAAATGGGGTCATTTTGTGGGCGTTTCCGTTGTCCTGGTGCTCCAGGGCCTTCAAAATTGTAATAGGTGGTTGAGAAATGAGATGTGTAATTTATGCTCCTAGAATGCCTGGAGCTGCTACTTCAATGTTGGGCCTCTGTATGTGGCCAGGCTGTGTAAAAGTCTCACACATTTGGTATCGCCACACTCAGGAGGAGTAGCAGAATGTATTTTGGGGTGTCATTTTTGCTATGTACATGCTATGTGTTGGAAATATCTTATGAATGGACAACTTTGTGTAAAAAAAATGCGTTTTCATTTTTTTTCCACAGTTTCCAAAAACTTCGGGAAAAAAATGAACCATTCAAAAGACTAATTATGCCTCATAGATTATACGTTGGGGTGTTAGCTTTCCAAAATGGGGTCATTTTGTGGGCGTTTCCGTTGTCCTGGTGATCCAGGGCCTTCAAAATTGTAATAGGTGGTTGAGAAATGAGATGTGTAATTTATGCTCCTAGAATGACTGGAGCTGCTACTTCAATGTTGGGCCTCTGTATGTGGCCAGGCTGTGTAAAAGTCTCACACATTTGGTATCGCCACACTCAGGAGGAGTAGCAGAATGTATTTTGGGGTGTCATTTTTGCTATGTACATGCTATGTGTTGGAAATATCTTATGAATGGACAACTTTGTGTAAAAAAAATGCGTTTTCATTTTTTTTCCACAGTTTCCAAAAACTTTGGGAAAAAAATGAACCATTCAAAAGACTAATTATGCCTCATAGATTATACGTTGGGGTGTTAGCTTTCCAAAATGGGGTCATTTTGTGGGCGTTTCCATTGTCCTGGTGCTCCAGGGCCTTCAAAATTGTAATAGGTGGTTGAGAAATGAGATGTGTAATTTATGCTCCTAGAATGCCTGAAGCTGCTACTTCAATGTTGGGCCTCTGTATGTGGCCAGGCTGTGTAAAAGTCTCACACATTTGGTATCGCCACACTCAGGACGAGTAGCAGAATGTATTTTGGGGTGTCATTTTTGCTATGTACATGCTATGTGTTGGAAATATCTTATGAATGGACAACTTTGTGTAAAAAAATGCGTTTTCATTTTTTTTCCACAGTTTCCAAAAACTTCGGGAAAAAAATGAACCATTCAAAAGACTAATTATGCCTCATAGATTATACGTTGGGGTGTTAGCTTTCCAAAATGGGGTCATTTTGTGGGCGTTTCCGTTGTCCTGGTGATCCAGGGCCTTCAAAATTGTAATAGGTGGTTGAGAAATGAGATGTGTAATTTATGCTCCTAGAATGCCTGGAGCTGCTACTTCAATGTTGGGCCTCTGTATGTGGCCAGGCTGTGTAAAAGTCTCACACATTTGGTATCGCCACACTCAGGAGGAGTAGCAGAATGTATTTTGGGGTGTCATTTTTGCTATGTACATGCTATGTGTTGGAAATATCTTATGAATGGACAACTTTGTGTAAAAAAAATGCGTTTTCATTTTTTTTCCACAGTTTCCAAAAACTTCGGGAAAAAAATGAACCATTCAAAAGACTAATTATGCCTCATAGATTATACGTTGGGGTGTTAGCTTTCCAAAATGGGGTCATTTTGTGGGCGTTTCCGTTGTCCTGGTGCTCCAGGGCCTTCAAAATTGTAATAGGTGGTTGAGAAATGAGATGTGTAATTTATGCTCCTAGAATGCCTGGAGCTGCTACTTCAATGTTGGGCCTCTGTATGTGGCCAGGCTGTGTAAAAGTCTCACACATTTGGTATCGCCACACTCAGGAGGAGTAGCAGAATGTATTTTGGGGTGTCATTTTTGCTATGTACATGCTATGTGTTGGAAATATCTTATGAATGGACAACTTTGTGTAAAAAAAAGCGTTTTAATTTTTTTTCCACAGTTTCCAAAAACTTCGGGAAAAAAATGAACCATTCAAAAGACTAATTATGCCTCATAGATTATACGTTGGGGTGTTAGCTTTCCAAAATGGGGTCATTTTGTGGGCGTTTCTGTTGTCCTGGTGCTCCACGGCCTTCAAAATTGTAATAGGTGGTTGAGAAATGAGATGTGTAATTTATGCTCCTAGAATGCCTGGAGCTGCTACTTCAATGTTGGGCCTCTGTATGTGGCCAGGCTGTGTAAAAGTCTCACACATTTGGTATCGCCACACTCAGGAGGAGTAGCAGAATGTATTTTGGGGTGTCATTTTTGCTATGTACATGCTATGTGTTGGAAATATCTTATGAATGGACAACTTTGTGTAAAAAAAATGCGTTTTCATTTTTTTTCCACAGTTTCCAAAAACTTCGGGAAAAAAATGAACCATTCAAAAGACTAATTATGCCTCATAGATTATACGTTGGGGTGTTAGCTTTCCAAAATGGGGTCATTTTGTGGGCGTTTCCGTTGTCCTGGTGCTCCAGGGCCTTCAAAATTGTAATAGGTGGTTGAGAAATGAGATGTGTAATTTATGCTCCTAGAATGCCTGGAGCTGCTACTTCAATGTTGGGCCTCTGTATGTGGCCAGGCTGTGTAAAAGTCTCACACATTTGGTATCGCCACACTCAGGAGGAGTAGCAGAATGTATTTTGGGGTGTCATTTTTGCTATGTACATGCTATGTGTTGGAAATATCTTATGAATGGACAACTTTGTGTAAAAAAAATGCGTTTTCATTTTTTTTCCACAGTTTCCAAAAACTTCGGGAAAAAAATGAACCATTCAAAAGACTAATTATGCCTCATAGATTATACGTTGGGGTGTTAGCTTTCCAAAATGGGGTCATTTTGTGGGCGTTTCCGTTGTCCTGGTGCTCCAGGGCCTTCAAAATTGTAATAGGTGGTTGAGAAATGAGATGTGTAATTTATGCTCCTAGAATGCCTGGAGCTGCTACTTCAATGTTGGGCCTCTGTATGTGGCCAGGCTGTGTAAAAGTCTCACACATTTGGTATCGCCACACTCAGGAGGAGTAGCAGAATGTATTTTGGGGTGTCATTTTTGCTATGTACATGCTATGTGTTGGAAATATCTTATGAATGGACAACTTTGTGTAAAAAAAAGCGTTTTAATTTTTTTTCCACAGTTTCCAAAAACTTCGGGAAAAAAATGAACCATTCAAAAGACTAATTATGCCTCATAGATTATACGTTGGGGTGTTAGCTTTCCAAAATGGGGTCATTTTGTGGGCGTTTCTGTTGTCCTGGTGCTCCACGGCCTTCAAAATTGTAATAGGTGGTTGAGAAATGAGATGTGTAATTTATGCTCCTAGAATGCCTGGAGCTGCTACTTCAATGTTGGGCCTCTGTATGTGGCCAGGCTGTGTAAAAGTCTCACACATTTGGTATCGCCACACTCAGGAGGAGTAGCAGAATGTATTTTGGGGTGTCATTTTTGCTATGTACATGCTATGTGTTGGAAATATCTTATGAATGGACAACTTTGTGTAAAAAAAATGCGTTTTCATTTTTTTTCCACAGTTTCCAAAAACTTCGGGAAAAAAATGAACCATTCAAAAGACTAATTATGCCTCATAGATTATACGTTGGGGTGTTAGCTTTCCAAAATGGGGTCATTTTGTGGGCGTTTCCGTTGTCCTGGTGCTCCAGGGCCTTCAAAATTGTAATAGGTGGTTGAGAAATGAGATGTGTAATTTATGCTCCTAGAATGCCTGGAGCTGCTACTTCAATGTTGGGCCTCTGTATGTGGCCAGGCTGTGTAAAAGTCTCACACATTTGGTATCGCCACACTCAGGAGGAGTAGCAGAATGTATTTTGGGGTGTCATTTTTGCTATGTACATGCTATGTGTTGTAAATATCTTATGAATGGACAACTTTGTGTAAAAAAAATGCGTTTTCATTTTTTTTCCACAGTTTCCAAAAACTTCGGGAAAAAAATGAACCATTCAAAAGACTAATTATGCCTCATAGATTATACGTTGGGGTGTTAGCTTTCCAAAATGGGGTCATTTTGTGGGCGTTTCCGTTGTCCTGGTGCTCCGGGGCCTTCAAAATTGTAATAGGTGGTTGAGAAATGAGATGTGTAATTTATGCTCCTAGAATGCCTGGAGCTGCTACTTCAATGTTGGGCCTCTGTATGTGGCCAGGTTGTGTAAAAGTCTCACACATTTGGTATCGCCACACTCAGGAGGAGTAGCAAAATGTATTTTGGGGTGTCATTTTTGCTATGTACATGCTATGTGTTGGAAATATCTTATGAATGGACAAATTTGTGTAAAAAAATGCGTTTTCATTTTTTTCCACAGTTTCCAAAAACTTCGGGAAAAAAATGAACCATTCAAAAGACTAATTATGACTCATAGATTATACGTTGGGGTGTTAGCTTTCCAAAATGGGGTCATTTTGTGGGCGTTTCCGTTGTCCTGGTGATCCAGGGCCTTCAAAATTGTAATAGGTGGTTGAGAAATGAGATGTGTAATTTATGCTCCTAGAATGCCTGGAGCTGCTACTTCAATGTTGGGCCTCTGTATGTGGCCAGGCTGTGTAAAAGTCTCACACATTTGGTATCGCCACACTCAGGAGGAGTAGCAGAATGTATTTTGGGGTGTCATTTTTGCTATGTACATGCTATGTGTTGGAAATATCTTATGAATGGACAACTTTGTGTAAAAAAAATGCGTTTTCATTTTTTTTCCACAGTTTCCAAAAACTTCGGGAAAAAAATGAACCATTCAAAAGACTAATTATGCCTCATAGATTATATGTTGGGGTGTTAGCTTTCCAAAATGGGGTCATTTTGTGGGCGTTTCCGTTGTCCTGGTGCTCCAGGGCCTTCAAAATTGTAATAGGTGGTTGAGAAATGAGATGTGTAATTTATGCTCCTAGAATGCCTGGAGCTGCTACTTCAATGTTGGGCCTCTGTATGTGGCCAGGCTGTGTAAAAGTCTCACACATTTGGTATCGCCACACTCAGGAGGTGTAGCAGAATGTATTTTGGGGTGTCATTTTTGCTATGTACATGCTATGTGTTGGAAATATCTTATGAATGGACAACTTTGTGTAAAAAAAATGCGTTTTCATTTTTTTTCCACAGTTTCCAAAAACTTCGGGAAAAAAATGAACCATTCAAAAGACTAATTATGCCTCATAGATTATACGTTGGGGTGTTAGCTTTCCAAAATGGGGTCATTTTGTGGGCGTTTCTGTTGTCCTGGTGCTCCACGGCCTTCAAAATTGTAATAGGTGATTGAGAAATGAGATGTGTAATTTATGCTCCTAGAATGCCTGGAGCTGCTACTTCAATGTTGGGCCTCTGTATGTGGCCAGGCTGTGTAAAAGTCTCACACATTTGGTATCGCCACACTCAGGAGGAGTAGCAGAATGTATTTTGGGGTGTCATTTTTGCTATGTACATGCTATGTTTTGGAAATATCTTATGAATGAACAACTTTGTTTAAAAAAAATGCGTTTTCATTTTTTTTCCACAGTTTCCAAAAACTTCGGGAAAAAAATGAACCATTCAAAAGACTAATTATGCCTCATAGATTATACGTTGGGGTGTTAGCTTTCCAAAATGGGGTCATTTTGTGGGCGTTTCCGTTGTCCTGGTGCTCCAGGGCCTTCAAAATTGTAATAGGTGGTTGAGAAATGAGATGTGTAATTTATGCTCCTAGAATGCCTGGAGCTGCTACTTCAATGTTGGGCCTCTGTATGTGGCCAGGCTGTGTAAAAGTCTCACACATTTGGTATCGCCACACTCAGGAGGAGTAGCAGAATGTATTTTGGGGTGTCATTTTTGCTATGTACATGCTATGTGTTGGAAATATCTTATGAATGAACAACTTTGTTTAAAAAAAATGCGTTTTCATTTTTTTTCCACAGTTTCCAAAAACTTCGGGAAAAAAATGAACCATTCAAAAGACTAATTATGCCTCATAGATTATACGTTGGGGTGTTAGCTTTCCAAAATAGGGTCATTTTGTGGGCGTTTCCGTTGTCCTGGTGCTCCAGGGCCTTCAAAATTGTAATAGGTGGTTGAAAAATGAGATGTGTAATTTATGCTCCTAGAATGCCTGGAGCTGCTACTTCAATGTTGGGCCTCTGTATGTGGCCAGGCTGTGTAAAAGTCTCACACATTTGGTATCGCCACACTCAGGAGGAGTAGCAGAATGTATTTTGGGGTGTCATTTTTGCTATGTACATGCTATGTGTTGGAAATATCTTATGAATGGACAACTTTGTGTAAAAAAAATGCGTTTTCATTTTTTTTCCACAGTTTCCAAAAACTTCGGGAAAAAAATGAACCATTCAAAAGACTAATTATGCCTCATAGATTATACGTTGGGGTGTTAGCTTTCCAAAATGGGGTCATTTTGTGGGCGTTTCCGTTGTCCTGGTGCTCCAGGGCCTTCAAAATTGTAATAGGTGGTTGAGAAATGAGATGTGTAATTTATGCTCCTAGAATGCCTGGAGCTGCTACTTCAATGTTGGGCCTCTGTATGTGGCCAGGCTGTGTAAAAGTCTCACACATTTGGTATCGCCACACTCAGGAGGAGTAGCAGAATGTATTTTGGGGTGTCATTTTTGCTATGTACATGCTATGTGTTGGAAATATCTTATGAATGGACAACTTTGTGTAAAAAAAATGCATTTTCATTTTTTTTCCACAGTTTCCAAAAACTTCGGGAAAAAAATGAACCATTCAAAAGACTAATTATGCCTCATAGATTATACGTTGGGGTGTTAGCTTTCCAAAATGGGGTCATTTTGTGGGCGTTTCCGTTGTCCTGGTGCTCCAGGGCCTTCAAAATTGTAATAGGTGGTTGAGAAATGAGATGTGTAATTTATGCTCCTAGAATGCCTGGAGCTGCTACTTCAATGTTGGGCCTCTGTATGTGGCCAGGCTGTGTAAAAGTCTCACACATTTGGTATCACCACACTCAGGAGGAGTAGCAGAATGTATTTTGGGGTGTCATTTTTGCTATGTACATGCTATGTGTTGGAAATATCTTATGAATGGACAACTTTGTGTAAAAAAATGCGTTTTCATTTTTTTTCCACAGTTTCCAAAAACTTTGGGAAAAAAATGAACCATTCAAAAGACTAATTATGCCTCATAGATTATACGTTGGGGTGTTAGCTTTCCAAAATGGGGTCATTTTGTGGGCGTTTCCGTTGTCCTGGTGATCCAGGGCCTTCAAAATTGTAATAGGTGGTTGAGAAATGAGATGTGTAATTTATGCTCCTAGAATGCCTGGAGCTGCTACTTCAATGTTGGGCCTCTGTATGTGGCCAGGCTGTGTAAAAGTCTCACACATTTGGTATCGCCACACTCAGGAGGAGTAGCAGAATGTATTTTGGGGTGTCATTTTTGCTATGTACATGCTATGTGTTGGAAATATCTTATGAATGAACAACTTTGTTTAAAAAAAATGCGTTTTCATTTTTTTTCCACAGTTTCCAAAAACTTCGGGAAAAAAATGAACCATTCAAAAGACTAATTATGCCTCATAGATTATACGTTGGGGTGTTAGCTTTCCAAAATAGGGTCATTTTGTGGGCGTTTCCGTTGTCCTGGTGCTCCAGGGCCTTCAAAATTGTAATAGGTGGTTGAAAAATGAGATGTGTAATTTATGCTCCTAGAATGCCTGGAGCTGCTACTTCAATGTTGGGCCTCTGTATGTGGCCAGGCTGTGTAAAAGTCTCACACATTTGGTATCGCCACACTCAGGAGGAGTAGCAGAATGTATTTTGGGGTGTCATTTTTGCTATGTACATGCTATGTGTTGGAAATATCTTATGAATGGACAACTTTGTGTAAAAAAAATGCGTTTTCATTTTTTTTCCACAGTTTCCAAAAACTTCGGGAAAAAAATGAACCATTCAAAAGACTAATTATGCCTCATAGATTATACGTTGGGGTGTTAGCTTTCCAAAATGGGGTCATTTTGTGGGCGTTTCCGTTGTCCTGGTGCTCCAGGGCCTTCAAAATTGTAATAGGTGGTTGAGAAATGAGATGTGTAATTTATGCTCCTAGAATGCCTGGAGCTGCTACTTCAATGTTGGGCCTCTGTATGTGGCCAGGCTGTGTAAAAGTCTCACACATTTGGTATCGCCACACTCAGGAGGAGTAGCAGAATGTATTTTGGGGTGTCATTTTTGCTATGTACATGCTATGTGTTGGAAATATCTTATGAATGGACAACTTTGTGTAAAAAAAATGCGTTTTCATTTTTTTTCCACAGTTTCCAAAAACTTCGGGAAAAAAATGAACCATTCAAAAGACTAATTATGCCTCATAGATTATACGTTGGGGTGTTAGCTTTCCAAAATGGGGTCATTTTGTGGGCGTTTCCGTTGTCCTGGTGCTCCAGGGCCTTCAAAATTGTAATAGGTGGTTGAGAAATGAGATGTGTAATTTATGCTCCTAGAATGCCTGGAGCTGCTACTTCAATGTTGGGCCTCTGTATGTGGCCAGGCTGTGTAAAAGTCTCACACATTTGGTATCACCACACTCAGGAGGAGTAGCAGAATGTATTTTGGGGTGTCATTTTTGCTATGTACATGCTATGTGTTGGAAATATCTTATGAATGGACAACTTTGTGTAAAAAAATGCGTTTTCATTTTTTTTCCACAGTTTCCAAAAACTTTGGGAAAAAAATGAACCATTCAAAAGACTAATTATGCCTCATAGATTATACGTTGGGGTGTTAGCTTTCCAAAATGGGGTCATTTTGTGGGCGTTTCCGTTGTCCTGGTGATCCAGGGCCTTCAAAATTGTAATAGGTGGTTGAGAAATGAGATGTGTAATTTATGCTCCTAGAATGCCTGGAGCTGCTACTTCAATGTTGGGCCTCTGTATGTGGCCAGGCTGTGTAAAAGTCTCACACATTTGGTATCGCCACACTCAGGAGGAGTAGCAGAATGTATTTTGGGGTGTCATTTTTGCTATGTACATGCTATGTGTTGGAAATATCTTATGAATGGACAACTTTGTGTAAAAAAATGCGTTTTCATTTTTTTTCCACAGTTTCCAAAAACTTCGGGAAAAAAATGAACCATTCAAAAGACTAATTATGCCTCATAGATTATACGTTGGGGTGTTAGCTTTCCAAAATGGGGTCATTTTGTGGGCGTTTCCGTTGTCCTGGTGCTCCAGGGCCTTCAAAATTGTAATAGGTGGTTGAAAAATGAGATGTGTAATTTATGCTCCTAGAATGCCTGGAGCTGCTACTTCAATGTTGGGCCTCTGTATGTGGCCAGGCTGTGTAAAAGTCTCACACATTTGGTATCGCCACACTCAGGAGGAGTAGCAAAATGTATTTTGGGGTGTCATTTTTGCTATGTACATGCTATGTGTTGGAAATATCTTATGAATGGACAACTTTGTGTAAAAAAAATGCGTTTTCATTTTTTTTCCACAGTTTCCAAAAACTTTGGGAAAAAAAATGAACCATTCAAAAGACTAATTATGCCTCATAGATTATACGTTGGGGTGTTAGCTTTCCAAAATGGGGTCATTTTGTGGGCGTTTCCGTTGTCCTGGTGCTCCAGGGCCTTCAAAATTGTAATAGGTGGTTGAGAAATGAGATGTGTAATTTATGCTCCTAGAATGCCTGGAGCTGCTACTTCAATGTTGGGCCTCTGTATGTGGCCAGGCTGTGTAAAAGTCTCACACATTTGGTATCGCCACACTCAGGAGGAGTAGCAGAATGTATTTTGGGGTGTCATTTTTGCTATGTACATGCTATGTGTTGGAAATATCTTATGAATGAACAACTTTGTTTAAAAAAAATGCGTTTTCATTTTTTTTCCACAGTTTCCAAAAACTTCGGGAAAAAAATGAACCATTCAAAAGACTAATTATGCCTCATAGATTATACGTTGGGGTGTTAGCTTTCCAAAATGGGGTCATTTTGTGGGCGTTTCTGTTGTCCTGTGCTCCACGGCCTTCAAAATTGTAATAGGTGGTTGAGAAATGAGATGTGTAATTTATGCTCCTAGAATGCCTGGAGCTGCTACTTCAATGTTGGGCCTCTGTATGTGGCCAGGCTGTGTAAAAGTCTCACACATTTGGTATCGCCACACTCAGGAGGAGTAGCAGAATGTATTTTGGGGTGTCATTTTTGCTATGTACATGCTATGTGTTGGAAATATCTTATGAATGGACAACTTTGTGTAAAAAAAATGCGTTTTCATTTTTTTTCCACAGTTTCCAAAAACTTTGGGAAAAAAATGAACCATTCAAAAGACTAATTATGCCTCATAGATTATACGTTGGGGTGTTAGCTTTCCAAAATGGGGTCATTTTGTGGGCGTTTCCATTGTCCTGGTGCTCCAGGGCCTTCAAAATTGTAATAGGTGGTTGAGAAATGAGATGTGTAATTTATGCTCCTAGAATGCCTGGAGCTGCTACTTCAATGTTGGGCCTCTGTATGTGGCCAGGCTGTGTAAAAGTCTCACACATTTGGTATCACCACACTCAGGAGGAGTAGCAGAATGTATTTTGGGGTGTCATTTTTGCTATGTACATGCTATGTGTTGGAAATATCTTATGAATGGACAACTTTGTGTAAAAAAATGCGTTTTCATTTTTTTTCCACAGTTTCCAAAAACTTTGGGAAAAAAATGAACCATTCAAAAGACTAATTATGCCTCATAGATTATACGTTGGGGTGTTAGCTTTCCAAAATGGGGTCATTTTGTGGGCGTTTCCGTTGTCCTGGTGATCCAGGGCCTTCAAAATTGTAATAGGTGGTTGAGAAATGAGATGTGTAATTTATGCTCCTAGAATGCCTGGAGCTGCTACTTCAATGTTGGGCCTCTGTATGTGGCCAGGCTGTGTAAAAGTCTCACACATTTGGTATCGCCACACTCAGGAGGAGTAGCAGAATGTATTTTGGGGTGTCATTTTTGCTATGTACATGCTATGTGTTGGAAATATCTTATGAATGGACAACTTTGTGTAAAAAAATGCGTTTTCATTTTTTTTCCACAGTTTCCAAAAACTTCGGGAAAAAAATGAACCATTCAAAAGACTAATTATGCCTCATAGATTATACGTTGGGGTGTTAGCTTTCCAAAATGGGGTCATTTTGTGGGCGTTTCCGTTGTCCTGGTGCTCCAGGGCCTTCAAAATTGTAATAGGTGGTTGAAAAATGAGATGTGTAATTTATGCTCCTAGAATGCCTGGAGCTGCTACTTCAATGTTGGGCCTCTGTATGTGGCCAGGCTGTGTAAAAGTCTCACACATTTGGTATCGCCACACTCAGGAGGAGTAGCAAAATGTATTTTGGGGTGTCATTTTTGCTATGTACATGCTATGTGTTGGAAATATCTTATGAATGGACAACTTTGTGTAAAAAAAATGCGTTTTCATTTTTTTTCCACAGTTTCCAAAAACTTTGGGAAAAAAAATGAACCATTCAAAAGACTAATTATGCCTCATAGATTATACGTTGGGGTGTTAGCTTTCCAAAATGGGGTCATTTTGTGGGCGTTTCCGTTGTCCTGGTGCTCCAGGGCCTTCAAAATTGTAATAGGTGGTTGAGAAATGAGATGTGTAATTTATGCTCCTAGAATGCCTGGAGCTGCTACTTCAATGTTGGGCCTCTGTATGTGGCCAGGCTGTGTAAAAGTCTCACACATTTGGTATCGCCACACTCAGGAGGAGTAGCAGAATGTATTTTGGGGTGTCATTTTTGCTATGTACATGCTATGTGTTGGAAATATCTTATGAATGAACAACTTTGTTTAAAAAAAATGCGTTTTCATTTTTTTCCACAGTTTCCAAAAACTTCGGGAAAAAAATGAACCATTCAAAAGACTAATTATGCCTCATAGATTATACGTTGGGGTGTTAGCTTTCTAAAATGGGGTCATTTTGTGGGCGTTTCTGTTGTCCTGGTGCTCCACGGCCTTCAAAATTGTAATAGGTGGTTGAGAAATGAGATGTGTAATTTATGCTCCTAGAATGCCTGGAGCTGCTACTTCAATGTTGGGCCTCTGTATGTGGCCAGGCTGTGTAAAAGTCTCACACATTTGGTATCGCCACACTCAGGAGGAGTAGCAGAATGTATTTTGGGGTGTCATTTTTGCTATGTACATGCTATGTGTTGGAAATATCTTATGAATGGACAACTTTGTGTAAAAAAAATGCGTTTTCATTTTTTTTCCACAGTTTCCAAAAACTTTGGGAAAAAAATGAACCATTCAAAAGACTAATTATGCCTCATAGATTATACGTTGGGGTGTTAGCTTTCCAAAATGGGGTCATTTTGTGGGCGTTTCCGTTGTCCTGGTGCTCCAGGGCCTTCAAAATTGTAATAGGTGGTTGAGAAATGAGATGTGTAATTTATGCTCCTAGAATGCCTGGAGCTGCTACTTCAATGTTGGGCCTCTGTATGTGGCCAGGCTGTGTAAAAGTCTCACACATTTGGTATCGCCACACTCAGGAGGAGTAGCAGAATGTATTTTGGGGTGTCATTTTTGCTATGTACATGCTATGTGTTGGAAATATCTTATGAATGAACAACTTTGTTTAAAAAAAATGCGTTTTCATTTTTTTTCCACAGTTTCCAAAAACTTCGGGAAAAAAATGAACCATTCAAAAGACTAATTATGCCTCATAGATTATACGTTGGGGTGTTAGCTTTCCAAAATAGGGTCATTTTGTGGGCGTTTCCGTTGTCCTGGTGCTCCAGGGCCTTCAAAATTGTAATAGGTGGTTGAAAAATGAGATGTGTAATTTATGCTCCTAGAATGCCTGGAGCTGCTACTTCAATGTTGGGCCTCTGTATGTGGCCAGGCTGTGTAAAAGTCTCACACATTTGGTATCGCCACACTCAGGAGGAGTAGCAGAATGTATTTTGGGGTGTCATTTTTGCTATGTACATGCTATGTGTTGGAAATATCTTATGAATGGACAACTTTGTGTAAAAAAAATGCGTTTTCATTTTTTTTCCACAGTTTCCAAAAACTTCGGGAAAAAAATGAACCATTCAAAAGACTAATTATGCCTCATAGATTATACGTTGGGGTGTTAGCTTTCCAAAATGGGGTCATTTTGTGGGCGTTTCCGTTGTCCTGGTGCTCCAGGGCCTTCAAAATTGTAATAGGTGGTTGAGAAATGAGATGTGTAATTTATGCTCCTAGAATGCCTGGAGCTGCTACTTCAATGTTGGGCCTCTGTATGTGGCCAGGCTGTGTAAAAGTCTCACACATTTGGTATCGCCACACTCAGGAGGAGTAGCAGAATGTTTTTTGGGGTGTCATTTTTGGTATGTACATGCTATGTGTTGGAAATATATTATGAATGGACAACTTTGTGTAAAAAAAATGCGTTTTCATTTTTTTTCCACAGTTTCCAAAAACTTCGGGAAAAAAATGAACCATTCAAAAGACTAATTATGCCTCATAGATTATACGTTGGGGTGTTAGCTTTCCAAAATGGGGTCATTTTGTGGGCGTTTCCGTTGTCCTGGTGCTCCAGGGCCTTCAAAATTGTAATAGGTGGTTGAGAAATGAGATGTGTAATTTATGCTCCTAGAATGCCTGGAGCTGCTACTTCAATGTTGGGCCTCTGTATGTGGCCAGGCTGTGTAAAAGTCTCACACATTTGGTATCACCACACTCAGGAGGAGTAGCAGAATGTATTTTGGGGTGTCATTTTTGCTATGTACATGCTATGTGTTGGAAATATCTTATGAATGGACAACTTTGTGTAAAAAAAATGCGTTTTCATTTTTTTTCCACAGTTTCCAAAAACTTTGGGAAAAAAATGAACCATTCAAAAGACTAATTATGCCTCATAGATTATACGTTGGGGTGTTAGCTTTCCAAAATGGGGTCATTTTGTGGGCGTTTCCGTTGTCCTGGTGATCCAGGGCCTTCAAAATTGTAATAGGTAGTTGAGAAATGAGATGTGTAATTTATGCTCCTAGAATGCCTGGAGCTGCTACTTCAATGTTGGGCCTCTGTATGTGGCCAGGCTGTGTAAAAGTCTCACACATTTGGTATCGCCACACTCAGGAGGAGTAGCAGAATGTTTTTTGGGGTGTCATTTTTGGTATGTACATGCTATGTGTTGGAAATATATTATGAATAGACAACTTTGTGTAAAAAAAATGCGTTTTCATTTTTTTTCCACAGTTTCCAAAAACTTCGGGAAAAAAATGAACCATTCAAAAGACTAATTATGCCTCATAGATTATACGTTGGGGTGTTAGCTTTCCAAAATGGGGTCATTTTGTGGGCGTTTCCGTTGTCCTGGTGCTCCAGGGCCTTCAAAATTGTAATAGGTGGTTGAGAAATGAGATGTGTAATTTATGCTCCTAGAATGCCTGGAGCTGCTACTTCAATGTTGGGCCTCTGTATGTGGCCAGGCTGTGTAAAAGTCTCATACATTTGGTATCACCACACTCAGGAGGAGTAGCAGAATGTATTTTGGGGTGTCATTTTTGCTATGTACATGCTATGTGTTGGAAATATCTTATGAATGGACAACTTTGTGTAAAAAAATGCGTTTTCATTTTTTTTCCACAGTTTCCAAAAACTTTGGGAAAAAAATGAACCATTCAAAAGACTAATTATGCCTCATAGATTATACGTTGGGGTGTTAGCTTTCCAAAATGGGGTCATTTTGTGGGCGTTTCCGTTGTCCTGGTGATCCAGGGCCTTCAAAATTGTAATAGGTGGTTGAGAAATGAGATGTGTAATTTATGCTCCTAGAATGCCTGGAGCTGCTACTTCAATGTTGGGCCTCTGTATGTGGCCAGGCTGTGTAAAAGTCTCACACATTTGGTATCGCCACACTCAGGAGGAGTAGCAGAATGTATTTTGGGGTGTCATTTTTGCTATGTACATGCTATGTGTTGGAAATATCTTATGAATGGACAACTTTGTGTAAAAAAATGCGTTTTCATTTTTTTTCCACAGTTTCCAAAAACTTCGGGAAAAAAATGAACCATTCAAAAGACTAATTATGCCTCATAGATTATACGTTGGGGTGTTAGCTTTCCAAAATGGGGTCATTTTGTGGGCGTTTCCGTTGTCCTGGTGCTCCAGGGCCTTCAAAATTGTAATAGGTGGTTGAGAAATGAGATGTGTAATTTATGCTCCTAGAATGCCTGGAGCTGCTACTTCAATGTTGGGCCTCTGTATGTGGCCAGGCTGTGTAAAAGTCTCACACATTTGGTATCGCCACACTCAGGAGGAGTAGCAGAATGTATTTTGGGGTGTCATTTTTGCTATGTACATGCTATGTGTTGGAAATATCTTATGAATGAACAACTTTGTTTAAAAAAAATGCGTTTTCATTTTTTTTCCACAGTTTCCAAAAACTTCGGGAAAAAAATGAACCATTCAAAAGATTAATTATGCCTCATAGATTATACGTTGGGGTGTTAGCTTTCCAAAATGGGGTCATTTTGTGGGCGTTTCCGTTGTCCTGGTGCTCCAGGGCCTTCAAAATTGTAATAGGTGGTTGAAAAATGAGATGTGTAATTTATGCTCCTAGAATGCGTGGAGCTGCTACTTCAATGTTGGGCCTCTGTATGTGGCCAGGCTGTGTAAAAGTCTCACACATTTGGTATCGCCACACTCAGGAGGAGTAGCAGAATGTATTTTGGGGTGTCATTTTTGCTATGTACATGCTATGTGTTGGAAATATCTTATGAATGGACAACTTTGTGTAAAAAAAATGCGTTTTCATTTTTTTTCCACAGTTTCCAAAAACTTCAGGAAAAAAATGAACTATTCAAAAGACTAATTATGCCTCATAGATTATACGTTGGGGTGTTAGCTTTCCAAAATGGGGTCATTTTGTGGGCGTTTCCGTTGTCCTGGTGCTCCAGGGCCTTCAAAATTGTAATAGGTGGTTGAGAAATGAGATGTGTAATTTATGCTCCTAGAATGCCTGGAGCTGCTACTTCAATGTTGGGCCTCTGTATGTGGCCAGGCTGTGTAAAAGTCTCACACATTTGGTATCGCCACACTCAGGAGGAGTAGCAGAATGTATTTTGGGGTGTCATTTTTGCTATGTATATGCTATGTGTTGGAAATATCGTATGAATGGACAACTTTGTGTAAAAAAAATGCGTTTTCATTTTTTTTCCACAGTTTCCAAAAACTTCGGGAAAAAAATGAACCATTCAAAAGACTAATTATGCCTCATAGATTATACGTTGGGGTGTTAGCTTTCCAAAATGGGGTCATTTTGTGGGCGTTTCTGTTGTCCTGGTGCTCCACGGCCTTCAAAATTGTAATAGGTGGTTGAGAAATGAGATGTGTAATTTATGCTCCTAGAATGCCTGGAGCTGCTACTTCAATGTTGGGCCTCTGTATGTGGCCAGGCTGTGTAAAAGTCTCACACATTTGGTATCGCCACACTCAGGAGGTGTAGCAGAATGTATTTTGGGGTGTCATTTTTGCTATGTACATGCTATGTGTTGGAAATATCTTATGAATGGACAACTTTGTGTAAAAGAAATGCGTTTTCATTTTTTTTCCACAGTTTCCAAAAACTTCGGGAAAAAAATGAACCATTCAAAAGACTAATTATGCCTCATAGATTATACGTTGGGGTGTTAGCTTTCCAAAATGGGGTCATTTTGTGGGCGTTTCTGTTGTCCTGGTGCTCCACGGCCTTCAAAATTGTAATAGGTGGTTGAGAAATGAGATGTGTAATTTATGCTCCTAGAATGCCTGGAGCTGCTACTCCAATGTTGGGCCTCTGTATATGTGGCCAGGCTGTGTAAAAGTCTCACACATTTGGTATCGCCATACTCAGGAGGAGTAGCAGAATGTATTTTGGGGTGTCATTTTTGCTATGTACATGCTATGTGTTGGAAATATCTTATGAATGGACAACTTTGTGTAAAAAAAATGCGTTTTCATTTTTTTTCCACAGTTTCCAAAAACTTTGGGAAAAAAATGAACCATTCAAAAGACTAATTATGCCTCATAGATTATACGTTGGGGTGTTAGCTTTCCAAAATGGGGTCATTTTGTGGGCGTTTCCGTTGTCCTGGTGATCCAGGGCCTTCAAAATTGTAATAGGTGGTTGAGAAATGAGATGTGTAATTTATGCTCCTAGAATGCCTGGAGCTGCTACTTCAATGTTGGGCCTCTGTATGTGGCCAGGCTGTGTAAAAGTCTCACACATTTGGTATCGCCACACTCAGGAGGAGTAGCAGAATGTATTTTGGGGTGTCATTTTTGCTATGTACATGCTATGTGTTGGAAATATCTTATGAATGGACAACTTTGTGTAAAAAAAATGCGTTTTCATTTTTTTTCCACAGTTTCCAAAAACTTCAGGAAAAAAATGAACCATTCAAAAGACTAATTATGCCTCATAGATTATACGTTGGGGTGTTAGCTTTCAAAAATGGGGTCATTTTGTGGGCGTTTCCGTTGTCCTGGTGCTCCAGGGCCTTCAAAATTGTAATAGGTTGTTGAGAAATGAGATGTGTAATTTATGCTCCTAGAATGCCTGGAGCTGCTACTTCAATGTTGGGCCTCTGTATGTGGCCAGGCTGTGTAAAAGTCTCACACATTTGGTATCACCACACTCAGGAGGAGTAGCAGAATGTATTTTGGGGTGTCATTTTTGCTATGTACATGCTATGTGTTGGAAATATCTTATGAATGGACAACTTTGTGTAAAAAAATGCGTTTTCATTTTTTTTCCACAGTTTCCAAAAACTTTGGGAAAAAAATGAACCATTCAAAAGACTAATTATGCCTCATAGATTATACGTTGGGGTGTTAGCTTTCCAAAATGGGGTCATTTTGTGGGCGTTTCCGTTGTCCTGGTGCTCCAGGGCCTTCAAAATTGTAATAGGTGGTTGAGAAATGAGATGTGTAATTTATGCTCCTAGAATGCCTGGAGCTGCTACTTCAATGTTGGGCCTCTGTATGTGGCCAGGCTGTGTAAAAGTCTCACACATTTGGTATCACCACACTCAGGAGGAGTAGCAGAATGTATTTTGGGGTGTCATTTTTGCTATGTACATGCTATGTGTTGGAAATATCTTATGAATGGACAACTTTGTGTAAAAAAATGCGTTTTCATTTTTTTTCCACAGTTTCCAAAAACTTTGGGAAAAAAATGAACTATTCAAAAGACTAATTATGCCTCATAGATTATACGTTGGGGTGTTAGCTTTCCAAAATGGGGTCATTTTGTGGGCGTTTCCGTTGTCCTGGTGCTCCAGGGCCTTCAAAATTGTAATAGGTGGTTGAGAAATGAGATGTGTAATTTATGCTCCTAGAATGCCTGGAGCTGCTACTTCAATGTTGGGCCTCTGTATGTGGCCAGGCTGTGTAAAAGTCTCACACATTTGGTATCGCCACACTCAGGAGGAGTAGCAGAATGTATTTTGGGGTGTCATTTTTGCTATGTATATGCTATGTGTTGGAAATATCGTATGAATGGACAACTTTGTGTAAAAAAAATGCGTTTTCATTTTTTTTCCACAGTTTCCAAAAACTTCGGGAAAAAAATGAACCATTCAAAAGACTAATTATGCCTCATAGATTATACGTTGGGGTGTTAGCTTTCCAAAATGGGGTCATTTTGTGGGCGTTTCTGTTGTCCTGGTGCTCCACGGCCTTCAAAATTGTAATAGGTGGTTGAGAAATGAGATGTGTAATTTATGCTCCTAGAATGCCTGGAGCTGCTACTTCAATGTTGGGCCTCTGTATGTGGCCAGGCTGTGTAAAAGTCTCACACATTTGGTATCGCCACACTCAGGAGGTGTAGCAGAATGTATTTTGGGGTGTCATTTTTGCTATGTACATGCTATGTGTTGGAAATATCTTATGAATGGACAACTTTGTGTAAAAAAAATGCGTTTTCATTTTTTTTCCACAGTTTCCAAAAACTTCGGGAAAAAAATGAACCATTCAAAAGACTAATTATGCCTCATAGATTATACGTTGGGGTGTTAGCTTTCCAAAATGGGGTCATTTTGTGGGCGTTTCTGTTGTCCTGGTGCTCCACGGCCTTCAAAATTGTAATAGGTGGTTGAGAAATGAGATGTGTAATTTATGCTCCTAGAATGCCTGGAGCTGCTACTCCAATGTTGGGCCTCTGTATATGTGGCCAGGCTGTGTAAAAGTCTCACACATTTGGTATCGCCATACTCAGGAGGAGTAGCAGAATGTATTTTGGGGTGTCATTTTTGCTATGTACATGCTATGTGTTGGAAATATCTTATGAATGGACAACTTTGTGTAAAAAAAATGCGTTTTCATTTTTTTTCCACAGTTTCCAAAAACTTCGGGAAAAAAATGAACCATTCAAAAGACTAATTATGCCTCATAGATTATATGTTGGGGTGTTAGCTTTCCAAAATGGGGTCATTTTGTGGGCATTTCTGTTGTCCTGGTGCTCCACGGCCTTCAAAATTGTAATAGGTGGTTGAGAAATGAGATGTGTAATTTATGCTCCTAGAATGCCTGGAGCTGCTACTTCAATGTTGGGCCTCTGTATGTGGCCAGGCTGTGTAAAAGTCTCACACATTTGGTATCGCCACACTCAGGAGGAGTAGCAGAATGTATTTTGGGGTGTCATTTTTGCTATGTACATGCTATGTGTTGGAAATATCTTATGAATGGACAACTTTGTGTAAAAAAAATGCGTTTTCATTTTTTTTCCACAGTTTCCAAAAACTTCAGGAAAAAAATGAACCATTCAAAAGACTAATTATGCCTCATAGATTATACGTTGGGGTGTTAGCTTTCAAAAATGGGGTCATTTTGTGGGCGTTTCCGTTGTCCTGGTGCTCCAGGGCCTTCAAAATTGTAATAGGTTGTTGAGAAATGAGATGTGTAATTTATGCTCCTAGAATGCCTGGAGCTGCTACTTCAATGTTGGGCCTCTGTATGTGGCCAGGCTGTGTAAAAGTCTCACACATTTGGTATCACCACACTCAGGAGGAGTAGCAGAATGTATTTTGGGGTGTCATTTTTGCTATGTACATGCTATGTGTTGGAAATATCTTATGAATGGACAACTTTGTGTAAAAAAATGCGTTTTCATTTTTTTTCCACAGTTTCCAAAAACTTTGGGAAAAAAATGAACCATTCAAAAGACTAATTATGCCTCATAGATTATACGTTGGGGTGTTAGCTTTCCAAAATGGGGTCATTTTGTGGGCGTTTCCGTTGTCCTGGTGATCCAGGGCCTTCAAAATTGTAATAGGTGGTTGAGAAATGAGATGTGTAATTTATGCTCCTAGAATGCCTGGAGCTGCTACTTCAATGTTGGGCCTCTGTATGTGGCCAGGCTGTGTAAAAGTCTCACACATTTGGTATCGCCACACTCAGGAGGAATAGCAGAATGTATTTTGGGGTGTCATTTTTGCTATGTACATGCTATGTGTTGGAAATATCTTATGAATGGACAACTTTGTGTAAAAAAATGCGTTTTCATTTTTTTCCCACAGTTTCCAAAAACTTCGGGAAAAAAATGAACCATTCAAAAGACTAATTATGCCTCATAGATTATACGTTGGGGTGTTAGCTTTCCAAAATGGGGTCATTTTGTGGGCGTTTCCGTTGTCCTGGTGCTCCAGGGCCTTCAAAATTGTAATAGGTGGTTGAGAAATGAGATGTGTAATTTATGCTCCTAGAATGCCTGGAGCTGCTACTTCAATGTTGGGCCTCTGTATGTGGCCAGGCTGTGTAAAAGTCTCACACATTTGGTATCGCCACACTCAGGAGGAGTAGCAGAATGTATTTTGGGGTGTCATTTTTGCTATGTACATGCTATGTGTTGGAAATATCTTATGAATGAACAACTTTGTTTAAAAAAAATGCGTTTTCATTTTTTTTCCACAGTTTCCAAAAACTTCGGGAAAAAAATGAACCATTCAAAAGACTAATTATGCCTCATAGATTATACGTTGGGGTGTTAGCTTTCCAAAATGGGGTCATTTTGTGGGCGTTTCCGTTGTCCTGGTGCTCCAGGGCCTTCAAAATTGTAATAGGTGGTTGAAAAATGAGATGTGTAATTTATGCTCCTAGAATGCCTGGAGCTGCTACTTCAATGTTGGGCCTCTGTATGTGGCCAGGCTGTGTAAAAGTCTCACACATTTGGTATCGCCACACTCAGGAGGAGTAGCAGAATGTATTTTGGGGTGTCATTTTTGCTATGTACATGCTATGTGTTGGAAATATCTTATGAATGGACAACTTTGTGTAAAAAAAATGCGTTTTCATTTTTTTTCCACAGTTTCCAAAAACTTCAGGAAAAAAATGAACCATTCAAAAGACTAATTATGCCTCATAGATTATACGTTGGGGTGTTAGCTTTCCAAAATGGGGTCATTTTGTGGGCGTTTCCGTTGTCCTGGTGCTCCAGGGCCTTCAAAATTGTAATAGGTGGTTGAGAAATGAGATGTGTAATTTATGCTCCTAGAATGCCTGGAGCTGCTACTTCAATGTTGGGCCTCTGTATGTGGCCAGGCTGTGTAAAAGTCTCACACATTTGGTATGGCCACACTCAGGAGGAGTAGCAGAATGTATTTTGGGGTGTTATTTTTGCTATGTATATGCTATGTGTTGGAAATATCTTATGAATGGACAACTTTGTGTAAAAAAAATGCGTTTTCATTTTTTTTCCACAGTTTCCAAAAACTTCGGGAAAAAAATGAACCATTCAAAAGACTAATTATGCCTCATAGATTATACGTTGGGGTGTTAGCTTTCCAAAATGGGGTCATTTTGTGGGCGTTTCTGTTGTCCTGGTGCTCCACGGCCTTCAAAATTGTAATAGGTGGTTGAGAAATGAGATGTGTAATTTATGCTCCTAGAATGCCTGGAGCTGCTACTTCAATGTTGGGCCTCTGTATGTGGCCAGGCTGTGTAAAAGTCTCACACATTTGGTATCGCCATACTCAGGAGGAGTAGCAGAATGTATTTTGGGGTGTCATTTTTTCTATGTACATGCTATGTGTTGGAAATATCTTATGAATGGACAACTTTGTGTAAAAAAAATGCGTTTTCATTTTTTTTCCACAGTTTCCAAAAACTTCGGGAAAAAAATGAACCATTCAAAAGACTAATTATGCCTCATAGATTATATGTTGGGGTGTTAGCTTTCCAAAATGGGGTCATTTTGTGGGCGTTTCTGTTGTCCTGGTGCTCCACGGCCTTCAAAATTGTAATAGGTGGTTGAGAAATGAGATGTGTAATGTATGCTCCTAGAATGCCTGGAGCTGCTACTTCAATGTTGGGCCTCTGTATGTGGCCAGGCTGTGTAAAAGTCTCACACATTTGGTATCGCCACACTCAGGAGGAGTAGCAGAATGTATTTTGGGGTGTCATTTTTGCTATGTACATGCTATGTGTTGGAAATATCTTATGAATGGACAACTTTGTGTAAAAAAATGCGTTTTCATTTTTTTTCCACAGTTTCCAAAAACTTCGGGAAAAAAATGAACCATTCAAAAAAGGAAAATTTATTATCAAATACTTACCGTAATTTTCCTTTCCTGATGGACTCCATGGCAGCCTACGTGTGGGTTAACCCCGCCTCCTCTCCAATGCTATAGGACCCCATTCCCATAAATGAGTGCTCACCACTAGCTACTGCGTTCCGTAACTAGCCTACTCGTTGACCAATGGGTGGGAACTCCGTCTGCCATGGAGTCCATCAGGAAAGGAAGATTACGGTAAGTATTTGATAATAAATTTTCCTTTTTCCTGACAGACTCCATGGCAGCCTACGTGTGGGAAATAACTAGCCAACCACACGGGTGGGTATGCATGATCAAAACATAAATTTTAATTTGTCCTATCGGTCGATAGGATTTGTAACCCAAAGTTTACAGAGGATAGTGAGGCAGGCTCTATACAATAATGCAACATGAAGGTATTAATAGAAGCCCATGAAGCTGCCTTGCAGATGTTATCTGGAGCTACATGTCGAGCCGCTGCCCACGAGGCTGCCATTCCTCTGGTGGAATGGGCTGTCACCGCCTTTGGAGGAGCCAAGCCCTTAGCCCTATATGCCTGTTGTATGGTCTGTACGATCCAGGACGCGATAGTCCTGGTTGAGGCTTTTTCCCTATATTGCTGCCTGAGTGAAGCACGAAGAGATGACTAGAACGTCTAAAGGGAGAAGTAACTTTGAGATATTCCTTAATAGCTTCGCCCACATCTAGAGGGTGATTCTCAGTGGACCCTGGGGTCCTAAATGTAGGTAGAACGATCTCTTGATTGACGTGGAATACTGAAGACACTTTTGGGTTGGAACCCAGCATAGGAATGAGGACTACCCGGTCCGGGAAAAACGTTAGGAAGGGTTCTTCGTGACCAAGTGATGCAATTTCAGAGACCCTTTTGGCTGAGGTAATGGCCACTAAGAAGGCCACCTTTGCTGAAAAGACCTTGATAGGGAGCGGGGAGGGCCCCGAAGTACTGAGTCCAGAGATCGAGTCAAGGACTAACGGAAGGTCCCATTTGGGGAACCTAGGCTTTCTCTGGGGCTTGAGTCTCGATGCGCCTCGGAAAAATTGTCTAACCAGAGGATGAACTGCCCATGAAGTGCCGGAGAAGGCCGAAAGTGCCGAAACTTGGACTCTCAGAGAGCTGACAGATAGATGTAAATCTAGGCCCGTTTGGAGGAAACTGAGAACGTCCTGGACTTCTGGATGTCTAAAAGACCTGCCCTGAGGAGAGCAGAACTCCACGAATTTGGACCAGATCCTTCCATAAACTTTATTTGTACTGGATCTTCTCGAGCTCATGAGAGTGGATATTACCTCTGAGGCACAACCTAGGGATTCCAGCCTCTCCCTCTCAAGAACCAGACCATCAGTCTCAGCACTGCAGGACAAGGGTGCAGGACTGACCCTTGAGAAAGAAGGTCCGGTCTGAGAGGGAGAGGCACTGGGTCCCGACAGCTGAGCTGGACCAGCAGAGGGAACCAAGGCCTGTTCGGCCAGTAGGGAGCTATTGTCACCACCTCCACTGGCTCCGCTCGGAGCCTCTGCAGGAATCTCAGCATAACTGGCAGTGGCGGAAAGGCGTATGCCCGCTTGAACCTCCACTGATCCGTCAAGGCCTCTGTCCCGATGGCTTGACTGCAGAGCCCCCGGGTGTAGAACTTCTTCAGCTTGCGATTGCAGGGGGAAGCAAACAGATCTACTTCGGGATCGGTCTTTAGTGACAAGATCCACCTGAACATCTCTATGTGGAGAGACCACTCGTTGTTGTCCAACTCGGTCCGTGACAGGAAGTCTGCTTGAGTGTTTTGGACGCCTGGGACAAAGACTGCCGAGATGTTGGCAAGGTATTTCTGCGCCCACGATAGGATGGGCTCGACTTCCCGAAGGAGTGTGGGACTCCGAGTACCCCCTTGCCTCTTCACATATGATACTGCTGTGGTGTTGTCCATTCTCAACAGCACTGACTCCCCCATCAGGAGATGAGAGAAGAACTGTAGGGCACACCAGGCCGCACGAAGTTCCAAGACATTCGACCCAGGGTTGGGGAGACATGTTTCCCACTTGCCCTGGGCCAGGTTCGACCCACAAAGGGCTCCCCAACCGGTACCGCTGGCATCGGTCGTGACCGTCACCCAGGAGATGGGAGCGATGGAGTGGCAAGTCAGGAGGTTCTTGCGCTGAAGCCACCAGAAGAGGCTGTTTCTCATTGTAGGTGTTATGCGGATGACCTGATTCTTGTCCCCTGACTTCCATTGCCGTAGGAGACCTGACTGGAAGGGACGCAATCTCCATAAGGCCCATTTGACCATGGGAGTCGTGGAAACCATCGTGCCGACGACTTTCAGGCACTGAGAGGCTTTCATTTGCCGTGCATGTAGAGCCCGGGAGACTCTGTCTCGAACTGTAGGAATTTTCTGTAGTGGAAGGGAGATAGTGTTTGCCACTGTATCGAACTGGGCTCCCAGATATATTAGACGCTGAGTTGGGCTCAGTTGACTCTTTTCTATGTTTAGGAGCCACCCGAAGTTGGACAGAGTGGAGATTACTTGATCCCGGTGGACCAGCAACTGCTCCCTGCTCTGGGACAGCACCAGCAGGTCGTCCAGGTAGTGGTAAAGACGTACCCCTTTGGATCTTATTAGTGCCACCGTAGCTAGGAGGACCTTTGAAAAGACCCGGGGGGACGTTGTCAGCCCGAAGGGGAGGCAAATAAATTGAAGATGATCTGACCCAATGTGAAAGCGGAGGTATTTGTGAAATTCTTTTTCCACTGGAACGTGGAAATAAGCGTCCTTCAGGTCGATTGATATCATCCAGTCGCCTGGTTGTATGGCTCTCTGAATGGTCACCAAGGTTTCCATCTTGAACCTTCCATTCTCTATGAATCCGTTGAGATATGTGAGGTCTATGACTGGGCGCCAAGAGCCCCCCTTTTTTTGAACTAGGAAGAGAGGGGAGAATATCCCCTGGAACCATTCGTCCTGTGGTACATGTACTACTGCTCCTTGAATTTTCAGGAGGTCCACATAGGACAGCAAAATTTGTTTCTGATCCTCTGCCCGAGGGAGAAGAGTGGAGATGAACCTTGGGTGCGGAGTCCTGGAAAAGGCCCATCTGTGGCCTGACGAGACCGTCCTTATGACCCAGAAGTCTGAGATCGAGGCCACCCAGACGTGCCGGAAGAGGAGCAGACGAGCCCCTACCCGGCCCGCCTGGGCGGGCGTAATCTCAAAAAGATTTAGCCTGATCACGAGCACTGGACGTTTGATTTTTAACGGGTTTGCGGAAGGATGACTGCCCTCTGCTCCAATTCTTCCTAAAGTCCCGGCCAGGCTTGTAGGAGCGTGCTTCCCTGGAGCGCTCCGGACTTCGTCTTCTGAACTGGGGCTTCTTTCGACCCAGCATGCGCCTGTCCTGGGGAAGAAAACCCGATTTGCCACCTGTGGCTCGCGTAATGGCATCGTCAAGCTTATTGCCAAACAGTGAGGACCCCTCAAACGGGATTTTACACCACGCTTGCTTAGAACCAGGGTCCGCAAGCCAGGGACGCAACCAGGGGGCTCTCTTGGCCGTAACTGAGGACAGCATAATACGAGCCAGAAGGCGGATCAGGTCAATGGACGCCTCCCCCAGGAAGACCGCTGCAAGCTTCAGCTCTGCGGCTGCTGAACTTCCAGCCAGTTCTTCTGACACGCCTTTAAGGAAGGATTCCACGTTCTCCGTCCAGGCCTCCATGGCCTTAGACATGGCCGCTAATGCCAGGGCTGGTTTACAGGCCATACCCGCGAGCCCATAGATTCTTTTTAGATCTAGGTCTATCTTCCTCTCGAGCCCATCTTTAAAAGATACTGCGTCTTCTAGAGGAAGAGTCACATGTTTGGCCAGACGCATAAGAACTGCGTCCACAAGGGGAGTATTCTCCAAATTTTTTACTTCTTCTGACTTGAAGGGGTACAATCTGGAGGTTTTAATAGACATGGAGGATTTTTTCTCTGTTTTACTCCATTCTTCCTCAATGATTTCCTTTAGCTCTGGAAGGAGCGGAAAGTTTGCGCGCTCTCTCCCCAGGTGCTTGAAGAATTTTTTCTGCTTGGCTGGGGGAGTGGAAGGGTCTTCCCACTTCAAGGCTTCCTTGATTGCTTTGATTAAAGGGGAAACCATCGCGAAGTCGAACCCTCCAATGACCTCCTCATTAATAGACTCATCCTCTGAGGAGTCAGGAGAGGTAATATAGGGCTGCGAAGTACCCGGATCATCACGGGCCTCTTCCGCCGGCGGGCCAGACACAGTGGTAGACTGGCTCAATGTGCGAGGTGCTTCCCTCTCCATTAGGGATTGCTGTACCACTCGTTTCACAAGAGACTCTAAACGCTGGTTTTCCGTCTCTTTTTCCCCAACCGCACGGGCAAAACAACGGTCACATAAGGACTTGCCCTCCGGAACTCGTGTCCTACATTCCCAGCAGGCTCTGTGGTCAGAGCGGCTGTCATGGCGGTGGGAGCGGTGTCTTGAGGAGGAACGAGAGCGTCTCCTCTGGTGGGATCCGGACTGTGAGTCTCGTCTGGATGAAGATGAATTGTATTGTGGCTTGGCAAGGTCATTGGCATTCTGGACCGCATTTAGCGGGTCCGACCTAGAAGGGCTGGGAAGAAAAAAAATAGGGGAAGGGGAGAGAAGAAGGCAGAACATGGTATCAGCACGACAATAATGTGCATAAATCTCATCCCCTCCCCTCACGAGCACATACCTTGTCCGTGAGGGCTGGCCACTTAAAGGCGGTGAATTGTCCATACCTGGGACACGAAATGTCACTTTAATAGTCTGCAGGGATAATGGTCTAAGAAAACCTAGGCATTAAACATGAGAAGGTTTTAGAGAAAAGAAAAAACTCTGCTTGCCTCAAAAATTTTTTTTTTTTTTTTTTTTTAATATGCACAAGCATGTATCAATGTATATTCAAGGCAAAGGAAAAACAACTTCCAGATGCACAAGTATATATTTAGATAAACATATATAATGATAAAAGAACATTTTCCATTATTTTGTCTTTTTTTTTTTGCAGAGGTTTCCACCACTCACCTAGAGACCAGCAGGGATCCGCTCCTCCTTTCCCTACCAAGGGAGATCCCAACTCAGCAGGACAGGAGGGCGGAATTTAAATTCCCCGCCCGTGACATCATTATCCCCTACTGCGCATGCGCAAAGGGGAACCACCGTACGGCGCCTGCACGGACGACGAACGAGCCACCGTACTGCGCATGCGCGAGCCAAACCTCGCTCTCAGAGTGGCTACAGTGCAGGTGCCAGCGGCGGAGACTGCCGCAACCCGGAAGTGCCGTGGCGGGCTGGAACGCACGCGAACCAGCCGCCATGAGGGGGAAAGGACACACTGGACCACCAGGGAAAATACATACAACATATAGAAACACTGCCATGGAGTATGATAAAACATCCACAGACCTTGCCAGCCGTTGATGAGAACTGTCCGCCGGGCATACAGAGGCGACCACCCATCCACCAAGGGGGAACATTCAAGCCTCTTTAAGCTACTCGCCCGCTCATAGCTGGGCTTTTTGAGCTGCACCGCACAGGTATGCCAATCTTGAATTCAATCAATCTTGATGCGAACAGCATGTGTAGGTCCATAGAGGAGGACAAAAAAGGAACGCAGTAGCTAGTGGTGAGCACTCATTTATGGGAATGGGGTCCTATAGCATTGGAGAGGAGGCGGGGTTAACCCACACGTAGGCTGCCATGGAGTCTGTCAGGAAAGACTAACTATGCCTCATAGATTATACGTTGGGGTGTTAGCTTTCCAAAATGGGGTCATTTTGTGGGCGTTTCCGTTGTCCTGGTGATCCAGGGCCTTCAAAATTGTAATAGGTGGTTGAGAAATGAGATGTGTAATTTATGCTCCTAGAATGCCTGGAGCTGCTACTTCAATGTTGGGCCTCTGTATGTGGCCAGGCTGTGTAAAAGTCTCACACATTTGGTATCGCCACACTCAGGAGGAGTAGCAGAATGTATTTTGGGGTGTCATTTTTGCTATGTACATGCTATGTGTTGGAAATATCTTATGAATGGACAACTTTGTGTAAAAAAAATGCGTTTTCATTTTTTTTCCACAGTTTCCAAAAACTTTGGGAAAAAAATGAACCATTCAAAAGACTAATTATGCCTCATAGATTATACGATGGGGTGTTAGCTTTCCAAAATGGGGTCATTTTGTGGGCGTTTCTGTTGTCCTGGTGCTCCAGGGCCTTCAAAATTGTAATAGGTGGTTGAGAAATGAGATGTGTAATTTATGCTCCTAGAATGCCTGGAGCTGCTACTTCAATGTTGGGCCTCTGTATGTGGCCAGGCTGTGTAAAAGTCTCACACATTTGGTATTGCCACACTCAGGAGGAGTAGCAGAATGTATTTTGGGGTGTCATTTTTGCTATGTACATGCTATGTGTTGGAAATATCTTATGAATGGACAACTTTGTGTAAAAAAAATGCGTTTTCATTTTTTTTCCACAGTTTCCAAAAACTTCGGGAAAAAAATGAACCATTCAAAAGACTAATTATGCCTCATAGATTATACGTTGGGGTGTTAGCTTTCCAAAATGGGGTCATTTTGTGGGCGTTTCCGTTGTCCTGGTGCTCCAGGGCCTTCAAAATTGTAATAGGTGGTTGAGAAATGAGATGTGTAATTTATGCTCCTAGAATGCCTGGAGCTGCTACTTCAATGTTGGGCCTCTGTATGTGGCCAGGCTGTGTAAAAGTCTCACACATTTGGTATCGCCACACTCAGGAGGAGTAGCAGAATGTATTTTGGGGTGTCATTTTTGCTATGTACATGCTATGTGTTGGAAATATCTTATGAATGGACAACTTTGTGTAAAAAAAATGCGTTTTCATTTTTTTTCCACAGTTTCCAAAAACTTCGGGAAAAAAATGAACCATTCAAAAGACTAATTATGCCTCATAGATTATACGTTGGGGTGTTAGCTTTCCAAAATGGGGTCATTTTGTGGGCGTTTCCGTTGTCCTGGTGATCCAGGGCCTTCAAAATTGTAATAGGTGGTTGAGAAATGAGATGTGTAATTTATGCTCCTAGAATGCCTGGAGCTGCTACTTCAATGTTGGGCCTCTGTATGTGGCCAGGCTGTGTAAAAGTCTCACACATTTGGTATCGCCACACTCAGGAGGAGTAGCAGAATGTATTTTGGGGTGTCATTTTTGCTATGTACATGCTATGTGTTGGAAATATCTTATGAATGGACAACTTTGTGTAAAAAAAATGCGTTTTCATTTTTTTTCCACAGTTTCCAAAAACTTCGGGAAAAAAATGAACCATTCAAAAGACTAATTATGCCTCATAGATTATACGTTGGGGTGTTAGCTTTCCAAAATGTGGTCATTTTGTGGGCATTTCCGTTGTCCTGGTGCTCCAGGGCCTTCAAAATTGTAATAGGTGGTTGAGAAATGAGATGTGTAATTTATGCTCCTAGAATGCCTGGAGCTGCTACTTCAATGTTGGGCCTCTGTATGTGGCCAGGCTGTGTAAAAGTCTCACACATTTGGTATCGCCACACTCAGGAGGAGTAGCAGAATGTATTTTGGGGTGTCATTTTTGCTATATACATGCTATGTGTTGGAAATATCTTATGAATGGACAACTTTGTGTAAAAAAAAATGCGTTTTCATTTTTTTCCACAGTTTCCAAAAACTTCGGGAAAAAAATGAACCATTCAAAAGACTAATTATGCCTCATAGATTATACGTTGGGGTGTTAGCTTTCCAAAATGGGGTCATTTTGTGGGCGTTTCTGTTGTCCTGGTGCTCCACGGCCTTCAAAATTGTAATAGGTGGTTGAGAAATGAGATGTGTAATTTATGCTCCTAGAATGCCTGGAGCTGCTACTTCAATGTTGGGCCTCTGTATGTGGCCAGGCTGTGTAAAAGTCTCACACATTTGGTATCGCCACACTCAGGAGGAGTAGCAGAATGTATTTTGGGGTGTAATTTTTGCTATGTACATGCTATGTGTTGGAAATATCTTATGAATGGACAAATTTGTGTAAAAAAATGCGTTTTCATTTTTTTTCCACAGTTTCCAAAAACTTTGGGAAAAAAATGAACCATTCAAAAGACTAATTATGCCTCATAGATTATACGTTGGGGTGTTATCTTTCCAAAATGGGGTCATTTTGTGGGCGTTTCCGTTGTCCTGGTGCTCCAGGGCCTTCAAAATTGTAATAGGTGGTTGAGAAATGAGATGTGTAATTTATGCTCCTAGAATGCCTGGAGCTGCTACTTCAATGTTGGGCCTCTGTATGTGGCCAGGCTGTGTAAAAGTCTCACACATTTGGTATCGCCACACTCAGGAGGAGTAGCAGAATGTATTTTGGGGTGTCATTTTTGCTATATACATGCTATGTGTTGGAAATATCTTATGAATGGACAACTTTGTGTAAAAAAAAATGCGTTTTCATTTTTTTCCACAGTTTCCAAAAACTTCGGGAAAAAAATGAACCATTCAAAAGACTAATTATGCCTCATAGATTATACATTGGGGTGTTAGCTTTCCAAAATGGGGTCATTTTGTGGGCGTTTCTGTTGTCCTGGTGCTCCACGGCCTTCAAAATTGTAATAGGTGGTTGAGAAATGAGATGTGTAATTCATGCTCCTAGAATGCCTGGAGCTGCTACTTCAATGTTGGGCCTCTGTATGTGGCCAGGCTGTGTAAAAGTCTCACACATTTGGTATCGCCACACTCAGGAGGAGTAGCAGAATGTATTTTGGGGTGTAATTTTTGCTATGTACATGCTATGTGTTGGAAATATCTTATGAATGGACAAATTTGTGTAAAAAAATGCGTTTTCATTTTTTTTCCACAGTTTCCAAAAACTTCGGGAAAAAAATGAACCATTCAAAAGACTAATTATGCCTCATAGATTATACGTTGGGGTGTTAGCTTTCCAAAATGGGGTCATGTTGTGGGCGTTTCCGTTGTCCTGGTGCTCCAGGGCCTTCAAAATTGTAATAGGTGGTTGAGAAATGAGATGTGTAATTTATGCTCCTAGAATGCCTGGAGCTGCTACTTTAATGTTGGGCCTCTGTATGTGGCCAGGCTGTGTAAAAGTCTCACACATTTGGTATCGCCACACTCAGGAGGAGTAGCAGAATGTATTTTGGGGTGTCATCTTTGCTATGTACATGCTAGGTGTTGGAAATATCTTATGAATGGACAACTTTGTGTAAAAAAAATGTGTTTTCATTTTTTTTCCACAGGTTCCAAAAACTTCGGGAAAAAAATGAACCATTCAAAAGACTAATTATGCCTCATAGATTATACGTTGGGGTGTTAGCTTTCCAAAATGTGGTCATTTTGTGGGCGTTTCCGTTGTCCTGGTGCTCCTGGGCCTTCAAAATTGTAATAGGTGGTTGAGAAATGAGATGTGTAATTTATGCTCCTAGAATGCCTGGAGCTGCTACTTCAATGTTGGGCCTCTGTATGTGGCCAGGCTGTGTAAAAGTCTCACACATTTGGTATCGCCACACTCAGGAGGAGTAGCAGAATGTATTTTGGGGTGTCATTTTTGCTATATACATGCTATGTGTTGGAAATATCTTATGAATGGACAACTTTGTGTAAAAAAAAATGCGTTTTCATTTTTTTTCCACAGTTTCCAAAAACTTGAAAAAAAAATGAACCATTCAAAAGACTAAATATGCCTCATAGATTATACGTTGGGGTGTTAGCTTTCCAAAATGGGGTCATTTTGTGGGCGTTTCCGTTGTCCTTGTGCTCCAGGGCCTTCAAAAGTGTGATAGGTTGTCATCATATGAGATGTGCAATTTATGCTCGTAAAACGCCTGACGGTGCTAGTTGGATGTTAGACCTCTGTATGTGGCCAGGCTGTGTAAAAGTCTCACCCACGTGGTATCACTATACTCAGGAGGAGTAAGAGAATGTATTTTGGGGTGTCATTGCAAGTATGCATGTGCTGTGTGAGAGAAATAACTTGTTATTATGACAATTTTGTGCAAAAAAAAAAAATTTCCAAGAATTTTGGGAAAAAATTACAACTTCAAAAAGCTCACCATGCCTCTTGCTAAATACCTTGGAATGTCTGCTTTCCAAAAAGGGGTAATTTGGGGGGTATTTGTACTTTCCTGGCTTGTTAGGGCCTCAAGAAATGAGATAGGCCTTCAGTACATCAGGTGTGATCAGTTGTGATCATTTTTCAATGATTTGCACCATAGCTTGTAGACTCTATAACTTTCACAGAGACCAAATATTATACACTAATTTGGGTTACTTTTACTAAAGATATGTAGCAGTATACATTTTGGCCCAAATTTATGAAGAAGAATTACTTATTTGCAAAATTTTACAATAAAAACTAAAAAAAAGTGTTTTTTTTTCAAAAATTTCTCTCTTTTTTCGCTTATATTGCAAAAAATAAAAAAAACCAGCAGTGATTAAATACCACCAAAAGAAAGCTATGTTTGTGAGAAAAAAATGATAAAAATTTGGTTTGGGTACAGTGTAGCATGACTGAGTAATTGTCATTTAAAGTGTGAGAGCGCTGAAAGCTAAAATTTGGTCTGGGAAGGAAGGGTGTATAAAAGCCCTGTATTGAAGTGGTTAAACCCCCCTCCTGTCCAGACCAATTTTCAGCTTTCAGCGCTGATGCACTTTGAATGACAACTATACCCAAATGAAATTTTTATCATTTTTTCCCCACAAATAGTGCTTTCTTTTGGTGGTATTTGGTCACCTCTGTGGTTTTTATTTTTTTATTTAAAAATGTAAAAAGACCTCATTTTAAAAAAAAAAATAATATTTTTTTTTTATATTTTGTTATAAAATTTTGCAAACAGGTCATTTTTCTCCTTCATTGATGTACGCTGATGAGGCGGCACTGATGGGCATCGATAGGTGGCAGTGATGGGCACTGATGGGTGGCAATAATGGGCACTGATCAGCACTGGTTGGTTACACTGATAGGCAGCACTGCTAGGTGGCACTGATTGGCACCACTGGTGGACATTGATAGGTGGCACTTGTGGGCATTGATAAGTGGCACTCATGGGCATTGATAGGTGGCACTTGTGGGCACTGTGGGCACTGGCAGGTGGCAATGGCAGGTGGCACTGGCAGGGGCTACTGGTGGGCGCAGATGAGGCAGAATTGCCTCTTCCTCTTCGGGACCGATGTGCCTTGCACATAAGCCGGTGATCGGCTTTTTTTTTTCTCCTCACGCTTTCAGTGTGAGGAGAAAAAAAAACAATTACCAAGCTTTTGTTTACATCATGTGATCAGCTGTCATTGGCTGATAGTTGATCACGTGGTTAGGGGCCGGGATTGGCCCCTTACTCGGATCTGTGATCACCCGAGTCTCAGTGACTCGGTGATCAGAACGCGGGGAGCGTGCAAAGGGAAGGCCGTCATATGATGGCCTCCCGGAAATTCAGGTCCACGCTGTGGCCATCATTCGGCTATAGCGCGGATGCCAAGTGGTTAAAGGAATTTAGCATTTTCATTGTTGACCTTAAGGCATTTTTAAAATATCTGCTCCCCGCCAAACATGTTTACCAGTTCAGTGTCCACTCCCATGTCATTTGTTTCACAACCCCTTGTTTATTAGCCTAGAAAATGTCTATTATTTTTATTTGTTTACATTACTTCAATAGAGTTTGGATTCAACACCTGAATTTTTGTAATCTTCTGAGAACCCACCTCAAACTGAACCCAGTTTGAGCATTGATGAGCGCTATTGTAGTCCAATGACATGTCCTCTGGCTTTCAAACAGAAAGCCTGTACATACTTATGGGCTGAAAGCCAGGGGTCTACAGGAGTCTACATTGCACCCATGATCAACTAATCATGGATGCAATGCTTTCCAGGCTCCTGCAGGAAAAATAATAAATGCACATTTTCTACAACTCTATGTGCATTTATTATTTTTATCAGCAGAGGTGAGCTTAGCCTTTAATGCACCAAACACACTAAATAAGTTGCTTTCAGAATTTTTTGTACTGCAGAGTGCCACAACAAACAGTATTGTTACTAAGCTTTGTGGAGCACTAAAATGCTCATGCAATGGCAAGGTGCATTGGATTGCTATTAGGAATGACTGGCACAGTAGCACATCAACTCATGTGTTTGTAAGATGCGGTAACACATGCATTAACCTAAGGCTTCATGTACACGTCATGTTTCTCAACCTCTCCTGAACGCTGGAACATCACAGCTAGCAATCCACGTTTTAAAACGTGTGTTTAGCCGCATTTAGCCACGTTTGCGTTCAGGAGCATTTATTAAAGATTACCTCAGGAGACCCTCCCAAATGATTAGAAAGTACTAAAAACAAGTATGTATTACCTATTTCAGCCATTCTGTGAGAGAACAGTGTGAGTAGCAGCTGAGAAAGCAGTGCACTTGTAGTTAGCTATTATTTTTTTGGTTAGTTTGTTAATCCCATGATGAGCATGTGTGAGGAAATGCTCCTGATGTTGCTTTTGCTGAGGCTCCAAAGACATAGAGAATTGCGTGAGAGGACCAATGCATGTCCACAGGAGCTCAATGCATGTCCACAGGATACTTTTCTAATATGTATGTTCAGCTGCGTAATTACCCAGAGAATGAGTATTGTACAGCATGATTGGCTGATGAGGGAAATATCACATGGTATATCAAGCTTGCATACAGTGATAATTGAGTTTTTGGTCTGTTTTTAGCATTTTCCAAGCTCAAAAGTTATAAATAAAATGTTTCCCGAAAACATGCCTAATGCCTCTAAACACCGCTTCTGAATGCATTTTTGGGGTTCCAAAAAAAAGCCTCTAAACGCAACTGCCTAGAAACGACTATAAACTAACCTGTGTACATGTACTGGTAAGATAACATAGAGGAGAGTTCAGGAGCAGTTAAAAAAAAAATGCCCAACTGCTCCTAAACGTCCGTTTTACCAGCAGCAGTGTACATGCTTGTCCCAGGACGGTGACTCATTAAATTGGGAACAAGGAAAAAGGATTCTAGCTTCAGAGCATGCACCTTCAAATCCAAGTCAGCAATGGCAGTTCCTGTGTTTGTGATTTAACTGGTTCATTTAAAGTTATTTACAAAAGTGTGATTGTTTTCTTTCTATGGCTGAACAGTTACTCATTTTGTATAAGAAAAAAAATACAATGTACATGTTTGCAGAGGAAAGAGGAAAGGAGCAAGAACAAGATCTGAGTCAAAGGCTTCCAATAAGTAGAAAAACACCCCATGACTCTATCATCTTCTTCTTGATAAACCATGAATCTAACTTGTCCTCATCCACCATGACAAGTCCCAAGGCTCATTTCTGGAATTTAAATGAGCTGTGCACTGATCCTTGAAACCCTGCCGCATAGAAAACTTGACCAATATGTACTATAGCTATTTATCAGCTACCTTCAAAAAGAATATTTGCTCAGTTTAATGCTTTGAGTAATTTGGTGATGATTTATCAAGCAGAGTTGAAAGACAGTGTGTATATAATCAGCCTCAGAGGACTGCTCCAGTGAAGCTGTAGTATGATATTGAAAGAAAAAGGATACAACGCTATTTATTTGACTCAGAAGTACAGTACCAAGTATTCAGGAACCATGAATTGTAGGTCTTCATCCTGTACTCCTCTTCACTGCTGTTTTTACTGTTAGCGTTGTGTATTTCCCCCAGTTAAGGAGAAACACAGCCAAAAATATCAAGACATAGAAGGACGTGGAACACATGTGAGAACATCTTAATGACTGAAAATATAACAAGATGTTATTGTTAATGACAGCACTGCTTTTCTAAAGATACTCAGAATAGCAACATGTATTCTCATGCTCACCTCTTCTTGTAAGAGAATAATGCACTAAAATTTTACAAAACGTATGTATTATTAACTAACTTGTTTAAGTTTAAGGAGTACATTTTGTTTAATGTTGCTATATTAAATAGTATACATTTGCTTTTTTCTGCATATAGAGTTAATTGAGTATTCTCACTGTTGCTTGCTAATGGCATTTGCAGGCCATTCCTACAAATATAGAATAAGAATTTGCTTAGGAAAATTACCATCTTTGGGCATCTCTTTACTTTAAAATGCTAATTTGAATTTTACCGTTTGATTAATTTTCAAGCTCTGTTTTAACATAGCTTGAAATGCAATATATTTGTCTGGTTCTTTAACCTTTTTGTGATGATCCTGAAGTAGACAGAGTTGTGTCCTCTAACCAGGGCCATCTTTAATATTGATTGGACCCTGGACGAAAACATTTCTTGGGCCCCCTCCATGCAGTTTCGCTCTCCACCTGCTCTAAACATACAATAAATAGCAGCTAGACTCAAAATCAGTTCACTGAATCATATCAGGCAGCGATTGCGATTGGTTGCCAGAGGATACAGTGTATCATTACCGCTCACTGATTAGTTGCTAGAGGTTACAGCACATGCTTTCTGATTGTTGATTGGTTGCTAGAGATTACTGTACATCAATACTGCTCACTAATTGGCTGCTAGAAGTTACTGCACATCATTACTGCTTACTGATTGGTTGCTAGAGGTTACAGCAAATCATATCCTCACTGCCTGCACACCATGGACTGGGGAGGTGAGGGGACCCCTTAATAGACAGAAAACTTCTAGGGATCCTAGGACTCTTGGGATAAGTGGCAGTGCTGGGGGGAGCATGTGATCAATGGCAATGCTGATTTTTTTTACAGACTACCAATATAAAGAGGAGTTCCAACACTGGCCACCAATGTAATAAGGGTTTATACTGACCACTAATTTAATAGAAGCATTCACAGTAACCACCAACATAAAGAGGGATTTACACTGACCACCAATGTAAGGGGGACATTCACACTGGCCACTTGTGTGACTGAAAGGATTCTACACCAAGCCCCGATGTAATGAGAAGATTTACACTGACCATCAATGTAACTGAGACATTAAGCCTGCGTTCACATTTGTGTGTGTTGGGATCGCATTCAATATCGCTTTCCTGACACCACAGAAATGTGCTGCCCTTTAGCAGATACACAGCAGTGCCATTAATTGTTAATAACACCCTCATGCATCTGCTGACATGTGCCTCGGCACCGTGTAGCTTTGAAAAATGATTTGGTACTTTCTTCCACATTTGTAGCGCATAGAGCAGCCCATTGAAATGAATGGGCTTCCCTACACATGACCTACATCTTTATCCACACTGTCAGCACACCTTTGCATCCTAAAACCCATGCTAACTTCTGCACCCCCAAACCTCCCCGATCCTCTCTACTCCAATCCCCCTCCCCTTTAACGCTACCTGCCTCCTCTGCTCCTCTTTGCACCCACCTTCCTTACCTCCATACATCCCCTCCTTGCTCACCTGTGCACCCCAAAATGTAATTCCATCTCTCCCTACCTCTGCACTCTACACACTACCCTCCCCCCACTAATTTGTTTACCTTTGCAGAACAGGCTGATGTTAGGCTTAATGACCACAGTTGTAGGAAGGACTTTCAAGCATGCCCCTTTATCTCCCCAGTGGGCAGCATTTAGTATAGGTGATGGTGGATATGACCTCGGGGGAGCATGATATACATATGAATATCGCCTGTATTTACATATGAATGCTGCCAGTCCGCCGCTATTTACATATAAATGCAGCCGCTATTTACATATCAATACCGGTATTTGCATGTAAACACAGGGTCTGCAGGTAAGTCATCTGTACACAACAATAGGGCAGAGCTGGGCAGCATTAGTAACAGAGCTTCACACTGAGATATCAGGACACAGCACAGGACATAAACATCAAGGGAGGAGGGACTTTAAACTGGTATAGTTGGCAATTATGAGGCAGCTGCTTTGGGCCTCACAACAATGACAGGGCCCAGGGCAGCTGCCCCTTTTGCCCTGCCTTAAAGATGGCCCTGCCTCTAACTGTGAAATATCTAACATATCAAGGCAATGTCTAAATTGCATGAACCCATAGCAACCAAACACAATTGAACTTTTTCAAATGTGTCTAGTAAAATTAAATTAATCTTGTTACTATAAATTTCCGTACTTTACACCTTGATATTGCTAGATACACTATCTTACTCAATAAATTTGGAAGTCTTTCAGATAAACATAAACTGAGTATTTAATATACACCTTCATGATGGTAACAATGTACATATTGTTTGCAACATCAACTTACTAAAAAATCTTGTAACTTTATTTTAGATAAGCAAACATTGAATAATTAGTGTCCTCCCTAATGATGCTAACCCTTGATGAATAACGAGCACCTTTGGATGTTTTATTTACAAAAGTTTTATTTGGAAGTTCAAATAAACAATCATTAAGTATATTTGCATATTGTGTTTTACAGTTATATAAATTGTGTCACAATAAAGAAATATTACATTAAGTTATCAGCACGGAAGTATAACTATTAACAAAATGCTTATACAGGGATGATATGCAGTATAGTACAATAGAAAAAAAATATAATTATAAGAAGTAATAAAGTGTCACAGTGGATATTTACATAGGGTTCCAATAAGACCATTTTCTTTTGTGAATATGAATTGTATCATTTAGAGTATGGTATATCCATTCAGAGAGTTTAAGTGATTCCATTCTATTAATTACTTGTTGCCAGGGTAGTGTATCAGATTTCCAGTTATAGGCTATCATCCATTGTATAGAACTGCACAAGGAGTGAAATAGTCTCATACAGGGAGAGGGAATGTTTGGTATGTTGGCATATAATAAGCATATCTGAGGGGTGGGTGTAATTTTTTGATTAGAGGAGTTTTCTATTATCTCAATGGCTTTCAGCCAAATTTGATTGAGATGTCTACAACCCCAAAATGTATGTAAAAGAGTGCCCGATTCAGAGCATCCTCTGAAACAGTTTGGGGAGATGGATGGATAGTATGTGTGAAGTTTAGAAGGAGTTAGATACCATCTGGAGAAAATTTTTATTGGGGTTTCTCTGAAAGAAATAGCTCTATTACTTTTGCGGAGATTATCTGACATGGAGGTCCAATCTTCCATATTGAGTTCAACATCCATGTCTGTCTCCCAATGAAGCATTGGTGTGGATTTATCTGGCATTCCAAAATCTCTAAGATAATTATATAGTCTTGAGATGAGGCCTCTATCTCTGGGAGAAGAGATACATATTTGTTCAAATGTAGTGTGAGTGGGGTGTGTGGTAAGTGAAAAATATTTGGCATAGAAATTTTTGATTATATGGTAATGATGGAGTTCGGTAATGGGTAGGCCATGTGTAGCTTGTAATGTAGAGAATGGGACAAATTCCCATTTTAGTTGAAGGGATCTAAGTGTGGTGATATTTTTGTTGATCCAAAGGGAGAAGGATTGGCTACTGTTATAAGCATATGGGAATCTAGGGTCCCCTAGGAAGGAAGCTAATGGTGGGGTGTCAGATGAGAGCTTGAATGTATCCTTGTATTTATTCCATATTTGATAGAATTGAGCTATGATAGTATTATTTTTAGCAAGTTTGTTGTATGAGGTGTAATTAGACCACAATATTCCTTGTAGGTGTAGCGGGGATATAGAGATGGTTTCGAATTGTTTCCAAGGTAATTCGTTAGTAGGTGTGAACCATTGGGTAAGTTGTATTAATCTGGCAGCAAGGTAGTAAAGCCATAAATTAGGAAGGCCTAGGCCTCCTGCTGATTGAGGTCTATGCATGAGGGAGTAACTAAATCTGGGTTTTCTTTCCGCCCATATAAATTTATTGATTTCTCTTTGAAGGGAGGTCAATTTGGATTTTGGGACATTGATTGGTAGGGCACGGAAATAGTATAGGAGTTTGGGAAGGATCGTCATTTTAATGGCGCATATTCTGCCCAGGAATGATATGTGAAGTGACGACCAAGATTTTAAGAGGGTTGTGATCTGCGAAAATAGTGGGATATAATTGGATTTATACAAGAGCTTATGTGATGAGGGGATTATGACACCTAGATATTTAAATGACTGAGGACACCATACAAATGGGAAATTTTTTGAAAGTAAGGATTGCGTTTCTTGGGTATAATTAATTGGTAGGGCAGAACATTTATTGGTATTAATTAAGTCCTGAGATAGTGTGGAAAGATTGGAGTTCTTTGAGAAGAGATGGGATAGAGGTAAGGGGTTCTGTGAGAAAAATAAGTGCATCATCAGCATATAGACTAAGTTTAAAGTCTTTATTTCCTTTATAGTAACCTTTAATATCAATGCTGTTTCTAATTTTGTGGGCTAGGGGTTCAATTGCGAGGGCAAATAATAGTGGCGATAAGGGGCAGCCTTGTCTAGTACCTCTACTAAGGGGGAAGAATTCGGAGATATGTCCAGGGATTTTGATTCTAGTTTGGGGGTTGTGATAGAGTGCGTTAAATCCTTGCAGGAATTTATCTGAGATTCCATATTTGGGCAGGAGAAAGTTAAGGTAAGACCAGCTAACGCTGTCAAATGCTTTATGGATGTCTAAACTAAGGAGACATACTTGGCGGGAGTGTAATTTAGCATCTTGTATAATATTAGTAACTAATCTAACATTGTCAACAATCTGTCGTCCTGGGATAAAGCCAGTTTGATCAACATTTATTAGGTTTGTAATGACCGTAGCCAATCTGTCGGAAAGCATTTTCCCAAAGATTTTAAGGTCATTATTAAGGACCGAGATAGGGCGATAGTTTTGGGGAAGGGAGTGGTCTTTCTGTGGTTTAGGGATAAGGGAAATGTTGGCCAGGAGCATCTCATCTGGGAAGTGGTTACCGTCAAGAATATGGTTAAAGAGTTTGGTCAGGTAAGGTGTTAATGAGGGAGTGAATTTTTTATAGTATGAAGAAGAGAAACCATCTGGACCAGGGGCGGTGGATGTCTTGAGGGATTTAATTATTTTGGTAATTTCCGTCTCTGTACATGGAGCATTAAGGAGTTCTATTTGTTGTGAGTTGAGGGTAGGTAATTGTATATCATCTAGCCATGATTTTGCGGATTGGTTAAGAGGGGGTTGTGGGCTGGAGAGGAGATCTTTGTAGAAATTGGAGAATATTTTAAGAACTTCCTGAGGGTGGGTAATCATGTTACCGGTTTGATCTCTTAGTTTGTAAATATGGGGGGGTTTATGTTCGTTGTTTAGTTTTTTGGCAAACATAGTTGAAGGGGAATTACTATGGAGTAGGAATTTAGCTTTTGAAAATCTGAGGGATTTTTCTGTATTTGCGGATAAAATAAGGTCCAAGGCTTTGCGTTTGTCTTGTATTTGTTTAGAGATTTCGAGAGTTGAGTTGTGTTGTAATTTGTTATATAAAGAGTTTAAATCTTTAGTGAGGCTTTTGATGTTGGAGATTCTTTCTTTATTTTTGTTTGCCGCTAGGCTGATTAGATGGCCTCGGATAACGGCTTTATGTGCTACCCAAAGTGTTGTAAAGGGAGTGTCTTCTACCGCGTTTTCTGTAAAATAGTTTTCAATGACCTTTGGATGTTTTAAATGAGAAGCGTACTTTCAAATAAAGTGCACTTATCCTTATTGTCCTTATTGTCCTTATTATCCTTATTGTCCCACCATACCATGCCCAAATGCATACTTACCTGTATTCTCCAGCATCAGTCTCCTTCATATTTTACATTCTTTTTGCACAATCTTGTCTATGATATTTTTTAGAATTCCAATGTGCCTCTACATGACAAATGCGATTGAGGGAGGCAGGTTCATGCACCTGATGTAAACAGTACATACATCTGGGGCAAGAACCATATGTGAAGGTGCACTGAGACCAGAGTGTCTATACGGACCCACAATTATCAGTGCAACTGCACTTCCTCCCACAGCTACAGCTGTCAGAAATATAACAAAATGGCCAGAAGTTTGAATCTGGGTGGACAGATACTGATGGGGATTCGCAGATGCAAATTCCCCATCAGGTCTGGTTTTGCTCTGATTCGCAGTAGGAAGTGGGTGGATTATTAGCCAATATACAGCCGGAATCCATCCACTGCCTACTGACAATCACAAGCAGAACACAGACCTGTCTTAGCTTTCCCATCAGGTTTGACCCACTGAGCATCACTGGTTGTTAGGAGGCTGTCGGCTTTATCCTTAACAATTAGTGATGGGGGGAGGAGTAGCGGCAGCAAATATGATGCTAAATTGATGCTCTGCTACACAGTGTACAAAGACAGACATTCTGCCTGTCTTTATATGCCAACTTACAGTTGGACCTAATTACCTTCAATTTTGTTATCTACAAACTGGAGGTAATCATTTTTTAATTTGATGCTATTTGGTTTTAGACTTGTACCAGTAGGTGAGACTATTAGATCAAATATTTTGACTAAATGTCATATGTTCTTTGCTGTACTTGAATGTGTATGACCGTCACATAACTGCGTACTTATCTGTTGTTTACATAGTTTAAAAGAATCAATGATGCCGATCTATGCCCTGATGAAGCAATTAAACGTTTGCGAAACATGTTGGCAGACAGGCATGAATGAAATTTGAATACAATACCGGATGGTTATACTGGTCTTTTACATGTACTCTGATATGTGTTTTGTATACTCCTTTTTTACTGCAATTTAATAAAAATAATATTTTAATCATCTTTTTTGTTGATACCTACTGTAAATAGACGTATCATCTCCCCCCAAAAATCCCAAGTCTCTTGAAAGAATCCTTACTTTCACTGCATTTTGAAGTTATATAGGGATTGGGAGATTCGTCTTAGTGCCTGTGTATGTCCACAGTTGCTCACCACTTCCTTTAACTTTAATTTGATGCTGTCAGGAAGGGCATGCCAGCACCCAAGATGGCTGCCGAAGAAGACGACCTGTTACCTCTGCCTGTCAGGAAGGGCATGCCAGCACCCAAGATGGCTTCCAAAGAAGATGACCTGTTACCTCTGCCCCTGTCAGAATGCCATTGGTGCACACACACCCTGTGACAGCTTTTGACTCCCAAACAGGCTACTTAAACTCAGTCAGTTTCCAGACTCAGTGCTGTCTGCTCTACAGCGTTCCCTGTGTATCTTGCAATTACCTACCTGACTTCAGTTCCTGTTGTGAACCGGCTTGCTTCCTGACGTTCCTGTTTCCTGCCTGCATCCGACCCCGGCTTGTCCTCTACTCTGCATCTGCCTGCTCCTTCTGCCACTTCGCTGCCAGTCTGCTGATGACCCGGCCTGTAATCTGATTCCACTTCCGCTTCAGCCTCTGTTCCTGACGTGCCGTTTGTGTATGGCCTGGCCTGCCTCTACCTGCCTTCTCTTCAGCCTCGAGGGTGCCACCATCCATTCTGCTGCACCTGCACTTCTGCCTGTGGGGACCGGTTGTCTACTCACTCCAGCTACCTGCCTACCACTGCTCTGGGATTCCTACAGACACCTCTACAGCCCGGCCGAGTGCTCCGATCAAGCTCCAGGTTCAGCGATCCCGCCAGGCACTCGTGCGACTCTGCATCTCGGTGCTTCCTGTCAGCTCTATCAGGGGCTCCAAGTCACAGTTGTAAGAGAGGCCGTCCTCTGCATATCAGGCTCCATCACCAGGTACGTGACAGATGCATTAATAGTGCCACTTTGTAAAAGTGGCAATATTAGGAACTACCTGAATCTGCTGCAACTGTTATTAAAGATAAAAAGCTAAATGCTGAACTTAAATCGATGGCAAGGATTTTTGCATCTGGCACAAGCTATTTTAAAGGGTCATAGTGTCAGGAAAATATAGTTAGTAATTATTTTTTATTCCCCTGTCCTCATGACACAACCCTATAGAAGCCTATAAGATTCTATGGTATGGCTGTAAACAATGCAGTAGGCCATGGCCAATCAATACAAGTATGTATGCATCTAGCAGGGAGTTGTACTTTATGTGAGGTGGCAGGAGGCCAAAATAAAATGTTTGAAAGTGCGCCTTTTAGCACTGCTGTCTGTAGACTCAATTCCTGCCCTCATAAACATCAAATGCTGATACAGACAGCACCAAGTGGTTTATACCTGTACATTTCTGGTCACGTTCCAATGTAATAGCGTTTGGGCCAGGTAATAAGCCATTCTGGAATCACTGGAATGTGGGAGAGTTGGTGAGTATATACACATGGCCTATGTCCAGAAGATTTTCAGTGGAGCTGCAGCAAAGATAATGTCAAAAAGCAGCGCTAATAAAGTCGATTAGTTATATCCAATCATCTACTTTTTACTAGATTCAGCCCAACCTTACTTACTGTACATTTAAAAAAAAAAGAAAAACTTCTCTAAGGCACTGTTCGCCCAGATGTTTTGCCGAGCTGTGAATACAAGCATCACAAATCTACTGATTCCTGCTGCTGGGATTCACAGCTGCATGCAGATAGCAGAGGCCGCTGAGCCCTTACAATGCAATGACAGGCTGCTGGTAGCCATAGCTATGCGTGCCTATTTGCACAGCCAGCAATCACCTGTGGTGATTGCGGCTGGATGCACACAAAGTAGTGCATAATAGGCAATGTGCATGCACTGTTGTGTATTAATACTGGTGAAGATAGGATTTAAGTGCCTTACTATGTATTGTGCCAAATATCCTCCAATGAAAACTATCAGCACTCCAGAATCAAACTGAGAATTGCGATCAGTAATAACCTCATTATTGCATCACACCATTCTGAATCTGATCTTAAAACTATTTTTTTGCATAGAAAGTGTTAAAGTTGGAAACTAAAAAGGAAGCACCCACCAGTTCTTATACTTGCCTTTGTTTATCATTCGCAGTGCCCCAAGAGCCCCTGTGGGAGTCAGTGATTTAAACAACTTAAGAGAGAACATAACATTTCTGATTGTATTCAAACCTCTTATAATTTAAGTTAGAATTCCATTTAAAAGTTCTATCTTCAAAAAGAAGAGTAGGACTGTTATACATAAATTTATAGTTTTATATACTGAATTGATTGTCTCTGTCTTGCTACATAGTATTTTAATACATTTGAGTTTGATTTGCAGAAGAGTGATTTATTCTCATTGGTAGGAAACTCACTAGTATACTATAACATTCAATATACAGACACTGCTCAAACTAAAAAAAATACAATAACTGAAGATTTTTTATTTCTTTTTTCATTTCTTTTTTCCTTTCTACTAAAGATTTCCTGTTCAGTTACATGTAGTTCATTTAATTCTCTTTTTAATTTGTAAATTGCAAATGTGCTGTTGACTTTTTAGTGCCTTTACTTTTAAGTCCAGAAAAAAAAAATCTGCATGATAATGCTCCATGTGATACATTTTTTCCAGTATGGCTTTGATATATCAGTTTCATAGCTTGCCAAAGGCATGAAAATTGCAATGCAAATCTTAGCATGCACAGGTTTTCACGTGGCTATCATTTTATAAATGTCATGCAGGATGCGGGGGATAACATGGGATTTGTAAATTTGCCAAAAAAGACTTTGATGAATGAAGTTCCTTTAAGTGTATAGATTGTGTCCCTCAGCAAATACTTTACAAATAAAAAATGTTACATTTTCTTTTGCCATTCTTGAAAACAAATGCATGTGCATTACATTTCCTAGGCACAGTAAATTATATATAAAGTTTAACATTTAAATGACAGGAAGTTCTTGTAAGCGTAGTGCAAACAGTTTGGGAACAATGAATGTCACCTGTATATGATCTAAAACTTTGCAGTTTAAGATAAATTATGCAGGGTGCTGTCAACACATAAAACCCATAACTTTATTATATAACATGAGAAAACATTTTGAATATATGAGTGCTAATAATAGGGCCAGGTCACACTAGCGATACTCTCTGCTGCCGACAGGTCCCCAGGAACAGAATCCCTTTGTAGGTCAAATAATAACCTTTACAGTCAGGATGAGTGTACTGCTGCTCAGTCACTGATGAAAACACAGCAGGAAACTCACTAAACCTGTCACTGACGAAGTGATTCAGGTGAGTGTTATATCTCATACTGACTACCAATATAAGGGAGCATTCTTCCTTCTACTGACCATTAACATAAGGGGGAGTATTCTTCCTTCTATTGACCACACTCATAAATGGGCATTATTCTACCTAGTAACCATACACATAAGGGAGCATTCTCCTACTACTAACCACCAATATAAGGGAGCATTCTTCCTTCTAGTGATCACCAGCTTAAAGGAGAAGTGAGTTTTTTGGGCTGGGCTTCTCCTGAGGGTCACAGGAGTGCAATTCATTTTGCACTCCTGTGACCCATTTTCAGCGGAGAGCGGTCTGAAGTCCTCACTCCGCTGACGTCACTGCAATCAGTTGAGGCAGCACGTCATCCCAACTTCCGAAATCTGAATCTGCCAGCTGCCTTGATTGATAACAGTCTCAGCGAGCTGCTGAGACGGTCACTCCCCGCCCCACCACAGCTCAGCTCTCCAATTGGCGTGGAGGAACAGAGCAAGAGAGATGCTGACTGACAGTCAGCAGCTCTCCGCTCGGGGAGGAGTGAGAACCGAGCCATCGGTGGTGTTCGGTGACTCGGTTCTCAGTGCAGAGACGCCAGGGGACAGATTGCAGCATCGGTCTATTGCCGCATGCACCTAGGTAAGTATGAATATTAAAAAAAAGAAAACATACTTCTCTTTTAAGGGAGCATACTTCCTTGTACTGATCACAAACATAAGAGAGATTTTTTCCTCTTACTGATTACCAATGTATGGTGGCATTCTTCCTTCTACTGATCAGTAATGTAAGAGAGCACCCTTCTTCTCATTAACCCTCAATATAGGGGAATATTTTTTGTCCTGCTGACCAGAGACTACAAGTGTAAGGGGGCACTTAAAACCAAAGTTGTCATGGTAGTAACTAAATGCCCCTTGACAAAGGGGGACACACCCCAAAAACACATTGCCATAATTACCAGGAAGTAGAGCAGAGCACAGCTGTGTGAGCCCTAGTGTGGAGTGTTGTGTAAGTGCAAGTGTTTTTTTTTATCCTGATCCACTCACTCAGTCTGCAACCCTGTCAGGAGGAGAAGAATAAGGACACAGAATTTTGCTACGAGCATGTCACTGGCCCAGACACTGGCTGCATTCCATCACCATCAGCATTGCATCATGTACTCCTCTTCAATGAATTATGTGACTGCACTAGTTCTTAATTAGAAAAGTAAAAATTAAGTGTTATTGCATTAAATTGTTGCATTCTCTCTCTCTCCCTTTTTGTCTTTGTCTTTCTGTCCAATTTTACACAATGTCACACTTGCCTGTGCTCTTTTTATCTGGTATAATTTGGTCTGTTAATATTTATTAAATGTATCCTCCTGCTGCTGACCAATTTTACATTGCATTTTTATCTGTAATCTCTAGGGATAAGCCAGTGGTTCAGTCTGAACCTAAGTTCCCACCAACATTTATCTGTTTTAGCATTTGGACAAATGAGCAAACTTTTACCCATCTGACCCCCCGTTCATCAGAAATCACATATAGAAGCAGTATTAATATTGCTTTTACATATGACAGCTGCCCATTGTCACTGTTTACCATTGATTTCCATAGGTTTCAAGTATGGTCCCTGATTTTTTTTTTTTATATTCATGGAACCCTGTTCAAGTCACAACCAGGGCATTTTGGCTCATTTCTAGTAGTCTTCTAATTCCGTTTCAACAAGATTCACTGAACTCCTGACCAATAGAACCTGGGTAGATTCACTCATCACTTCTCAATATGTCATGTGCTTAGGCCACCTCAATTTGAGAATGTTACTGATATGGTTTTAGATTCTTCAGAGCAGAAGCAATTGGGTTCTGCAAAAATGTTTTACTGGAATTTAATTGCATTGTAAATATTAGACTATATTTCTGTTTTCAACAAATGTGGAGTTTCACATGCCTGGTGATAAAGCTCATTTTTGTCAATCCAAAATGTAGTGATTAGCATGGATTTAAAAGTCTAATTCCACTACATTTTTCAGGCATTTCTGCAATGCCAAATTGTGGCTAAAGAGCTACCTCAGTATTTAAAGACTTGTGTCATGCATTTATGTATGTAGACAAAGTTAGATAGCACAACTTTAGTGTTTAAAGAGTCCCTTTCACTAGGTTTCCCTTCTACATTTTACCCCCTATATACCATGTTTTAAAAATAACACATACTTGCAAACCCAATTTGTTTTGAGAATTTAATAGCTAGGGACACTGCAAAGCTCATAGTATCTGCCACATTGAAAACATGGAAATGGATGCTATATACTGTATCTTGAGTCAATTTGCTGGTGCCTAGGAAGGATGCAGGATGATAAACAGCACTGGTGCTGATGGTACTGCCACATCTCCTGTGTGTACTCATTTGCTGGCCTTAACCTCCAATTCCTCAGAACTAGTAATCCTTTCCAATTCCCTTAGAACACATGCAAGTCCCAGGCAAAAGTGCTGCCATGATGTTTTGCAGCTTATATACATGAGGAAGCTACACTGGGCTAAAGCCACTGGCAGCCTTGGTCAAGAGATGGCTGATATCATGTCATCTTCAGCCAGGTAATGTCATCTGTGACAATGGCACTAACCTGCTGGTTGCTCTTCAGCCAGTAAAATTCCCACATGTACCTAGCTTGGCACATGTCCTTACCCTGTAGTACAGAGTTCCATTAGTAATTACCCTGGTTCCTAGGAGGTCCTTCATCAGGCAAGAAGCATTTGGAGCAACTTTAGATCATCATATCCAGCCAAATACCAGAAATCTACAACACAAACTGCCTAACAACCACCTCATCTGTGACACCTCCACATGCTGGAACTCAAAGTTGGCCATGCTGCAGAGGGTGCACCAGCAGCAACATACCATTAATCAGTACCTGTGTGATTGTGGGATGATGGCAGGCTCTGAAGAGTGGGGGTTCTTTTCACTGCATCAGTAGCTCATCATTCAATATGTGTACGGTATTGTGGTACCTTCTGAATAAGCAGCCAAAATGCTAAGTCGCGTCAAGGTGGGGATTAGTGATACAATCCCTCTTGTGTTCCTTCTGAGGTACACACTCCATGCCCTGATAAACCAGGCACTTGGGGCACAGCAGCAGGAGGAAGAGAAGAACTTGCTGCTGTCTCAGGGCCAGTTGGTTAATTTGCCTACTATGTCCATCCCTGTGAGGCAGAGGGAGCAAGAAGCAGAGGTAGAATATGAGGAGGAGGGTTAGGGTGCTGCTAGTGAAGAGGAGGAGAAAATTAGGCAGGCTTCAAGGAGACCCTTTTAACCCCTCCCACATGAGTGGTGTTTTATTGTATATGAGAGTGGACTCTTGATCCTCTGCTGCAGGCAGTTTGTGGCAAATGGGGTCTTTGAGCTCAAATGCATGCACAAGGACCCCAGGATGTGGAACATCAAAGAGAGGGATCATTATTTGGTGGTCACCCTTTTAGATCCCCAGAGGGAGACAAAATGTGACACTTTGAGGAGGTTTTGCATAAGTACCACTTTCCCACATTTCTTGTTGGTGGCAGGATCCCCTCTGATGACCAAATTCTTCCAGTCCTCTGATCCCTGAAAGGATGAATTGCCTCAGCACCACTTTTAAGAGTTTCAAAACCCAGCTACAGGCATCACCTCTTCCACATGATTGCTGACTAACAATGCGGACACTCTCGGAACTGAAGCCCTCTGGACTATAGTGTGTCCGGGTTTGAGCACTAGCCAGTGCTTGCACAGTATGCACTGAAGTTTCTGGCTTGCCTTTCAGCCAATTTGCTGTCCGAAAGTACCTTCAGAACAGCAGAAAACACAGCACAACCTCAAAGTTTCCAGCCTATTCCAGTGCTCCAGCACTGTAAAGGTGCTGCACAATGTTTCCATAGCTGGCTGGACCTCAACTGCCACATTTCTAATATTTGCTTGTTTGTGGCCTATACTGGTGCTCAGGAACTCCAAAACATTGTGGTTATTTTTCCTCAGATAGTACATGCTAAAGTTTATTTCAGTATGAAACCTGCCTCATGTCTCCCTCTTATATATTATATTGCAGCCTTACGATGGTGCTTACATACTGTCCAGCCACTGAACAATATTTGCGGCTATAATCATACTATACACTCTAATCTGTATTCCTCACACTGTTTATTTCAAGATAAAACTTGCCTTTTCTTTCCTTCTTATAATGCAGCCTAACCAATCTGCCTATATGCTATATAGTTGTTGTCACCCAAATAATGCGCTCTAATGTTTATTTAAAGATATAACTGCCTTGTCTCTTCCCCTCATATTACAACTAGGGATGAGCCGAACATCCCCCGGTTCGGTTCGCACCAGAACTTGCGAACGCACCGAAAATTCACACGAACGTTAGAACCCCATTGATGTCTATGGGACTCGAACGTTCGAAATCAAAAGTGCTCATTTTAAAGGCTAATTTTCATGGTATTGTCCTAAAAAGGGTTTGGGGACCCGGGTCCTGCCCCAGGCGACATGTATCATTGCAAAAAAAAGTTGTAAAAACTGCCATTTTTTCGGGAGAAGTGATTTTAATGATGCTTAAAGTAAAAAAAAAAGTGAAATATTCCTTTAAATATCGTACCTGGGGGGTGTCTATAATATGCCTGTAAAGTGGCGCATGTTTCCCGTGCTTAGAACAGTCCCTGCACAAAATGTCTTTTTTAAAGGAAAAAAAGTCATTTAAAACTGCTTGCGGCTTTAATGTAATGTCGGGTCCTGGCAATATGGATGAAAATCAGTGAGACAAACGGCATGGGTACCCCCCAGTCCATTACCAGGCCCTTTGAGTCTTGTATGGATATTAAGGGGAACCCCGCACCCAAATTAAAAAAAGGAAAGGTGTGGGGCCACCAGGCCCTATATACTCTGAGCAGCAGTATACAGGCGGTGCAAACAAGACAGGGACTGTAGGTTTGTTGTTAAGTAGAATCTGTTTGTAATTTTGAACGGGTACATTTTTAACGTGTTTAGCTCCAGCCAAAAAATCTTTTTTAAGCTTTTTGGAAAACATAGGGAAGGGTTATCACCCCTGTGACATTTGTTTTGCTGTCTGTGCTCCTCTTCAGAAGATTGAACCTCACTTTTTGTCCCAATGACAAATGTTTTTTTGAAAATTTGGGATTTTTTTGTGAAACAAGGATTGGTGATAAAGCATCAGTGGAAAGGAGAAATGTTTTTCCCATATTAACTCTTACAGGAGAGACTTTCCCTTCCTAGGGGTAGATTTCATCTCACTTCCTGTTGTCTCCTTCCGTTTGCAAGTAGGAGTCGTTTGTAAGTAGGATGTTTGAAAGTAGGGGCCTGCCCTATATACTCAGCAGAAATTTGGGCCTTAGGTGTTGTTGTGGCCACAACACTGTAAGCCCTCACAGGGCCCTGCTGTGAAATATTAGATCAAGAATTGTAATTACATGCCCCTGTTGAACAGGGGCAGAAAAATTGGGCCTTTGGTGGTAGTGGTGGTGCCACAACACTGTAAGTCCTCACTCGCTCTTGGTGGGCACAGAAACGGGCCCTGCTGTGAAATATTAGATCAAGAATTGTAATTACATACCCCTGTTGAACAGGGGCTGAAAAATTGGGCCTTTGATGGTGGTGGTGGTGCTGGTGCTGGTGCCACAACACTGTAAGTCCTCACTCACTCTTGGTTGGCGCAGTAACGGGCCCTGCTGTGAAATATTAGATCAAGAATTGTAATTACATGCCCCTGTTGAACAGGGGCTGAAAAATTGGGCCTTAGGCACTGGTGCTGGTGCCACAACACTGCAACCCCTCACAGATACTCTAGTTGGAACGCAGGAACAAGCCCTGCTGCAAAGTATTGCATCAAAAATTGTAATTACACGCCCCTGTTAAACAGGGGCTGAAAAATTGGGCCTTAGGCACTGGTGGCGGCGCCCAGAACCAAAAATGTTCTTACAAGCTCTCAGCGTGATCATTGAGGAGGAAGAGGATAATTACTCAGGATAGTCACTCAGCATCAGCATAGGCAGTCTTTGAAGGGATCAGAGATTTAAAAAAAAAATATTCGGTTACATCAGCATCAGGTGCTTGGTAGCTGGTGGAGATCCAAAACGGATTCATTTTTATGAAAGTCAGACGATCGACCGAGTCGGTGGACAGACGCACCCTGTGATCGGTTACAAAGCCTCCAGCAGCACTGAATGTTTTGCTTGCGTCTATCTAGCAAGGTTACTCTGTGGTATAAGCAAGGAAGCTGAGATTTCTGCAGTGTGTAAATTGTGCTTTTACTATGCAAAGATGCTGTACATACAAACTATTTCAATATTAGGAATACAATACAAGATTGACAGATACCAATAACAAGTAAAATGCCTTGCAAACTAAACAGCCTATGGTCTATAATAGTACAAATACACTTAAAGGTTACTTATCTTCTGTTACTGTATGTTTGTGATCTCCATTGGCAACGAATCTCCTGGAGCATCAGGCAGTGTTCTTGTATCATGAGTGGTGGCTTCTGATCTTCAAAGCATGATGGTATGTGTGTGTCCGTGTGTGTGTCCCTACTCACTCCTTTTATGTGTCAGGCTGTTTGCCATAGTTATCAAACAACAGAAAACATGCCTGTTTACTGTAGCTGTAGAAACAATGGACTGTTGAAAACTGTATCTACGTACAAAAATGGTATCTACGTACCATTGTCTACTTAAACTCAAATCTCTATGACCAACCACTATTGTGTAATGTTATGTCCCATGTATCAAGTCTGATTAATAAAAAAAATCATATTGTAACAAACGCAACACATTCCGCCCTATTTTTTTTTCCCTTTCAGACTCCATACAGAAAATCACTTCATTATTATGAAAACTAATTTTAAACATTCATTTTCCTTAAAAGCAACACCTCCCATTTCTGTCACTGAGAAGGTGTTTCAGTCTTTAACTAAAAAAAGTTCATTAGAAAGTCCATTCTAAAGTTCATTAGAAACAAGTCCAGGCTGGTAATACGTCAAAGGCCTTGCTCTCCACAGCTCTTGCGGTCTTCCGTCATTCTTTCCATCATGTAACCACTTTTCTCTGGTCTTCCTATGGATCAAATCGGAGACAGCCTGTGGAGTGGTAAACAAAGCGGATTATCTGTTCCTTCTAATAATACATAAACAGTAGATCCAGGCCCTTCAGCTAAAATCTCTCCTCTAAGTGGCTTCTTGCCTGGATATCTGACTAACACTTTGCCCCCTGCCTGTACCCACTTCTGACCCTCCCAAAGAACATCAATAGGGAGGAGAGGAAATATATTGATATTTCCCAGAAGATCACTGCTGTTTATTTTGGAAGGTTTGCTGTTATGTAGCCTCACTTTCCACTCTTGCTGAGAAGTATCCACTAACCAGTCAGAGTCCCAGCCACTGTCTTGAAGCTCATCTGTCAATGCAAATGTAACTTCAAACCTTCCTGCCAGATTCCCTCTCATTCCTAGATAGGCTTCAGCTTCAGATACGTCACTCTTGGTTTCTATGTCATGGGAAGCAGTAACATAGTATCTGCTAAGCATCGTTCTTTCAGGAACCTTACGTAAATACTGAACTCTGCACTCCAGCTGTGGAATCTGTGCCCCAGCCCCTACCATCCTCTCATATAGTGTGCTTTTGGCTATTGGCCTAGAATTTAACAACATGACTGCCCGTGTGAGGACCCGATCCCACCCCCTTAGTGTATGTGTGGGTGTAAGTTTGCGTATCTGGTCCTTCAATAGCCCGTTGTATCTTTCATTCAAACCAGCTGCCTGTGGATGGTATGGGATGTGGCACAACCAGTACACTCCAGAATCTTTGGCCCACTGCTGTACTGTTGATCCGGTGAAGTGTGATCCGTTATCACTTTGCACTTGTTTGGGACAACCATAAGCAACGGCACGTTTCTGGAGCAGTTGAAGCGTTGCGGCTTGATCTGCACGTTTGCAAGGATGAACAAGCATAAGTCCTGAATAGGTGTCCACTGCAGTGCAACAATATCTCAGTCCATTGTTTTCCCGGGGCAGGGGACCGATGAAGTCAATCTGCCAGATCTCTGCAGGCCTCTCACCCCTCTTAATCGATCCGGTGGAGTACTTTTGCAATGGCCATTGTCACACTTCTCCACACACTGTACAGTTCCCTATTACAGTCTTTATCATGTCCATGGATATAGGCAATCCTCTCTGCTGTGCCCATTCATATGTTGCTTTCTGCCCCAAATGTCCAGATTGCTTGTGGGCCCAGTTGGCCAAGTTCATCAAGACAGGATCAGTTGGCACAACTGCCTTCACTTTGGCGATTTCATTTGCAACTCTGTTATAGTTCTCAAAGTCTGGGACTAGGGGTACATGTGCATCAACATGCCCCACTTTTATGGTGCGGGAGTGAGCTTCCTTCCAGATGTAGTCCCAGAGTTCCTTGCCTCCCCACACCACCTTTCCATGAATCATCCATTCATTGGATTTCCACGTGGGCATCCAAGTTGTCATACCTTTAAAAACCGCCCAGCTGTCAGTGTACATAGTGACATGGGAAGAGGGATCCTCCTGAAGAGTCATCACCACAGCTTTCAATTCTGCATACTGACTGCACCCTCCAATTCCGGTCTCCTGCAGGACTGTGTCTGTACTTGGGTTGTAGGCTGCTGCTGTCCATTTATGTCCAGACGAGGTGACTATGGCTGAACCATCAGTGAACCACACTGACTCCTTCATGTCTTCTGACAGAGACTCAAAGGGTGGAGCCTCTTGAATGGGGGATGACTGCAGCACAGGAATTTCTTCTTCTGGCCGGGTGCTGGTAAAAGTGACAAGCCCAGCCAACTGTTTTGAAATGTCTCTAACATCCCCAGCTGCAATACCCCCTCTTTCTTGAAGGTACCACTTCAATTTCATCAGTGTCTGGTTCTTTGCTACAGCTGCCCTAGTGGTCAGTCCATTATCTCTCACCCATCCTGCTATTGGCAATGCAGTATGGATGGTGACGGTGTCCTTTCCTGTAATGGTCTCTACATGTTGAAGTGCTGTGTAGGCCCCAAACAGGTACTTCTCTAGGGGCGTGTATCTCTTCTGTGCCCTTGTCAGTTGTTTGGACCAAAATCCAATGGGTATTGCTCTCAGTCCTTTCTTTTCATTTGGCTGCCATAGACTCCAAGATATGGTACCATTCTGCTCTACTACATCTAGCTGAAATGGTACTCCTTGTCTCATGGGTCCTAATCCCTGATGCTGCAAAATAGCTTCTTTAGCAGCCAGGAATGCTGTCCGCTGCTCTGAACCCCATGAGAACTCAGTCTTTTTTCTGGTGACCTTATATATAGGCCTCAGAATCAGTCCAAGATGTGGAATGAACGATCTCCAGAACCCCACAACTCCAATGAACTTCTGTGCCTCTTTTTGGTAGTAGGAGGCGACAGCGCCTGGATAGTTTGCACAACTGTCTCTGGAATTTTCCTCTGCGGCCCAGTCCACATCATTCCCAGGAATTTCACTTCTGTGGCAGGTCCTTGGACTTTGTCTCTGTTGATAACCCACCCTCTGTTCTCCAAGTGCTCTATCAGCAGGTGCAGTGCTTCAGTTACATCTTCTTTTGTCCCAGAGATCATGATGTCATCAATGTAGTGAAACACAGCGACTTTCAAATTCAGGGTACTTAAATCTCGGGCAATCAGTCCATGACAAATTGTTGGAAAATGAACATAGTCTTCAGGAAGCACGGTGAAAGTGTACTGGCGGCCGTCCCAATCTATGGCAAACTGGTCTTGACACTCTGGGTCTATTAAAATCGAAAAGAAAGCATTAGCCAGGTCTATCACAGTATGATATTCTCCTGCATTTTTAGCAATTTTCTCAACAATTGAGATCATATCTGGTACAGCTGACTTAAATGGAGGTGCTGCTTTGTTTAGACCTCTGTAATCCACAGTCATTCTATATGTCCCATCAGGTTTTTTTTACTGAGAACACCGGAGATGAGAAAGGACTTACAGCAGGTCTAAGGATCCCTACTCTCAACAGTTCTTGAATAGTCTCCCCAATTTCTTTGTGGTCTCCAGGAAGTCTGTACTGCTTGAGACAGACTGGCTACTCTGGTGGAGGAATGTAGACAGGGGTCCATTTCGCATGACCTCTGACCACAGCCTTCACCGCCCTAACAAGATACGCTTTATCAGGATACCCGAATGTGAATGTACCTCTTTCAGTCTGAATTGACTGACCTTGAAGTACATCCATCCCAAGAACATTTTCGGGTAACTCTGATACCAAAACATTTGTCATAAATCCTGATCCCTTGCCAATAGCCAATTTCACCCGTATCCTAACTGCTGGTGTGGTTTGCCCTCCCAAACCTTCTATATAAATCAATTCTCCTTTGTGATGGGAAGGATTACCTTGCAAAAGTGTAACTTCAGCTCTGCTATCAACTGAAGCCATTACATGTGTAGGAGAAGATGACTTCCCCCACCATACAGTTACAGGTGCATATGGGCGTCGGGCTCCTGCTGTCACTGCCCTCACGGCTATTACAGGAGACTCACCTTCCCTTTATAAAGGATAAGGAACCTCCCAATCCCCTTTTCTGATTCTCTCTAACTCCTCCCCAGGATAAAGGGATTTGGGTTCATGTTCAGTTTTGGGACTTGGTTTGGGGCTAACAGGAGGGGTCTGTTCTGTTTTCTCTAAGTCCAGGCTGATGTTATCTTCACTAGGAGTAGTGTTTCTAACCCTGACAGTTTTCCCTACTAAATGTTTCCACCTCTTCAGCATTTCTGCAGTAGGAATGCCATCTATCTCATCTTTAGGTACTCCTGCCTTTAATAGGTCCAACCACATTTGTTTCCTAGAAATAACTAGCCTGGTTTTCTCTTCACCTCCTGTCTTCTCTACCCCATTCCCTTTCTTCTCTGTTCTTTTCTGCTTGTATTCTTCCTGTCTGGCCTTGACCTAATCTACTGCCCTGACAGGTTTTGTTTTAGTCTCCTCTAGCTCCCCCAACTGGCTTAAAAGGGTTGTGGCTTCATGAATCTTGCTGTTTAATCCCAGCCTCCCAACAAGGACAATAATGGAGCCCTGAGATTAATTGGCACAGACTTCATCCGCTTAGAGCGCAGAGCAGATGTAAAGGGTTCCATATCTGGACCCATACATTCTGGAAATGTATTTAATCCGGTTATACAACCCATCTCACATAACCTGGAAATGCCCTCTCCTATTGCTCTCCATGAATAGGTATTTTCCAGGTCAGTAGGACTAGCGTATACTCGGACTATTCCATCTCTCACGAGGTCTAACAGTGAAATTCACGCTAAACTCTCGGGCTTTTCGCATTGCCTGACACAATTGTGGATCATGGGTTAACACTCTCATAGTCACTGCTTCCTTACCTGACAAAACAACACTGTCCACCCCTTCATCCCATAAGCGTAGGAGCCAACTCACTAGGGGTTCCCCAGACCTTTGTTTGTATTGTTTTGCCAGCTCATGGAGTTCAGTTTGTGTAAACTCCCGTACTTCTTCAAATTCAACATCTCTGGGGTTGCGATAATGCACCTCCCCATCTGCCATATCCTCTCTATCATGTTGCCATTTCCTATGCTTAGTAATGAGAGGTCTGGCATACTTTTTTTTTTCGCACTAGCAGATCATCATACAAAATATCAAACTCTATCTCCTCATCCTCACTATCATTTGAGGAGAGCACATCCTCACAATCCCAATTTTGGGATGTGACAATGGCACGTACCCTGGCTTTACTAACAGGTTTACGGCCCTTCCTTTTCCTTAAAGTGGGGTTCCACCCAAAAAACAAAAATACCTGAAAAATTAAAAAACAAAAAACAAAAAAACATTTGGATATTTTTTTTTTTTTACTTACCTCTAAATGCCTGTTGCTAGATGGTCCCTCGTAGTCTGCCTGTTCCTTAGCCTGGGCTGGTGACATCACTTCCACCTCGGCACAGGAAGGGCTCGGCTCTGCTCCCTCCCTCCTGTCAATCATCTGGGACCCATTACAGGTCCCAGGTGATTGATCGGCCAATCCCGGCGCGCGGCACCGCTCGCACATGCACAGTGGGTGCCAGGCTGTGAAGCCACAGCCCGGCGCCCACAGTTGCAATGCCGGCGCCGACTAGCAGAGGGGGGGACGAGCGGGGCTTCGATCCCCCGCATCGCTGCACCCAGGGACAGGTAAGTGTCCAATTAAAAGTCAGCAGCTGCAGTATTTGTAGCTGCTGACTTTTAATTTTTTTTTTTAATGGAGCCCCAGGGTGGAACTCCTCTTTAAGGCATTAATTGATTTGGTCACGAGGGCTGCACACCGCTCTTGGAAATCATCAGCCCGACTAGCAGTTGAACGCACACACTCTGAAGCAACTGCTAGCTGGTCTTTTAATACCTTAACTTCTGCCTTTGCCTTCTCCCTTCTCTGTGATTCAGTGTAAATAGCATTAAGGAAGTGCCAACCCATTGTGGACACTGTCCTCTTCTCTGCTTTACTTAAATCCAACCCCTTAAGGCTAAAATCTACAAAATGATCTGAGACTTTATCACCCCAAGTCAGGTTCAAGGGAGAAGCATACTTAACAAATTATTTAGCAAGAGGATCCCACTCATTGTCTCTGGCCCAGATAGGTAAGCTGCACACTTCCTTCTGGCCACCAGAACCCTCTGCAGCCTTGCTTTTCCTAAACAGCTTACGCAGCATTTTATCTAGCATAAGCTACACAACACACTACAGAAAAAACAGGTCTGCTTCAAATGAAGTATAGCACAGACTGCGGCACGAGCCCCCAAATGTTCTGCTTGTGTCTATCTAGCAAGGTTACTCTGTGGTATAAGCAAGGAAGCTGAGATTTCTGCAGTGTGTAAATTGTGCTTTTACTATACAAAGATGCTGTACATACAAACTATTACAATATTAGGAATACAATAGAAGACTGACAGATATCAATAACAAGCAAAATGCCTAGCAAACTAAACAGCCTATGGTCTATAATAGTACAAATACACTTAAAGGTTACTTATCTTCTGTTACTGTATGTTCGTGATCTCCATTGGCAACGAATCTCCTGGAGCATCAGGCAGTGTTCTTGTATAATGAGTGGTGGCTTCTGATCTTCAAAGCATGATGGTGTGTGTGTCCGTGTGTGTGTGTGTGTGTCTGTGTGTGTCCCTATTCACCCCTTTTATGTGTCAGGCTGTTTGCCATAGTTATCAAACAACAGAAAACATGCCTGTTTACTGTAGCTGTAGAAACAATGGACTGTTGAAAACCGTATCTACGTACAAAAATGGTATCTACGTACCATTGTTTACTCAAACCAAGACAGTAATTTAACAGCCATTCTTTCAGTTTGAAAGCTGAAAGAATCCCAAACAAGTAATGTGTTACTTGTTTACTGTAGCTATAGAGTCAATAGCCTGTTAATTGAACACTCAATTGAATACAACAATGATATCTACCCCCATTGTATAAAACAGCATTTGTTTGAGAAATTTACTCAAGCCAAAAACTGACAATATCTCTATGACCAACCACTATTGTGTAATGCTATGTCCCATGTATCAAGTCTGATTAATAAAAAAAATCATATTGTAACAAACGCAACACAAATGTGCGTTCCAAAAGAACGCTGGATGCAGGACAGGCCAGTAGCTCAATTGCATACTGTGCAAGCTCTGGCCAGTGATCTATCCTTTAAGACCCAGTAACCCAGAGGATTTTCGGTGGGAAAGGTGTCCAAGTCAGATCTTGCCCCTAGGTATTCCTGCACCATGTAAAAGAGACACTGGCGATGGTTGCTGGAACCGATCATACCTTGGGGCTGCGGACTAAAAAATTGTCTGAATGCATCGGTCAAACGGCCACCTTCTCCACCACTCCTTCTTTGACTGACCGAAGCCTCAGCAACACGTTGTCCAGAAACAGGAGTTTGTAACCTCCCAGTCTCTGGGAACGCGTTGCACAGACCTTACTGCAAGGCCTCCTAAAGATGTTTCATCCTCTGCTCCCTCTGCAACGGCAAGATAAGGTCTGCAACCTTACCCTTGTAACGTGGATCAAGGAGGGTTGCCAGCCAGTATTGGTCCTTCTCCTTGATACCACGAATACGAGGATCCTTACGCAGGCTTTGCAGGATCAGGGAGGCCATGCAGCGTAGGTTTTCTGAGGCATTCGCTCCGGAGTCCTCTGGGTCACTAAGGACGACATGGTCCGCAGCCACCTCCTCCCAGCCACGTACAAGTCCATGTGTTTCTTGGGACTGATCCCTTAAAGACTGCTGCTGATGCTGAGTGCCAGGCTCCACCTCCATACTGACACAATCCTCCTCCTCTTCCTGGGTGATCGGCGGGCATGCAGGATCACTGTCTGGATAAAGGGGGCCTTGAGAGCTGAGGAAGTCCTCCAATTCCTGCCTCTGTTCTGCCTTAAGTGCCCTGTCCATTATTCCATGCAGGGCCTGCTTGCCCTCTTTTATTGGCTTGTGACTGTCTGCCTCTCCTTGTTGACATACTAATGGCCTGTAGCTGCACTAAGCTGGGATATATATATATATATATATATATATATATATATATATATACTGATACTGCAGCTAGCAAAATCAACTGCCTGCCTGTAGCATGAGAACTAGCTCGAGCTCGCACTACACTAACTTGTAGCTTATTTAGCTGCCTGCGGTAGTGAAAGTATCAGGAAAACACCAACAACCTTCTACAGGTAGCTTTAGGTGAACACTGTGTAGAGCTCGCACTACACTAACTTGTAGCTTATTTAGCTGCCTGTGGTAGTGATAGGATCAGGAAAACACCACCAACCTTCTACAGGTAGCTTTAGGTGAACACTGTGCAGAGCTCACCAAAAAATAACTTGTAGCTTATTTAGCTGCCTACGGTAGTGATAGGATCAGGAAAACACCACCAACCTTCTACAGGTAGCTTTAGGTGAACACTGTGCAGAGCTCGCACTACACTAACTTGTAGCTTATTTAGCTGCCTGCGGTAGTGATAGGATCAGGAAAACACCACCAACCTTCTACAGGTAGCTTTAGGTGAACACTGTGCAGAGATCGCACTACACTAACTTGTAGCTAGCTGCCTGCGGTAGTGATAGGATCAGGAAAACACCACCAACCTTCTACAGGTAGCTTTAGGTGAACACTGTGCAGAGCTCGCACTACACTAACTTGTAAATTATTTAGCTGCCTGCGGTAGTGATAGGATCAGGAAAACACCACCAATCTTCTACAGGTAGCTTTAGGTGAACACTGTGCAGAGCTCGCACTACACTAACTTGTAGCTTATTTATCTGCCTGCAGTAGTGATAGGATCAGGAAAACACCACCAGCCTTCTACAGGTAGCTTTAGGTGAACACTGTGCAGAGCTCGCACTACACTACCTTTTAGCTTTTTTAGCTGCCTGTGGTAGTGATAGGATCAGGAAAACACCACCAACCTTCTACAGGTAGCTTTAGGTGAACACTGTGCAGAGCTCGCCAGAAAATAAATTGTAGCTAATTTAGCTGCCTGCGGTAGTGATAGGATCAGGAAAACACCACCAACCTTCTATAGGTAGCTTTAGATGAACACTGTGCAGAGCTCGCACTACACTAACTTGTAGCTTATTTAGCTGCCTGCAGTAGTGATAGGATCAGGAAAACACCAACAACCTTCTACAGGTAGCTTTAGGTGAACACTGTGCAGCGCTCGCACCACACTAACTTGTAGCTTATTTAGCTGCCTGCGGTAGTGATAGGATCAGGAAAACACCACCAACCTTCTACAGGTAGCTTTAGGTGAACACTGTGCAGAGCTCGCCAAAAAATAACTTGTAGCTTATTTAGCTGCCTGCGGTAGTGATAGGATCAGGAAAACACCACCAACCTTCTACAGGTAGCTTTAGGTGAACACTGTGCAGAGCTCGCACTGCACTAACTTGTAGCTTATTTAGCTGCCTGCGGTAGTGATAGGATCAGGAAAACACCAACAACCTTCTACAGGTAGCTTTAGGTGAACACTGTGCAGAGCTCGCACTACACTAACTTGTAGCTTATTTAGCTGCCTGCGGTAGTGATAGGATCAGGAAAACACCACCAACCTTCTACAGGTAGCTTTAGGTGCACACTGTGCAGAGCTCACCAAAAAATAACTTGTAGCTTATTTAGCTGCCTGCAGTAGTGATAGGATCAGGAAAACACCACCAACCTTCTACAGGTAGCTTTAGGTGAACACTGTGCAGAGCTCACCAAAAAATAACTTGTAGCTTATTTAGCTGCCTGCGGTAGTGATAGGATCAGGAAAACACCACCAACCTTCTACAGGTAGCTTTAGGTGAACACTGTGCAGAGCTCGCACTACACTAACTTGTAGCTTATTTAGCTGCCTGCGGTAGTGATAGGATCAGGAAAACACCACCAACCTTCTACAGGTAGCTTTAGGTGAACACTGTGCAGAGCTCGCACTACACTAACATGTAGCTAGCTGCCTGCGGTAGTGATAGGATCAGGAAAACACCACCAACCTTCTACAGGTAGCTTTAGGTGAACACTGTGCAGAGCTTGCACTACACTAACTTGTAGATTATTTAGCTGCCTGCGGTAGTGAAAGTATCAGGAAAACACCACCAATCTTCTACAGGTAGCTTTAGGTGAACACTGTGCAGAGCTCGCACTACACTAACTTGTAGCTTATTTATCTGCCTGCAGTAGTGATAGGATCAGGAAAACACCACCAGCCTTCTACAGGTAGCTTTAGGTGAACACTGTGCAGAGCTCGCACTACACTACCTTTTAGCTTTTTTAGCTGCCTGTGGTAGTGATAGGATCAGGAAAACACCACCAACCTTCTACAGGTAGCTTTAGGTGAACACTGTGCAGAGCTCGCACTACACTAACTTGTAGCTTATTTAGCTGCCTGCAGTAGTGATAGGATCAGGAAAACACCACCAACCTTCTACAGGTAGCTTTAGGTGAACACTGTGCAGAGCTCGCACTACACTAACTTGTAGCTTATTTAGCTGCCTGCGGTAGTGATAGGATCAGGAAAACACCACCAACCTTCTACAGGTAGCTTTAGGTGCACACTGTGCAGAGCTCGCCAAAAAATAACTTGTAGCTTATTTAGCTGCCTGCCGTTGTGATAGGATCAGGAAAACACCACCAACCTTCTACAGGTAGCTTTAGGTGAACACTGTGCAGAGCTCGCCAAAAAATAACTTGTAGCTTATTTAGCGGCCTGCGGTTGTGATAGGATCAGGAAAACACCACCAACCTTCTACAGGTAGCTTTAGGTGAACACTGTGCAGAGCTCGCACTACACTAACTTGTAGCTTATTTAGCTGCCTGCGGTAGTGATAGGATCAGGAAAACACCACCAACCTTCTACAGGTAGCTTTAGCTGAACACTGTGCAGAGCTCGCAAAAAAATAACTTGTAGGTTTAGCTGAACATTGTGATGAGGATGCACTACACTAACTTGTAGCTTTAGCTGAACACTGTGCAGAGGTCGCACTACACTAACTTGTAGGTTTAGCTGAACACTGCGATGAGGACGCACAACACTAAGTTGTAGCTTTAGCTGAACACTGTGCAGAGGTCGCACTACACTAACTTGTAGTCTTAGCTGAACACTGTGAGGAGGACGCACTAAACTAACTTGTAGCTTTAGCTATACACTGTGCAGAGGTTGCCCTACACTAACTTGTAGTTTTCGCTGAACACTGTGAGGAGGACACACTACACTAACTTGTAGCTTTAGCTGAACACTGTGAGGAGGACGCACTATCCTAACTTGTAGCTTTAGCTGAACACTGTGCAGAGGTCACACTAAACTAACTTGTAGCTTTAGCTGAACACTGTGAGGAGGACTCAGTACACTAACTTGTAGCTTTAGCTGAACACTGTGCAGAGGTCTCACTACACTAACTTGTAGTTTTAGCTGAACACTGTGAGGAGGATGCACTACAATAACTTGTAGCTTTAGCTGAACACTGTGCAGAGGTGGCAATACACTAACTTGTAGTTTTAGCTGAACACTGTGAGGAGGACGCACTACACTAACTTGTAGCTTTAGCTGAACACTGTGCAGAGGTCGCACTACACTAACTTTTAGTTTTCGCTGAACACTGTGGGGAGGACACACTACACCAACTTGTAGCTTTAGCTGAACACTGTGAGGAGGACGCACTACCCTAACTTGTAGCTTTAGCTGAACACTGTGCAGAGCTCACACTAAACTAACTTGTAGCTTTAGCTGAACACTGTGAGGAGGACGCACTACGCTAACTTGTAGCTTTAGCTGAACACTGTGCAGAGGTCTCACTACACTAACTTGTAGTTTTAGCTGAACACTGTGAGGAGGACGCACTACACTAACTTGTAGCTTTAGCTGAACACTGTGCAGAGGTCGCACTACACTAACTTGTAGTTTTAGCTGAACACTGTGCAGAGGTCGCACTACACTAACTTGTAGTTTTCGCTGAACACTGTGAGGAGGACACACTACACCAACTTGTAGCTTTAGCTGAACACTGTGAGGAGGACGCACTACCCTAACTTGTAGCTTTAGCTGAACACTGTGCCGAGCTCACACTAAACTAACTTGTAGCTTTAGCTGAACACTGTGAGGAGGACGCACTACGCTAACTTGTAGCTTTAGCTGAACACTGTGCAGAGGTCACACTACACTAATTTGTAGTTTTAGCTGATCACTGTGAGGAGGACGCACTACACTAACTTGTAGCTTTAGCTGAACACTGTGCAGAGGTCGCACTACACTAACTTGTCATTTTAGCTGAACACTGTGAGGAGGACGCACTACCCTAACTTGTAGCTTTATCTGAACACTGTGTACTACACTAACTTGTAGTTTTAGCTGAACACTGTGCAGAGGTCACACTAAACTAACTTGTAGCTTTAACTGAACACTGTGAGGAGGACGCACTACACTAACTGTAAATAGCCTAGCTGCCTGACTGTGGTACTAATAGGATCAAAAGAACACCAGCAATTTTCTTCAGGTAGCTGTAAATAATGTAACAAGACAAGCCTGCCTGTCAGTAGGAAGATAACAGGAACGGATCTAGCTAAACTGAATACAGTGTATATATATATATATATATATACACAACACCTGGGATGCATATATATACACAATACACTGTAAGTGCAGCTAACTCACTGACTGTCCTGCCTAATCTAGCTAACTCAAATGAAATGACTCTATCTCTCTCTAAGCACGCTGGAACACACTACACAGGGCCACCGTGCAGGCGGCCTTATATATTGTGGGGCGTGTTCTAAACCCGCTGAGCCATAATTGGCCAAAACCACCCTGGCTTTGGCCAATTACAGCTCTCTCTACCGACGGCGCTGTGATTGGCCAAGCATGCGGGTCATCAGCCAGCAATGCACTGCGATGCCGCAGTGAATTATGGGCCGTGACGCGCCACACGAATTAGGCGCGAGCGGCCCATATCGTTAGCAATTTGACGAACGATCGAACAGCCATTGTTCGAGTCGAACATGGGTTCGACTCGAACACGAAGCTCATCCCTAATTACAACCTAATCAATTTGCTTACATACTGTCCAGCTAATATACATTTTTGTGGCTAAAAAATAATATATAATTTTTTTTTCAACATACAATTTGCCTCATCTTTCCTTCTTACATTGTGACCTTGCCAAGTGGCTACTGTACAGTAATTTTGGCTTCTGTCTCTCATATAATACAATATAAATCCTAAATTGTGGTCAAACCAAGCTGTTTTCATGATTTACAGCAAATGAACAATATTTGTGGCCATTAGGGATGAGCTTCGAGTTCGAGTCAAACTCATGTTTGACTCCAACATCGGCTGTTCGCCAGTTCGCCGAACAGAGAACAATTTGGGGTGTTCGCGGCAAATTCGAAAGCCGCGGTAAACCCTTTAAAAGTCTATGGGAGAAATCAAAAGTGCTAATTTTAAAGGCTTATATGCATGGTATTGTCATAAAAAGTGTTTGGGGACCTGGGTCCTACCCCAGGGGACATGGATCAATGCAAAAAAAGTTTTAAAAACGGCCGTTTTTTTCGGGAGCAGTGACTTTAATAATGCTTAAAGTGAAACAATAATAGTGTAATATCCCTTTAAATTTCGTACCTGGGGGGTGTCTATAGTATGCCTGTAAAGGGGCGCATGTTTCCCATGTTTAGAACAGTCTGACAGCAAAATGACATTTCAAAGGAAAAAAGTCATTTAAAACTACTCGCGGCTATTAATGAATTGCCGGTCCGACAATACACATTAAAGTTCATTGATAAAAATGGCATGGGAATTCCCCACAGGGGAACCCCAAACCAAAATTTAAAAAAAAAATGATGTGGGGGATCCCCCTAAATTCAATACCAGGCCCTTCAGGTCTGGTATGGATATTAAGGGGAACCCTGTGCCAAAATTTTAAAAAAAATGACGTAGGGGTCCCCCTCAAAATTCATACCAGACCCTCTGTTATTTAAGAACTGTCAGAAGAGGAGAAGCATCACACAGTGGGAGCCTCCCATCCAATAGTGCATGCGGAGCGGCCCAAGAAAAGAAGATGAAGAGAAGAAGACGCCGATGAGAAAGATGCCGGATGAGAACACCGGAGGAAGAACCAGAAGAACCAGAAGAAGAAGAAGATGGAGGAAGAAACCGAAGGAAGATAGAAGATAGAAGAAAGAAGATAGAAAAAAGAAGAAGCATTTAAATAAAGGATTTGTCAAAAACTGTCTCTTGTCATTTTTAACATTTTTGACACTTTTTTTGTGAAATGGTAGGGGTACTTTTGTACCCCTTTACCATTTCACACAGGGGGGAGGGCCAGGATCTGGGGGTCCCCTTGTTAAAGGGGGCTTCCAGATTTCAATAAGCCCCCCGCCCGCAGACCCCCACAACCACCGGGCAAGGGTTGTGGGGATGAGGCCCTTGTCCCCATCAACATAGGGACAAGGTGTTTTGGGGGGCTACCCCAAAGCACCCTCCCAATGTTGAGGGCATGTGGCCTGGTACAGTTCAGGAGGGGGGGCGCTCTCTCATCCCCCCTCTTTTCCTGAGGCCTGCCAGGTTGCGAGCTCGGATAAGGGTCTGGTATGGATTTTTGGGGGTACCCCACGCCATTTTTTTTTATTTTGGCGCGGGGTTCCCCTTAAAACCCATACCAGACCTGAAGGGCCTGGTATGCAATTTAGGGGGACCCCCACATCATTTTTTTTTAAATTTTGGTTTGGGGTTCCCCTGTGGGGAATTCCCATGCCGTTTTTATCGCAACTATTAATGAATTGCCGGTCCGACAATACACATAACAGTTCATTGATAAAAACGGCATGGGAATTTCCCACAGGGGAACCCCGAACCAAAATCTAAAAAAAAATGATGTGGGGTCCCCCTAAATTCCATACCAGGCCCTTCAGATCTGGTATAGATTTTAAGGGCAACCCCGAGCCAAAATTTTAAAAAAAATTGGCGTGGGGTCCCCCCAAAAATCCATACCAGTCGCTTATCTGAGCACGCAACCTGGCAGGCTGCAGGAAAAGAGGGGGGACGAGAGAGTGCCCCCCCCCCTCCTGAACCGTACCAGGCCACATGCCCTCAACATTGGGAGGGTTCTTTGGGGTTCCCCCTAAAGCACCTTGTCCCCATGTTGATGAGGGCAAGGGCCTCATCCCCACAACCCTTGGCCGGTGGTTGTGGGGGTCTGTGGGCGGGGGGCTTATCGGAATCTAGAAGCCCCCTTTAGCAAGGGGACCCCCAGATCCCGGCCCTCCCCCCTGTGTGAAATGATAAGGGGGTACAAAAGTACCCCTACCATTTCACAAAAAAAGTGTCAAAAATGTTAAAAATGACAAGAGACAGTTTTTGACAATTCCTTTATTTAAATGCTTCTTCTTTCTTCTATCTGCTTTCTTCTATCTTCTATCTTCCTTCGGTTTCTTCCTCCATCTTCTTCTTCTTCTGGTTCTTCTGGTTCTTCCTCCAGTGTTCTTATCTGGCATCTTCCTCAGCGGCGCTTTCTTCTCTTTATCTTCTTTTCTCGGGCCACTCCGCATCCACAATTGGATGGGAGGCTCCCACTGTGTGACGCTTCTCCTCTTCTGATGGTTCTTAAATAATGGAGGGTGGGTGTCCCCGCCCCCCTCTGACATCACGGGGAATGCCACAGGGAAGCATCACACAGCGGAGCCTCCCATCCAATCATGGGTGCGGAGCAGCCAGAGAAAAGAAGATGAAGAGAAGAAGGCGCCGCTGAGGAAGATGCCGGATGAGAACACCTGAGGAAAAACCAGAAGAAGAAGATGGAGGAAGAAACCTAAGGAAGATAGAATATAGAAGAAAGAATATAGAAGAAAGAAGAAGCATTTAAATAAAGGAATTGTCAAAAACTGTCTCTTGTCATTTTTAACATTTTTGACAGTTTTTTTGTGAAAAGGTAGGGGTACTTTTGTATCCCCTTACCATTTCACACAGGGGGGAGGGCCGGGATATGGGGGTCCCCTTGTTAAAGGGGGCTTCCAGATTCCGACAATCCCCCCGCCCGCAGACCCCCACAACCACCGGCCAAGGGTTGTGGGGATGAGGCCCTTGTCCTCATCAACATGGGGACAAGGTGCTTTGGGGGGCTACCCCAAAGCATCCTCCCAATGTTGAGGGCATGTGGCCTGGTACGGTTCAGGAGGGGGGGCTCTCTCGTCCCCCCTCTTTTTGTGCGGCCTGCCAGGTTGCGTGCTCGGATAAGGGTCTGGTATGAATCTTGAGGGGGACCCCTACGTCTTTTCTTTAAAAAAAATTGGCGCGGGGTTCCCCTTAATATCCATACCAGACCTGAAGGGCCTGGTATGGAATTTAGGGGGACCCCCCCAAGTCATTTTTTTTTAAAATTTTGGTTCGGGGTTCCCCTGGGGTTCCAATAGCTAAGGGACTGCATATCTTCAAATTATCCCAGAACTTGATCGTAATTTTATTTTTATTTTTATTTTCATTTTTATTTGTATTTTTAATTGTTATATTTATTTTTATTTTTCCAATTTGACCTTTATGGTCCTTTTGATTCATATTGGTGTGACTATACATGAACACTGATTTTAATCACCATGGATGGGTTCCATCCATAGGGTGGCATGTTTTATTTATTTTTTCTTTTTGTATTAACCAAAAACTCAAATTCATAGGATAAATAAGACTTTATATTTTAAAGTTTACTCTCTTTTCCTTTACTTATCCAAATTAGGATTCCTCATTTCAATATTATTATTAGATAAATCTATCTCTTATTAATTTACCCCTTTTTGGGGAAAAAATTAGTTAATGCTTAAAATTAACAAAATATTGAACGGGTTCATTAACAAACATTGTCATGATGTTTATATTTAATATATATTGAGGCGGGTGTTCTGCTCACGATAGATCTGTGTGCACCAATTCGCCTTCACCGGATCCCCAGATATATTATGGGGGGATTCAGTGTTGGCAACATTCCCCCTGATGGAGGATTTTGTCCTGCATCACGAGTACACCTTGAATGTTTTAACATCTCTATTGTACCTATTTGTTACATGATCTCACATGTCTTTTGTTCCTTACCCACTCCAGATCTTCCTGGACCTTTTTTTCTCCTATTTCTATCTTTTTCCGCTGACATTGGGCCCAGAAGCCAACACTCTGGATTATATGCTAAGAATGATCTGTTGACTCAACAACTGATATGGCACCCTTGAATATTCTATCCCTGAATGTTCAGGGTTTAAATATTCCGCAAAAATGTGCAAAAGCTTTTAGAACATTTCAGGCCAAAAAAGCCCACATAGTGTGCTTACTAGGGATGAGCTTCGTGTTCGAGTCGAACCCATGTTCGACTCGAACATCAGCTGTTCGGTCGTTCGCCGAATTGTGAACGATATGGGCCGTTCGCGCCAAATTCGTGTGGCGTGTCACGGCCCATAATTCACTGCAGCATCGCAGTGCATTGCTGGCTGATGATTGGCCAAGCATGCACTATGACCCGCATGCTTGGCCAATCACAGCGTCGTCTGAACAGAGAGCCGTAATTGGCCAAAGCCAAGGAGGCTTTGGCCAATTATGGCTCAGGGGATTTAGTACACGCCCCACACTATACAAGGCCGCCTGCAGGGCGGCCCTGTGTAGTGTGTGTTCCGGCGTTCATTGAGAGAGAGAGAGAGACAGACAGTGACATTTGATTTGAGTTAGATAGATTAGGCAGAACAGTCAGTCAGTTTAGCTGCACTTACAGTGTATTGTGTATATATATGCATCCCAGGTGTTGCATATATATATATATACACTGTATTCAGTTTAGCTAGATCCATTCCTGTTATCTTCCTACTGACAGGCAGGCTTGTCTTGTTACAGTATTTACAGCTACCTGAAGAAAATTGCTGGTGTTCTTTTGATCCTATTAGTACCACAGTCAGGCAGCTAGACTATTTACAGTTAGTGCAGTGCGTCCTGCTCACAGTGTTCAGCTAGATCCGTTCCTGTTATCTTCCTACTGACAGACAGGCTTGTCTTGTTACAGTATATACATCTACCTGAAGAAAATTACTGGTGTTCCTTTGATCCTATTAGTACCACAGTCAGGCAGCTAGACTATTTACAGTTAGTGCAGTGCGTCCTGCTCATAGTGTTCAGCTAAACCTACAAGTTGGTGTAGTGAGACCTCTGCACAGTGTTCATCTAAAGCTACAAGTTAGTGCAGTGCGTCCTGCTCACAGTGTTCAGCTAAAACTACAAGTTAGTGCTGTGCGTCCTGCTCACAGTGTTCAGCTAAAACTATAAGTTAGTGCTGTGCATCCTGCTCACAGTGTTCAGCTAAAACTACAAGTTAGTGCTGTGCGTCCTGCTCACAGTGTTCAGCTAAACCTACAAGTTGGTGTAGGGAGACCTCTGCACAGTGTTCATCTAAAGCTACAAGTTAGTGCAGTGCGTCCTGCTCACAGTGTTCAGCTAAAACTACAAGTTAGTGCTGTGCGTCCTGCTCACAGTGTTCAGCTAAAAATACAAGTTAGTGCTGTGCATCCTGCTCACAGTGTTCAGCTAAACCTACAAGTTGGAGTAGTGAGACCTCTGCACAGTGTTCATCTAAAGCTACAAGTTAGTGCAGTGCTTCCTGCTCACAGTGTTCAGCTAAAACTACAAGTTAGTGCTGTGCGTCCTGCTCACAGTGTTCAGCTAAAACTACAAGTTAGTGTGGTGCGTCCACCTCACAGTGTTCAGCTAAACCTACAAGTTATTTTTTTGCAAGCTCTGCACAGTGTTCACCTAAAGCTACCTGTAGAAGGTTGGTGGTGTTTTCCTGATCCTATCACTACCGCAGGCAGCTAAAAAAGCTACAAGTTAGTTTTTTGCGAGCTCTGCACAGTGTTCAGCTAAAGCTACCTGTAGAAGGTTGGTGGTGTTCTCATACTACAGGCAGGCAGTTGATTTTGCTAGCTGCAGTATCAGTACATATATATATATATATATATATATATATATATATATATATATATATCCCAGCTTAGTGCAGCTACAGGCCATTAGTATATCTGGAAGGCCAAGAAGGAGAGGCAGACAGTCACAAGCCAATAAGAGAGGGCAAGCAGGCTCTGTGCCTAGTGCTGGTCATGGAGACGGTGCATCCTCATCAGCACGTGGCCGTGGGACACGCTTGGCCTTTTTTTCGGCAGCTGGCCGTGTTGAGCCGCAACATGCGGAAGACTTGGTCGAGTGGATGACCAAGCCGTCCTCATCCTCCTCATCCTCTCTCACCCATGCCCAGGGTACTTTGTCTGGCAATGCAGCGGCCTCTTCCCTAGCCCCACCATGTCCTCCTGAGGAGTCCCTCGAACTGTTTGACCACAGTGTTGGGTACATGCTCCAGGAGGATGCCCAGCGTTTGGAAGGCTCTGATGATGATGCTGAGCTCGATGAAGGCAGTAACATGAGCACGGACAGAGGGGGTGCCCAAGAAGGACAGCAATCTGGCAGTCATGCTCCCCCTGCTGCAGCATACTGCCAGGTTTGCTCCAGTGATGAGGAGGGAGGGGATGATGAGGTCACTGACTCAACGTGGGTGCCTGATAGGAGAGAGGAGGAGGAGGAGGAGGCGGCACATCACCAACGAGGCAGGATGCCCTCCAGGGGCAGCACATTGACTGCATCACACCCCAAAGCTCCACATGTGCAGGGCGCTGCAGTCTCTGCGCGTTATTCAAAAAGTTCTTTGGTGTGGGCCTTTTTTGAGACGAGTGCATCAGATCACACAGCTGCTATTTCTCAACATATGTCTCAAGCGTATCTCGCGTGGCCAAAACATCTCCCGCTTGGGTGCCACATGCTTGACCAGACATATGTTGACCTGCCATGCAGTTCGTTGGCAAGCGTATCTAAAAGACCCACACCAAAGAACAAAGAGGACCTCTCCTTGCTCCTCATCAGCTGAGATTTCCAACCCCACTAGACCTTCAGTCCTCTCTGAGACCTGCACTGAGAGGAATGAAGGTGTAGAATTAGGTGTGTCACAGCCAAGTACTTGTGGGCAATCTGCTTTTGGTACACCGACGTCAGATTGTACCAGGCAAATTTCCCTGCCCCAGCTGCTGCACCGCCGAAAGAAGTTTGCTCCCAGCCATCCAGCGGTTGAATGCTAGCTTGGCAAAATTGCTAGCACTTCAACTGCTGCCTTTTCAGTTGGTAGACTCTGCCCCTTCCATCAGTTTGTGGAATATGCGGTTCCTCAGTGGCAGGTACCCAAACGCCACTTTTTCTCACGGAAGGCGATTCCGGCTTTCTACCGGAATGTGGAAGGCAATGTCCATGCCTCGCTGGACAGGGCGGTCAGCGGTAAGGTGCATATTGCCGCTGACTCATGGTCCAGCAGGCATGGACAGGGACGTTACCTAAGTTTCACGGCGCATTGGGTGACTCTGCTGGCAGCTGGGAAGGATGCAGGACAAGGTGCAGTAGTGTTGGAGGTTGTTCCGCCACCACGCCTCCAAAATGCTAATGATTGTGACACACCTCTCTCCTCCACCCCCTCCTCTTCTTCTTCCGCCATGGCCTCTTCCTGAGCTTTGTCCTCGGAACCAGTGGTGCTCCGTAGCCGTTCAAGGGGCTACGCAAGTACGCAGGCCAAAAGATGCCATGCGGTGCTTGAGCTGGTGTGCTTGGGGGACAGGAGCCACACTGGGGCAGAGGTTCTGTCAGCTCTGCAGGGGCAGGTTCAGAGGTGGTTGATGCCACTCCAACTTAAGGCAGGAATGGTGGTTTGCGACAATGGCACCAACCTCCTCTCTGCCCTCCGACAGGGACAAATGACCCATGTGCCCTGTTTGGCTCACGTCCTTAACTTGATGGTGCAGCGGTTCTTGGGCAGGTACCCGGGCTTACAGGATGTCCTGTGGCAGGCCAGGAAAGTCTGTGTGCATTTCCGCCGGTCATATAATGCCAGTGCTCGGCTGACGGACCTCCAAAAGGAGTTTAACCTGCCCAAGAACCGCCTAATCTGTGACATGCCCACCAGGTGGTACTCAACGTTGGCCATGCTGCAGCGGCTGCACACGCAGCAGAGGGCCATCAATGAGTACCTGTGCGACTATGGCACCAGGACAGGGTCAGGGGAGCTTGGTTTTTTTCCCCACGCCAGTGGGCCATGATCAGGGATGCATGCACTGTCCTGTCACCATTTGAGGAGGCCACGAGGATGGTGAGCAGTGACAGTGCATGCATCAGTGACACTGTCCCCCTTGTCCACCTGTTGGAGCACACGCTGCGTGGAATAATGGACAGGGCACTTGAGGCAGAATAGAGGCAGGAAGAGGAGGACTTCCTTAGCTCTCAAGGCCCCCTTTATCCAGACAGTGTTCCTGCGTGCCCGCCGATCACACAGGAAGAGGACGAGGAGGAGGAGGAGGAGGAAGATTGTGTCAGTATGGAGGTGGAGCCTGGCACTCAGCATCAGCAGCAGTCTTTAAGGGATCAGTCCCAAGAAACACATGGACTTGTACGTGGCTGGGAGGAGGTGGCTGTGGACCATGTCGTCCTTAGTGACCCAGAGGACTCTGGACCGAATGCCTCAGCAAACCTACGCTGCATGGCCTCCCTGATCCTGGAAAGCCTGCGTAAGGATCCTCGTATTCGTGGTATCAAGGAGAAGGACCAATACTGGCTGGCAACCCTCCTTGATCCACGTTACAAGGGTAAGGTTGCGGACCTTATCTTGCCGTCGCAGAGGGAGCAGAGGATGAAACATCTTCGGGAGGCCTTGCAGAAAGGTCTGTGCAACGCGTTCCCAGAGACTGGGAGGTTACAAACTCCTGTTTCTGGACAACGTGTTGCTGAGGCTTCGGTCAGTCAAAGAAGGAGCGGTGGAGAAGGTGGCCGTCTGACCGATGCGTTCAGACAATTTTTTGGTCCGCAGCCCCAAGGTATGATCGGTTCCAGCAACCATCGCCAGCGTCTGTTTTACATGGTGCAGGAATACCTAGGGGCAAGATCAGACTTGGACACCTTTCCCACCGAAAATCCTCTGGGTTACTGGGTCTTGAGGATGGATCACTGGCCAGAGCTTGCACAGTATGCAATTGAGCTACTGGCCTGTCCTGCATCCAGCGTTCTTTCGGAACGCACATTCAGTGCTGCTGGAGGCGTGGTAACCGATCACAGGGTGCGTCTGTCCACCGACTCGGTCGATCGACTGACCTTCATAAAAATGAATCAGTCTTGGATCACTACCAGCTACCAAGCACCTGATACTGATGTAACCGAATAATTTTTTTTGAAATCTCAGATCCCTTCAAAGACTGCCTATGCTGATGCTGAGTGACTATCCCTGAGTAATTATCCTCTTCCTCCTCAATCATCATGCTGATAGCTTGTAAGAACATTTTTGGTTCTGGGCACCACCACCAGTGCCTAAGGCACAATTTTTCAGCCCCTGTTTAACAGGGGCGTGTAATTACAATTTTTGATGCAATACTTTGCAGCAGGGCTCGTTCCTGCGTTCCAACTAGAGTGTCTGTGAGGGGTTGCAGTGTTGTGGCACCAGCACCAGTGCCTAAGGCCCAATTTTTCTGCCCCTGTTTAACAGGGGCGTGTAATTACAATTTTTGATGCAATACTTTGCAGCAGGGCTCGTTCCTGCGTTCCAACTAGAGTGTCTGTGAGGGGTTGCAGTGTTGTGGCACCAGCACCACCACCACCACCACCAAAGGCCCAATTTTTCTGCCCCTGTTCAACAGGGGCATGTAATTACAATTCTTGATCTAATATTTCACAGCAGGGCCCATTTCTGCACCCACCAAGAGCGAGTGAGGACTTACAGTGTTGTGGCACCAGCACCACCACCACCACCACCAAAGGCCCAGTTTTTCTGCCCCTGTTCAACAGGGGCATGTAATTACAATTCTTGATCTAATATTTCACAGCAGGGCCCTGTGAGGGCTTACAGTGTTGTGGCCACAACAACACCTAAGGCCCAAATTTCTGCTGAGTATATAGGGCAGGACCCTACTTTCAAACATCTAACTTACAAACGACTCCTACTTGCAAATGGAAGGAGACAACAGGAAGTGAGATGAAATCTACCCCTAGGAAGGGAAATTCTCTCCTGTAAGAGTTAATATGGGAAAAACATTTCTCCTTTCCACTGATGCTTTCCAATCCTTGTTCCACAAAAAAACTCAAATTCTCAAAAAGCATTTGTCATTGGGACAAAAAGTGAGGTGAAATCTTCTAAAGAGGAGGAAAGACAGCAAAACAAATGTCACTGGGGTGATAACCCTTCGCTATGTTTTCCAAAAAGCTTAAAAAAGATTTTTTGGCTGGAGCTAAACACGTTAAAAATGTACCCGTTCAAAATGACAAACAGATTCTACTTAACAGCAAACCTACAGTTCCTGTCTTGTTTTCACCGCCTATTTACTGCTGTTCAGAGTATATAAGGCCTGGTGGCCCCACACCTTTCCTTATTTTAATTTGGGTACGGGGTTCCCCTTAATATCCATACAAAACCCAAAGGGCCTGGTAATGGACTGGGGGGTACCCATGGTGTTTGTCTCACTGATTTTCATCCAAATTGCCAGGACCGGACATTACATTAAACCCGCAAGCAGTTTTAAAGGAGATTTTTTCCTTTAAAAATGACATTTGGTGCAGGGACTGTTCTAAACACGGGAAACACACGCCACTTTACAGGCATACTATAGACACCCCCCAGGTACGATATTTAAAGGAATAATTCAATTTTTTTTTTACTTTAAGCATCATTAAAATCACTGCTCCCGAAAAAACGGACGTTTTTAAAAGTTTTTTTTGCATTGATACATGTCCCCTGGGGTAGGACCCGGGTCCCCAAACCCTTTTTAGGACAATACCATGCAAATTAGCCTTTAAAATGAGCACTTTTGATTTAGAACGTTCGAGTCCCATAGACGTCAATGGGGTTCTAACGTTCGTGCGAACTTTCGGTCCGTTCGCAGGTTCTGCGAACCGAACCGGGGGGTGTTTGGCTCATCCCTAGTGCTTACAAGAAACACACTTTACAAAACATTCAACACCCTAATTTTATAATTCTTATACCCCCCGGTATTCACAGCTTCAGCTGATACCAAGCAGTGTGGTACTCTTGTAGCTTTCCATCAGTCTACTCCTTTTACAATACAAAATGAAATGAAAGACCAGGAAGGCCGATATCTAATACTTACCGGATTTATTATGGATACAGCCATTACTATTGTTTTGTATTATGCGCCTAATAAAAAAACTATACCCTTTCTGTCACACCTTTTTCAAGTGATAAATTCAAATAGAATGGGATCACTTATTATATGTGGGGATTCTAACCAGGTCATTCTCCCATTTTTGGACAAAACCCTTTTACTCCTCCCCCCAATAACCAATCTAAACAATCTTTCTCTCAGCTCCACTCTAAATTTAAGTTAGCAGACTCTTGGAAGGAAACTAATCCTACCAAAAGAAAATACACATATTTCTCGCACCCGCATCAAATTTTCAGTCGAATTGATCATATCTTTTTAACTATAGGAATGGTGCCAGGGATACTTGTATCCAATATAATTCCAATTCCTTGGTCTGACCACAATTCAGTCTTCACTTCTATAGCATCTACCATACCAAAAACACATGATCACACATGGTACCTCCCAAACATATTAATAAATCACCCATCTCATCGCATATCAATATAATTAGCCTTAAAAGAATATTTAAAAAATAACACATGCTCAGACATTTCCCCATTGACTCTTTGGGAAGCACACAAACCTGTCCTAAGAGGAATAATTTAACAACAGTCAGGAAAACTCAAACGGGAACGCATAAATTTGGCAAGGAAACTAGAAACTGAATTTAATACCTCTTTTATAAATTTCCAAAATACTCCGACTCCGACAACAAAAACTAAACTAGAAAAGGCAAGATTGGAATATGATTTATTTCTTACAAATTCTGCAGATAAATCATTGTAACGTATCAAACATGCGTTTTATGTTAAATCAAACAAATCTGGCACGTACTTAGCTCGAGCACTAAAATCCATTAATAAATCTTTTAAACCAATTAAACTTAAATGGGCTAGAAACACTTAGACCAGTAACCCGCTCAAATTAGTGCAGAAATTTGGATCTAGCTTGTCATCCCTATACTCCGAAACAAAAGATTTTAACCATATAGAAGCTGAATCCTTTTTCTCACGTATAAATCTTCCTCAAATGTCTTCCTCCCATAAGAATCTTTTAGACGAACATATAACTACAGAAGAAGTGATGGTTGCCATTAAAGATTTAAAAATAAACAAAAGACCGGGCCCGGATGGGTATACAGCACTTTATTAATGCACTTTTGCTGACATCATTTCCCCTATGTTGACAGATGCATTTAATAATCTATTAGATAATAAATCCTTTAGACCAGAATCATTAATGGCAATCATTTGTATGATTCTGAAACCTAATTCGGATGAAACATCCTGCTCTAATTACCGTCCTATTTCCAAGTTAAACACCGATATCAAAATTCTAGGAAAAATTCTAGCATCTCGTCTAAATAAAATTATTGGATCTCTAATACATCAAGACCAAGTCGGATTCATGCCTAAACGTCAAGCAGGAGACAATGTGCGCAGAGCAACACTGCTAGCCCACATAGCAAAAACACATTGTATACCCGCATGTTTTCTTTCACTAGACATAAAGAAAGCCTTTGACTCCATTTCTTGGCCCTATCTGAACTACACCTTACAAAAATGGGGCTTTGGTCCTAATTACATAAATTGGATCATGGCATTATATAACAAACCCCAAGCTTATGTAAAATATGTGGGATATAAGTCTGAACTGTTTAACATTGAAAGAGGTACAAAACAGGGATGCCCACTTTCCCCTTTATTATTTGCACTTTTAATTGAACCACTTGCCCAATCAATAAGATCAAATCATACTATAACAGGCATTGAATTAGGTGGTTACCAACACAAAATAAGTCTTTTTTTGCAGATGATTTATCATTATTTTTTTCTTCCCCACAAGTCTCAGGCCCCAATCTTATTCCAATACTTAATGAATTTGCTGCTTTTTTTGGCTTATCCATCAACCCCAAAAAATGCTTAGCTTTGAATATATCACTTTCAGAGTTGGAACTAACCTCGGCAAAACAGGGACTCCCATTTAATTGGAATGAAAAGTCAATCCCATATTGAGGGATCAATATTTCTGCATCATTGTTAGATCTTTTTCCACTAAATTACCCGCCAACTCTGAAATCTATATCAAACCTAATGAAATCCTGGTCTCATATCCCACTTTCATGGTTTGGAAAAATAAATGCAATCAAAATGACAATACTTCCCAAAATGCTATATTTATTCAGAGTATTACCAATTCCGGTGCCTGCCTATTTTTTGAGAATTTTACAGAATAGAACATTGACATATGTATGGGGTTCCTCTAAACCGCAAATACAAAAATACACGTTATATCTCCCTAAGTTAAACAGGGGTTTGGCATGCCCTAACTTTGCGCATTATTATAAGGCAGCTCATCTGGCTAGCCTTTCCAAATATCAAGCAAATTACGAAATTCCTCTATGGGTACACATAGAAGCAGCAGAATGTGACCCATTGTCAATTTCCAACTTACTCTGGATTTCCCCGAAAGACCGTAAAGACTTGCGTAATCCTGTTACCAAGCATTTTCTTTCTCTTTGGGATAAAACTAAAATTGGGAACTGCCTACAATCAATGCACAATCCTCTCATTTTACAAAAACCCAGATTTCTACCCTGCATGAGTTTCTCCTAAATCATTTAGGGAATGGGGATCCCTTAACCTTTTGACAATGCATAAATTCGTAAACTCCTCATCCTTTATCCCCTTTCCAACTCTTTGTAAAGCTTATGGTTTGCCCAAATCTGAATTATTTCGATATCTCCAAATAAAAAATTTCTTCACACCCTACCTAAATTCTGATACCCCACTTAATCGACTCACTAGCTTTGAAAATATTTGTAAAAATGACCCACATACTAGGGGTATGATATCGCTATTATACTCCCAGATACTAGTGCATCCTGAATTGGGAAAACCTTCCTATGTACAAAAATGGGAGTTGGACCTGGAAAGAACATTAGAAATTGCAGATTGGAACAGAATTTGGTCAGTAACAAAGGTAATCTCCCCTCAATATTTTGGCGGTTGAGGCAAACTACAAACTGTTAACCAGATGGTACCTTGTACCAGTCAGGACAGCTAAATATGTACAGAATTACTCAGCACAATGTTTCCGTGGTTGTTCAGATTTAGGCACATACTTTCATACCTGGTGGGTATGCCCTAAAACACAATTTTTTTGGAAGGAAATATTTAACATGGCATCTAAATTATTTAAGAAAGGAAATCCATATTGATCCTGTAATGGCTCGCCTTAATCTAAAACCGGATTACTTAACACATTACCAATTTAATCTGCTGGTTCAACTTTTCACAGCAGCTAAACAAACACTGGCAAAAGCCTGGAGAACTCTGGACTTGGTTATTAACGAAGCAGTGAATAGAATGAACAATACCACGTCTCATGCTAAATTGATAGCTCTTGAATCGAACATGATTCCTAAATTTGAAAACATATGGCAGCCATGGATAGACAACTTTTTATCCCCAACATTTGATTTGCAAGCACTTTTGCCATAGTAGTTGATTGAGAAGATATCATCCTGAATGTATCCGTTTTAGAAATAGTGGTGGCTCTCGGCTCAATTCCACGGGTTCCTTCCCCTCTTCCTTTTCTACTTTTTCTTTCTTCTCTCTATAGCTTTTCTTTTCTCTCTCCTCCCCCTTTCTTTCATTATTCTCCTACTTACATATCATTATAAAATATATACGTACAAGATGTTTCTACTTCATTAGAATTCCGAGGATCACATCTAATTTTACAAGATCCTTGATTTTCAAAATCTTAATAATATTATTGTTTATTAGTTAAGGATTCATTAATAACTTACCATTTATATCTTTAATGAATTCAGATAATGATAATAATACTTTTGGATCTATGTGATTAACTTTATCATCTTGATTGTACAATCATAATTGTATCTAATCTGTATGTTATCTGTACATGCAATACAAATCTTTTAACAAGGAAAGGGCTTCCCTTGCAGCTATGGTCCAAGCACCCCTGGAGGTGATAACAACACTCAAAGAAGTGAGGTTTCCTAATGGTTGCTCCACTAGAATGTCCACAGACAGGTGGACAGAAATGTTAGCAGAAACAAGAGGTATACCAGTGGAAACAGGTCAGGTTTTAGCAGTGGATGGAATGAATGCACCTATAAAGGAGTAGGTGAAGATAACGTGGTCAGTAACTGGAGTCACACATGGAAGATGAACAGGGTTAGCAGAATATTACCAATATGTTATATGAGAGGAGGGTGGGTATGTAACTAAGCACTTCATCCTGTAGATAAATGTACAGTATACAAGTATTTGAGACAATGGGACTTTTAGTGGTGCTCAAGGATCCACTTTAAACACAGTGATACATTTGTACAATTTTTATTTAAACCATACCAACAAAACCAATATGCAGTTAAAAATTTTCCTGTATATCATATTATGTTAACAGGAGTACTAACAATCACTCATATGCCCCGTACACACGGTCGGATTTTCCGATGGAAAATGTCCGATCGGAGCGTGTTGTCGGAAATTCCGACCGTGTGTGGGCTCCATCGGACATTTTCCATCGGATTTTCCGACACACAAAGATGGAGAGCAGGAGATAAAATTTTCCGACAACAAAATCCGATCGCGTCAATTCCGACCGTGTGTGGCCTGTTCCGACGCACAAAGTGCCACGCATGCTCAGAAGAAATTCCGACACGGAACAGCTCGTTCTGGTAAACTTAGCGTTCGCAATGGATACAGCACTTTCGTCACGCTGCAATGTTAAAAATGGTTTAATACAGCGCACTCTCTTCTTCTTTATAATGTGACAAGAATAAAGTAGTTTTGCTGCTCATATTCACACAGACTTCTCACAAACTTATTTTGTTACTATTTATCGGGATTCCCTCAATATATTTTGATTTCTCACATCTGACAACATAATTTTGTTGTATTTTTTTTATTTTTTTTTTTTTTTGGCTTTAATGTAGATTCTTTTTTTGTGTTTGTATTTTTTTGAAGGGTGTTATTTTTTTTTTTTTTTGATTTTTCTTAGTACTCCCGAAAATGTTTGTGTGTGTTTTTTGTGTCAAGTTCCCACAACACCATTGATATGTTGTTCTATTTAATCTGTAGGAGATTGTTTGGTGTTGTTGTCCCTTGTTAATTTCACGTTTTATGTTAGAAATGTACCTGAATCCTCACCAACAAACTGTCCTTTTTGGATTAAAACACACACAGGAGAGTCTAATTTCCCCCCAAATTTTTTATTAAGGGCTCACAACTAAACAAAGAGGGAGGCAACGCTGGAGAAACAGCAGAAGTGGGTGAAGCCTTGGACCCCCAGGGCAGACATCAATAATTTTAAAGCAAAATTGGTGGCCTGAGGAGTCCTTATCTAAGGGAGGGCAGTCTGGTCCAGAAGTCCCAGAGATCCGGAAAGCAGCAGATGACATTTGTGTCCCCAGGCTGTGGTCATACGAGAGACTGCAGCTTCTGTCAGACCAGACTGAACCCAGGGCAATCACTCTCTGGTCTTCCTTCCACGCTTCCTTCCACGCGGTGGCTCTGGTGGTGGAGTTGTGGCAGCAGGAGGAGGAGGAGGAGGAGGAGGATGGTCCAACTCAATGACGTCGGTCTTGGGTGTTAGTTCCCCACTCACCCCCTTAGGTAGGACTTTATACAGAAGGTCCTCACAGAGCCTGCGTTGACCCTCCTGCATGCCCTGCAGTTTGGTGGCAGCCATGCAGGCAAAGGCCTCTTCAGGAGTGGGGAAGGCTCTGAGGGATGCAGAAGCCTCCTGAATCAGTCTGAGCGCAGAATCATGCACGGGAGTTGTCTTCCTGGCTCTTTTATATGGAAGGCGGAGGGGAGGAACCTGTGATTCTGTCAGGCTGCGACTGGTTCCAGGCTTCTCTTGGCTGCCACTTAGCCCCGCCTCCTCCTGGCTGCCACTAATCCCCGCCTCCTCCTGACTGCCACATTCCACAACCTCCTCCTGGCTGAGGTCTTCCTGTGTATGAAAAAGGGACATAGTTTTAGTTTTTTCTTCATCAATCACACACAATTTTCACCTCCTGACTCTTGCAAATTGAATGTTAACAAATATAACAGACTATCATTCTGAGCCCATCATTTTTCATTCTTGTCCCAATTTTGGGTGCCCACTACTGTCTATTGATATGTAAAACACTTTTTTCAATCAGCAATTAGTAATCAATAATAACATCTAGTAAACATCATTTATTTATTGACCAGAAATCTGTAGAAGAATGCTATACCTGACTCCAGCTGGGCTCCTCCACTTCTTCCTGGCTGGAAGGCCCAGATTGGACATCGGAAGCCTCAGCTGGGGTGGAAGGAAGCGTGGAAGGAAGAGTAGAGAGGGATTCCCTGACTTCAGTGTGGTCTGACAGAAATCGCAGTCTCTCATAGTACCAAATCTGCTGCAGCTCCGGACCTCTGGGAATCTGTGACCTTCTTGTGTCCCTAAGATAAGTGCTCCTCAGGCCACCAATTTTGGTTTTTAAATAGGGGATGGTTGCTGTGGGGACCACCGGCTTCACCAACTCCAGCAGTTTCTCCAGCGCTGCCTGCCTCTTTTGTTTATTGTTGTAATGCGGGTGTCTCACCTTCCACAGACAGGGCAGCTCCCTGTACTTGTCTATGAACAGGGGTAGGAAATTGTGGTCGTTGAACCCATCCATTTTCTCTGCAAGACACAACACAAGACAAACCCTAATGTCAGGCCAAACTCCCCTAATCTTGTTACAATATAGGCTTCCATTTCGAAGCAGTATAGGCCCAAGTTTAGATCCTACCTTCGTTATCACGATCGTCGCCTCCGATGCTCCTTCCTCCGCTCACAGATCGTACGTAAGACACACGCGTGTTACGCTTTATACACACTGCGCATGCGTGTAACTCCACCCGCCCCTGACGTTCTTTCTAGTCTATTCCCCGCCCCTTTTCATTCGGCGCAGTGGGGGAAGAGCACATGGCGGATACACAGCAGGATCGTGATAATTGTAGCAATGAGGAGGAGGAAGAGGAAAGCACGGATCCGGAAACGTCCCGATCCAGAAGGAGATTTAAGGCCTCAAATATGTCCTTTGGGGAGATGTTGGAGATGGTGGACATCCTGAAGAAGGCCGACTATGATGGAAAGTATGGACCTTACCCCAACCCCAATGTCAGAAAGGCCAAGATCGTGGCGAAAGTGGTCAGGAGTCTGCACCGGAATTTCAGGGGTACGACGATCGAAAGATCAGCTCAGGAAGCGGTGGTTGGACCTCAAATTAAGAGAAAATGAGCAGTACCGAAAGATCCGGAGAGTGCTGCAAAAACGTAAGTAGTTGTGCTGTGTTCCTATTCTTTTGATGTTTAGTACGTTCGTGCTGCTCCATGTGCTTTTAGGAACTGTTGTACAGTTTAAAATGGCAACTTTCATGTTCATGGGCACATTATTCGTTCGTATCAAACATTTTTCTTTCGGACTATAAAATACCATTGTTTAGGCCATATGCATTTGGCCACCATTTTCACGCCCTATACTTGTCTTAAAAGAATTTGGTTGTGTAGGTGGCTTTGTTACTAGAATGAAATGCTAACTAGATTCTGTGTAAGGAGAGGACACTGAGCAGCTGTTTTCACATCTGGACACTGGAGCACTAGTGTGGGACACAAGAACACCATTTTTATTAGAGGGCCACACAGGTGCTCCAGTGTATACTGTAAGGGGGGGGGGGGCTACATCTGTGAAGCTTGTACCAAACAGGTAAAGTATTGCAGCTTGACAAAGGACACTGAAAATGCTATATCTTGGAACTCTGCTAAAATTGACAATTGTACCCCACTTCCAAGCAATGTTTCCTATTTATACTTCTGCCATCAAATATCTGTGTGCTAATTATACCTTTTTGTTTTACATAGGGGAGAAAAGACTCGGAGAACACCCCTCATCCGAGGAGACCAGAGCCCACACTACTCTGGAAGAAGGTGAAATACCCCCAACACAAGAAGAGCAGGAGGAGGAAGAAGATGTGGTGGAAATTGTCACCACAACAGGTGAGTGTCTGCGACCACAGGCCCAGGTAAGAGATGGATGGCGGCATATTTTTGAGACCTAATTTTTTTTTGGGGTTCCTCTCTTTTTAGGTGATCGTGATGTTGTGGATCCAGATCCTTTCACATCCGAAAGTGCCCAGATCCTGATCGGGGAGATCATGGGGTGTAATTTACAATTGGAAAACATCAAGAAAAACATCAATGATGTTATTCCAAAAAATAAAAACATCATTGATGTTTTGGGGCGAGTTTAAAGCCCCTCCAAAACCCTTTGTTTTTTGGTGTGCTACAATGTGCAAAATGTTTTGGTGATTTTTCACAAAGCCAAATTTGGAGGATGCACACAGTGTGTCAACATGTGCTATCTGCCATCACGGGAGATCAATGGACGCGTTTTGGGGGTGCAACCCCTTCCTCAATAATAAAGTAGCTGAGAGGAAGGGGTTTCTCATCCCAAACACGTCCCTTGATCCCCCGTGATGGCAGGTTGCACATGTTGAAATTCGTAAATTGCTGTGCATCTTCCAAATTTGGCTTTTCCTGGGGTGACTTCACCCCATCTGAACGCAATATCAAACACAGTTCCTACATACTCATGTCTGATATTGCCTTCAAATTCGACCAAATGTAAACTTTGTAAGTTCAAGATTTGTGTCTTTCTTGTTGGTTTTACACAGGCCTGTTTTATCGTAAATGGACATTTCTATTTTTGATAATGGTACCCCAAAAATTGTTATACAACAAACATGTTGGTTTGTTTGAAAAACCTTTTGTAAATGCACATGTGATTGTGCAGGTATTAAAAAAGATTATTAATCAAGAATGTGTGGATTATTGTCTCAACGCTACAACACTTTTGGGGTGATGTCATTGCTGTTTTCAGAGAAAATGGGGGTTATTTACTAAGGGCAAATCCTCTTGGCAATACAAGTGCAGTTTCAGTGCAGTTGCAAGTACACTTGTAGTGAAAAGTGTCTTTGCATTTAGTAAATAACAGCCAACAGTGCTTTGCATAAGGTTACACAATCATGCCATTTTCTGGACTCAACATATTTCTGTCAGGGTCAGCTTAAACAAACACAAGCAGTAATTGTCCACAAAGAATTACTTTTTTTTGTTTTTTTATTATAAAAAGGCTTCACATATTTGCTGGCATATTGATGGCCCCCCTACACACAAGGAAATCCAGGTATCGTAACCGGACATCACGGGCACTCAGGGAGGGCAAGCCAGGACAGCCGCTTTCAAGTGCCCTCAGTGTGGTTTCATGTATCATTCCGGCCTCAGGCCCAACTGAGCCAGCATAGTTGGCCGAATGTTTCCTTAAAAAGTTATGGAGAATACAGCACGCCAGTATAATATGGTTCAGTTTATACTCCGCCATATGGATAGGTGTCAGAAATAGGCGGAACCGGCTGGCCAGGATTCCAAATGTGTTCTCCACCACTCTTTGGGCTCTGGCCAGCCGGTAATTAAAAACCCTCTGATCCGGGGTGAGTGTCCTCATCGGAAGCAAACGCTTCATCAGCAACGAACACAAATGGGAGTCCTTCCACATTGTCCTCTGTAGCTGGCAAGTCCAAGCTGCCATTCTGGAGACGCCTGTAGAACTCCGTCTGGGCGATGACTCCACCATCGGACATCCGGCCATTCTTCCCCACGTCCACATACAAGAAGTCGTAATTAGCCGACACCACCGCCAACATCACTATACTATTGAACCCCTTATAGTTGAAATAGTATGACCCCGAGTTGGGTGGTGGGACGATGTGGACGTGTTTCCCATCAATTGCCCCTCCGCAGTTAGGAAAGTCCCACCGCTGGGCAAAGTGGGAGGCCACAGTCTGCCATTCCTGTGGCGTGGAAGGAAACTGTAGAGGAAAAAAAACAAAATGTACTATTTTTGCACATAAACATGGCAAGCAGATTATACACAAACATTCTGGGCAACCACCAGATAGCATTTATTAAGGGGAATTTAACACCAAAGTATAAGGTACACCTATCATATTCACCCCCCCCCCCCTCATGGGCCATTTCTAACATTATGGGGTGTGTGGAAATCGTGGGCAGGTAACCCTCTTCACTTCATTGAGAGATGAATGCCTAAATAATGGGTATTACTTGGAACAGCCCCTCCTTAGTTACACTATTGGCAGCCCACTGGACAGGTAAGAAGTGTCATAATACAAAGATATAAATACACATTGTACACATTTGAGGACATTTGGACATTCTGCTATTACCTGTCAAGATAATAATAGGATACAAAAACTTTGAACAGTACCATTAGAAAGTATACAGGCAGACCGTTGCACTACATGCTTTGGGGAATTCATCCATAAATCAGAGCACAAAAGAGATGGGTATAGTGTGTATGGGTTTGGCAAAGTCAGCAGATAGATCATTGAGGATAGATAGAGAATTGGGATCAGCTGACTTAGCAGTTGGGGGAGGGAGAGTTACTAAAAATGATTTGGGGACACCACAAAAAATAAGCCTCTGCCACTCTGCCTGAATTTAAAGCTAAAATAACATTTGGAAACATTTTAGGGGGTGTTTGGGGTAAATCACTACTATGGAGCTGATAAAATACATTGTTAAGTGACTACATGCGGTGAATATAGGGGCAGGAGAGCATGTTGGGGAGGTAAGTGAAGGACAATCTGTATGAAGGACCTAAAAAATTAATTACATAAAAATTCAGCATGCATGAGAACAAAGGGGACATTCACAGCATATTCCAATCATGGTCATTAGGGAATGAGGAAAGAAATACAATATATTATCAAACATTCAATACAATAAAATGTGATATTAAAAGAAAAAAATCTTACCTTCATATACTCCTTCTGCAGGACCTGGATGATGGCAGAACAGGTCTCTGGGATAATGATCCCCAGAGCCTGGGGGGAGATGCCTGTCGAGAACTTCAAGTCCTGCAGACTTCTCCCTGTCGCCAAGTACCGCAAGGTAGCGATGAGCCTCTGCTCCGGAGTGATGGCTTGCCTCATGCAGGTATCCTGCCTGCTAATATAAGGGGTCAGCGAAGCCAACAGATGGTGAAACACGGGGTCCGTCATCCTGAGAAAGTTCCTGAAATCATCAGGATTATTTTCACGGATTTCACGGAGCAAAGGCATATGAGAGAACTGGTCACGCTGAAGCAACCAATTCTTGGTCCATGAACTCCTCCCCACCCTGTTCATGGACTGGACTTGTGTCAAGGTCAGGACCCCAACACCAAGCCCCAGCACAGCACAAACTCTACGAGGAGTACGCATACGCAACATGGCTAGAAAACGGTCGGCTGCTCAGAACGAAGTAACAGAACGCACTGAAGAACAGCAAGGCCTGTGAAGAGCGACCTGAAAAACAGTAACGAACGAACAAGAATACAATGACTAAGTCACGCGGAACTTGCTTGCACGCACTGAAGAGCAGATACAAACCCACAAGCACAAACTGAACGGCAGAAAACGATCTGAAAACCACAAGTCTGAAAAAGCGCGAATCGTCTCTCACCAAACTTTTACTAACACGAGATTAGCAAAAGGAGCCCAAACTGTGCCGCGCTTGGTTCTGAACTGGCCTTTTCCAGTCTCGTCGTACGTGGTGTACGTGACCGCGTGGTTGGCGATCGGAAATTCCGACAACTTTGTGCTACCGTGTGTACGCAAAACAAGTTTGAGCCAACATCCGTCGGAAAAAATCCTAGGATTTTGTTGTCGGAATGTCTGACCGTGTGTACGGGGCAATACAGTTCTACCACCTTGGAAATACTCTCAGTATTGTGTATACACACTTGAGGAATATACTTAAAGCGATCACTCTCAACATCCAACTTGGATAGTACAATAAATGTATGTACAGTATATACTAATTGAGTAACCAAGGGGAGGTTTTGCAATTCTCTATGCATTTCATGGGAAATAACCCACTTCTTTAGGAGAGAGGGAGACAAAAAATTTTACAAGCAAATGCGGAAATCTGCAGATACACAAAAGCCTGCATTACTGGCAGTGCTGTATTTCAGCCTAGGCTGACAAGGACCAGACCTAGGGTGGCACTTTGCGGGGGGCGGCAAAAAAAGCTGTCCCCCTAAGAAAAAAGCCCACGCACCCTCCTCCCAGCTCCCACATGCTGGGCCGCCATCAGGGGGTACATCTGAATCAACTGGCATCGGTGTGGGGGGGGGGGGGCGCTCCCGTGTGAGACCAGGAAGCAGTAGTAGTGGGTGCCATCACTCCCCCTCCTCCCCCGGCAAAGCGGTATTGTCTTCCCCTGCTCTGTTTGCCAGCAGTTCTGTGACAGGGAGAGGAGAGCTGCACAGCGTCTGTGTATCTCCCCCGCTTCCCCTGCTCACCTCTTTCTCCTGTCAGCTGAACAGGAGAAGAGAGAGCGGCTCCAATCATTCCCAAATGTTCCCTTCGACGCCGCTCGGCTTCCTGCCCGCTTTGATCCCCTCCCCATTGGCCACAGCAGAGGGCCAATCAGAAGACACTGGGGGGATCATGGAAAATGTAGTCCCAGAAGATTGGCCTCCCCAGTGTATCTACAGACAGCAGGCTACAGTCCCCCAGCATGCATGCACTCTGGAGGGGGAAGAGAGAGAACCTGGAACCCGGCAAAAAGCAGAATGCTACAGGAGAAGATAAAAAGAGAGGACTGTGCACGGGAAGCCAGAGAAAGAGCCACGCTGTACCCACACCACTGTATGCGCACCACCAGAGAGGGAGCCACGCTGTACCCACACCACCAGAGTGCCACATTGTACCCGCACCACCAGAGAGCCGCGCTGTACCTACACCACCAGAGAGGGAGCCGTGCTGTATGTGCACCACCAGAGAGGGAGCCATGCTGTACCCACACCCCCAGAGAGGGAGCCACGCTGTACCCCTGTACCTGCACCACCAGAGAGCCACACTGTACCCACACCACCAGAGAGCCACGCTGTACCCACACCACCAGAGAGCCACGCTGTACCCCTGTACCTGCACCACCACAGAGGGAGCCACTTTGTACCCGTACCACGAGAGGGAGCCACGCTGTACCCTGCACCACCAGAGAAGGAGCCAGGCTGTACCCGCACCACCAGAGAGGAAGCCACACTGTCCCCACACTATCAGAGAGGGAGCCACGCTGTCCCTGCACCACCAGAGAGAGCCACGCTGTACCTGCACCACCAGAGAAGGAGTCACACTGTACCCACACCACCAGACGGAGAGCCTTGCTGTAACTGCACCACCAAAGGGGTAGAAAAATGGAGTCACTGACAGGGTACAGGCATGCTACACTAATGATTAGAGTCAGCCTGGGCAACCCAGAGTGAGCGAACCTCCAGGCAGAGGAATCACTGTTGTGGTATCACTGTTGTGGTTTCGCTGGATCTGGTAAGAGGGCCTGTTGGCCATTATCCATTACTTATCCTAGGGACTGAGCCATTAGGAAGTGCCTAACCTGCTATCCTCTAGGCCTTATTGACCGACCACAACGTCCCTCTCTGTCCTCCTCCAGCGGTGTCCCTCTCTGTCCTTCTCCCGCGGCGTCCCTCTCTGTCCTCTTCCCACGGTGTCTGTCTCTGTCCTCTTCCTGTGGCGTCCCTCTCTGTCATCTTCCTGTGGCATCCCTCTCTGTCCTCTTTCCGTGACGTCCCTCTCTGTCCTCTTCCCGCGGCGTCCCTCTCTGTCCTCTTCCCGCGGCGTCCCTCTCTGTCCTCTTCCTGCGTTGTCCCTCTCTGTCCTCTTCCCACGGCGTCCCTCTCTGTCCTCCTTTTGCAGCGTCCCTCTATTCTCCTCTCACTCTGTCCTCCTCCTGCGGCATTCCTCTGCCCTCTTCCCATGGTGTCCCTCTGTCCTTCTCCCATGGAGTCCCTCCTGTCTTCCTCCCATGAAGATGACAGGGCAGGTCTTAAAAAGGAATGGGTAAGGCGCATGCGCGGCAGCTTCTAAGATGGCCGCTGGTCACTTAAGCTCCACTCTACCACGGCCCTGCTTTCACCACCGGAGCATTCAGAGCGACTCCACGAGCCTCACACTGGGCTACTCGAGCGGGGGGAAACCCCGAGAACCAGCGGAAGATAACGGCAGAAGCCAGGAGGAGCCTCACGAGCCAGATGACCGCGGCGCCCAGCCCGGTCAGCTACGCTAAGATGGCGGCAGCTTCACGAGGCACTTGCAGCACAGGGGAGGATGACGAATCCATTGCGAAACAGGATGCACGGTCACCGCTATCACCAGGTACCGACTTTCCGCCTTTGCCTCTGGGCGCTTCCCCTGCATCCACGGAGTCTCTGCTGGGCAGGCTGCAGAACGGCCTCCCCTCCACCCCTATGATAGACCCGCACACAGGCCTGTTATTGTCAGTTACTGAAGCTACCACAGCCTCACCTGTCCCCACAGACTTTCCTTCTATGATGGAAGCCTTTTCCCAACTGCTCTCCAAGAGCTTGGCCCTGAACGCTGCCCAAATAACCTCCTCCATCCATGCGGACCTGCAGCAACTGGGGCAGCGAATAGATACGATTGAAAAGAGGGCCGATTAAGCGGTTGCTCGTATCAACCAAAATTCAGACACAATACAAGAAATGCAAGATCAACTTGAAACTGCTTTTGCCAAAATCGACGATCTCGAAAATCATTCAAGACGTTATAATTTTCGAATTTGCGGTCTCCCCGAAACTGAGAAAGATGTACATTCTGCGGTGAAAACCCTGCTGAAAGATCTCATACCTGATATATCTGAGCATTGAACGGAGCTGGATAGAGCCCACAGAGCACTGCAACCCCCCGCACTGATGGTCTTCCAAGAGACATCATTGTGAAGCCCCACTATTTCTCCGTGAAGGAAGAGATAATGAGGAGAGCCAGAGGATCAGATAACCTAAAATTATTGGGACACAAAATACAAATCTTCGCTGACTTGTCACCATATACAGTGCAGAAGAGACGTTCTTTCAAACCGTTGCTCCAACTTCTGACAGAGAAAGCTATAACAAACCGATGGTCATTCCCACTGAGACTGAACTTTTCCTACAGAAATAAAAGTTTTGGCTTTTCGTCGTTTGCAGAAGGAGAACGTTTGCTTCTTCAATTGGGTCTGATGCCACAAGAACCAGTGCACCCCCAGACAGGAAGGAGCAGCCCATCATCAACAAAGCGCCCACCTCCGGCAAGTCCTCTGCAACCTACCTGGCTCAAGCAGAGCTCAAAACGCTCTAAAGAAAACATCCCTCCCTGAAGTCCGAGTTCCCTCTGGGATCCTATCTCGGATCTGGGATTTTTCATCTCCCTTTGTGTCTTCCTTCGGTCCGGACGGACCTTTCAGATTTCACAGTCTCCCACTGTGATGAAGCCACCAAGATGACACTGACACTCATTTGACGCGTAACCAACCTTTCGCAGGCTCCCTAAACAAACTGAACAAGAGGCAGTCTACTATACTCCATTATAGGGCGGGGGTGGTGGGTTGGGGGAGAAGGGGGATCGACCCTTTTGATGGCCCGGCTCCCTATACAACCTGCGACAATCTTCAATGGTATATTATCCTTGGACACACTTCTCCCCTCAACTGAACTGAAATAGGTGATTCGGGCGCTAGCAAGGCGCTCAACCATTTTCCCTGAAGCCTTGAACTGTTCACATTAATTTAGTAAATCAGGCATGGAGGTCAAGTATAAATGACCCTATTAAAAGGCTGACACTCCCCTTTAGGCTTTTTCGTTCACAGACTATACGTGACCCTGGGCTTTGTCTGCCTTCCCGCGAAGAGCCTGGTTTCTCCCCCCTGGGCCCCTTGGTGAGTAGGTGGGGACCCTGGGGGGAGGGGGAACTTTCTAAAAAGTACTCGGTTTATTATTTAAGATAAAGTTGTCCTCACAGTTGGAACGCTCTGTTCTTTTTTTGACATTTTACGATATGGATTATTAGATAGTCTACAGTTGCATTGCATTACAGGTGGCGGGGCTGTGGTGGTCTCAATGCACCCCCAGTAGGTTCCAGGAGCACCATTCATGCCCCTGGTTCCCTGGCTGGCTACCCTACTAGTAGGGAACCAGTCCTCTCAGGTTAAAGGGTTAGGTATGGCTAGTTCATCCTACCCCGGGATATGGGGGGGTCTGGGGACCCCCAAGTTTTTATTCTGACTTCATGTTATAATATTGTACAGGAAAGTTTAATGATACTGGTCAATGTAACAACTATGTTTTTTCTTCTTCTCTCTTTCACCCCTTTCATTTCCTTTTTCTACACTATGCTAATGAGTGCTCCCAGGTTCCAGGTCCGCATCCGGTCTATTCTCCCCGGTCTTACCTCCGCAAGTGACACACCCTCTCTCCTACTTGGAGTAGACTTCCCTCATCAGCAAGGTAAGAAGCATTTTCTAAGCTTAGCACTAGGGATGAGCCGAACACCCCCCTGTTCGGTTTGCACCAGAACATGCGAACAGGAAAAAAGTTCGCTCGAACACGCGAACACCGTTAAAGTCTATGGGACACGAACATGAATAATCAAAAGTGCTAATTTTAAAGGCTTATATGCAAGTTATTGTCATAAAAAGTGTTTGGGGACCTGGGTCCTGCCCCAGGGGACATGGATCAATGCAAAAAAAATTTTAAAAACGGACATTTTTTCAGGAGCAGTGATTTTAATAATGCTTAAAGTCAAACAATAAAAGTGTAATATCCCTTTAAATTTCGTACCTGGGGGGTGTCTATAGTATGCCTGTAAAGGGGCGCATGTTTCCCGTGTTTAGAACAGCCTGACAGCAAAATGACATTTGGAAGGAAAAAACTCATTTAAAACTACCCGCGGCTATTGCATTGCCATCAATACACATAGAAGTTCATTGATAAAAACGGCATGGGAATTCCCCACAGGGAAACCCCGAACCAAAATTAAAAAAAAAAAAAATGAAGTGGGAGTCCCCCTAAATTCCATACCAGGCCCTTCAGGTCTGGTATGGATATTAAGGGGAACCCCGGCCAAAATTTAAAAAACAAATGACGTGGGGTTCCCCCTAAATTCCATACCAGACCCTTCAGGTCTGGTATGGATTTTAAGGGGAACCCCGCGCCGAAAAAAACCAAAAAAACGGCGTGGGGTTCCCCCAAAAATCCATACCAGACCCTTATCCGAGCACGCAACCTGGCAGGCCGCAGGAAAAGAGGGGGGGGGCGAGAGTGCGCCCCCCCCTCCTGAACCGTACCAGGCCACATGCCCTCAACATTGGGAGGGTGCTTTGGGGTAGCCCCCCAAAACACCTTGTCCCCATGTTGATGAGGACAAGGGCCTCATCCCCACAACCGTGGCCGGCGGTTGTGGGGGTCTGCGGGCGGGGGGCTTATCGGAATCTGGAAGCCCCCTTTAACAAGGGGACCCCCAGATCCCGCCCCCCCCCCTGTGTGAAATGGTAAGGGGGTACTTACCCCTACCATTTCACTAAAAAAGTGTCAAAATAGTTAAAAATGACAAGAGACAGTTTTTGACAATTCCTTTATTTAAATGCTTCTTCTTTCTTCCTTCATCTTCTTCTTCTTCTGGTTCTTCTGGCTCTTCTGGTTCTTCCTCCGGCGTTCTCGTCCAGCATCTCCTCCGCGGTGTCTTCTATCTTCTTCTCCTCGGGCCGCTCCGCACCCATGGCATTGGGGGGAGGCTCCCGCTCTTCTCTTCATCTTCTTCTTCATCCTCTTCTCTTCATCCTTCTCTTCTTCTCTGTTTCTCTTCTTAATTTTCTTCTCTGGGCCGCTCCGCATCCATGCATGGAGGGAGGCTCCCGCTGTGTGACGGCATCTCCTCATCTGACGGTTCTTAAATAACGGGGGGCGGGGCCACCCGGTGACCCCGCCCCCTCTGACGCACGGGACATGACGGGACTTCCCTGTGGCATTCCCCGTGACGTCACAGGGAAGTCCCGTCAAGTCACCGTGCGTCAGAGGGGGGCGGGGTCACCGGGTGGCCCCGCCCCCCGTTATTTAAGAACCGTCAGATGAGGAGATGCCGTCACACAGCAGGAGCCTCCCTCCATGCATGGATGCGGAGCGGCCCGGAGAAGAAAATTAAGAAGAGAAACAGAGAAGAAGAGAAGAAGGAAGTAGAGAAGAGGATGAAGAAGAAGATGAAGAGAAGAGCGGGAGCCTCCCCCCCAATGCCATGGGTGCGGAGCGGCCCGAGGAGAAGAAGATAGAAGACGCCGCGGAGGAGATGCTGGACGAGAACGCCGGAGGAAGAACCAGAAGAGCCAGAAGAACCAGAAGAAGAAGAAGATGAAGGAAGAAAGAAGAAGCATTTAAATAAAGGAATTGTCAAAAACTGTCTCTTGTCATTTTTAACTATTTTGACACTTTTTTAGCGAAATGGTAGGGGTAAGTACCCCCTTACCATTTCACACAGGGGGGGCCGGGATCTGGGGGTCCCCTTGTTAAAGGGGGCTTCCAGATTCCGATAAGCCCCCCGCCCGCAGACCCCCACAACCACCGGCCACGGTTGTGGGGATGAGGCTCTTGTCCTCATCAACATGGAGACAAGGTGTTTTGGGGGGCTACCCCAAAGCACCCTCCCAATGTTGAGGGCATGTGGCCTGGTACGGTTCAGGAGGGGGGGGGCGCACTCTCGTCCCCCCTCTTTTCCTGCGGCCTGCCAGGTTGCGTGCTCGGATAAGGGTCTGGTATGGATTTTTGGGGGAACCCCACGCCGTTTTTTTGTTTTTTTTTGGCGCGGGGTTCCTCTTAAAATCCATACCAGACCTGAAGGGTCTGGTATGGAATTTAGGGGGAACCCCACGTCATTTTTTTTTTAAATTTTGGCCGGGGTTCCCCTTAATATCCATACCAGACCTGAAGGGCCTGGTATGGAATTTAGGGGGACTCCCACTTCATTTTTTTTTTTTTAATTTTGGTTCGGGGTTTCCCTGTGGGGAATTCCCATGCCGTTTTTATCAATGAACTTCTATGTGTATTGACGGCAATGCAATAGCCGCGGGTAGTTTTAAATGAGTTTTTTCCTTCCAAATGTCATTTTGCTGTCAGGCTGTTCTAAACACGGGAAACATGCGCCCCTTTACAGGCATACTATAGACACCCCCCAGGTACGAAATTTAAAGGGATATTACACTTTTATTGTTTGATTTTAAGCATTATTAAAATCACTGCTCCTGAAAAAACGGCCGTTTTTAAAACTTTTTTTTGCATTGATCCATGTCCCCTGGGGCAGGACCCAGGTCCCCAAACACTTTTTATGACAATAACTTGCATATAAGCCTTTAAAATTAGCACTTTTGATTTCTCCCATAGACTTTTAAAGGGTGTTCCGCGGCATTCGAATTTGCCGCGAACACCCCAAATTGTTCGGTGTTCGGCGAACTTGCGAACAGCCAATGTTCGAGTCGAACATGAGTTCGACTCGAACTCGAAGCTCATGCCTACTTAGCACCACTCCGACAACAACTCTCCCATCAAACGCAGGAAGATCTTCCAACTTTATAAGTCCATACATTCTCTTTCTACAAGAGACCCACTTCCCCATATCTTACCAAACCAAATTCCTGCATCATCAATTCCCTCCATTTTTTCTTTCCTTAGCTTCTACGAAAAAACAAAAGGCGTTGCAATTTGCTTTGCCAGACATGTTAATCTCTCCCAGCCAGAGACTGTATCCGATCCAATGGGACGTTACATTCTGGTCTCAGGGAATATAGATGGGGAATTATATACGTTCGTCTCATATTATGCCCACAACAAGGGTCAGAAAGCATTTTTTGAATCCCTGATGCACAAACTACGCCCTCACCTAAAAGGCACAATTTTCTTTGGCGGAGATACTAATACGACATTTGATTTCTCCTTGGTCTCAACTAGCTCTGGGTAGCCAAAACCCAAACGTCCGTCTAGACAGAGTGTCCAAATAGCAAAAATACTGAATGAAGAAGGATTAATAGATATCTGGAGGGAAACCAACCCTCATTCTAAGGACTACACGCATTACTCAGCACCCCATGGCTCTTATGCCGGGATTGACCACATATTCACTCGGCCTTATACGATCCCTTTAATAGTGAGATCCAAGATTGTAGACTCACCCCTTTTGGACCACTCAATGGTCACTTTGGTTACAAAAAAACCCTTGGGTGCAATAACCCCCCCGCTGGAGATTGCAGGAAACCATTCTCAGTGACCCAATTCAGTGCGCCATTTTAGAGGATTCCATTAAGGAATATTTTAGCATCAACACAACCTCTGATATCTCACCAGAGTCAGTTTGGGTGGCACACAAACTGGTGATCAGGGTAAACTAATACAAATGGTGGCCAAACTTAAGGCGGAACACAAAGCAGACACGCTTAAACAATCTGAGGAATTCAAAGCTCTAGCTAGGGCGCATAAACTACAACCTACCATAGAATCACTAGCCAACCTGGATAGGGCCCGGGCTCTCCTCAATCTGACCCTGACAACCGTTGCTGAAAAACACCTCAGGTGGACAGGAGCTAAGTTCTACTCCCAAAAGGATAGGATCGGATCTAAATTAGCGGTCAAGATAAGCCCCAAACATCGCACCTTAGCATTCCCCAAAATAAAGCTGAATTCGGGGGATTTAACCCACAATCCAAGTAAGATCATGGAAGCATTCCTTCAATTCTATGCAGATCTTTATAAACCTAAATCACTATCGGTGGGCAAATCTCGGCAGGAGTTTCTTGACTCCCTCTCGCTGCCATCTTTGGCGGATGACCATAGGGAATTACTGGAGAGCCCATTCACCCAGACGGAGGTTCTTGATACTATAAAATCACTAAAACTCGGATCCTCCCCTGGCCCGGATGGGTTCTCGACTGGATATTATAAAAAATTTAGCTCCACTCTAGCCCCACACCTAACTAAATTTTTGAACTTCCTTAGGAAAGGTTCTCCACTGGGGACAGACTTAAATGCTGCATACATCTCGGTGATCCCCAAACCAGGGCGGGATCCAAGCAAGATTCGGAATTACCGGCCAATATCCCTGATTAACAATATTATCAAAATTGTAACCAAGATCCCAGCTAATAGGATGGCGAGTTTCATTCCAACGTACATTTACAAAGATCAGGTGGGTTTTATCCCTGGCCGACAGGGTCCGGACCAAATTAGAAGGACCATAAACATTATCTCTCTTCTGCAATCTCAATGGGACGGAGGTTCCCCCCAAAAGGGCTTTATATTGTCGATTGACCTACACAAGGCTTTCGACTCAATTGACTGGGCATACCTGTCTGACATCCTATGACGATGGGGATTTTGCCGGTTTTTCCTAAACATAATAAATTCACTGTACTCAAACCCTTCAGCCCAAGTTCAACTGATGGGTAGATACTCTGCCTCGTTCCCAATAAAAAGAGGTACCAGACAGGGATGCCCACTCTCCCCCCTTTTATTTGCTATTGCGATAGAAACTCTGGCTATAGCAATCAGAACAAACCCTGATATTAAAGGGGTAACCTGTGGAGATCAGGAACACAAATGTGCTCTCTACACAGATGACCTTTTACTGTACCTTACATCTCCCTTGATCTCCACTCCAGTGGTATGTAGGGTTCTGAGTAGGGATGAGCCGAACACCCCCCTGTTCGGTTCGCACCAGAAAATGTGAACAGGAAAAAAGTTCGTTCGAACACGCAAACACCGTTAAAGTCTATGGGACACGAACATGAATAATCAAAAGTGCTAATTTTAAAGGCTAATATGCAAGTTATTGTCATAAAAAGTGTTTGGGGACCTGGGTCCTGCCCCAGGGGACATGGATCAATGCAAAAAAAAGTTTTAAAAACTGACATTTTTCAGGAGCAGTGATTTTAATAATGCTTAAAGTCAAACAATAAAAGTGTAATATCCCTTTAAATTTTGTACCTGGGGGGTGTCTATAGTATGCCTGTAAAGTGGCGCATGTTTCCTGTGTTTAGAACAGTCTGACAGCAAAATGACATTTTGAAGGAAAAAACTCATTTAAAACTACCCGCGGCTATTGCATTGCCGACAATACACATAGAAGTTCATTGATAAAAACGGCATGGGAATTCCCCAAAGGGGAACCCCGAACCAAAATTAAAAAAAAAAAATGACGTGGGAGTCCCCCTAAATTTAATACCAGGCCCTTCAGGTCTGGTATGGATATTAAGGGGAACCCCTGCCAAATTTTTTAAAAAAAAATGACGTGGGGTTCCCCCTAAATTCCATACCAGACCCTTCAGGTCTGGTATGGATTTTAAGGGGAACCCCGCGACAAAAAAAAAAAAAAACGGCATGGGGTCCCCCCAAAATCCATACCAGACCCTTATCCGAGCACGCAAACTGGCAGGCCGCAGGAAAAGAGGGGGGGCGAGAGTGCGGGCCCCCGCCCCTCCTGAACCGTACCAGGCCACATGCCCTCAACATTGGGAGGGTGCTTTGGGGTAGCCCCCCAAAACACCTTGTCCCCATGTTGATGAGGACAAGGGCCTCATCCCCACAACCCTGGCCGGTGGTTGTGGGGGTCTGCGGGCGGGGGGCTTATCGGAATCTGGAAGCCCCCTTTAACAAGGGGACCCCCAGATCCCAGCCCCCCCTGTGTGAAATGGTAAGGGGGTACTTACCCCTACCATTTCACTAAAAAACTGTCAAAAATGTTAAAAATGACAAGAGACAGTTTTTGACAATTCCTTTATTTAAATGCTTCTTCTTTCTTCTATCTTCCTTCATCTTCTGGTTCTTCTGGTTCTTCTGGCTCTTCTGGTTCTTCCTCCGGCGTTCTCGTCCAGCATCTCCTCCGCGGCGTCTTCTATCTTCTTCTCCTCGGGCCGCTCCGCACCCATGGCATAGGGGGGAGGTTCCCGCTCTTCTCTTCTTCTTTTCTTCTCTTCTTCTCTTCTTCATTTTCTTCTCCGGGCCGCTCCGCATCCATGCTGGCATGGAGGGAGGCTCCCGCTGTGTGACGGCGCTCCTCGTCTGACAGTTCTTAAATAACGGGGGACGGGGCCACCCGGTGACCCCGCCCCCCTGTGACGCACGGGACATGACGGGACTTCCCTGTGGCATTCCCTGTGATGTCACAGGGAAGTCCCGTCATGTCCCGTGCGTCAGAGGGGGGCAGGGTCACCGGGTGGCCCCGTCCCTCGTTATTTAAGAACTGTCAGACGAGGAGCGCCGTCACACAGCGGGAGCCTCCCTTCATGCCAGCATGGGTGCGGAGCGGCCCGGAGAAAAAAATGAAGAAGAAAAGAAGAGAAGAAAAGAAGAAGAGAAGAGCGGGAGCCTCCCCCCATGCCATGGGTGCGGAGCGGCCCGAGGAGAAGAAGATAGAAGACGCCGCGGAGGGGATGCTGAACGAGAACGCCGGAGGAAGAACCAGAAGAGCCAGAAGAACCAGAAGAACCAGAAGATGAAGGAAGATAGAAGAAAGAAGCATTTAAATAAAGGAATTGTCAAAAACTGTCTCTTGTCATTTTTAAAATTTTTGACAGTTTTTTAGTGAAATGGTAGGGGTAAGTACCCCCTTACCATTTCACACAGGGGGGGGCAGGATCTGGGGGTCCCCTTGTTAAAGGGGGCTTCCAGATTCCGATAAGCCCCCCGCCTGCAGACCCCCACAACCACCGGCCAGGGTTGTGGGGATGAGGCCCTTGTCCTCATCAACATGGGGACAAGGTGTTTTGGGGGGCTACCCCAAAGCACCCTCCCAATGTTGAGGGCATGTGGCCTGGTACGGTTCAGGAGGGGGGGCCGCACTCTCGTCCCCCCCTCTTTTCCTGCAGCCTGCCAGGTTGCGTGCTCGGATAAGGGTCTGGTATGGAATTTAGGGGGATCCCCACGTCATTTTTTTTTAAAATTTTGGCCGGGGTTCCCCTTAATATCCATATCAGACCTGAAGGGCCTGGTATGGAATTTAGGGGGACTCCCACGTCATTTTTTTTTTTAAATTTTGGTTCGGGGTTCCCCTTTGGGGAATTCCCATGCCGTTTTTTATCAATGAACTTCTATATGTATTGTCGGCAATGCAATAGCCGCGGGTAGTTTTAAATGAGTTTTTTCCTTCAAAATGTAATTTTGCTGTCAGACTGTTCTAAACACAGGAAACATGCGCCCCTTTACAGGCATACTATAGACACCCCCCAGGTACGAAATTTAAAGGGATATTACACTTTTATTGTTTGACTTTAAGCATTATTAAAATCACTGCTCCTGAAAAAACGGCCGTTTTTAAAACTTTTTTTTGCATTGATCCATGTCCCCTGTGGCAGGACCCGGGTCCCCAAACACTTTTTATGACAATAACTTGCATATTAGCCTTTAAAATTAGCACTTTTGATTTCTCCCATAGACTTTTAAAGGGTGTTCCGCGGCATTCGAATTTGCCGCGAACACCCCAAATTGTTCGCTGTGCGGCGAACTTGCGAACAGTCAATGTTCGAGTCGAACATGAGTTCGACTCGAACTCGAAGCTCATCCCTAGTTCTGAGGTCATTTAGCACAATTTCAGGACTGACAGTAAATATGAATAAGTCAACTGCTTTAAATATCACGGTACCTTCGGATCTTCTTTCGCAACTTAAACAAAACTTTGACTTTTCCTGGTCCGAAACAGCTATCCCCTATCTAGGAATTCACCTAACACCTGATATAGGTAGTTTATACAAAGCTAATTACCCCCCCATGGTTCTTAAATGTAGAGGAGAGCTCGAAAAATGGGCTAGATGTGGTCTGTCCTGGCTGGGAAGAGTACATGCTATTAAGATGACACTATTACCCCGCCTTTTATGTTTATTTTGATCCCTCCCAATCCCTCTTAGGAAAAGTTTCCTCCATAAATTACAATCTGAGATAATTCGCTTTGTCTGGGGAAATAAGGGTTACAGATGTCCGTCTAGTATACTCCTCCGATTACGATCACAGGGTGGATTGGGTCTGCCTGATCTATAGGGATACTATCAGGCTGCCCAACTGTCACAAATTTCACTGATCTTCGGAAGGGGCCCAAAGCCTGACTGGCTATCTATGGAAAGGTGGGCTACACCCCTCAACACTATTGACTTTCTCATGTGGTGCGACCCAAAGCATAGGCCGGCTATAATGGCCCCCACATTGTCACATTCCATTGCGCTATGCACAAAACTTTTCACACAAGCGGCCCTGATCTCCCCCCTAAAACCTCTTTCCCACATTTTTAATTACCCTAACTTTCCACCAGGATTGGACATTCGGGCATTTGGATGGTGGACAGACAAAGGCCCCTACAGAATAGGCCACTTCCTCACAGCTGCAGTTCCCCTTACCCTATCCTATTGTAAACGCAAACTGGAAATGCCTGCCTCTGAAAGATTCCGATTCAACCAAATCTCCCACTTCCTACACTCCATTTGGACCAATAAGCCAGAGTCTCCCTCAATTACACCGTATGAACATTGGTGCTCTAACATTTCCAACCAAAAAGGAGGGATTTCTGTAATTTACACAGCACTTATGTCGAAACTAGACAAACCAACATACGCTAGGACCTGGGAGGAGGACGCGGGCGGATCGTGGACACCAATGGATTGGTTCAGAGTCTGGACCCGCTCATACACAGGTATTTGCAACATTTCTCTCATAGAGGCTAGCCTCAAGGTTTTGTCAAGGTGGTATTATGTTCCTACCAGATTGGCTTTTATTTATCCTGGGACATCTCCACTCTGCTTTAGAGGTTGCGAATTTGAAGGCACAATGTTCCACATATGGTGGTCATGTCCCCGCATTAGATCCTTTTGGCAGAAAATATTCCGAACTATCGGCACTCTCATGAACATATCTATAGCTCCTGACCCCCACATAGCTTTAGTTAACCACACTATTCCTAATATATCTAAGCGCTCTAAAATTCTCTCCTTCTTCATTTTTTTGGGGGCCAAAATTACTATAGCTAAGGCATGGAAAAGGCCCACGGTGTCCTTCCAATGTTGTAAGAGAAAAGTATCATGGATAATGTCCCAGGAGAAAATAATAGCGAAACTGTTGGACAGAATTGAAAGATTCAATACTACCTGGGAACCTTGGGCAATGTACTGTAACATACCACTCCTATCAGGAATGGAACCTGGATTGGGCTGTGCTCCTCCTCCACCGTGACTTTAAACTTCTCCACTTCTTCTCTTTCTCCTCCTAACACGTTTCCTTTCTTTTCTTTAAGGGACTACCTAGTCCCTTCTACTCTCATAGTTCTTTTTGTCATGATACCTTTCCAGCAGGGTGCACTGGGGGGTCTGCTTTCCAGACTGCTGACGGGATCCCTTGAATCCCCTTAGCGGTACGGACCGGTTAGTCTCTCTTTGGGAAACCCTGTACACTTAACAGTTTTGAGTTGATTAACAAATTTAATTCTGACCGATATACATGTAGGAATGCTCTACCATTGTTCCTTATGTATGCTCAATGTTTACAATGTTTTTTCTTTTATCTTACTTTCTTTGAATATTATCTGGCCATGTGGGTAACAGGCTTTCGAAGGTAACAGCCCTGATAATCTATGTAGCAGCGAATCGGTGGGTTGGAAGTGCCGCTCCTCTCAATGCGACACAGCAAGTACCCAGATTGGGTGTCCGGAGATGGGCGGCGCTTTTTCCCCACGCGGGCTTAATGGATATACCTGTACCCACTGAATGCAGATGTATCTAAATATTCCTATCGGAAACACATTCTCTTATGCGTTGTATGGTTATAGACTTTTTACTAAAAGACTGTGCCAATGTTTTTGCAAAACTTCAATAAAAATATTGAAACCTAAAAAAAAGGAATGGGTATGGCCTTAACAGGAAGGGGTGTGTCATATTTAAATTAGGGGGTGAGCGAGTTTAGTCAGGCCTAGGGCAGCACAAAACCTAAATACACCACTGGTTACTGGTTTCCCCCAAGGTAAGCACGGGGGTATTCTGATGGTCAGAAGAAACCACCTGATACCTAGAGTCAGCATGTATTATTTATAATTTAAATAACACTGTCATCTGGGATAGTAACTAAGTTCACAATATCAGAGGGAAATTGCTGCCCCTGAAAGAGGAACAAATTTTCATCTGCTGTTGGTGGTCAAGATATGCACATCTAACTATATGTCTTCATACGGTCATTTCTCAGCCCAAGTACCCAATTTTACTGCTAAAATGCTCCAACAGATTTTCTAACATATAGAACACTCAGTAATAATAACTACCACAGGGTAGAGTAGTCAGGAGGCAGGAGCTAAGAAAGGGTCATACACAGTAGATCAGAAGAATGGAATTTAGCAGGGCTCTTAAACAAGCCTAGGTCACAACCAGAAGTCAAGCAGAAGGAAAGTCCAGGGGCAGGCTGACAAGATAACAGGAAATTGGGTTAAGATCAAGGAAAGCAGGGACAAGGAACACATGGAAAGCTGAAGATCACCCACCAACTTTCTGTGACTGCTTCCTTTCTTAATTAGGGTGTTTAGTGCCAGATCCAAGTTGGGGTGCATGTGTGCTGTCACATGTCAGCATGTGTGCAATGCGTCTGCATGCACCCCAGGTTTGTGAATTGCTGCATGTGCACCTCTCTTCAGGGTAGCACCCTGACAGATGGCATGATTGATATCGGAGGGCTATTGAATCATGAAGAGTTTTTTTACCACTTTGACCATGCTGGACAATTAATGACCATAAATACACACATATTCCCCCATGAGATCCTTTTTGAGCAAGTTTGAGATTTCTTAGGAGGAACACAATGCTTTTCTTTTATTTCTTTTTGCTCATTCACAATTTATATGTTTTTTCTGGGTCTCACTACCTCTAGGTACGGAGTACCTTAATGGGCACTACTTTTGCTTCAACATATGCAACCTGTTTCTGGGCAGGTGGGTAAGGGATCATTTTGGAATGATGGATTATCTTGGCCTGGGTAAATAGATGATATCCTGTTTTTTAAATTGATTCTTTTCTTACGCTGAAAGAATTTGTAGAGATTCTAAACTCCAATGACGAGAGTTAAAGTGTACACCATAATTTGACTCAAGACATTTTTATTCGGCATTCGGTAAGCTTTGTTTATACTGTAATTCGGGTATTCAGATATATCCGAATCTCCGAATAATGAAAAACAGGTCCGAATATTTATTCGAAACGAAACAAACCGCACATGTCTAGTTACATCTGCTTGCTTGTAAAAGTCACTGCATGTTGTGGATATTGGCATTTCTATCCATATCCACATACTTTGTGATGTACTCTTTTGGATTCATTTTAAGATAATATACTTTCACCAACTGGATTATTTATCAAACTATATGAGTGGACATCTAAAAAAGGGCGCCCCTTCCCTCTGGGAATGGCTCGATTACTACCCCAGGTATCTCAAATATAGATAGCAAAAACAAAAAACAAAAAAGCAACTCTTTTACACCAGCAATCACCTCCCCTATTCACATGACAATCATTGTTTATCACAATTTCAGTTCCCACAGTTAGGAAGTAGTTAATGTCCATGATTTAGTAGGAGATAGCAGAGAAGCAGACAGGGGATGAGTGAGCAACTCAAAATGAGAAAAACTATACTGTAATACATAACCGTGCTTGTTTTTAGCACATACCAAGAATTTGTGCGGCCACAACAACATTGTGAGAACTCTTTTTATTCTCAAATACCATTTACAGACAGTACACTGTCATGGAGGATTTATATATATATATATTGCAGAAGTTATATACTGTATAAGAAAAAGAAGAATCTGAAATTTATAGGTCTGGTAATTTACAGTGCATCCGGAAAGTATTCACAGCACTTCACTTTTTCCACATTTTGTTATGTTACAGCCTTATTCCAAAATGGATTAAATTCATTATTTTCCTCAAAATTCTTAAACAGTACCCTATAATGACAACTTGAAAGAAGTTTGACATCTTTGCAAATTTATAAAAAAATAAAATAAATCACTTGTACATAAGTATTCACAGCCTGTGCTCAATACTTTGTTGAAGCACCTTTGGCACCAATTACAGCCTCAATGATTTTTGAGTATGATGCTACAAGTTTGGCACACCTATTTTTAGACAGTTTCTCCCATTCTTCTTTGCAGGACCTCTCAAGCTCCATCAGGTTGGATGGGAAGTGTCGGTGCACAGCCAGTTTAATATCTCTCCAGAGATGTTCTATCTTGTTCAAGTCTGGGCTCTGGCTTGGCCACTCAAGGACATTCACAGAGTTGTCCCATAGCCACTCTTTTGTTTTCTTGGCTGTGTGCTTAGGGTCGTTGTCCTTAGGATCGTTCTCCCCTATTTGATGTCCAGAGCGCTTACGAGCAGGTTTTCAGCAAGAATGTCTCTGTACATTGCTGCATTCATCTTTTCCTCATTTCTGACTAGTCTCCCAGTTCCTGATGCTGAAAAACATACCCACGGCATGATGCTGCCACCACCATGCCTCACTGTAGGGATGGTTTTGGCCAGGTGATGAGCGGTGCCTGGTTTCCTCCAGACATGATGCTTGCCATTCAAGCTTTGTTTCATCATACCAGAGAATTTTGTTTCTCGTGGTCTGAGAGTCTTTCAGGTGCCTTTTGGCAAACTCCAGGTGGGCTGTCATGTGCCTTTTACTAAGGAGTGGCTTCTGTCTGGTCACACTACCATATAGCCCTGATTGGTGGAGAGCTGCAAAGATGGTTGTTCTTCTGGAAAGTCCTCCTCTCTCCACAGAAAAATGCTGGAGCTCTGTCAGAGTGACCATTGGGTTCTTGGTCACCTCCCTGACTAAGACCCTTCTCCCCCGATCGCTCAGTTTGGCCAGGTGGCCCACTCTAGGAAGAGTCCTGGTGGTTCCAAACTTCTTCCATTTACATGTGATGGAAACCACTGTGCTCATTGGGACCTTCAATGCTGCAGAAATGTTTCTGTACCCTTCCCCAGATCTGTGCCTTGATATAATCCTGTCTCGGAAGTCTACAGACAATTCCTTGGACTTCATTGCTTGGTTTGTGCTCTGACATGCATTGGTAACTGTGGGATCTTATATAGACAGGTGTGTGCCTTCCCAAATCATGTCCAATTAACTAAATTTACCACAGGTGGACTCCAATCAAGTTGTAGAAACATCTCAAGGATGATCAGTGGAAACAGGATACACCTGAGCTCAATATTGAGTGTCATGGCAAAGGCAGTATATACTTATTTACATGTCATTTTTTCATTTTTTTTAAATAAATTTGTAAAGTTTTCAATCAAACTTCTTTTACGTTGTCATTATGGGGTATTGTTTATAGAATTTTGAGGAAAATAATGAATTTAATCCAATTTGGAATAAGGCTGTAACATAACAAAATGTGGAAAAAGTGCAGTGAATACTTTCAGGATGCACTGTAAATAAGATTATCTTAGCTGTTTCTAAAGATGAGCATTTATTTATGATTGTTATTTGTTTGGGCTATGGGACTGCTTAACCTGGCTGCATAAAATCTTGAAGAGGGTCATAACCATATTGAAACTGTGATAAACAATGATTGTCATGTGGGTCAGGGGTGATCGCTGATGTAAGAGTTGCTTTGGTCTGGTCTGGATATGGTCCTTATTCTAATTGGGGTTAAGTATAATTAACTAGCTTTGACTATATGACTATTATTGGCATTGGATACTTTCTTTACTATGAAGCTTGATGAGCAAAATTTCTGCACATTCGGATGGTGTACCTAATAACTACTCCATGCATTATGAGGCCTTTCTAGACAAATGAACTGCATATTGTCCCTTTACTGTCCTAGCAAGTCTGTTTCCTCCAATTGTTTCCAATCTGTTTCCTCAAACTCAACCTATCCAAAACCGAGCTCATGATATTTCCTCCCCCACATGCCACTTCCCTTGATTTCCCTGTCAAAATCAACGGCTCAACTATCAACCCATCCCCCCGTGCCAAGGTCCTAGGTGTAATCCTGCACTCTGAACTATTCTTTCAGCCCCACATCCAATCGCTGTCCAAAGCTTGCCGCTTCAACCTCTGCAACATCTCCAAAATACACCCCTTCCTAACCAATTTCACCACAAAGCTTCTAATCCACTCCCTGGTCATATTTCACCTCGACTACTGCAACTCCCTCTTCATTGGCTTACCCCTAAATAGGCTATCCCTCCTTCAGTTCAACATGAACGCTTCTACCACCTTACAAACCGCTCAGTGTCTGCTACCCCTCTGTATCAATTCCTCCATTGGCTGCTACCCAACCAACAAATTAAATTCAAGATACTAACAATAACTTACAAAGCCATCCACAACCTGGCCCCCAGCTACATCACTAACCTGGTCTCAAAATACCAACCAAATCGTTCTCTTCACTCCTCCCAAGGCCTCCTGCTCGCTAGTTCCCTTGTCACTTCATCCCATGCTTGCCTCCAGGACGTCTCCCGAGCCTTTCCCATCCTCTGGAATGCTCTACCCCGATCTGTCCGACTAGCTCCTACTTTGTCCACCTTCAGAAGATCCCTGGAAACTCACCTCTTCAAAGAAGCCTATCTGGCCCCCACCTAACAAGTGTACATTTATTTTCGAAATCAGCACATCCCCCACAGTTATTACCTCTTGTATCTCTTGACCCTCCCTCTTAGATTGTAAGCTCTAACGAGTAGGGCCCTCTGATTCCTACTGTATTAAAGTGTACTGTATTTGTACTGTCTACCCTCAAGTTGTAAAATGCTGCGTAAACTGTCGGCGCTATATAAATCCTGTATAATAATAATTAAAAATTTGTGCTGTAATAATACAGATTGTTGCCTATTATCATACAGCTTTAATCCTTTGAGGAGATCTATTATGCTGACTGAGGTTCTTGTAACTCAATAAGCATTTACAGCAGGGGTCAGCACCTTTTTCCACTTAAGGGCCGGATTCAATGTATGTGAATGCATGGCGGGCCGCATTCACCTGCTAATAAATGAAGATAATAATATGGACCCCTTTACATCACACAGCCCCCTTCCTCTGGACCCCTTTACATTACACAGCCCTCCCTGCATATTACACAGCCCCCCTGCACATCACACAGCCTCCTTGCACATTACACAGGCCCCCTGCATATCACACAGCCCCTCCTGCATATTACACAGCCCCCCTACACACACCCCCTGCATATTACACAGCCCCCCCCGCAGCTCTGCCCTTTCCTACCTTGCCCCATGCGGAGAGGGAGACAGAGCAGAGTGGAGCAGGAAGCAGGAAGCTGAATGAGAACACAGGAGAGACACACAGCAGCACTGATAAGACAGCGGGATCTTCCGGAGCTAATTTTAATATGTTAAACATATTAACAAGCTGATGGAGGGTTGCTAGGACCACCTAGCAACTGATCACCTGGAAAGTTAACTCCGGAAGCTCCCGCTGCCTTATCAGGACTGCTGTGTGTCTTTCCCGTGTTCTCATTCAGCTTCCTGCTCCCTGCTCCGCTTTTCTCTTACCTAACCACTTGCTTACTGGGCACTTAAACCCCCTTCCTGCACAGGCAAATTTTCAACTTTCATCGTTGCTACTCTTTGAATAACAATTGCGCGGTCATGCTACACTGTACCCACATGAAATTTTTATCATTTTTTTTCACACAAATAGAGCTTACTTTTGGTGGTATTTACTGTATTTATCGGCGTATAACACACGCCAGCGTATAACACGCACCCCAAGTTTAGGAGAGAATTTTAAGGAAAAAAACGTTTTAAGGAAAAAAACTTACATTTAAATGCTCATCAATGCAGCCTTATCAGTGTCCATCTGCAGCCTTGCACCGCGTCCATCTGCATGCTTGTCCAGTGTCATTTTCAGCCTTGTCAGTGTCATTTGCAGCCTTTGCAGCCTTGGCAGTGTCATTTGCAGCCTTGCAGCCTTGCAGCCTTGCCAGTCTCATTTGCAGCCTTGCAGCCTTGCCAGTGTCATTTGCAACCTTACAGCCTTGCCAGTGTCATTTTCAGCCTTGCGGCCTTATCAGTGTCCATCTGCAGCCTTGCAGCCTTGTCAGTGTCCATCTGCAACCTTGCAGCCTTGTCAGTGACATTTGCAGCCTTGTCCAGGCTGCAGTTAAACTGCAGTGACTTGTCAGTGTCACTGCAGTTTGAAAATGGTGCAGTGGAGATACACAGAGCTGGTCCTCAGCTCCTCTCAGCTCTTCTCAGCTTCTCTCATAGTCCCACCCAGTCCTGCCCTATGATGGACATAGCACAGGTCCAATGGCGGGACTGGGAGTGACTGTGAGCGGAGTCGAGCGCCGCCCATATACATACATAGCCCAGTGTACTCGGCTAGGTTCGGCTAGCTCTGCTCACAGTCACGCCCAGTCCCTGTGTTATGTCCATCATAGGGCTGGACTGAGCGTGACTGTGAGTGGAACAAGCTAAGCCTAGCCGAGTACACTCAGCTATGTATGTATATCGGCGGCCGGCGCTCACTCCTTTCACAATCAGCGGGGGTATCGGCGGGGATCGGCGTATAACACACACCCATGATTTTCTCCTGATTTTATGGGGAAAAAAGTGCGTGTTATACGCCGATAAATAGGGTAATCACTACTGGGGTTTTTATTTTTTCCTAAAACAAACAAAAAAAGACAGAAAATGTTGAACAAAAAAAAACTGTTTTCAAAGTTTGTTATCAAATTTTGCAAACAGGTTATTGTTCTCCTTCACTGATGTGCGCTGATGAGGCTGCACTGATGGGCACTGATAGGGAGCACTGATAGGCACTGATAAGGTGGCACTGATGGACACTGATGGGCACTGAGGAGGCAGCACTGGTGGGCACTGATGAGGCTGCACTGATAGGTGGCACTGATGGGCACTGATAGGTGGCACTAATAGGCAGCACTGAAGGGCACTTATAGGCAGCACTGATAGGTGGCACTGGTAGGTGACACTGATAGGCAGCACTGATAAGTGGCACTGATGAGGAACTAATGGGCACTGATTGGCAGCACTGAAGGGCACTGATAGGTGGCACTGGTGGGCATTGATAGGTGGCACTGGTGGGCACTGTATAGCAGCAGTGGGTCTGGAGTGTGCGGGGCCGATGTCCCATTTACTCCTGACAGCGTGAGGAAAAAAAAGCTGATTAGCGACTCTGTTTACATCACGTAATCAACTGTCATTGGCTGACAGCAGATCACGTGGCAAGGGGCCGGGATTGGCCCCTTACTCCGATCTGTGATCAGTCGAGTCTCATAGACTCGCTGATCACAGGGGGAGACGCGCGCACCTCACAAGGGGCATGCAGGCATCACATGCAGGGGAGGACGGCAAGAGGTAAAATGTCCGCAGGCCGGGTGCACATGAATTCATCATGTGCACTGACGGACCGGACATTTAGCAGCAGCGGGCGGGGTGTGGCCCGCAGGTTGCAAGATGCCGATTCCTGATTTACAGCATAAGGAAAGATACTTATGTACCTATGTGCACAACATACAAGAAGTTTATCCCTTTTGGATCTGCTCTGTAAAATGTAACAGTCAAGTGTGCCCATTGAAAGCATTTCTAGGTTGATGTCTGTCTGCCCCCTTATTAATGTTCAGCTCATTTCCTTCCTGGGACTGCTATATACACAATTGAGTTATGGTAGGTGCTTGGCATTTCATTGTTGGTGCTTTGAGTTTGTACTTGCTTGATTATATGATTAAATATTTTCCTTTGTAAACCATATATTGTTTTTTTTTTATTAGTTTATTATTTTTGCAAGTGTTTGATCTTATCATGCTCAACACACTGTAACTTGGTATGTTAAGTTTCTTTTATAGATTGCATATATTTTTGTATTTAATTTTAGGATAAATTGAATATAATTGTTGAGTTTTTGATTCTGCTTATTTTTCTCCACAGGAAACAGTGTATGTGGCAAATAAACATTATTTTAATTGTTTTTAGCTGGGGGTTAAGGTTTTAGTGTGCAATCATTTGAATAAAGATATTTTTGTTATATTTACTTATTTTTGTTTTTGTATTTATGAGTTTTTTGTGAGTTCCCTGAGGCCTGATTCACATCTATGCAGGTTGCAGTTAGCATATTCCAGGTGCATTTTGTTTTTTCAATACACATTTTTGATCCATTGAAGTCTATGGAACTAAAAACCAGAAACAAATCCCTGGCCCTTTCCATAAAATCCACAGATGTAAACTACAACCAAAGGGAACCATGTTAAACGGACTGTAGTTTATTTCTGCAAAACTGAAAACGAGCTAAAAAAATGCATAGGTGTGAACCAGGCCTTAAACTCTTCATGCATTGTTATTGTTATCATTATTTTGGAGTCAAGGTATTTGCCTTTCATTTTGTTTCTTTATTCCCATCCCCTTTCATCTTTTTTTAATGTGTGGGATTTTTTGAGATTTTTTGTTGCTGGCTAGCTCTTTCTTGGTTGAGTCAGATTTGTGTGTAGTTGGGGGTGCCTCTAAGGAGCTGGATATCTATTATACAATCCATGCACATCTGTGACACTTTATGTTACATCAGACATTTGGTCCCCGAACTAAGCAATGCAGGCATGACTTTTGGGTTTATTAGCATGCACTGTACTACATGGGGCATTTTTGTCAGGTTTCAAAATAATATAATATAATTATTGTTGGATAGGTTTGCTTTTTACTACAAACAACTTTGTGAGACCATCTATGGAACTCCATAATTTATGTTCCTGAGCATTATCATATATTTAAGTGTTTATATCAAGTGTTTTTCTTTTGCATGCATACTAAAATGTTGTGATAAAATTAGGTTTAACTAACACTAAAATGTTTTTTTTGGCTGACCATGATAAAACACATTCATTTGACCTCTATATCAGCTAAATTGTTATAATGATGTAATTTCTGGACTGGGCTGTTGTTTTAATCATGTTTACACTATGCATGAACTTTCCTAGGTGGGGCTTTTTAAGATATGCATATATTGATTCTTTTGCCAAATGTAATTACCAATCTACAGTCATGTTTGGTTTTTGAAGACAGTTATCTATGCATGTTTTTACAATTTGAAAATGTTGACCATGATACTTTATGTTGTAATCACAAATGAGGAAAAAAAATGTAATATATACATATACATACATATATATATATATATATACACACAGGTGTGTAACAGGGTATTTCAGGGGGGTTTCAGGGGGGAGCTTGCCCTCTTACTTTGGAACAAGATGTGGCAGCTTTGTTTAGAGCAGTGATGGCGAACCTTGGCACCCGAGATGTTTTGCAGAGTGCACGAGCATCATGTGAAATGTAGTTCCAAAAAAATTTTGGTGCCAAGGTTCTCCATCACTAGACATGGGTCAGTTTGCGGTTCAGTTTGCGGCAGAACTTTTGAACATCACAAAAGTTCAGAACTGAAAAAACGTACCCCATTGAAGTCTATGGGTCCTGAACTTGAAAAATCAAAAGTGGCCATTTTGAAGGCTTATGTGCAAGTAATTGGGCATACAATGGTTATGGTGGTCTGGGTACTGCCCCGGGGGACATGCATCAATGAAAAAAAAAGTTTGTAAAGAACAATTTTTAAATGAGCAGTGATTTACTGATGCTTAAAGTGAAACCATAAAAATGAGAAATAACAATAAAAATGAAAAATTCCTTTAAATATAATGCCTGGGGGGTCCCCTTAGTCTGCCTGTAAAATGGCACATCTGTACCATGTATAGAACCTGCTGCAGCAATAATGACATTTATAAAGCCAAAAAAATAACATTGACATTTTTCCTGCAAACTTTCTTTATTTTGAAAAGAACGGCTTGGTGAGCCAGTCTGTATGATGAGGCCACAATTTAGTGTACTTGCAAAAAGATTAGAGATTTTTTTTAATACATTTTGGTGTCTCTTTTGCAGAATTTGGATAGAAGTAACAGGTGTGGAAAAATTGGACTTTGGGTGTTGGTGGTGCCTTCACACTGTAACCGTATAGAGGTACTCTTGATGAAAGCAAGAATTGGCCTTGCTGTCAAAAATTAAAATGATGTGCACCTGTCAAAAAGGCGCCAAAAAATTTTCCTTGGGTGTAAATTGTGCCCATGAAACCTACACCAAAAAATTTCTTCCAGATTTTATCAACACCCACAAAGCTAGGCTAGGCCTAGACAGTCTTTCAGAGATCTGAGATATAGAAGGCACTTAATCAGCGACATCGGCATCAGGGGCTTGACAGCTGCTGCCAGTCCAGGACTGATTCATTTTGATAAATGTCAGCAGGTCCACGGAGTCTATGAACAGACACACACTCTTATATGTCACAAAACCTCTGACAGTGTCATGTACCAGGATCATGAGCCTGACGTGTAGAGGAGAGCCTTTCTTGCCGCACCAGCTTGTGGGCCCCTGAGGTTGAGACAGCAGCCACAGAAGCACGGTGATGCAGAAGTGCCTAGGATCAGTCCAGTATCGGTAAGGCTGGATGCTTGTGGCTGGAGATGCAGCAGGTAGACCGGTAGGGCTGGGTAACTAGAACTGTGGTATACTGGATTGCAGAAGGAAACAGGAACTGGTGTGATTCGCAGAGCAGAACTGCAGCAGGCTGGAGGAGTGGATGCAGAGTCAGGCAGGCCGGGTCGGTAATGTTCTGGTGGATCAGGTAGAGCAGCAGGCAGAAGAGAAGTAAAAAAAAACAAGCCTGAGTCAGGGTATCAAGCAGACAAGGTTTGTAAGAGCAAGCCGGGTCAAAGATCAGAGGTCAGCACAGATAACCGGTTTCAGGACACAAAGAAGCTGCAGACCAAACAGCAATGAGTCTTTGGTGCACTCACTTTAAATAGCCCCTTTGGCGCCAACGTTGGTGACAGACGCACGTGTGCACGCAGGCGCACGAGTGCGCGCCGATGTGCCGTTAATGTGCGTGTTTGCTGTGCGATTCCTGCTGCTGGGCCATGCCTTTCCTAACAGACAGCACTGAATGCCCGCTCGGAGAGCACACTGCAGGGCAGCCTAGCAACCTAATTACATACCGGGCAAGCTTTGTCACGTGGTCTATTCTCACCCAGTGGATCGTCAGCTGGAAAGATGTCTGTTTTTGCCCCTAGATAATCTCCCACCATATGGTGCAGACGATGCCAATGGGATGTTAAAGCTGACAGCCCTGGGCACCAAGGACTAAAAAAATGCTGAAATGCATTACTGAGGTGGCCACCTTCTCCACTGCTCCTCTCTTGACCAACAGAAACCTCAAAACTACATTTTCCACAAGACTGTAACCTACCAGTGTCTGGAAAGGTGTTACATAAACTCCTCTTTAAGGTGTCCTCAAGAGATTTTATCTTCTGCTCCCTCTGTGGGGACGGGATGAGTTCTGAGACTTTCTCCTTGTAACGATGGTCAAGGAGTGTTGCCAACCAATAGTGATCCTTCTCCTTGATGCTACGTATTCTCTGGTCCTTTCACAGGCTTTGAAGAACTAGGGAGCCCATGCACCGCAAGTTTGCGGAGGCATGGGAAGCAGACTCCTCTGGGTCACTGAGGATTACAGTATCTGGAACTGCCTCCTCCCAGCCATGTACTACTCCCAAAGGTTCTGGGGATGGAAAAATATCTATCAAGGGTTGAAGTATGTTTTCCTCTGTTTCAATGCCTCCATAACTGCCAAAACCCTCCTCCCTCTCCTCTTGTGTGTTGTGTGGCGTTGCAAGAATGGTGTCTGCATAAAGCTGGCATTAAGAGGAAAGGAAGTCCTCTTCTTTCACCCGCTGCTCTGCCTCGAGTGCCTTGTCCATAATGCCATGCAGAGTCTGCTTCAGCAGGAACAAAACAGGGATTGTGTCACTGATGCATGCATTGTCACAGCTCACTATCCTTTTCGCCTCCTCAAATGGCGAAAGTACAGTGCATGCATCCCTTATCAGCAGCCATTGGCGTGGGGAAAAATAGCCGAGCCGCCCTGAGCCTATCGTTTTACCATACTGACACAGGTACTCGTCTCTGCTGCATGTGCAGCCACTGCAGCATTGCCAAAGTCGAGTTCTACCTGGTGGGCATGTCATCATCATCCCCTCAATCCTCATCATCACTGAAGCCAACTTGGCAATACGCTGTGGCTGGGGGAACATGACTGCCAATTTGTTGTTTACCAGTGTTCTACCCTTCCTCAACCTCGGAACCAAGATCTGAATCAAGTAATGGCTGTGCATCGTCACTGAACAAGTGGCTGATGCTGTGTTCAAATAACTCAGCTGACTCACCCATGCCTGATGCTGGGGCTATGGCAGGAGTAGCTGTGGACAAAGAGGCAGAATAATCCACTCTGGAAGCTGCGGTGGACTGCACACTAGTCTCTGCTTGGGTGATGGAGCATGAGGAGGTTGAGGAGGGTTTAGTAAGCCAGTACACCACCTCTTCTGCATGGTGTGGCTGGATAGCACGGGCAACATCACTAAACAGGGGAAATGATGCAGTACCTGAGGACGGACCATGTCCACCTTTGCCTGTGGATTAGACATGTGCACACTGAAATATTTCGTTTCGGAATTTCATTTTCGTCCGAAAAATAAATTTATTTAGTTACTCCCGAAATTCGTTTTTATTTATTTCGTTTTTCGTTAAAAATTGCATTCATCCAAAAATCCAAATTAAGGTCGAATCTGTCATTGAAGGCTTATGGTGTCTGTCGAATGTTCAAAGCAGATTTGGCGGAGCAGCTAAACTGTACGACGCAGTATAGTTTACTTGCTCCGTCGAATCTTCTTCGAACTTTCAACAGACACCATAAGCCAAAGTACATGTGTACTTAGTTCTAGCTATTTTACTGCTCCTCCTCTTTGGTTACAATCAGCCAATAACATTCATCATCATTATTATTTTTTATCTTTTCTCCCCTACGTCGAATCTTTTCTCCCCTACGTCGAATCTTTTCTCCCCTACGTCGAATCTTTTCTCCCCTACGTCGAATCTTTTCTCTCTATGTAGAATAATCTTGGACTAATAGAGTTAAGGTTAGGCACATTCGACCACAGGTTTGATGGACACAGATTATTATTGTCATCATCATGTCGAATCTCCTATCTATATCGAACTGTTGTATCAATGAAAACGAAAATAAAGCATTTGTTTATGTCGGATCTTTCGTTTTTCGGATTCTGCACTTTCGTCATCGTTTGTTAAAACGATAATGAAAATACCTGAAATTCGCACGAAAATGCATTCGGACGAAAATGAATGCACATGTCTACTGTGGACACAGATGCTGCTGACACCCTCACAGTGTCATGCGAATGTTTGCCTCTCTTTGTTGACCTCCCAGACATGATGGGGGGAGGCTTATTAACAAAATGTAATAAAGATGGGGAATTGTGTACGTGGATGCATTTAATCAATGGAAAGTGGTGTTTGGTGCACTTTAACTTGAGTACTCACTACACAGACACACTCCACTGACAACACTACAATATACTGCAGTAAAACTGCACTGATGCTGCGGTAAACGTGTAGTAATGCACTGAAATAAACTGCATTAAATGCGCATGAACACACTGCAATATACTGCGATAACCTTGCAATAATGCACTGAAATATACAGCGTTGAACATCCAGTAATGCACTGCAATATACTGCGGTAAACCTGCAATACCACACTGAAATATACCGGGTTAAATGTGCACTAATGCACTGAAATATGCTGCAGTAAATGTGCACCAACGCACTGAAATATGCTGCAGTAAACGTGCGCTAACACACTGCAATATACTGAGGTAAACCTGCAATAATGCACTGAAATATTCTGCGTTAATCATGCGCAATGCAATATGCTGCGGTAAACCTGCAATAAAGCACTAAATTATACTGCATTAAGCGTGCAGTAATGCACTGCAATATACTGTGGTAAACTTGCAATAACGCACTGAAAAATACTGTGTTAAATGCGCAGTAACACACTGCAATATACTGCGGTAAATGTGCACCTACGCACTGACATATACTGCGTTAAACTTGCAGTAACACACTGCAATATACTGCAGTAAGCCTGCAATAACGCTCTGAAATATACTGCGTTAAATGTGCACTAACACACTGCAATATTCTGCGCTAAACCTGCAATAACGCACTGAAATATACTTTGTTAAATGTGCAATATACTGTGGTAAACTTGCAATAACGCACTGCAATATACTCCGAAAAATGTGCAGTAACACATTGAAATATACTGCTGGAAACCTGCCCTGACAAAATAAACTGACACTAAAGTAAAAATGAACAGTTGCGCTACACTTACACTGCAATATCATTAGATTCACACTACAATGATACTCTACACTCACAATAGAATCACAATAGCCCACAATAGCACACAACTCTCTAGTAGCACTGAACAGAGCCCTGTTCTATTTCTCTCCATGCCAATATCACACTGCAAATGGCCGTTATGGGAAGAATATTTTTATAGTGTGGGGTGGGACTAAGAGCAATGAGCCATGAATGGATAGAGTCATCATAACAGTTCCCAATCGTAGCTCTGACAGTGCTATGTGCCATGATTGGGCAAAACGTTTATTGCTTCAGCCAATCAGGGCTTCCAATGCCCTGTGTGGTGGCGCAGTGCATTGTGATCGCTCGACCGGCCAAACAAACGGTCGAACGCCCCGATAATTCAGGTGTTCGTTGAATGGGTGTTCAGGCCAAACTCATGCTTGGGCTGAACCATTCGCCCAACACTACTCGGAAAGATGCAGGACAGGGCTCAGTTCTGCAGCTTGTTGTGCCACCATGTCTACATACAGCTATGGGTGATAATGTGAGATCTGTCAGCTCCCCGCTCCTGCTCCTCCACCTCCTTCTCCATGCCCTCCTCTGCTGAATTGTCCTATAAACCACCAGTACCCCATAAGCATCCAAGGGGCTACTCAATGAGTCAGGCTAAAAGGTGCCATGCAGTTCTTCAGCTGGTCTGTGTAGGGGACAGGAGCCATATCGGAGCAGAGATTCTTGCACCTCTGTAGCGACAGGCCCAGAGGCGGTTCACGCCATGCCAGCTGGAGCCATGAATGCTGGTGTGCCATAATGGCATAAACCTCCTGTCCGCCCTTAGACAGGAAAAGTTAACACATGTGCCATGCCTGCCACATATCCTTAATTTAGTGGTGCAGCATTTCTTAACCCCTTCCCAACCAGCCGCCGCAGTTATACTGCAGCAGGATGGCACTGCTGCATGAGCCATAGTAACTATACGTTGTCTCTTTAAGACGCTGTAGTAGGCGCATGCGTGCCACCGAAGGCACCAGGCGCGATGACCGCTGGGCACCCGAGATCGCTCGTGACAGAGTGGGAACTGGGATCTGTGTGTGTAAACACACAAATCCTTGTTCTGTCAGGGGAGAGGAGAGAGATTGTGTGTTCCTATTAAGTAGTAACAACAATCTCTCTCCTCCTCTAGTCAGCCACATTCCCTCCACAGTTAGAACACATCTAACCCCTTGATCGCCCCCTAGTCTATGGGACTCGAATGTTCAAAATCAAAAGTACTAATTTTAAAGGCTAATTTGCATGGTATTGTCCTAAAAAGTGTTTGGGGACCCAGGTCCTGCCCCAAAGGATATGTATCAATGCAAAAAAAAGTTTGAAAAATGGCCGTTTTTTAGGAAGCAGGGATTTTAATGATGCTTAAAGTGAAAAAAGTGAAATATCCCTTTAAATATTGTACCTGGGGGGTGTCTATAGTATGCCTGTAAAGTGGCGTGTGTTTCCCATGCTTAGAACAGTCCCTGCACAAAATGACATTTTTAAAGGTATAAAAGTCATTTAAAACTGCTTGCGGTTTTAATGTAATGTCGGGTGCCAGCGATATGGATGAAAATCAGTGAGACAAATGGCATTGGGTACCCCCCCAGTCCATTACCAGGCCCTTTGGTTCTTGTATGGATATTAAGGGGAACCCCGCACCCAAATTAAAAAAAGGAAAGGAGTGGGACCCCCAGGCCCTATATACTCTGAACAGCAGTATACAGGCGGTACAAACAAGACAGGGACTGTAGGTTTGTTGTTAAGTAGAATCTGTTTGTAATTTTGAACTGGTACATTTTTAAAGTGTAGCTCCAGCCAAAAAATCTATTTTAAGCCTTTTGGAAAACATAGGGAAGGGTTATCACCCCTGTGACATTTGTTTTGCTGTCTGTGCACCTCTTCAGAAGATTTCACCTCACTTTCTGTCCCAATGACAAATGTTTTTGACAATTTGGGGGTTTTAGTGAAACAAGGATTGGTGATAAAGCATCAGTGGAGAGGAGACACGTTTTTCCCATATTAACTCTTACAGGAGAGAATTTCCCTTCCTAGGGGTAGATTTCATCTCACTTCCTGTTGTCTCCTTCCGTTTGCAAGTAGGAGTCGTTTGTAAGTTGGATGTTTGAAAGTAGGGGCCTGCCCTATATACTCTACAGAAATTGGGGCCTTAGGTGTTGCCACAACACTGTAAGTCCTCACAGTAACTCTTGGTGGGCGCAGAAATGGGCCCTGCTGTGAAATATTAGATCAAGAATTGTAATTACATGCCCCTGTTGAACAGGGCCAGAAAAATTGGGCCTTTGGTGGTGCTGGTGGCACAACACTGTAAGTCCTCACAGTTACTCTTAGTGGGCGCAGAAATGGGCCCTGCTAGGAAATATTAGATCAAGAATTGTAATTACATGCCCCTGTTGAACAGGGCCAGAAAAATTGGGCCTTTGGTGGTGATGGTGGTACTGGTGGCACAACACTGTAAGTCCTCACAGTTACTCTTGGTGGGTGCAGAAATGGGCCCTGCTGTGAAATATTAGATCAGGAATTCTAATTACATGTCCCTGTTGAACAGGGGCTGAAAAATTGGGCCTTAGGCACTGGTGCTGTTGCCAAAACACTGCAACCCCTCACAGATACTCTAGTTGGAACGCAGGAACGAGCCCTGCTGCAAAGTATTGCATCAAAAATTGTAATTACACACCCCTGTTAAACAGGGGCTGAAAAATTGGGCCTTAGGCACTGGTGCTGTTGCCACAACACTGTAACCCCTCACAGATACTCTAGTTGGAAGGCAGGAAGAGCCCTGCTGCAAAGTATTGCATCAAAAATTGTAATTACATGACCCTGTTAAACAGGGGCTGAAAAATTGGGCCTTAGGCACTGGTGCTGTTGCCGCAACACTGCAACCCCTCACAGATACTCTAGTTGGAACGCAGGAACTAGCCCTACTGCAAAGTATTGCATCAAAAATTGTAATTACACGCCCCTGTTAAACAGGGGCTGAAAAATTGGGCATTAGGCACTGGTGCTGTTGCCAAAACACTGCAACCCCTCACAGATACTCTAGTTGGAGCGCAGGAACTAGCCCTGCTGCAAAGAATTGCATCAAAAATTGTAATTACATGCCCCTGTTAAACAGGGGCTTAAAAATTGGGCCTTAGGCACTGGTGGCGGCACCCAGAACCAAAATTGTCCTTACAAGCTATCAGCATGATCATTGAGGAGGAAGAAGATAATTACTCAGCATAACAGGATAGTCACTCAGCATCAGCATAGGCAGTCTTTGAAGGGATCTGACATTTCCAAAAAAGATTATTCGGTTACATCAGCATCAGGTGCTTGGTATCTGGTGGTGATCCAAGACTGATTCATTTTTATGAAGGTCAGTCGATCGACCGAGTCAGTGGACAGACGCACCCTGTGATCGGTTACAAAGCCTCCAGCAGCACTGAATGTGCGTTCCGAAAGAACGCTGGATGCAGGACAGGCCAGTAGCTCAATTGCATACTTTGCAAGCTCTGGCCAGTGATCCATCCTCAAGACCCAGTAACCCAGAGGATTTTCGGTGGGAAAGGTGTCCAAGTCAGATGTTGCCCCTAGGTATTCCTGCACCATGTAAAACAGACGCTGGCGATGGTTGCTGGAACCGATCATACCTTGGGGCTGCGGACTAAAAAATTGTCTGAACGCATCGGTCAGACGGCCACCTTCTCCAACGGTCCTTCTTTGACTGACCGAAGCCTCAGCAACACGTTGTCCAGAAACAGGAGTTTGTAACCTCCCAGTCTCTGGGAATGCGTTGCACAGACCTTTCTGCAAGGCCTCCCGAAGATGTTTCATCCTCTGCTCCCTCTGCGATGGCAAGATAAGGTCTACAACCTTACCCTTGTAATGTGGATCAAGGAGGGTTGCCAGCCAGTATTGGTCCTTCTTCTTGATACCACGAATACGAGGATCCTTCCGCAGGCTTTGCAGGATCAGGGAGGCCATGCAGCGTAGGTTTGCTGAGGCATTCGGTCCGGAGTCCTCTGGGTCACTAAGGACGACATGATCCGCAGCCACCTCCTCCCAGCCACGTACAAGTCCATGTGTTTCTTGGGACTCTAAATGATCCCTTAAAGACTGCTGCTGATGCTAAGTGCCAGGCTCCACCTCCATACTGACACAATCCTCCTCCTCCTTCTCCTCCTCCTCCTACTCATCCTCTTCCTGTTTGATCGGCGGGCACGCAGGAACACTGTCTGGATAAAGGGGGCCTTTAGAGCTAAGGAAGTCATCCTCTTCCTGCCTCTGTTCTGCCTCAAGTTCCCTGTCCATTATTCCACGCAGCGTGTGCTCCAACAGGTGGACAAGGGGGACAGTGTAACTGATGCATGCACTGTCACTGCTCACCATCCTCGTGGCCTCCTCAAATGGTGACAGGACAGTGCATGCATCCCTGATCATGGCCCACGGCATGGGGAAAAAACCAAGCTCCCCTGACCCTGTCCTGGTGCCATAGTCACACAGGTACTCATTGATGGCCCTCTGCTGCGTGTGCAGCCGCTGCAGCATGGCCAACGTTGAGTTCCACCTGGTGGGCATGTCACAGATTAGGTGGTTCTTGGGCAGGTTAAATTCCTTTTGGAGGTCTGCCAGCTGAGCACTGGCATCATATGACCGGCGGAAATGCACACAGACTTTTCTGGCCTGCCTCAGGACATCCTGTAAGCCCGGGTACCAGCCCAAGAACCGCTGCACCACCAAGTTAAAGCCAAACAGGGCACATGGGTTAGTTGTCCCTGTCGGAGGGCGGAGAGGAGGTTGGTGCCATTGTCGCAAACCACCATTCCTGCCTAAAGTTGGCATGGTGTCAACCACCTCTGAACCTGCCCCTGCCCCTGCAGAGCTGACAGAACCTCTGCCCCAGTGTGGCTCCTGTCCCCCAAGCACACCAGCTCAAGCACCGCATGGCATCTTTTGGCCTGCGTACTTGCGTAGCCCCTTGAATGGCTACGGAGCACCGCTGGTTCCAAGGACAAAGCACAGGAAGAGGCCATGGAGGAAGAAGACGAGGAGGGGGCAGAGGAGAGAGGTGTGTCACGATCATTAGTAGTAGCATTTTGGAGACGTGGTGGCGGAACAACCTCCAACACTACTGCACCTTGTCCTGCATCCTTCCCAGTTGCCAGCAGAGTGACCCAATGCGCCGAGAAACTTAGGTAACATCCCTGTCCATGCCTGCTGGACCATGAGTCAGCGGTAATATGCACCTTACCGCTGACTGCCCTGTCCAGCGAGGCCAAGACATTGCCTTCCACATGCCGGTAGAGAGCCGGAATCACCTTCCATGAGAAAAAGTGGCGTTTGGGTACCTGCCACTGAGGAACCGCACATTCCACAAACTCACGGAAGGGGGCAGAGTCTACCAACTGATAAAGTAGCAGTTGAAGTGCTAGCAATTTTGCCAAGCTAGCATTCAACCGCTGGGCATGTGGATGGCTGGGAGCGAACTTCTTTCAGCGGTGCAGCAGCTGGGGCAGGGAAATTTGCCTGGTACAATCTGATGTCGGTGTACTGAAAGCAGATTGCCTACAAGTACTTGGCTGTGACACACCTAATTCTACACCTTCATTCCTCTCAGTGCAGGTCTCAGAGAGGACTGAAGGTATAGTGGGGTTGGAGATCTCAGCTGATGAGGAGCAAGGAGAGGTCCTCTTTGTTCTTTGGTGTTTGTCTTTTAGATACGCTTGCCAACGAACTGCATGGCAGGTCAACATATGTCTGGTCAAGCATGTGGTGCCCAAGCGGGAGATGTTTTGGCCACGCGAAATACGCTTGAGACATATGTTGCAAATAGCAGCAGTGCGATCTGATGCACTCGTCTCAAAAAAGGCCCACACCAAAGAACTTTTGGAATAACGCGCAGAGACAGCAGCGCCCTGCACATGCAAAGCTTTGATGCAGTGATGCAGTGATGCAGTGAGTGTGCTGCCCTTAAGCTGGAGGGCATCCTGCCTCATTGGTGATGTGCCTCCTCCTCCTCTCTCCTATCAGGCACCCACGTTGAGTCAATGACCTCATCATCCCCTCCCTCCTCATCACTAGAGCAAACCTGGCAGTATGCTGCAGCAAGGGGAGCATAAATAATACAAGGGAAGGGTAAAATTGGGAACAAGAAACACCTGAAAGTTGGTCAATTAAGTGCGTGCTGTAACCATAAATGCACAGAAAAAGAAAAAACCACCCGGTACTAATGTCCGGGTAAGGGATTACTCTAGCAGCACTTATTGGGTATTAATTATCAAAAATTACCAGCTGAATTGCCAAAAATTAAATGAATCACTTTTTTTTTTTATAATCAAAATTTTTTTATTTTCTGTTATACTTTTCACAATTCACAATTAAACATCCTTAATTTCATATTTTACAATAATTACGCAGGATTAACATATTAAACATTAATAAGAGACCAATTGGCAACATCGTTCTCTTACAACTGACCCTATCCCCTCCCCCAAAAAAAAAGGAGAATGAAAAAAAACCGCTGCCTGTCTCAACTCCCTCCCTCCCCCGACATATGTTCGACAACCAAGTATATCCTGTGATTGATGAGATTCCCAATATTTGTGCGTATCGGTCTGTGTATCCAATTCCACATTGACACCCCCACCACCTACAAACCAACACATTAAACAAGCCTAAAACATACCAACAAAAAAAAAAAAAAGGGAAAACCCCCAGCCCCGTCCATACATTCCCCATGTTTATTATTGTTATTCCATAATTGTTCCTCACTTCTAAAAAGAAGAGCAAAAAAAAAATAAAAAATTATAAAAAAAATAAAAAAATAAAAAATAAAGAAAAAACCCACCACACCCGTACATACCCTGTGGTTATTGTTAATTATCCCATAATTATATTTATTGGCCAATCATGGCCTAGTTCCTCACTTCTATTAAATAATTTATTTAAAGTGATCCAATTAATCCTAAAATACCTTCATGTGTTACTCCCCTATTGTGTAAGAGGCCACTAACGGCCATATTAAATATAACATCTATAAAAAAAAAAAAAAAAAAAACCCTAGGTGATTAGCATAATTCCCATTGATTGTGTGTTTCAATCTTCATATCCCCTTCCTTAGTGACGTTCCCTACACCATGCGCTTACAAACCAGCACATCAACAAACAACAATAAGAAAAAAAAAAAAAAACATGAAAACTAAGAGACATTCACCTTACCACCTCCCTCCCCCCTTTCACCAAATCAGGTATCTCATTATACGGGTAGAAGGGACAGGGAGGGGGGGAGAGACAGCAGTCTAAACAAAAAAAAAATTAAATAAATAAATAAATAAAAATATATAAGAAAACCCCAATTCCTTCCTTTTCCTCCCTGGCTAAACCCCTATGCAACTAATCCAAGGTATTTATATGGCCCTGGCTCCCTGCACCTTCTCGTTTCATATTTCCCTCTTAATCTATCCCCTGTACACACTGTATCCAGCCTGCCCATATGTCCTTAAATTCCCCTTTTTTGTCTTTAACTACATGAATCCATCTTTCCGCTTCCATTGTCCGGTTGACCTCCCTTTTCCAATCCTCTAATGTTGGGCAGGTAATCTGCTTCCAAAATCTTGGAATTAATATTTTGGCTGCATTTAATAAATGTTGTGTAATGCTCCTCCTATAGGCCTTGATTGTACCAGTTGTTCCATAAAATAAGAAATCCAAAGGTGTACACTCTATAGATCTAGGGGCTAACCTCTTGATCCATGGTGCAACTGCATCCCAGAATTCCTTAATCCTGGGGCATTCCCACCACAGGTGAAGAAATGTACCCCTTTGCTCGCACCCTCTCCAGCATCGGGCATCTGCTGTTGGATACATCCTATTTAATCTTGCTGGTGTCCTATACCACCTTGTCAAAAATTTATAGGCCATTTCCTGAGAATACGAGCTTATGGATGTTGAATAAGTTGATTGGATCATTTTTTTAATTTTTTCGTCTGATAGTACTTGATAGTACTTTATTTATTTCTCTTTCCCATTCCCTGACAAAGTATGGGATTGTTTTCTTTTGGGTACTAAGTATCAGGCTGTACATCTGGGACAACATATGTCTGCCTTCCCCCAGGTGTACACACCGGCTCTCAAACCTAGTTATTGTATTTAATGGTCTCAGAAGGGGTTTCATTTTTTTGAAAAAACTTTTCATTTGATTGTATCTCCATCCTGTTATGGATATATTCTCTAGTGCTTTAACCAGCTCTGAATAAGTTGCTAAGGTCCCCCGTGGGGCAAACTTGCCACAGGTGACATCTCCGTCCCTCCCCCATGCCCCTAGGAATCCTCCACCCTCCCCCGGTGGGAACCATGGGAAACCCTCCAGTGCAGCTAAGGGAGACACCCGGGGGAGTACTCTCCTGTTTTATTTAGATTATCCCATGTTATCAGTGCGTTCCAGGTCAGGGGGATGTCCATTTCGAGAGTCCCCTTTCCGTATTCGGAATCCAGGGAGCTCCTGCCAGGTTCCTCCCCGCTATAGCTTTCTCTAATGGGACCCACATTTTACTAGGGGAATCATGACACCAATTCAAAATACGGACCAGCGACATTGCCTTATGGTATGTTGATATATCAGGAAGGCCCAATCCTCCTTCAGCCTTACTTCTACACAGGATTTCATATGTCAGCCTTGGTCTTTTATTATTCCACACAAATGCTGTAAAAGCCTTCCGTATCTGTTTAAAAAAGATTCCTGGTAACTTAATCGGAACTGTATGTAACATATAAATAATTCTAGGTAGTATACACATCTTAATGGCACTCACTCTTCCAAACCATGTTAAATATTGTCCTGTCCATTTCTTTAAGTCCTCCCTTAACCCGGCTATTAGGGGAGTATAATTAAGATCATACAACATTTTTTGATCTGAGGTGACATCAATCCCTAAGTAAAACAGTGAATCTTTCTTCCACACAAAGGGGTATTCCCTCTTCAATATCTCTGCCATCTCTTGAGGGACATGACTGGGAAGAAGTATTGATTTTTCATAATTGATTTTAAAATTAGATAGCCTACCATATTTACCTACTTCCTGCATGAGTGACACTAGGGAAGTCTGAGGTGCTGAGAGGTAAAACAGCAGATCATCAGCATAGGCTGATACCTTATGCTCCACGCCCCCCACGCCTATTCCCCTTATCTCCCCATTACCTCTAATCTTACAGAGAAATGGTTCTAACATTATAGCAAATATTAGCGGGGAAAGTGGGCACCCCTGCCTTGTTCCGTTTCGTATGTTGAGATAGTCCGAGATTGTACCATTCACTTTAACTCTTGCTCTTGGATCTGCGTAGAGGGCCATTATCCATCCCATCATACGGTCACCTAGACCCACTCCCTTCAGAACTTCTTTCATAAAGCCCCAATTCACCCTATCGAAGGCTTTTTCTGCGTCCATCGATAGTACGATCCTTGGGGCTTTCTCTGGACCGTATTGTATCCAGTGGAGCAGATGAAGTGCCCGGATGGTATTATCCCTTGCCTCACGTCCTTTTACAAAATCTGTCTGGTCGGGGTGCACCAAATCCCCTATATGTTCTTGCAATCTCATAGCTAAAATTTTGGCAATCAATTTAGTGTCTGAGTTGAGCAGTATTGAGGGTCTTTCCCCTCTTTGGGGATTATGGTTATATACGCCACCAGGGCTTCTGGGGGCAAAGAATTAACTGCATTAATAGAGTTAAAATAGTTACATAGCGGTTTTATCAACTCCGAAGAGAATTTTTTATAGTAAGCATTTGTCAGGCCGTCTGGGCCAGGACTTTTCCCCGCTGGTAGGGCCGCTATTGCTCTGCTCAACTCATTCACCGTAATTGGCTGGTCCATTTCCGTCCCTTCTTTGAATCACTTTATTAAATACTTTAAAACAGCATTAAACATGTTTGGCAACAGATTAGGTTTGAAAAAAATTGGGTTAATTATACTGGGTTCCACTAGGGCCCAGTTGCTACCAATGTCATTGGATATTGTGTCAGACAGAGCAAACAATAATTAGTAATTTCATTAAACCCAAAACAAAAACAACAAAAACAAAAAACACACAACGTGGAACAACATCCGGACGCTTTTAGGATCTTGCTACTTGTTAGCTGGTACTGGGTAAATGGTATGGCTGTTTGGTGATATTATGTGGTGTAATTACCGCAATATCAATTATCAAATAAAGGCCAAAAAAGTACCTGTAAACAAACAAGAAAGATCCTGGGGGGATATACTGAGATGGATGATGGGGGGAGGATGGAGTGGTGCTATCTATTACTGATTAGCGTGCACCTGTTCTGGGCTGCAGGTTCTGGTGAGGACACATAAGATGATGACCTGTCCCATAGAAAGGTATCAGTGAAGTTAAAGATACTCATGAACAGGATGCTGTTGGTTGATAATTGTCCACTTGTATAATTCCAGTTAAAGTCACTAATGATAACATGGATAATAGTAAGTATGAAGTGTATACTTGAATAAATGAAATTTTTGGTAACTTTACCAATCCTTGCATCAATTGTCCTCCATATCCCGATCTGAATTGATCATAAGGCTCCCATCTTCGTGAGCAGGGGATGTGGTATTGAGTGCGGCTCCTAATCCAGTGTGAATGACTGAAGGGGTAGAGGGACTTAGAGTGGTGCACTGCAAACTCTTCTTCTCTGTCAGATCGATGCTGCAGAAGCCGCCCGATAAACGAGACCACCCGGCTTTAAAGATTCCGCCTGTAGGGCTTAGATCCAAGGGCTGGCTTGTATTTGGCACACATCCCCGGCTAGCTCCTCGTTATCTTCCATACTCGGAGTATAGCGTCCGTGATGTGTCGGCGTTGATGACGTCAACGTGTTTTGCTATTGGCTGTAGCGTAGCTTCATCTCGAACGATGAAGGGGGAGCATGACTGCCAGATTGCTGTCCTTCTTGGGCACCCCCTCTGTCTGTGCTCACGTTACTGCCTTCATCTAGCTCAGTATCATCATCAGAGCCTTCCAAACGCTGGGCATCCTCCTGGTGCATGTACCCAACACTGTGGTCAAACAGTTCGAGGGACTCCTCAGGAGGACATGGTGGGGCTAGGGAAGGAGTCACTGATGCCATTGAGCCGAGGGAAGAGGCAGCGTTGGCAGCTGCTTTGCCAGACAAAGTACCCTGAGAATGGGTGAGGGAGGATGAGGAGGATGAGGACGGCTTGGCCATCCACTCGACCAAGTCTTCAACATGTTGCGGCTCAACACGGCCAGCTGCCGAAAAAAAGGCCAAGCGTGTCCCGCGGCCACGTGCTGATGAGGATGCACCGTCTCCACGACCAGCACCGTTGCCTCTAGACACAGAGCCTGCTTGCGGTCATTTATTGGCTTGTGACTGTCTGCCTCTCCTTGTTGGCCCTCCAGACATACTAATGGCCTGTAGCTACACTAAGCTGGGATATATATATATATATATATATATATATATATATATATATATATATATATATATACGGATACTGCAGCTAGCAAAATCAACTGCCTGCCTACAGTATGAGAACACCACCAACCTTCTACAGGTAGCTTTAGCTGAACACTGTGCAGAGCTTGCAAAAAACTAACTTGTAGCTTATTTAGCTGCCTGCGGTAGTGATAGGATCAGGAAAACACCACCAACCTTCTACAGGTAGCTTTAGCTGAACACTGTGCAGAGGTCGCACTACACTAACTTGTAGCTTTAGCTAAACACTGATCAGAGGATGCACTACACTAACTTGTAGCTTTAGCTGAACACTGTGCAGAGGTCGCACTACACTAACTTGTAGTTTTAGCTGAACACTGTGAGGAGGACGCACTACACTAACTTGTAGCTTTAGCTGAACACTGTGCAGAGGTCAAACTAAACTAACCTGTAGCTTTAGCTGAACACTGTGAGGAGGACGCATTACACTAACTTGTAGCTTTAGATGAACACTGTTCACAGTATGCACCACTCTAACTGGTAGCTTTAGCTGAACACTGTGCAGAGGTCGCACTAAACTAACTTGTAGCTTTAGCTGAACGCTATGCAGAGGTCGCACTACACTAACGTGTAAATACTTTAGCTGCCTGCTGTAGTGATAGGATCAGGAAAACACCACCAACCTTCTACAGGTAGCTTTAGCTGAACACTGTGCAGAGGTCGCACTAGACTAACGTGTAAATAATGTAGTTGCCTGCGGTAGTGATAGGATCAGGAAAACACCACCAACCTTCTACAGGTAGCTTTAGCTGAACACTGTGCAGAGGTTGCACTACACTAACTTGTAGCTTTAGCTGAACACTGTTCAGAGGACGCACAACATTAACTTGTAGCTTTAGCTGAACATTGTGAGGAGGACACACTACACTAACTTGTAGCTTTAGCTGAACACTGTTCAGAGGACGCACTACACTAACTTGTAGCTTTAGCTGAACACTGTGAGGAGGACGCACTACACTAACTTGTAGCTTTAGATGAACACTGTTCAGAGGATTCACTACACTAACTTGTAGCTTTAGCTGAACACTGTGCAGAGGTCACACTACACTAACTTGTAATTTTAGCTGAACACTGTGAGGAGGACGCGCTACACTAACTTGTAGCTTTAGCTGAACACTGTGCAGAGGTCGCACTACACTAACGTGTAAATACTTTAGCTGCCTGCGGTAGTGATAGGATCAGGAAAACACAACCAATCTTCTACAGGTAGCTTTAGCTGAACACTGTGCAGAGGTCGCACTACACTAACTTGTAGCTTTAGCTGAACACTGTTCAGAGGACGCACTACACTAACTTGTAGCTTTAGCTGAACACTGTGCAGAGGTTGCACTACACTAACTTGTAGCTTTAGTTAAACACTGTGAGGAGGACGCACTACACTAACTTGTAGTTTTAGCTGAACACTGTGCAGAGGTCGCACTACACTAACTTGTACTTTTAGCTGAACACTGTGAGAAGGACACACTACACTAACTTGTAGCTTTAGCTGAACACTGTCCAGAGGTCGCACTACACTAACGTGTAAATACTTAACTGCCTGCGGTAGTGATAGGATCAGGAAAACACCACCAACCTTCTACAGGTAGGTTTAGCTGAACACTGTGCAGAGGTCGCACTACACTAACGTGTAAATACTTTAGCTGCCTGCGGTAGTGATAGGATCAGGAAAACACCACCAACCTTCTACAGGTAGCTTTAGCTGAACACTGTGCAGAGGACGCACTACACTAATGCTGCGTACACACGGTCGGACTTTTCAGCTACAAAAGTCCGACAGCCTGTCCGACATACTTCCTGCGTACTTTCGGCGGACTTGCGGCAGACTTTCTAACGAACGGACTTGCCTACACACGACCACACAAAAGTTTGACAGCATAGTACGCGGTGACGTACACCAAGTCCGGCGAGACTATAAAATGGAAGTTCAATAGCCCGTACGACACCCTTTGGGCTCCTTCTGCTAATCTCATGTTTATCTCGTGTTAGTAGAAGTTTGGTGAGAGACGATTCGCGCTTGTGAGACTCGTATTTTTCAGTTCGTTTTAACTGTTGTTCAATCTGTGCTTGTGAGGTTTGTATCTGCTTTTCAGTGCATTTGGTCAGTTGGCATTGAGAAATCTTTGTTTTATTGTCCGCTCGTTCCTGATTTTCAGGTCGCTCTTCACAGGCCTTGCTGTTCTTCAGTGCGTTCTGTTTAGTGCGTTCTGACCAGCCGACCATTTTGTAACCATGTAACCTGTACGTACTCGTCGTCGAGCTCGTGCATTGTATGTGTTTGGTGCTGTAGTTTATTCTTCAGACCAAGACCAGTCCATGAACAGGGCGAGGAGGAGTTCATGGACCAAGAATTGGTTGCTCCAGCGTGACCAGTTCTGTCACATGCCCTTGCTCCGTGAGATCCGTGAGAATAATCCTGAGGATTTCAGGAACTTTCTCCGGATGACGGACCCCGTTTTTGACCGTTTGGTGGCTTTGCTGACCCCCTATATCAGCAGGCAGGATACCTGCATGAGGCAAGCCATCACTCCGGAGCAGAGGCTAGTTGCCACGTTGCGGTACTTGGCGACAGGGAGAAGCCTGCAGGACCTCAAGTTCTCGACAGGCATCTCCCCCCAGGCTCTGGGGATCATTATCCCAGAGACCTGTTCTGCCATCATACAGGTCCTGCAGAAGGACTATATTAAGGTAAGATATTTTTCTTTGATTAGCATCACATGTTCTTTTATGTAATCTTTGATAATGTAATGTATTTCTTGCTTCAAACACTACTTACCATCATTGCAATATAGTGTGAATGTCCCCTTTTTATCCTCACACATGCTGCATTTTTTTCCTGTTCTTTTTTGTCATGCATGTATATTTTCCTTCAATAACCTCCCCAACATGCAATGATGGGAACATATCCACCTAGTCTACTCATTTTGAATGTATTTTGTTTGAGTGTATTTAGTGTGCTGGTAATTAGCAATTAGCTTGATTTCCCAACCCCCCACCTAAACTCACTCTAAATAGTGTGCTGGTAATTAGCAATTAGCTTGATTTCCCAACCCCCCACCCCCCACCTAAACTCAGTCTAAATAGTGTGCTGGTAATTAGCAATTAGCTTGATTTCCCAACCCCCCACCCCCCACCTAAACTCACTCTAAATAGTGTGCTGGTAATTAGCAATTAGCTTGATTTCCCAACCCCCCACCCCCCACCTAAACTCACTCTAAATAGTGTGCTGGTAATTAGCAATTAGCTTGATTTCCCAACCCCCCACCCCCCACCTAAACTCACTCTAAATAGTGTGCTGGTAATTAGCAATTAGCTTGATTTCCCAACCCCCCACCCCCCACCTAAACTCACTCCAAATAGTGTGCTGGTAATTAGCAATTAGCTTGATTTCCCAACCCCCCACCCCCCACCTAAACTCACTCCAAATAGTGTGCTGGTAATTAGCAATTAGCTTGATTTCCCAACCCCCCACCCCCCACCTAAACTCACTCCAAATAGTGTGCTGGTAATTAGCAATTAGCTTGATTTCCCAACCCCCCACCCCCCACCTAAACTCACTCCAAATAGTGTGCTGGTAATTAGCAATTAGCTTGATTCCCCCCCCCCCACCCTCGTAAAAATTGGCTTGAATGTTCTGTGTTGTTGATTTGTATAAAGCAAATATATGTTGCACTTTGCAAAATGCATGTGCACTCTACAAGTGCATTTGTTCCAGTGCTTTAGTAAATGAGCAGAAGCTCTGCTGATTTCCATCATCAAATCATATGCAAGCCACAAAGTGTTTTCATTAATTGCCCTTGCATGTGATTGTGTACTCCTTGCAACATGACTGCCTTTTTACCTTCCCTCATTTACTGTAAGCTGGTTAGCAACTGCACTTGCAGAGTGCGACAACTGCAGTCTTGTAGCCTTTTTAGTCCCTAAATTCCTGCGTGTCCTAAAAGTAATCTTTTTTATGGATTTCACAACCCCCTAAAATGTAATCAATGTTCCATCAGAGGGGGTGAGCAATCTGATAAGTGTGCCTTTCCATATTAGATATTCCAGAAGATTTAAATTATTTAATGTTATACTGATGCTGGGGAATAATGTTTTTAATTGTATAATTTTCTTGCAATGTTAGCTTCCAAATTAATGATTTTGGTTTTCTTGTTTGATTCCCCAGTTTCCTTCAACGCCACAGGAATGGCAGACTGTGGCATCCCATTTTGCCAGCCGTTGGGACTTTCCCAATTGTGGAGGGGCTATAGATGGGAAACATGTCCACATCGTGCCACCACCCCATTCGGGGGTCATATTATTTTAATTATAAGGGGTTCCACAGTATTGTTTTAATGGCGGTGGTGTCGGCACACTATGAATTTTTATATGTGGACGTGGGGAAGAATGGCCGGATGTCGGATGGAGGAGTATTTGCCCAGACGGAGTTCTGCCAGCGTCTCCAGAGTGGTGGCCTGGGATTGCCACCTGATGCGGATAACGTGGAAGGACTCCCCTTTGTCTTCATTGCCGATGAAGCCTTTGCTCTGAGCAAGCACCTCATGAGACCATTCCCCCAAAGAACCCTCACCCCGGAAAGGAGGGTTTTTAATTACCGGCTAGCCAGAGCTAGAAGAGTGGTTGAGAATGCGTTTGGGATTCTGGCCAGCCGGTTCCGCCTGTTTCAAACATCGATTAATTTGGCGGAATACAAACTTAATTTTATCATTTTATCCTGCTGCATTCTGCACAACTTTTTACAAAAACATTCGCAAAATTATATCGGAACAGTTGGGCCTGAGGCCGTGCTTCTAGATGACCACCTTACGGGCCTGGATACTGTCCGTACTGGCTTGGCCCCCCAAAGTGCCCGTCAAGTTAGACAGCAATATGTGAATTATTTTATGGGTAGGGGGGCCATTGCAATGGGCCAGGATATTTAATTTTTAATAAAAAAAATTTTGATGAAATCTGGAATTATATTTATTGCTTGCCTTTCTTTTGGGCTTTCTCCTAAGGTTATGGTCGATCAGTTGTAGTGCCAACTGTATTTTCCTTTTAAATGTCTAAATAAGCTCCATTGCCACTGTAAACAACTTGTTGACAATTATAACCAAACTGATACTGAGCATAGAAATAACAAACCACACATTTCTTGAATTCCTATAAGGAGATTTTTTTATTAATCGTTGTTATGCATTCAGTTATGCATTTAGTATAAAATGTTCCTAGCCAAAAATATAATGATATCTTAAGAATTATGAAAAATATAATTATATATGAAGATTTGTACATAATCCCTAAAAAAAATTTTTGGGCTTTTTTAAAATCCTTTTTTTTTTTTTTTTGATATTTTTTAAAAATCTTTTTTTCTTTTTTTTTTTTTTTTTTTAAATAAATTTTTTTATTTTTATTTGTGTTTTTATTAAAATCATTTTTTTTAATTTTTTTTTGTTTTTTTTTTAAATCAATTTTTTTAATTTTTTTTTGTTTTTTTTTTAAATCAATTTTTTTTTTTTTTTTGTTAAAATCAAGTTTTTTTTTTTGATTTTTAAGGTAGTTTCTATAAACAGCCCTCCTTTTTTAAATTTTGTTAAACAGCCATATAAGTAATGCAAAAATAATAAAGAGAAGGCCCAGAATGGGGTCAGCAAAACAGGAAATGAAGGACATGATCGATGTTTTGGGGTTTCAAAAAGGGAATTTAGATTCAACCCAAAACATCAATCATGTCCTTCATTTCCTGCTGCATACGATCCAGCCGATTCCGCATTTGATCGATCTCCCCATTCCAGGCCATTATTTGACCAATTAGCCGTTGGGCACTGTCTGAGGTGAAATATTCAGTTCTTGTACCTAAAGTGGAATGAAAACAAATAATGTGTTTAGAAATATGCACACATACATAGTTTACCTTACCATAATAAAGCTGTTGTCTCAGACACTGACCTGCTGGGGTGCCCATGTCGCATAATTCCTCCACATCCTCGGGGGTGGGGCTGTTGCTTGACTCAAGCACAACCAGATCACCTAAAATAGAGTAGAATAATTACATAAAAGAAAAGGCAGCCATGCATAGATTTCCGTAAGCTGGTGTGTCAGACACTCACCTGGTGGGGTGCCCATGTCGCCCACCTCTCCTTCATCCACATCCTCAGTGGGGCTTGGGCTGATTTCCCAAGTATGTTGTTTGGCTTGGGGTGGACTGTGTTCTTGTTGGCTGAGTGATTTTTCCCCTATGTGAACCAAAAAATTAATCTACTTAGCACACAGATATTTTAGTACATAGTAATTTTCCAACCTTTGTAGTGAAGTGGTGTACAAATGTTCTGTTTGTGTAGAGTTCCTATTTTACCTCAATATTAAAAATTAAAAAGACATATCGGATAGATAGATATCTAGATATCAATATCTCAAAATATAGTTAATAATCTTTTAATCTCTCTCTCTCTCTCTATATCTGGAGCAAAATATAAATATCTAAATAAATGTAAAAAAAAAAAAAAAAACATAACTTAAATTATTCCAAAAAAATGTTTTACATTTCTATATCTATCTATATCAATCTATCTATCTACCTATCTCTCTCTCTCTCTCTCTCTCTCTCTCTCTCTCTCTCTATATATATATATATATATATATATATATATACATACACATATATACATATATAGATATGTAACGATGTTTATTAAAAAGATCGTTTGAAACGACGAGAAAACAAAAATCGTATAGGAATGAAAAGCACATGGAGCAGTATACAAGGTAATAAACACAAGAGAAAAACACGACAAGTACTTACTTTTTTTAAGCACTTTACGGATCTGTCTGTACTGATCCGGCTCCCTGAGCTTGAGGTCAGACCATCTTTTTCGAATTTGATCCTTGGAGCGCTGGACCCCAAAAGAAGCCTGTAAAGTGTCCACCACCTTCGCCATTATTTTGGCCTTGCGCAAATTTGGCCGGCCGTACGGCCCATACTTCCCATCATAGTCCTTTTTTCGAAGAATGGCCACCATCTCCACCATCTCTTCAAAACTCATATTGGAGGCCTTAAATCTAGGCTTCACAGATCTTGTTGACGTTCCAGCCTCCGGGCTTTTTTCGCTACCTGAGGTAGTTAACATGTCATGTGTCTCCGCCATTATTCACCCCACTACGCGCCGTAATTAAAAATGGGCGGAGAACATGAGTTAAAATCGAACGTCAGGGGCGGGCGACGCAGGCGGAGTTTCACACATGCGTAGTGTATAAAGAGGGGCCTTGTGCACGTGTCGTACGTACGTTCTGTGCGTCGAATTAGGGGGCGGAGAACATGAGTTAAAATCGAACGTCAGGGGCGGGCGACGCAGGCGGAGTTTCACACATGCGTAGTGTATAAAGAGGGGCCTTGTGCACGTGTCGTACGTACGTTCTGTGCGTCGAATTAGGGGGCGGAGAACATGAGTTAAAATCGAACGTCAGGGGCGGGCGACGCAGGCGGAGTTTCACACATGCGTAGTGTATAAAGAGGGGCCTTGTGCACGTGTCGTATGTACGTTCTGTGCGTAGGTGATAGTGGACCGGGACGTTACTAAACGAAGGTAATTTAAAATTTTAATTTTTTTTTTTTGTTTTTTTTATGGTCATGACTTTGTAGCAAGCGGCCTATATGGCTTGATAGATTGATGAGGCCTACATAGGGAGAAGATGATGAGGGGTTAGCAGAAACCTAATAAGTGTTTTTTGTCTTGTGACTTTATCTTTTCCAGATATAATGAATCCCCTATTTAAGGATCCAGAGTTCCTTACAGCTTTCATTACGAAATATCGAGAGATGAGGAATTTGTGGGAGGTAAAACACCCTCAGTATTATGCTAAGCATGTGAGGAAGTCAACGCTGGAGAGACTTCTGTCCTTTGTCCAGGCGACCATCCCGGACGCAACAATGGAGACATTGCTCAAGAAAATTGGGGTCTTGAGGAATATGTATAAGAGGGAGCATAGGAAGATCCAGGAATCAATGAGATCAGGAGCATCAGCAGATGATGTTTATGTACCCAGGCTGTGGTACTACAATCAACTACGTTTTCTTGATGACCAGACTGAAGCCAGGGCATCACTTTCAACCCTTCCCTCCACCCTTCCCTCCACCCTTCCCTCCACCCCAGCAGAGGCTGATGAGGAGCAAGCTGGGTCTTCCATCCTGGATGAACCGGATATGACCATCTGGAGTCAGGTAAATTAGTTTAAACAATATTTACTGTACTAATATTAATGAGGTTAACTGGATGTTATAATTTTCTCCCAGATTTTTGCACTCAAAATTGTGTAGACATATCAATTGACAGGAGTGGCTAAATATGTTTGGCACCTGCTAGAAAAAATTAGGGTGTCTGATTAGACTCTTTTATTAAAGAGATGTATTCACATTGAATTTGCTAGTCATGAGAAGCAAATTGTGTGTCATTGATGAACCCCAAAAAATATACTAAAACTATGTCCTTTTTTTATACACAGGATGAGTCCATCCAGGAGGAATGTGTGGAAAGTGGCAGGCAGGAGGAGACCGGGCCCATGGACAGCCTGGAGGAGGCCGGATTGCCCATCATCCTGGAGGAGGCTGGGCCCAGTGTCAGGCAGGAGGTGGCTGGTCCCAGTGAGATGGCTGGGCCAAGTGAGGTGGCTGGTCCCAGTGAGGTGGCTGGGCCCAGTAGGAGCATGACCCAATCACAAGTGCCTCCCCTCCACCTTCCCAAAAAAAGGGCCAGGAAGGGGGCCGTCACACAGGAGGCATCCCTGCGCCTCATGCAAGAGGCCACACATTTTTTGAGGAGCCCCCCCGAAGCAGAAGAGGCCTATGGCTGCTACTTAGCCAGCAGGCTTCTTCAAATGGACTGGGAGCAGCGTCTCATTTGCGAGCGCCTATTTGGGGAAACTATCCAGAAGGGGCTGCAGGGCACGCTAACCCGAAACACACAACTACATGAGGCAGCCCCCCCTCCTCCTCCTCCTCCTCCTCCTCCTCCTCCTGCCACAACTGAAACACCACAGCCACAGCCTCCAAAGAAGGCTACAGGGAAGGCTGCAGGGAAGGGTGCAGGGCAGCGTGGAGGGAAGGCTGCAGGGAAGAGAAGAAAGTGATGACCTGGGTTCAGTCTGGTCTGACAGAAGACGCAGGCTGTTGTAGTACCACAGTCTGGGGACATCTATATCATCTGCTGGTGCTGTTGATCTCTGGGATTCTTGGACCAGATTGTGCTCCCTCTTATATGGACTCCTCAAGATCCCAATTTTCTGGTACACAGACTTTTTCCAGCGTTGACTTCCTCTTTATTTTATTTTGACCATGAATAAATGGATTTTTTTTGAGTTTAGCAAAAGACTTTATGTGTTTTCTTTTAAATCATTGATTTTACACACAATGTTAAATTATCAAGGGACAACAATCTCATTGAGTTTGCAAAAACACACCAAAAATACATTACTAATGTTAATAATGTTCGAGTGGTAAGTCTGGGAAAGAACAAAAATATACATAACCAAAAACGGTGCTTTGGGTTAACTTTATCTTAAAAATAAAAAATAATCACTAGAAAAAAAAAATATATAATAATGGGTTCTTTGTGGTAACTTTACAAACCTAAAAAATATCCAAAAAAAAAAAAAAAAAAATACAAATGGGTTATTTGTGGTAACTTTACAAACACCAAAAAATGAAAAATAAAAATCTAGAGATAAACATATAAAAAAGTTCAACACCAATCATAAAATAAATATCTGGATAAAAATTACAAGAAAATATGACTCCACAAAAAAAAAACAAAAAAAAAAAAAAGGTAAAAAGTATTATATTAGTATGGAAACATTGTTTTTAAAAAGCATACTATATCATTCATGAGATCAAAGAGAAAAAGAATCCAGAAATCAGTTTGGGAGAACTCTGAATATGAACAGCAAAACACCTTCGTTCTTTATAGCATTCGTAATGAAGAAATAAAATGCGCTGCATTCAACGATCACAGATTTTGCAGTGTGATGAATGTGCTACCTACAATACGAACACTAGTTTTACTAGACCGAGTGCTTCCGTTTAGTTTTTGCTTATGAGCATGCGTCGTTTTTTTGTCCGTCGGACTAGCATACAGACGAGCGGACTTCGGGGTCCGTCGTAGTTATGAAGTAAAGATTTGAAGCATGTTTCAAATCTAAAGTACGTCGGATTTGAGGCTAAAAAAGTACGTTGAAAGTCCGGAGAAGCCCACACACGATCGGATTACCAGCCAGCTTTAGTCCGTCAGCGTCCGTTGGACTTTTGTAGACGAAAAGTCCGACCGTGTGTACGCGGCATAACTTGTAGCTTTAGCTGAACACTGTGCAGAGGTCACACTAAACTAACCTGTAGCTTTAGCTGAACACTGTGAGGAGGACGCATTACACTAACTTGTAGCTTTAGCTGAACACTGTGCAGAGGTCACACTAAACTAACCTGTAGCTTTAGCTGAACACTGTGAGGAGGACGCACTACACTAACTTGTAGCTTTAGCTGAACACTTTGAAGAGGTCACACTAAACTAACTTGTAGCTCTAGCTCAACACTGTGAGGAGGATGCACTACACTAACTGTAAATAGTCTAGCTGCCTGACTGTGGTACTAATAGGATCAAAAGAACATCAGCAATTTTCTTCAGGTAGCTGTAAATACTGTAACAAGACAAGCATGCCTGTCAGTAGGAAGATAACAGTAACGGATCTAGCTAAACTGAATACAGTGTATATATATATATATCTATATATATAGATATATATAGATATATATCTATATATATACAACACCTGGGATGCATATATATATATACACAATACACTGTAAGTGCAGTTAACTGACTGACTGCCCTGCCTAATCTATCTAACTCAAATGAAATGACACTGTCTCTCTCTCTCTCTATCTCTCAGCACGCTGGAGCACACTACACAGGGCCGCCATGCAGGCGGCCTTATATAGTGTGGGGCGTGTTCTAAACCCCCATAGCCATAATTGGCTAAAGCCACCCAAGCTTTGGCCAATTACAGCTCTCTCTACTGATGGTGCTGTGATTGGCCAAGCATGCGGGTCATAGTGCATGCTTGGCCAATCATCAGCCAGCAATGCACTGCGATGCCGCAGTGAATTATGGGCCGTGACGCGCCACACGAATTTGGCGCGAACGGTCCATATCGTTAGCAATTCGATGAATGGTCGAACAGACGATGTTGAGGTGTTGAGGCTTCTGTTGCTGTTATGTTTCAGATGCGCAACAACTGTAATAAATCTACATTATTTTACTGCCATGACATGTTTCTTGACTAACCATATTCACCTCACTCCTTGTATATTTGTCTTGAGGCTTCTCTTGGTCTTCTGTTGGCTTCTGTTTAGTCCTCAGCACCCAGTGCTGTTAGCTTTCACATTGCATTGGCAGCCTCTGCATCATATGGTGGGAGATTATCAAGGGGCGAAAACAGACATGGAGAGCTTTCCAGTTGATGATCCACTGAGTTATAAGGTCATGAGAATAGACCACTGGCCAGAACTTGCCTAGTATGCAAATGAGCTGCTGGGCTGCCCTGCATACAGCGTGCTTTTCGAACAGGCATTCAGTGCTGCTGGGAGTTTTGTGACAGATAAGAGTGTGCGTCTGTCCACAGACTCTGTGGTCCGGCTGACATTTATCAAAATTAATGAGTCCTGGATTAGCAGCAGCTATCAAGCCCCTGATGCCAATGTCGCTGATTAAGTGCTTTCTGGATGTGGAATCTCTGAAAGACTGTCAAGGCTGCCTAGCTTTGTGGGTGTTGATTTAATCTGAAATACATTTTTGGTGTAGCTTTCATGGGCACAATTAATTAATTAATTATGTTACATAGTTACATAGTTAGTAAGGTTGAATAAAGACACCAGTCCATCCAGTTCAACCTGAGTGAGTGTGTGTCTACAACCCTGACCCTTGTCCCTAACCCTGTACATCGCACACTCACATCAGTCCCTACCCTCAATCCAAGATCCCCATTCATATAATAGGGCCAATTTTGGACAGAAGCCAATTAACCTACCAGCATGTCTTTGGAGTGTGGGAGGAAACCGGAGCACCCGGAGGAAACCCACGCAGGCACAGGGAGAACATGCAAACTCCAGGCAGGTAGTGTCGTGGTTGGGATTCGAACCAGCGACCCTTTTTACTGCTAGGCGAGAGTGCTAACCACCACACCACTGTGCCGCCCATGTGAATGTCTTCTATTCTGAGACCTAAAACAACCTATGTCACCAGATGTAAATCGTATGTATTGCAACACATATCAAATAGAACGAATTCGGCTACGAATATACGACAACGTAACGAAAAACCTGAGATGCAGATGCGAAATATACAAATCGTAAGCAATTTGAGAAATGAAATCCTATGAATATATCAATGTAGTGGCAAGGCTTATGCCGCGTACACACGGTCGGACATTCCGGCATACTTGGTCCGGCGGACCAGAGTGTGCCGGACAATCCGCCCGTGTGTAGGCGCCGGCGGACTTTTCCGGCGGACTTTTTCCCAAAAGCCCGCCGGACCTAGATTTGAAACATGTTTTAAATCTTTCCGTCGGACTCAGTTTCGGGCGGAAAGTCCGCTCGTCTGTGTGCTGGTCCGACGGAAAGCCCGCTCGTGTGTATGCTGGTCTGACGGACCAGATACGACACGAGGGCAGGGTATTGCATCTCGCGCTCGCTGCAATAGGAAAAACAAATTTTCCTATTGCGGCGAGCGCGGGGCATACCAGGCCCTTAGGTCTGGTATGGATTATAAAGGGAAGCCCCTACGCCGAAAAAACGGTGTGGGGTCCCCCCTAAAATCCACACCAGACCCCGATCCGAGCACGCAGCCTGGCCGGTCAGGAAGGGGGTGGGGACGAGCGAGCACCCCCCTCCTGAACCGTACCAGGCCGCATGCCCTCAACATGGGGGGTGGGTGCTTTGGGGGAGGGGGGGCGCCCTGCGGGGCCCCCCCCCACCCCAATGCACCTTGTCCCCATGTTGATGAGGACAAGGGCCTCTTCCCGACAACCCTGGCCGTTGGTTGTCGGGGTCTGCGGGCGGGGGGCTTATCGGAATCTGGGAGCCCCCTTTAATAAGGGGGCCCCCAGATCCCGGCCCCCCACCCTATGTGAATGAGTATGGGGTACATGGTACCCCTACCCATTCACCTAGGGAAAAAGTGTAAGTAATAAAACACACTACACAGGTTTTTAAAATATTTTATTAAACAGCTCCGGGGGGGATCTTCCTCCAGCTTCGGGGATCTTCTCCCGGCGTCCGGTTGGTTCTTCTCCGCTCTCTTCTCCCAGTGTTCCAGTTCTTCGGCCGGCTGCTCTGCTGTCTTCAGGTAGCTCTCTTGCCAGCAGAGGTCCGGACTTCTGGGCTTCTTGTCTTCTCTTCTCTTCCCCAGATGTTGACACGACGCTCTCTCCGGCTGGACTGCTCTCCGAGGGTTGCGTTGTGACTTATATAGGTGGAGACCCCGCCCCCTTTTGATGTCACAGTCCCTGGGCATGCTGGGACTGTGACGTTTTAGGGGGCGTGGTCACTGGGTGATGTTGACCACGCCCCTAAAACGTCACAGTCCTAGCATGCCCAGGGACTGTGACATCAAAAGGGGGCGGGGTCTCCACCTATATAAGTCACAACGCAGCCCTCGGAGAGCAGTCCAGCCGGAGAGAGCGTCGTGTCAACATCTGGGGAAGAGAAGAGAAGACAAGAAGCCCAGAAGCCCAGAAGCCCAGAAGTCCGGACCTCTGCTGGCAAGAGAGCTACCTGAAGACAGCAGAGGAGCCGGCCGAAGAACTGGAACACCTGGAGAAGAGAGCGGAGAAGAACCAACCGGACGCCGGGAGAAGATGAAGCGGAGGGACCCCCGAAGCCGCAAGAAGACCCCCGAAGCCGGAGGAAGATCCCCCCCCGGAGCTGTTTAATAAAATATTTTAAAAACCTGTGTAGTGTGTTTTATTACTTACACTTTTTCCCTAGGTGAATGGGTAGGGGTACCATGTACCCCATACTCATTCACATAGGGTGGGGGGCCGGGATCTGGGGGCCCCCTTATTAAAGGGGGCTCCCAGATTCCGATAAGCCCCCCACCCGCAGACCCCGACAACCAACGGCCAGGGTTGTCGGGAAGAGGCCCTTGTCCTCATCAACATGGGGACAAGGTGCTTTGGGGTGGGGGGGGCATTTTGAGGGCATGCGGCTTGGTACGGTTCAGGAGGGGGGGCGCTCGCTCGTCCCCACCCCCTTTCCTGACCGGCCAGGCTGCATGCTCGGATCGGGGTCTGGTATGGATTTTAGGGGGGCCCCACGCCGTTTTTTCGGCGTAGGGGCTTCCCTTTATAATCCATACCAGACCTAAGGGCCTGGTATGCCCCGCAACGGGGCTCGCAAGGTGTCAATCTCGCCGATAAAAGTGGCAAGATTGACATCCTTTTCTAGTCCAGTCGCACCTGAGTCACGTTCAAAATGAACGGACTTGTCCGTGTGTGGGCAAGTCCGTTCATTCTGAAAGTCCGCCGTAACTCCGGCGAAAGTCCGTCGGAAAGACGGTCGGACTTACCCCGACGCAAAGTCCGGGCGTGTGTGGGCAAGTCCGTCCGTTTTAAAGTCCGGCGCACCTGGTGGACAAAGTCCGTCAGAAAGTGTGCCGGACCAAGTAGGATAGAAAGTCCGACCGTGTGTACGCGGCATTAGACTTACTTTACTTTTACTTAGATTTAAACAAAAGTATAAATAGACAGTATGAAAAAGGCATATGAGAAGAAAATCGTTTTGAAAAATAGAAAATTATCATAACATACTGATGCTGAAACGAAAGCCAGTGAAACAAAAATGTTCCAGGATCGGAACAGTTCAATAGCAGCGACTTACGAAATAATGAAACCAGTGACCAATTCAGCGAATAATCAAAATGTTTTGTAGAACTCGTATGAACTACTGCGGTGTAGGAAAAGTTTGTGGCAGTGTCAGCGTCCTGACGTTGAGAAACCAGAACCGGAAACAGTAATGTGAAAAGGAACTTTGACGAGATGAGTGGGTTACGGGCGGGTATTTATGGAGCAAAACTCCTCCTACAAATTCAGGCTGACCTGTGGTCAGCCTTCCTAATTATCCAAAAAATCTTTAATCTTGTTCCGAGTGCACTAAATTGTGGCCTCATCAGACAGACTGGCTCCCTAAGCTGTTGTTTACAAAATAATGAAAGCTTGCAGGGAAAATTTAATTTTTTTGGGGCTTTATAAATGTTATTATTGTTGCAGCAGGTTCTATACATGGTACAGATGGGCTGCTCTCCCGGCTCTGAGGGTAACAGTGACATCTAGGGCTGCCACCTCTGAGTTTGCCACCCCCACATCTCAAATTTTCCAACAACAAAATCCGTTCACGTTAATTCCGATTGTGTGTACGCAATTCCAACGCACAAAGTGCCACGCATGCTCAGAATCAAGCAGAAGAGCTGCACTGGCTATTGAACTTCATTTTTCTCGGCTCATCATAAGTCTTGTACGTCACCACGTTCTTGACGTTCGGAATTTCCGACAAGATTTGTGTGACCGTGTGTATGCAAGACAAGTTTGAAGCAACATCCTTCGGATAAAATCCATGTCCGATCATGTGTACGGGGCATAAGATCATTGGGGGGTACTAAAGGACTTAAGAAGGTGCTTTCTCAGGGGCTTATTACATAGTTAGTAAGGTTGAATAAGGACCCCAGTCCATTCAGTTCAACCTGAGTGAGTGTGGGTGCATGTCTACAATTGTCCCAATCCTTATACATTGTGTCTCATTAAGATGTTCGTCTATTATTTATTTAAGTTACCCATATAGTGCTGTCAATTTACGCAGTGCTCCACACATACATCGCACACTCACATAGGTCCCTACCCTCAAGGAGCCCACAATCCAAGGTCCCCAACTCACATTCATATACTAGGGCCAATTTTTTTGGACAGAAGCCAATTAACCTACCAACAAGTCTTTGGAGTGTGGGAGGAAAGCAGAGTACCCGGAGGAAACCCACACAGTGAGAACATGCAAACTCCGGGCAGGTAGTATCGTGGTTTGGATTTGAACCAGCTGGCCTTTTTTACTGCTAGGCGAGAGTGCTACCCACTATATCACTGTGCCGCCCTATGAAAGGCTCTATGAAAGGCGTTTACTGATTCTTTATTTGGATTATACAATATCACTGGTCTCTGTTTTTAAAAACTTTCTATGCCAAGTATAGAGAACTAAATGTACATGCCGCCATACAGAAATTCAAGATGGAAATAGCAGCCTACATGGCACAGAAACATACATCCAGACAGAGCTCTTATGATGAACATCATATATGATAAGTCTGTTCTACATCACTTGTGTACATGAACTTAAGAATTCTCCACTTCAAAGGAACTTGCAGGTTTTACAAATTAAGCATGGGTCATGTTGATTCTTCCAGCTGCTTCACATAATTACTCCTGATGTCTCTAGGATCATATTCAACTAAGCTAAGCGATTATTGGTTCTTACAACCAGTAGAAATATGATTATTGATTGTGGTGTTAGTTACTGAATTAACATTAAGATTCTCATGCAAGAAATAAATCAAGGTATTGGAAATGTAGGGGTAATTTGCATTTAAACTGCAAATTTATTTAAACAGTAAAACAATCCTTATTAAATTTTTTAACAATTTTACCAAGTGTAATCCTTTCCTGGGCAAATGTATGCATTTATTATAGACAGTAGATCCGCGCTACAGGCTATACTTGCAACTGCAGCCCCCCTATGTAGGCAGAGGGCACCAACGTGTACCCTCAAAGAGTAGGTCTAAAAAATATATATATTCAGGGAGTGGCGCTGTGCATGAGGGAATAATTGGCATATATAATTGTCTATTGGTTATAGTTTATGTGTCTATGAATCATATTAAGGAAAACCACACAAAGATGTGAAGAAATATACATATATATCCCGCATGGGGATCGGTAAATGCTAATAGGAAAGTATGAATGCAAATAGATGTTCAATATAGCCTTAATTCCATAACCCAATAACCGCTAATTATCTCTGATGGTGTTATATGATGTGCATTAATAGGTGCCAAAGTGTCAAGTGCAATCCAATTAAGTGTTCCAGCCCCTGCTGGGATAAACTACAAGTGATTTAAATAAAAGAGGGGGTATCCACAACCCTCTAAAGTGCAGTGCTAGAAAATTAAATTAATATACAAACAAATTTATAAAGAATTTATAAATGTATATATATATATATATATATATATATATATATATATAAGAAAGTGATATTGAAAGTGGAATATAGGATTAGGGTAGTGATTAATAAATTAATTAATAATAGCACAATTCAATAGCAGCATGAGATCACATGTGAAAACGCAAAAAAAGGGTAAAATCCAGTAAATCGTTAAAAAGTTCATGTAATATCTTCCACCCGACGACTTCCAGACTCTCTAAAGATACAATCCCCCTGTTGTGATTCCACTCACCGGAACGCTATACCCCTGCAGGGGTATAAGCATAAGATGTTTCCACTCCAGCCGATCAGATCCGGATACCGATCGAATCCTTGTAGCCTCTCGCCTCTGATTTCCCAGTCCAGATCAGCCTCTCCAGCAGAGCAGGGAGAAGGGGGAAATGGATAATCCCCTAGTGTGATCCTATCTCCAGCTGGACATCCGCTCCAAGGATATTATATGTAATAAAAAAGTTGTGTCCACATAGCGTAACTCTTTTTTAAAAAGCTTATTAAGTAATAAAAAACATACAATTCAAGGGTTTTAGTAAACAATAGGCCAGATCCCTAAAGTGGTTCTAAAGGCAGAAGGTTTTTTACCTTAATGCATTCTCTGAAATAAGGTGAAAAACCGTCTGTGTTCTGCTCCCTCATAGCCCCCCTAAATATTTACTTGAGTTTAATCTTGATCCAGTGCTGTCCCCAAGAGCAGGGTCTCTCTCTGAACTTTCTCTCTCTCTCCTTGCTGGCCATGGAGGCAGCAGAAGGAGCTATTGGCTCTTGCTGCTGTCAATAACAGCCTGTAAGAAGAGAACAGGGGGTGGAGCCAAGCCGTCACGAAAACATTTTTTGCCTTTAGTAACACTTTAACCTCTACTGTTCTGCAGATATTGAAATAGGCCAGTTGGATGCACATATTGAACTCTTTTAAAATGAAGTAGTACATTATTATAATCACAAGATAAGGCACAGGAATAGGAAACCCAGTACCCTTGTCATAGCTACAGATAGCCACAAGATTTACCAAATTTAAAACAATTATTGTTGAGTCACTTAGCCTTGTTTTCACATCCTATGCATGAAAACATAAAAACTAGGGTGCAGAAAAATGGCAGCAGGTGCTCTGGACTGATGAGTCAAAATATGAAATATCTGACTGGAGCAGGAGGCAGCTTGTTTACAAGGAACAATATTGTGTACTGGAGAGCAGTACAATTATGAAAGTTTGCAGGCAACAGTGAAGCACAATGGAGGTTCCTTGCAAGTTTGGGGTTGCATTTCTGCAAATGGATTATGAGTTTTGGTCAGGAAAAATGGTGTCCTCAATGCTGTGAAATACAGGAAGATACTTATCCATCATGCCATACCATCAGGGAGGCATGTGATTGGCCCCAAATGTACTCTCTGACAGGACAATGATCTGCTTGAAGCAAAGTTTGCAAATTGCAACAGTGCGATTGGCTGCACATATGCTAAAAAATGCCCAGACAGCTAAGCTGTGGGAAGTGGACTGGTGGGTAACAGTTCCACAATCTGGTGGAATAGGGTGGGTGCTCTCTACTCTTCCATGATGGCTGCCTTGTTGAAGTTGTGCCTCACCCTCGCTTTCCTCTTCTGCTCTATCTGGCACCCAAATTGCATCAGTGACCTCATCATCATCATCATCATCACCCCCTCCATACGCTGGGGCAGGGGGAACATGACTGCCAATTTGTTGTTTACCAGTGTTCTCCCCTCTCTGAAGGCTCATGTTCCTACCTTCCTCAACCTGAGAACCAAGATCTGAATCAAGTAATGGCTGTGCATTGTCAAGGAGAGAGTGGCTGACTCTGTGTTCAAATAACTCAGCTGACTCCTCCTTGCCTCCTGCTGGAGCTATTGCAGGAGTAGCTGTGGACAAGGAAACAGAATAAGCCACTCTGGCAGCTGCAGTGGACTGCACACTAGTCTCTGCTTGGGTGATGGAGGATTAGGAGGATGGCGATGGTTTACTAAGCCAGTTCACCACCTCCTCTGCATGCTGTGGCTGGATAGCACGGGCAACATCACTAAAGAGGAAATTATGTCCTGCCTGAGGACAGACCACATGCACCTTTGCCAGCAGCCACAGATGCTGCTGGCCCCATCATGGTGCCATAGGAATGTCTGCCTCTCCTTATTGGCCTCCCAGAAATGATGGGGGGGGGGTTATTACCAAAATGTAATAGAGAAGGGAAAATGTGTACGTGGATGCTCTTTAACCACCTCAATACTGGGCACTTTCATCCCCTTCCTGCCCAGGCCATTTTTTAGCTTTCAGTGCTGTCGCACTTTGAATGCAAATTGCGTGGTCATGCAACACTGTACCCAAATGCATTTTTTTTTATATATGTGGGTTTTCTTTATTTTTTACTAAAAAAAAGAAAAAAGACAGAAAATTTGGAAAAAAAAATAGTTTTTCTAAGTTTCTGTAAATAATCATTTTTCTCCTTCACTGATGTGCGCTGATGAGGCGGTACTGATGTGCACTGATAGACTGCACTGATGGGCAACTCCGACTGCATTGAGCTATCCTGGCTTATAATGGTCCTGCACACCTGTGCCCTTACACAGGCTGCAAGAGTCAAGCAAAACCCAGAAACAGGATTAAAGGTTCTGTTCTACCCAAGACCCTTTGGAACCTTCAAACTCCATGCCCCGATGCGGATCTACCAAATCCAGAGAAAATATAGAGCACAGCTTTCTTTTTTTCACAATAAACATGCCAGAGCTTCTATACTGCACTTTTGAGAATTCTGTGCCTTTTATAGACCAATTTGCTAAACTCATATAGTGGCAGGGCCTCGCACTGTCACAATTATTTATATATATATATATATATATATATATATATATATATATATATATATATATATATATATATATTACAGAGCTTCACCTTATTCCCTATGAGAAAATTCTTTTGCAAAGTGAATAGCATACCGTATATACTCGAGTATAAGTCGTTCCGAGTATAAGTCGAGGCCCTAATTTACCACAAAAAAATGGGAAAAACTTATTGACCCGAGTATAAGACGAGGGTGAGAAATGCACAGCTACTGTAAGTGGAAAAGAGGGTCAACAATGCCCATTTGCATGCCTCACTGTGCCCATTTGCAGCCATAGGTCCCCTGAACTTAAAACTCGGTAGTTAAGGGTTCCTAGATACCCCCTAGCTGCAGCCAAAATTTGGGGTCTCTGAACCCAAAGGGTCCCAAAATGACATTGCTGCAGATGGACACAGTTGACCGAATTTGGGGCCCCGTATCTTGGGGCCACTTAGTGCTAAGAACCCCAAATTTGGTGTGCAAACCCAGTGGAACTAGCACCATAAAATATCCAAAGCTGGGGTTTCTAGCACCAAGTGGCCCAGAGATACAGGGCCCCAAATATCAGTTCAGAAAATGTCAAGCACTTTTCTATAGCAGAGAATGACATTTTCTGAACCGGATTTGGGGCCCCGTATCTCGGGGCCACTTGATGCTAAGAACTCCATCTTTGGATATGTTATGGTAGCAGTGCAACTGGGTTTGCACGCCAAATTTGGGGTTCCTAGCACTAAGTGGCTCTGAGATAAGGGGCCCCAAAGTCGGTTCAGAAAATGTCAAGCACTTTTCTGCAGCAGAGAATGACATTTTCCGAATCGATTTTGGGGCCCCGTATCTCGGGGCCACTTAGTGCTAGGAACTCCATCTTTGGATATGTTGTGGTACCAGTTCCACTGGGTTTGCACACCAAATTTGGGGTTCCTAGCACCAAGTGGCCCTGAGATACAGGGCCTCAAAGTCGGTTCAGAAAATGAATTTTTTTCCTGCAGAAAAGTGCTTGACTCGAGTATAAGTCGAGGGGGGCACTTTCAGCACAAAAAAATGTGCTGAAAAATTCGACTTATACTCGAGTATATACGGTATTTGCCTTTTTCAAATCAACCCCTACTGTAAATCTCCTATTTCCAGGAAGACCGTATTCCATTTAGCTTCATAGCAATCTTCTACCCACTTAACTTTTGACTCCAACAAAATTCCATATGTACATCTAAATGAAAATGCACTAATTGTTCCTTTTTTTTTCATGACTGGATTATTGATGAACCAAGTCTCATCTCCCAGTTTTCATATTTCTTACTGTAATCTTAATATGCCAAGGCAAATTTGTCTAGAAAGCCAAATGTAACTAGCTTTCCATTATTCTTCACAAATTATTAAATGTGTAGGCGACCTGTTATTCTTCCAATCTTGGTATACCTTGTAAAGTAAATCCAGATCAAACCTGGGGGAGATAATTAGAATGTTTAAAACAACAATTTGCTGAAAATATTTCCAAGCTCTCAGTGTAAAATAAAATGTTTTTTTTTTTTCCCAGTATTTTCCTTTGTCATTTTGCACAGAGCAGCCCCCGTCCTCTTCTTCTCGGGTCACCCCCTAGAGCTCCTGACTCCTCCCCCTTGGCTAGTGCCCCCATAGCAAGCCACTTGCTATGGGGACACTGGTATGTGCTCGCTCCCAAGCCCCGCTCTATGTGTCCATAAGACACATAGAGCTACGACTTGGCCCCGTCCCTATCGACTCACTGGCTGTGATTGACAACAGTGGGAGCCAATGGCTGCTGCTACTGTGTCTCAGCCAATGAGGAGAGAGACCCAGGAGAGAAGAGGTGCTGGATGGAGAGGGGCTCAGGTGAGTATTGGAGGGGCTGTGGGGGGAGCAACACACAGAAAGTTTTTTACCTTCAGCCTTTGCAACCATCTTAAAACCTAATTAATGGCACAATTTTATACCACAAAATAATCAGTAACTTCAAGATTGTCTTAGCTGTTTATAAGATATTTTTTTTTTTTTTTTTTTAAGTTCAAAGCATTTTATTGTTGTTTTAACATGACATACATGAGAAAGCATATATTTCCGGCAATTAAGGAAACATAACTTATAATGTGTTACAAGTATACGAACAAATATTGCAAATTAGTGCCAAATGAAGGAAACAGAACTATCTTTACAAGAAAAACTCTAAGTTGTGATATGCACTTAAGTTGTAAAGGATTATTCATGTAACGTCACAGAGAGACTCTTGATCCGAGCATTACAGGTCCTAGGTTATATAAGATAAAGCCCGGACACCTGTGTCTCAGGAATGCCAAATGAGGAAAAATTAAAGTGTATAAGGCTTTCATACAGGATCCTCAGGAGTCTCAGGGTACCTTAATGTAAGCACGGGTCCTGTGATCCGTATGTAGAAATCAGGGTTGTCCGAAGGACCCCCCCATCCCAGGTGGACAGGCATAAGTAAGGATACACTCCCTAAGGAGAAACGTCGGACAACCCCGGGCGCCCTAGCACACCCCCCCTGTGGGATCTTCCTGTGGGTGTGGTCGGGTACCGCCCCATGTCATCCAGCTCCCCAGGAGCGTTGTAAATTGTCTGGGGGGTTAACAGAGCAAAACTCCCCATTTCAGTTAGATGCAGGGGGGGATGAATCCTCCAAACACCCCGAGCATCCAAGCCCCGAGAACTCCGCTCAGAGAACAGAGGGATCATGTTATACTTGAGAAATAACGGGGTCTAATCAGACTTAAAAAGGGGAAACAGAGAAGGAGTGAAAAGAGGAAGAAGAGGGGTTAGAGAAGGTGGAGAGAGAGGTTTATTTAATAGCAGAGGCTAAACTTGCGTCAGGTTCCAAACCCGGTATAAGGGATAAGTTGCAAAAATTGGCCCAAGGTTCCCAGGTGGTATTAAATTTCTCGACTTTGTCATTTAGTTTCGCGACTATTTGTTCCTGGGACATGATCCATGATATTTTTCTCTTGCAAGCCTGGAAGGACACCATGGGCTTCTTCAAGGGTTCTGCTATAGTGAGTTTTGCACCCAGTAAAATAAAGTACGATAATGCCCGCAAGTGTTTAGGCGAGTTGGGTATGTCATGGTTAAATAAGGCAATATGTGGATTAGGGGCAGCCGGGACCTCAATGAGTTTGCTTATTGTGCGAAATGTGAAGCATGGTGCCCTCTAGATTGCTAATTTGGATGGGACGTAATACCATCTGGACAGGACCTTTAGACTGGCTTCTATGAGGGAAATGTTACAAATACCTTTGTATGAGCGCGTCCAGGATCTGAACCAGTCTGCCGTCTGCCAAACTTCGCCTGTATCCTCCTCCCAGGTCTTTGCATAAGATGGTTTGTTCAGGTTTGTCTGTAGAGCAGTGTAAATTACGGAGATTCCTCCCTTTTGATCCATTAGATTCGAGCACCAATGCTCAAAAGGGGTTATTGAGGGGGGTTCCGGTTTGTTGGCCCAGATAGATTGTAAGAAGTGTGAGATTTGTGTAAAACGGAACTGTTCCGTGTCCGGTATTTCTAGTCTATGTTTGCAGTATGATATAGTAAGGGGGCCAGCAGGGGTTAGGAAAGGTCCGATCCGGTAAAGGCCCTTATCGGTCCACCATCGGAATGCTCTGATATTTGTTCCCGGTGTAAATTTCGTGTTATGGAATAGATGGGCTAGCGGTTTGAGCTGTGATGTAAGAGAGGGATCTTGTAGAAGTTTGGTGCATGTTGCTATGGAGTGAGAGAGGGTGGGGGCCATTATAGCTGGTCTGGCGGTAGGGTCACAATATAGGAGGAAGTCAATGGTGTTGAGGGGTGTAGCTCTTCTTTCCATTGAAAGCCACTCGGGTTTTGGACCTTTAGAGAAAACTATAGAGATTTGCGACAATTGCGCCGCTTGGAAGTAGTTCCATAGATCCGGGAGGCCTAAGCCTCCTTGTGTCTTAAGGCGATACAGTATCTTGGAGGGACACCTATAACCCTTTTTACCCCAGATAAAGCGAGTAATCTCTGATTGAAACTTTCGTATGACATTCCTCGGAAGCGGGATTGGTAGAGAGCGAAATAAGTATAAGATGCGGGGAAGGAGGGTCATTTTCACTGCGTGAATTCTCCCCAGCCAGGATAGACCACACCTTGACCACTTTTGTAAATCCCCTCTACACCTAGTAAACGCGGCGGGATAGTTGGCTTTAAAGAGGTTATTAACATCTGGGGTTAAATTAATCCCCAGGTAAGGAATGGTTTTGGGCGCCCAGGAGAATTCAAAGTTATCATTTAGTTGTGTCTTTATGTCGGGACTAACAGTTATGTTTAAAGCTATGGATTTGGATATATTAACCTTTAATCCGGATATTTTGCTAAATGAATTCAGGACCCTGTAAATGTTCGGGGTAGTTATTAAAGGGGAGGTAATATATAGCAGGAGATCATCCGCATAAAGTGCGCATTTATGTTCCTGTTCCCCGCAAGTCACCCCCTTAATATCAGGGTTCGATCTAATCGCTATGGCCAGTGATTCAATGGCCATAGCAAAGAGAAGGGGTGATAGGGGGCAGCCCTGCCTAGTGCCTCGTCCAATTGATAAGGAGGAAGAATATCTTCCCATCAATCGAATTTGGGCAGAGGGGTTAGAATACATGGAGTTAATTATATTATAGCGTCTCAACCTGTTCTCGAGGTCATCTATTTTGGCAAATGCTGATTCCAGCTGGTCTTGCATATCTTGTAATCGTGACGTATTTTGATTAATCCGGGAAACTGCCTGATCTGCCTTCTTTTCAATTGTGTCCATCCTCATCCCTATTTGCTGCAGGTCAGCATGAATGGATGAGGTAATGTGAGCTGCATTTTGGGCCAGGCTTTTTGAAAGGAGCTGAGAGAACGCCTCCATCATGGATGGGAAGTCTGATGGCACAGGGATTTCATGCTGGGTCTCTGTGGCTGACAGGAGCATGCCTGTATGAGGATCCAGCATCGGTGTAGAGGGAAGGCCCAATCCCATCCTGCTCAGGATGGATTCAGTGGAGGCTGGGGATGTAGCCAGGGGCATGGATAGTCCTCACCTGGGGATTGTGGCGGTGGAGGAGGCTGAGAGTCTTGATCCCCCCTTGAGAGTTCCATCTCCTCCTGTGTGTGAGGGCCTCGTGGAGCCGCTGCCATCTTGGTGTAGCTGAGCGGAGGGCCTGTCGCGGTCATCAGGCTCAGCAGATTTCGGCGGACGTTCGCCATTTTTGGGGATCTGTTCTAGGGGGTCTCCCCTGTTCATCTCGGCCAGTTAGAGGCTCCGTGGGTTGCTCCTGCTGCTCCGGTGGTTAGCGTTGAGCCGTGGTGGAGCGGAGCATTAACAGCCGGCGGCCATCTTGGATGACTCTGCGCATGCGCCTACTCGACATTTTTTTTTTATTCATTCTAGTTTATTTTCCCTTACAAATGAATCCATGAATTGCTTTCTCTCATTTCCTAAAGTGCTGCTTTGACAATAAGAGGGATAAAGACTGAATTAAATACATATGTTTTTATAAAATGCTGATTTTCACTAAAGAAATCCTTCCACTTAGTGACAGCGAGGGTCCTCTAAATCTATCCAGAAACTTTAAGATTCCCTCTTCAAGCAACTGGTGGATAGTTTAAATGGTAGACTTCCCCCCACTTTCCTAGGGTTATGGAGCTTCTTTGAGCCCCAACTTCTAAAAGGGACTTGCTGCTTCCCTGCCAACCACATACAAACTAACCTCTCTGGGTTTAAACAGTAGACAGCAAACAATTTCCAATTCATTCAATATATTATTGTGATACTCAGGGCCATCATCCGTGTTTTATAGAAGAGAATAGACAAAGATATATTGGACTGTACAGGCCAAAACAAGGAGCAAGGATATTATAAAACCATACAATTTCTCGTTAACAAAAAATAAAAAAGTTCATACAGACATGTGTCTCAATACATAAAAACAAAAATGGTGTTAATACAAATCACTGTGTGTTGAATATGCATCAGGGATGAATGCTGAAAAGAGGTCTTTCTCCAATTTTTGCTTCATCAGGGTTCATGAAAACCAAAAGCACTCATCTAAAGAGACAATAATAATACATACTATACATAGTTTGACATTTTATCCATTGTGATACTTCCCATAATTATGAATTCACTGTACGAGACCCACCTCAACACAGAATAGCACCGACACAGTGGCTCCCTGGGCGGGTGCAGGAGCATAGAGGGGAACCCTCCTCATTGTGACATGTACCGCAACTGATTCCCAACTTTGATTTAACACCCATCCTATATGGATACTAAGAAGCATCATATCTATATATATATCCCTTTCATGTATAGACCAAAGGGAAAGGAAAAAGAAAGAAAAGAAAGAGAGAGAAAGAAAAGGGGAAAGTGGAAAAGGGAAGATAGGGGAGAAAGAATGGGGGAAGTAGAAAAGGTGAGGGAGAGAAGGAAAAAAGGAAGGGGGGAAGGGAAAGGAAGGGGAAGGAAGGGAAGAAAAATGGGAAGAAAAAGCGAGTGGGTTAAAAAATGAAAAAAGTCAGAAACATGGAATGTGAATAGAGGGATAGAAAGAAAATAGAACCAACAGAATATATGATATATCATTAGATAATCATATCCCTCTATTCACATTCCATGTTTCTTACTTTTTTCATTCAAAATCATACCTTGTGTTGACCTCTAATCGGTTACTATATATTTCCACTTGATTTGGAGGATTAAGAGCAATTCAAGCATATTCATATCATTTTCTGGCTTTTTTCGTTCTTTACCCCACTGTCTTTTCCTTCCCCATTTTATTGACTTCCTTTCCCTTTCTCCCTTCCTTTTTTTCCCTCCGTCCCTCACATTTTCTCCTTCCCCCTTTTTTTTTTCTCTTTTTCTTTTCTTTCCTTCTCCTTTCCCTTTGGTCTACACATGATAGGGAAATATATATAGATATGATGCTCCTTTAGTATCCATATAGGATGGGTGTTATATCAAAGGTTTCTCTTTCCAGTTGGGAATCAGTTGCGGTACATTTCACATTGAGGAGGGTTCCCCTCCATGCTCCAGCGCCCGCCCGGGGAGCCACTGTGCTGCTGCTATTCTGTGTTGAGGTGGGTCTCGTGCACTGAATTCATAATTATGGGAAGTACCACAATGGATAAAATGTCAAACTATGTATAGTATGTAATCTTATTGTCTCTTTATAGATGAGTGCTTCTGTTTTTCATGAACCCTGATGAAGCAAAAATTGGCGAAACACGTTGGTACATGAAGACCTCCTTTTAAAATTCATCCCTGATGTATATTCAACACACAGTTATTTTTATTAGCACAATTTTTGTTTTTCTGTATTGAGACATACATTTATTTTTTGCTACCAATAAAATGTATAGTTTTATAAAATTCTTGCTCCTTGTTTTGGCCTGTACAGTCCGATATCTCTTTGCCTATTCTCAATCTTCAATAAATTAAACATTTTTGGCATGTGTATTTCTGGGTCTGTGATATACAGATGCATTTTATCTGCATATAGTGATAATGTCAAGGTTTTTGCAATTACTAACAAACTAGGATTAACAATTCTTGAAACTTAGTCTAAAGATTAGCCAAATTAAAAATGAGAGGTGAGAGGGGACAATTCTGTTGCATGCCCCTATAAATTCTTATGGGCCCAGAGGTGCTATAGTTTATTCCTGTGCTGCTGGTAACTTCTTGGTATAAGCTTCTTATACACTCTGGGAAATTTGTTTTTAATCCAAATTTCCCCCATTGTGTTATCAAAATGCTTTCAGTTGATTTTATTTAAAGTCTTCTAGACGTCCACTGAGAAGACTATAGCTGGGAGCTTGTTCCACTAATTTCCTCTTTGTATATTTAAATTGAAAAAGTATTGTATTGCCACCATTGACTGTCATATGTTCTTATATACTGACCAGCCAGGCATAAAACCTGACTGGTCTTTATCGTTCAAATCTCCACCCACCCATTTCAAACTTCCTGCCATAATCAACATCAATATTTTGAAGTCTATATTCATAAGTGAGATAGGACAGTAGGAAGAAACCTCCTTGAGGTCCTTACTAGGTTTTCATACATAGACAATATTAGCTTCTGAACAAACGTTGGGAATTGATTACTACCTGCAAAATATGCATTATAACTGTTTGTCATTAGCATGCCTATCCAGGCCTGGTGTTTTCAGCAATGGTAGTTTATTGATGGTATACCAAACCTCCTCATTCCTTATTGGGGAGGTCATAAATTGAATCTGGTTAGGTTTAAGCTGGGGTAAATGACACTGTGACCAAAATACCTGTGCATCATAGTTTCCATCCTCGCATCATAGTTTCCATCCTCTGGAGATCTGTACAGATTTTTGGACTCCTCAAAATTCCTCAAATACGTTTTCTATCTTATCCTGGAATCGATCTATCACACTGCATTTATCTTTTATTATCAAAATTACAGTTTTCATTTTTTTAAACGGCCTGGACATCAATTTCCCAACTGTATTACAATGTGTTAGAAATATTGCTTGTCTCCAAATCTTCCTTTCACTGTACATACTCATGATGTTTGCCTTCAGCTCGTCCCTCACCTTTACACATTTATTGTAGTTCCCCTTGGTCCCAGGATTTATTACCAATTATGTTTATCCCTAACTTCTCCCCCTGCCCCCCCAACCAAGTGTAGTACTGATTCTTAGTTTAATTGTAATGTACTATTGTCACACTTACCCCTAACGCAGGTAGCCAGGCACTATAGTTTGCTTCTGTGTACTTCACCTATAGCAGCCCCATTTCCCAGAAGGCAAGTAGGGATACTGGTACTCGCTTGCCCCAGGTCTTATACTCAATGCTACAGTGCCTGGCTACTACGCCATGGCAGGCACAAGCTGAGCAAGCAAACCAGTACTTGTGATTGGCAGATAGACAGAGTGGTTTAATGACAGTCCAGGTACAAGGCAGGCAAGGTTCAAAATTGTCGGGGTCAATACACGGATAGTTGATATCAGATCTGAGGTAAAAAATAGGGTAATCCGAACGGCAGAGCAGGGCAGATAGACAGAGAGCTTGCACATATACACATGCTATTATAAGCATGAGACTGCAGGCTTGGCTGGCTAAAATGGCCACATTAATCACCTTGCAGGTGGACAGACAGACAAGGAGAATGCCACAGCCAGTAATATAGGAGATATTATCATTCAGAATCTACTCATTCTTCTCTTACCCCTTGGGTGAATAGGAAACTTCCAAAACATATTTGCCAGTTATTTTCCTGTCTTGAAATCAAATGAAATTTGTACATGATCTGAATACAGAATACCAAAAGACCCCTAGAAAGCCTCCTGAAACTCAAAAAATAATCTATATAAAAGAATCTTTTTTGCCTTTAATTGATATGTAAATCCTTTTTTTATGTTGTATTCACTATTATTCATAAAGATCCAGCTGTGTCCTGGGACAGCTTGTTTCCTATATTGCTGTACTTTGGGATATACTTGCAGCAGCTGTGAGGGTAGGTTAGGAGAGAGGAGTGCAGTGACTCCCTCCTCATGGTACAGCTACTTCTCCCTAAGTGAATTTCCTTTTAAAATCCTTCTCCATTTCCTGTGCTACATTTAAACCACCCACAATAACTAACCTTTCATCCTCTCTCATCACCAATTTTTTCAAGAAAGCTAGCACCAGTTCTACTACCCACCCTTTTTTTAAGCATATGTCTCTTAGCCCAATACATTTCTTAAAGTGATATTAAAGCTTCTTTTTTTTCTAATAAAATAATAAACCATGTTAAAGCCATTTTCTATGGGTGTGTGCTCGCTCCCAAACCACTCACCCCCCCAGTCTGCGTCTATTGACGCAGACAGGATGGCTTGGCCCCACCCCTAACTACCACATCATGGTATTTTATTGACAGCAGCAGGAGCCAATGGCTCTTGCTGCTATCAATCTGCCCAATGAGGAGGGAGAGAGCCGAGAGAGCCTCTACTCTCATGCACAGTGCTGGACCAGGAATGGGCTCAGGTAAGTATAGGAGGGAGCAAGGGGGGATTCTGTGACACAGAAGGCTTTGTTACCTTATTGCATAGACTGCAACAAGCTGGAGAATGACACGTGACGCACTGATGTCACACACATATAATAAATAAAGTGCATACAACGGGGCACAGACATTATATATAAAAACGGGATCAGTTAAAAAATACTTTTTACTGAAAAATGACAAATAACAAAATGACGAATGAGCTCACCTCTGAACACAACAGAAGGGCTCCATCCAAGTACAATGTAAAACAATCATTGGATATAAACCAATGATTATTATGATGACCTCCACAAGAATCTAGGGAAAATGGTACATAGAAACCGACCACTCATATAATTGCATTGAACATAATAATGATATGTCAAATGAACATGACGATGAATACAATAAATGGCCAGTATCTAGATGTACCCCAACCCTGGTCTTGTGGAGAGAAGGGAAAAAATGAATCAAAATCCTCCTAAAACTAAAATGGTGAAAATGATAAAATAATGAATTAGAAATGTTTATATGTACACACGTGAAGTGGGATCTCATATAGGGTCATGTACATATAACCAAATACAATGCAATCATATAAAAAAGAACAAAAATAGAGAGAGAGATCCGAAGGCCCAGAGCCCAAGTAATATGTGATTCCTTTGCTTTATTGATAAAAGAGTTGATGTCTCACTCCACATTCAGGCCGAACGGGGAGTAGGACTGCAACTCATATATGCAGAAGGTCTCCAATCTGGAGACATCCCTGGTCACGGTTCGGTTCCCATCCATAAACATGCGAACGGACCAAAAGTTCAGGAGAACATTCGAACACCATTAAAGTTTATGGGACTCGAATGTGAGAAATCAAAAGAGCGAATTTTAAAGGCTAATATGCAAGTTATTGTCCTAAAAAGGGTTTGGGGACCCGGGTCCTGCCCCAGGGGACAATGGAAAAGAAAGTTTTAAAAACAGATGTTTTTTTGGGAGCAGTGATTTTAATGATGCTTAAAGTGAAAATATAAAAGTGAAATATTCCTTTAAATATTGTACCCGGGGGGGTGTCTATAGTATGCCTGTAAAGTGGCGCGTGTTTCCCGTGTTTAGAACAGTCCCTGCACAAAATGACATTTCTAAAGGAATAAAAGTAATTTAAAAAAATATAAATAAAGCAGCGCTGCATAAAAACGTGAGTGAACAGCTGGCAACACACCTATAGACCCAGGTAATTGAAAAATATATAAAAAGTGTGGCGCTATAGACTCAAAGAAGAGATTATAATAACACAGGTGACATATCTAAGGTCAAATACAGTGAGTAAATATTAATATACCATTTTGTTACATGTGATATGAGAAACCAAATATCATCTATAGAATATACAAAGGTGTAAACCGATGTGTGAGAAAATTCTACGGTATTAGTGTAAATTACGAATAATATACTGTGTATACACTATAACATATAACAAAAACAAAAAAAAAAATATTATTTTATATAGATATATGAAATATATCAAAACATGTGGAGAGTGATGCCAAATAAATTATAAAAGTCAAAAAAGATTCGAAGAAGAATTGGCACCACCAGGAGCCAGCAAGTTAAAGTCCACCAACAGTGTAAAAAAGGAGAAGTTAAGAAGCCACCACCTGGGATCATAGGGGGCTTACCAGATGTGAATGACTTGGAACGACATATGCCGGCCAAGTCATAACAGGCTATGAGACCAACGGGTCGCACAAGTGTAGTGTTTTAAAAGCCCATATTGGATTGAAGATTGGAACAAAGATGTATGAAGAGGCTATGTAGAAGCAACCAAAATTCCCGGGAAAGGCAATGATGGTAGGGAAAAGCCGTCACCTGAAGATCTTAAAGGCTTACCAGAAGTTGTTGACCTGGGGAGACTTATGACATCCAAGTCAAACAGGCATAGTGACCAACTGGTCGGAAAGGTATTCCCCTTTAGCGTATCCTCAAAGTAATCCAAAATGGGGCAGCTGCTTAGCGTCCACAGTAAATCACGACAGTCATGGAAATAGTATCTCAATGGAAGGCCACAAACGAATATTCATATGCCATGTGAGAAATAGATGAAAGAGACTCACATACGTAATAATGTAAGTACTGGTTTATTAAAATTATTGAAAACAAACTCACATTTTCGTAGTAGTTATAGTGTATACACAGTATATTATTCGTAATTTACAATAATACCGTAGAATTTTCTCACACATCGGTTTACACCTTTGTATATTATATAGATGATATTTGGTTTCTCATATCACATGTAACCAAATGGTATATTAATATTTACTCACTGTATTTGGCCTTAGATATGTCACCTATGTTATTATAATCTCTTCTTTGAGTCTATAGCGCCACACTTTTTATATATAAAAGTCATTTAAAACTGCTTGTGGCTGTAATGTAATGTCGGTTCCCGGCAATATGGATGAAAATTATTGAGAAAAACAGCATGGGTAACCCCCCCAGCCCATTACCAGACCCTTTGGGTCTGGTATGGATATTAAGGGGAACCCCGCAACCAAATTAAAAAAAGAAAAGGTGTGGGGCCCCCAGGCCCTATATACTCTGAACAGCAGTATACAGGCGGTCCAAACAAGACAGGGACTGTAGGTTTGTTCTTATGTAGAATCTGTTTGTAATTTGGAACAGGTACATTTTATAAGTGTAGCTCCAGCCAAAAAATCTATTTTAAAGCTTTTTGGAAAACATAGGGAAGGGTTATCACCCCTGTAACATTTGTTTTGCTGTCTGTGCCTCTGTTCAGAAGATTTCACCTCACCTTCTCTCCCAATGACAAACGGATTTTGAAAATTTGGGGTTTTTAAGGGAAACAAGGCTTGGTGATAAATCAGTGAAGGAGACACCTTTTTCCCATATTAACTCTTACAGGAGAGAATTTCCCTTCCTAGGGGTAGATTTCCTCTCACTTCCTGTTGTCTCCCTCCATTTGTAAGTTGGATTTTTGAAAATAGGGGACCGCCTATATATACTATACGGCCTGCCCTATACACTCTGCAGAAAATTGGGCCTTAGATGTTGGTGGTACCAGAACACTGTAAGCCCTCACAGTTACTCTTGGTGGGTGCTGGAATGGGCCCTGCTGTGAAAAATTATATCAAGAATTGTAATTACATGCCCCTGTTAAACAGGGGCAGAAAAATTGGGCCTTAGGTGGTGGTGGTGTTGACACAACACTGTAAAGCCTCACAGATACTTTTGTTGAGCGCAGGAACAGGCGCTGCTGTGAAATATTAGATCAAAAATTGTAATTACATGCCCCTGTTAAACAGGGGCAGAAAAATTGGGCCTTAGGCAGTGGTGGTGGTGCCAGAACACTGCAACCCCTCACAGATACTCTTGTTGAGCGCAGGAACGAGCCCTGCTGCAAAATATTACAGCAAAAATTGTAATTACATGCCCCTGTTAAACGGGGGCAGAAAAATTGGGCTTTAGCCACTGGTGGTGGTGCCCAGAACCAAAAATGTTCTTAGAAGCTATCAACATGAACATTGAGGAGGAATAGGATAGTCACTCAGCATCAGCATAGGCAGTCTTCAAGGGATCTCACATTCATAAAAAAATGATTTGGTTACATCAGCATCAGGTGCTTGGTAGCTGGTGATCCAAGACTGATTCATTTTTATGAAGGTGAGCCGATCTACCGAGTCGGTGGACAGGCGCACTCTGTGATCGGTTACAAAGCCTCCAGTGGCACTGAATGTGCATTCCAAAAGAACGCTGGATGCAGGACAGGCCAGTAGCTCAGTTGCATACTGTGCAAGCTCTGGCCAGTGATCCATCCTCAAGACCCAGTAACCCAGTGGATTTTTGGTTGGAAAGGTCTCCAAGTCTGATCTTGCCCCAGGTATTTCTGCACCATGTACAACAGACGCTGGCGATGGTTGTGGAACTGATCAGACCTTGGGGCTGCGGACTAAAAAATTGTCTGAACGCATTGGTCAGATGGCCACCTTCTCTACCGCTCCTTCTGTGACTGACTGAAGCCTCAGAAACACGTTGTCCAGGAAGACCAGGAAATTGTAATCTCCCAGACTCTGGAAACGCATTGCCACAAACCTTTCTGCAAGGCCTCCCGAAGATGTTTCATCCTCTGCTCCCTCTGCGACGGCTGGATAAGTTCCCCTTGTAATGTGGATCAAAAAGGGTTGCCAGCCAGTACTGATCCCTCTCCTTGATACCACGAATCCGAGGGTCCTTTCGCAGGCTTTGCAGGATCAGGGAGGCCATGCAGTGTAGGTTTGCTGAGGCATTCGGTCCGGAGTCCTCTGGGTCACTAAGGATGACCTGATTCGCAGCCACCTCCTGCCAGCCACATACAAGTCAATGGGTTTCTGGGGCCTGAAAATGATCCCTTGAAGACTGCCGCTGATACTGAGCACCAGGCTCCACCTCCATGCTGACACAATCCTCCTCCTCCTTCTCTTCCTGTGTGATAGGCAGGCCTGCAGGAATACTGTCTGGATAAAGGGGGCCTTGAGAGGTAAGGAAGTCCTCCTCTTCCTCCCTCTGTTCTGCCTCAAATGCCCTGTCCATTATTCCACACAGCGTGTGCTCCAAAAGGTAGACAAGAGGGACAGTATCCCTGATACATGCACTGTCACTGCTCACCATCCTAGTGGCCTCCTCAAATGGTGACAAGACAGTGCATGCATCCTTGATCATGAGCCACTGGCATGGCGAAAAAAAGCCAAGCTCCCTGACCCTGTTCTGGTGCCATACTCGCACATGTAGTCATTGATGGCGCTTTGCTGCCTGTGCAGCACCTGCAGCATTGCCAATGTTGAGTTCCACCTGGTGGGCATGTCACAGATGAGGCGGTTCTTGGGCAGGTTGCATTCCTTTTGGAGGTCAGCCAGCCGAGCACTGGCATTATATGACCGGCGGAAATGCCCACAGACTTTCCTAGCCTGCCTCAGGAGATCCTGTAAGCCTGGGTACCTGCACAGGAACCGCTGCACCACCAAATTAAGGATGTGAGCCAAACAGGGAACATGGGTGAAGTGTCCCTGTCAGAGGGCGGAGAGGAGGTTGGTACCATTGTCACAATCCACCATTCCTGGCTGAAGCTGGCGTGGCGTCAACCACCTCTGAGCCTGCCCCTGCAGAGCTGCCAGAATCTTTGCCCCAGTGTGGCTCCTGTCCCCTAAGCAGACCAACTCAAGCACCGCTTGGCATCTTTTTGCCTGAGTGCTTGCATAGCCCCTAGAACACCTATGGAGCACCGCTGGTTCTGAGGACAAATCTGCACAGGAAGAGGCCATAGAGGAAGAAGAAGAGGAGGGGATAGAGGAGAGAGGTGTGGCAGAATCACCACTACCAGCATTTTGGAGGCGTGGTGGCGGTACATGCTCCAACAATACTACACCTTGTCCTGCATCCTTCCCAGCTGCCAGCAGGGTTACCCAGTGCACCGTGAAAGAAAGGTAAAGTCCCTGTCCATGCCTGCTGAACCATGAGTCAGAGGTAATTGTTAGGCCTTATTATATCACATCAAGATCTTGAATATTGCACGAAGACAAGCTGATTTCACACTCCATTCTTCGGTCTGACTTCATCACATCTCTCACCATCTCACTGAAAGTAAACTTGGTATGCTCTGGGAGCTCCAATCCGCATAAGTCCAGGATTCTCTCATCTCCAGGCTCAAGCTTTTCATTTTTAAAGATGCTTTTACACAAACATTCTACTTTCATCTTTATAATAAGAAGAACCATCAATGTACCAGCACTCACTTTCAAGGTCAAAAGGTTTGGATATGGCAGTAAAAACTGTGCTGCAAACTATTTCCTTGCACTTGACATTCATGAGTCCATCTTGCAAGCATTTTAAAATTCACATCTGCTTCTTTCCATTTCCTATTTGAGCAATGATGACCGGTTGTGTACCTGTCAAGTACCAGAATTTGTTGATTGCCAGCCACAATTTGCTTTTGTAATTTGCTGTACGCCGACCCCTCTTTGCCTTCAATAGAGCAGTTACTTGGATCATTCAGTCCATAATTACACCTGAATGGTATACCAACATATACATGTACCCCCACATGATGGTTCAGATAGAATCAGTTTGACATCAGTGTTTATCAGATCTTCTATCCAGACAAAGCGGCAGTGGAAATTCGTGCCAGTATCCTCACCATGAAAGGTAGAAAGGTCTTTTTTATCCATATATGTCATAGCCTTTAGCATATTATAAACAACTGATTCAACAAAGTTTCAAATCATGACTGGAGTGATGAATTTCACTCACCCCTCTTATAAATGTAGGAAAACCACCAAACATACTATAATTTATGCTATGCCAAGCCATTGTGCAGCATCTCACCTTAGATGTCAAATATATTGATCAATACGCATTATGTAATATGTACAGATGTTATGAAAATTATTTTAGGTTTAAATGCTTCTCTTTGGTTTAAGATAAAGTTCAAGAAATAAAACATAATAAAAATAAAAAATTAAGAGCAAAAGAAAAAAAAAAAGGAAAAAAAAAAAAATTTTGAATGTTCAAAAAAAAAGGGTCCATTGCTTGATGAATATTGAGAGAGTCCATGAATTCTTTATAATTCCTTGTATAGTGATATATTGTCTATTCAGCGTTTCTCCCCCACTAGCCAGCAATTTCAGACTGTGCCTCTGCTATTCACATGCAAGCAAGTATCTCCGGCAATATCTGAAAGACAAAAAACTCTCCAACAAAACTAATTAGCAAGGTCCTTAAACATTGACTAAAGTAAAACAAAGCACTATTTACACATTTACAGTTTGAAGCTAATTCCCCCCAAGTGCTAGAGAAGTGTCATTTACATTCAAAAACAGATCTGGAGAATGTACATCTTGTACCCCCTTCAACTGCTTTAATAATTTATCACGTTCCCCTCTCATCTTGTCATACTCAATCTTTAGGTGGTCATATTTCTGTTTTAACTGAGAAAATGGTATCCAGTTCTTGGACCTTTTCTTATTATTATTTTGGTCAGCTCTGTTTTTCATATTAATATCACATATATTTGACCCGGTGTCTCCTCTCTGGGTGTTATCATAAGATATTATCTTTTGATCTTTAAGTTCAGTATTTGTCTTAAACAATGTGGCTAAATCAATTTTGACAGCCTGCTCATTTGACTTTCTCCATAAATGGTCTGCTCTCAACAATATGTCTTTTAAATCATGAGGATTTGGGGTAACTAATAAAATATTTTGTTTGATATCTTCATGCAAAGCATCTAGAAACATACTCACATGTATCAATCCCCCACGCTCAAATGCAAGATTATTACCGACCAATAATTCCATAATAGTTGCTATCCTGTGTGACAATTCATAGGGAGATTAATTTTGCATTTGTTGGATGTTCCCATAAATAGTAACATCAGAACGTACACCATACAAAACACATAATAATTCCAGTAATATGTCCCTTATTCTAAGAGGCTGAATACAGATCTGTTTAATTCAAAGAACTTTCCATTGTTAAACAGCAAGATAATAAGCCCTGCATAATACAACCTTTTCTTTTACTTTCTGAAAATTTGCTATCAAAAACATTTTTCTCTAAAAATTCCTTCATCATAGTCCACCTCTGCTTACATTTTTCTGGAATTGTATAAGGACCGCCATGGCGCTTAATACATTTTAATACCCATCTGTTAACTTTATCAGAACTGACACTAGCTTCACACTTAGTAAGCATTTTGACTATAATACTAATAATTTTTTTTAAAAAGGAAATATTTTACTCACCGCATTAGTTACTCCTTCAGCTTCCAGTTCAGGTCTTCTGGTACACGACACAGTACTTTTTTTGTTGTTTCCAGTCTCCAGAGAATAATTCTGGGGTTCCCAACTTGTTTAATTTTGTAGATCAGACTCTCTTATGTCACAACCAGACATTAGAGTCACAGCACAGCTCTTGGTTCTTCATCAGACTTCTGTCCACCTCACAGGATTGTTGTCACCACCGACTTCTCTTACTAAGTCCGAAAATGCTCTTCTGGTCACTAGAACGGCACCAATGTAGTGATATATTGTATAGTGGGTAGATAATTGATTAGTAGTTATTATAATGATGATGTAAGTACTCTTCCGCAGCAACCCAATTCTTCCAGAGAGATGCAATTTATTGACTTCCAACACAGAACAAAGTCCAAAGTCCACAGATGACAAAAATCCAACAATGTATATATAATTTAGAGTCCCATTTTTCCTAGATTTGTGCCTTCATAGTCATACACAGACAGGACTGACTGTCAGCTTGAATAGTCCCCTCTGACATACTAGCACACTAGGAGGAAGTTTCTGCTAGGTCAACCCAAAATACTCTTTGATCTTATTGTTACCCCCTCAAGTCTAATTACCATCAATAAATACTTCTTCTATGGTCCTTTAAAATATGTACCCTTTGAAATGTTCAATTAGGTTAACAGGCCATACCTCACATACCTAGGTAGACTTGCATAAGATCAACATATCAAAGAGTCTTCAGCTGTCCCCTTGATATGTTAAAATTCAGTTGGCTTGGACAACTCAACTGAATATCTGGTCAACATGGCACTCCAATACAACATTATACATAAATCGGCCAACATATTACAACAGTAATATGCACATTACCGGTGACCGCCCTGTCCAATGAGGCCAAGACATTGCCTTCCACATGTCAGTAGAGAGCCGGAATGGCCTTCCGAGAAAAAAATTGGCGTTTGGGAACCTGCCACTAAGGTACCGCACATTCCACAAATTCTCGAAAGGGGGCAGAGTCTACCAGCTGAAAAAGCAGCAGTTAGAGTGCTAGCACTTTTGCCAAACTAGCATTCAGCCGCTGAGCATGTGGATGGCTGGGACTGAAATTATTTCACCGGTTTAGAAACTGGGGTAGGGAAATTTGCCTGCTACAATCGGATGTTGGTGTACCGCTAGCAGATTGCCCGCAAGTGCTTGGGACACCTACAGTACCTGACCGCGAGATTGTGTTTCCAGTGCGATAGCATCGCGCTGGTTCTCGGCGACAGGGTACTGTGCCACTTTGTTTTCCTTCCGCGATGAGTGACAGGCAGTGCTGACAGCTGTCTGGTATGAATCCTGAGGTGGGAACACCGCGCCAAATTTTAAATGAAAAAACCGGCGTGGGTTCCCCCCCCAGGGGCATGCCAGGCCCTTAGGTCTGGCATGGATTGTAAGGGGAACCCCCTACGCCGAAAAAATTGGCGTGGGGGTCCCCCCAATCCATACCAGATCACCGCCTATATAAATGGCTACGCAGCTCGCACACAGCATTCAAGCCGGAGAGAGCGTTGTGTCAACATCGGGGAAGAAGAGAAGAAGCGGCGAGACAGCGGCGGCGAGACAGCGGCATCAAGAGAGCGGCGACAAGACAGCGGCGGCGAGACAGCGGCAGCAGACCGGGCCCCTCGCTGGCAATAGAGCTGGAAGAAGACAGCGGCGGGGCCCGGGAGAAGAGGCCGAACACCGGGAGAAGTCGGAAGGAGACCCCCCGAAGTTGGAAGAAGACCCCGGAGCTGACTAATAAATTACTCTTAAAACCTGTGTACTGTGTTTTTTTTATATTGACACTTTTCCCTAGGTGAATGGGTAGGGGTACCATGTACCCCAAACTCATTCACACAGGGTGGGGGGCCGGGATCTGGGGGCCCCCTTATTAAAGGGGGCTCCCGGATTCCGATAAGCCCCCCGCCCGCAGACCCCGACAACCAACGGCCAGGGTTGTTGGGAAGAGGCCCTTGTCCTCATCAACATGGGGACAAGGTGCTTTGGGGTGGGGGGGCCCCCGCAGGGCGCCCCCCTCCCCCAAGGCACCCACCCCCCCATGTTGAGGGCATGCGGCCTGGTACGGCTCAGGAGGGGGGGCGCTCGCTCATCCCCACCCCCTTTCCTGGCCGGCCGGGCTGCGTGCTCGGATAAGGGTCTGGTATGGATTGGGGGGGACCCCCACGCCAATTTTTTCGGCGTAGGGGGTTCCCCTTACAATCCATGCCAGACCTAAGGGCCTGGTATGCCCCTGGGGGGGGGAACCCACGCCGTTTTTTTCATTTAAAATTTGGCGCGGTGTTCCCGCCTCAGGATTCATACCAGACAGCTGTCAGCACTGCCTGTCACTCATCGCGGAAGGAAAACAAAGTTTTCCTTTCCCGATGAGTGAGCCATCTCGGCGCTGGCTCCTGCGACGGGGCTCGCAGGTGTCAAATCTCGCCGAGAAATGCGGCGAGATTGACACAATATCGCGGTCACCTACTGTAATTCTACACCTTAATTCCTCTCAGTGCAGGTCTCTGAGAGGACTGAAGTTATAGTGGGGTTGGAGATCCCAGCTGATGAGGAGCAAGGAGAGGTCCGCCTGTTCTTTGTTGTGGGTCTTTTAAGTACTGTTGCCAACAGACTGCATGGGAGCTCGACATATGTCTGGTCAAGCATGTGGTGCCCAAGTGGCTGATGTTTTGGCCACGCTTGATACGCTTCAGACATATGTTGCAAATGGCAATGGTGCTATCTGCACATCTCAAAAAAGGCCCACACCAAAGAACTTTTGGAAAAACGGTGTGATGCATTCAGTTGCTTGCCCTTAAGCTGGCCCCAGGAGGGCATCCTGCCTCGTTGGAGATGTGCCTCCTCCTCTCTTCTATCTGGTACCCATGTAGAGTCAGTGACCTCATTATCCCCTCCCTCCTCACCACTGGAGCAAACCTGGCAGTATGCTGCAGCTGGGGGAACATGACTGCCAGTGTCTTGTCCTTCTTGGGCACCCCCTCTTTCTGGGCTCACGTTACTGCATTCATCCTCAACCTGGATTCCATCATCAGAGCCTTCAAAATGCTGCACATCCTCCTGCAGCATGTACCCTACACTGTGGTCAAACAGTTCGGGGGACTCCTCAGGGCATGATGGTGGGGTTAGGGAAGGAGTGACTGATGACATTGAGCCGATGGAAGCGGCCTCTTTGGCAGCTGCATTGGCAGACAAAGTACCCTGAACCTGGGTGACAGAGGATGAGGAGGATGAGGACTGCTTGGTCATCCACTCTAACAACTCTTCTGCATGTTGTGGCTCAACACGGCCAGCTGCTGAAAAAAAGGACAAGTGTGACCCACAGCCACGTGCTGAAGATGCACCATGTCCAGGACCAGCACTGTTGGCTGTAGACACAGAGCCTGCTTGCCCTCTTTTAGTGGCCAGTGAGCATCTGCCTCTCCTTGGTGGCAATCCAGACATACTGTACAATTAGATTAGCAAAACAATGCCTGAAGTTTACTAAAAACAGTACACCAGGAATGGCCTACAGTCAGGTATAGGCTTGGCTAGACTATATATATATATACAAGCCTATATATATATATATATATATATATATATATATATTAAATGAACTGCAGCTCACTGAGTCCCCTGCCTGAAAGTGTCTTTGAACACGTACTCCAGGTATGGCCTACTGTCAGGTATAGGCTTAGCTGCACTACGATGCAGTGGATATATATTTTATGAACTGCACCTCACTGAGTCACCTGCCTGAAAGTGTCTTTGAACACGCACTCCAGGAATGGCCTACTGTCAGGTATAGGCTTGGCTAGACTATATATATACAAGCCTGTATGTATATATATATACTGTATATTAAATGAACTGCAGCTCACTGAGTCACCTGTCTTAAAGTGTCTTTGAACACGTACTCCAGGAATGGCCTACTGTCAGGTATAGGCTTGGCTGCACTACAATGCAGTGGATATATATTTTATGAACTGCACCTCACTGATTCACCTGTCTAAAAGTGTCTATGAACATGTACTCCAGGAATGGCCAACTGTCAGGTATAGGCTTGGCTGGACTACAATGCAGTGGATATATATTTTATGAACTGCACCTCACTGAGTCACCTGCCTGAAAGTGTCTTTGAACACGCACTCCAGGAATGGCCTACTGTCAGGTATAGGCTTGGCTAGACTATATATATACAAGCCTGTATGTATATATATATACTGTATATTAAATGAACTGCAGCTCACTGAGTCACCTGTCTTAAAGTGTCTTTGAACACGTACTCCAGGAATGGCCTACTGTCAGGTATAGGCTTGGCTGCACTACAATGCAGTGGATATATATTTTATGAACTGCACCTCACTGATTCACCTGTCTAAAAGTGTCTATGAACATGTACTCCAGGAATGGCCAACTGTCAGGTATAGGCTTGGCTGGACTACAATGCAGTGGATATATATTTTATGAACTGCACCTCACTGAGTCACCTGCCTGAAAGTGTCTTTGAACATGTACTCCAGGAATGGCCTACTGTCAGGTATAGGCTTGGCTGGACTACAATGCAGTGGATATATATTTTATGAACTGCACCTCACTGAGTCACCTGCCTGAAAGTGTCTTTGAACACGTACTGCAGGAATGGTCTACTGTCAGGTATAGGCTTGGCTGCACTACAATGCAGTGAATATATATATATTATGAACTGCACCTCACTGAGTCACCTGCCTAAAAGTGTCATGGAACTTGTACTCCAGGAATGGCCTACAGTCAGGTATAGGCTTGGCTGCACTACAATGCAGTGGATATAAAGTTTATGAACTGCACCTCATTGAGTCACCTGCCTAAAAGTGTCTTTGAACACGTACTCCAGGAATGGCCTACTGTCAGGTATAGGCTTGGCTAGACTATATATATATACAAGCCTGTATGTATATATATATACTGTATATTAAATGAACTGCAGCTCACTGAGTCACCTGTCTTAAAGTGTCTTTGAACACGTACTCCAGGAATGGCCTACTGTCAGGTATAGGCTTGGCTGCACTACAATGCAGTGGATATATATTTTATGAACTGCACCTCACTGATTCACCTGTCTAAAAGTGTCTATGAACATGTACTCCAGGAATGGCCAACTGTCAGGTATAGGCTTGGCTGGACCACAATGCAGTGGATATATATTTTATGAACTGCACCTCACTGAGTCACCTGCCTGAAAGTGTCTTTGAACATGTACTCCAGGAATGGCCTACTGTCAGGTATAGGCTTGGCTGGACTACAATGCAGTGGATATATATTTTATGAACTGCACCTCACTGAGTCACCTGCCTGAAAGTGTCTTTGAACACGTACTGCAGGAATGGTCTACTGTCAGGTATAGGCTTGGCTGCACTACAATGCAGTGAATATATATATATTATGAACTGCACCTCACTGAGTCACCTGCCTAAAAGTGTCATGGAACACGTACTCCAGGAATGGCCTACAGTCAGGTATAGGCTTGGCTGCACTACAATGCAGTGGATATATATTTTATGAACTCCACCTCATTGAGTCACCTGCCTAAAAGTGTCTTTGAACACGTACTCCAGGAATGGCCTACTGTCAGGTATAGGCTTGGCTGCACTACAATGCATTGGATATATATTTTATGAACTGCACCTCACTGAGTCACCTGCCTAAAAGTGTCTTTGAACACGTACTCCAGGAATGGCCTACTGTCAAGTATAGGCTTGGCTGGACTACAATGCAGTGGATATAAAGTTTATGAACTGCACCTCACTGAGTCACCTGCCTAAAAGTGTCTTTGAACACATACTCCAGGAATGGCCTACTGTCAAGTATATGTTTGGCTGGACTACAATACAGTGGATATATATTTTATGAACTGCACCTCACTGAGTCACCTGCCTGAAAGTATCTTTGAACAAATACTCCAGGAATGGCTTACAGTCAGGTATAGGCTTGGCTGCACTACAATGCAGTGGATATATATTTTATGAACTCCACCTCACTGAGTCACCTGCCTAAAAGTGTGTTTGAACACATACTCCAGGAATGGCCTACAGTCAGGTATAGGCTTGGCTAGACTATATATTTACAAGCCTGTATAGATATGAAATACACTGCAGCTAACTGAATCAACTGACTGCCTGAAGTATATTAGAAACAGAACAGCAGGAACGGTCTGCAGTGAGATCTAGCTAAACTGGATACAGTGGATAAATATATATAGCAGTCTGACTGTATATATATATATATATATATATATATACATATAAATAATAAGAGGACTAATGCGCAAAAACTACAATAATGAAGGAAAATCTAAGACTAATAGTAAGGTACCAGGTAGAGGGCTGCCAACATAGATGGGTCCACTCAGTTCCCCCAGAAAAGCAATAGATACGTGATAAAATATGTAGCGCTACTCTATTAATCAGTACCAAACTAGCAATTAAAAACTGACCATAATCAATTAGGACAAGGATAAAACTGCCAAACACTCATGCTTAGTGGTGATTCCAAGATGCTAATTCCTACCACAAACAGGTTGTAATCAACTCTGGATTCATAACTCCATAATCTTCATAACTCCATACTGGAATCCATCAAAAACATTGGTGCCAAAAGGACATATATAAGGGTGAATGACAACCAATAAAGTGCCAGAGTGTAAAGTGAAATAAATGATGTAAAAGCCACCCTACTTAGAAGGGACGTGACAATATTACAAAACTAAAAGTAATAACTTCCCAAAATATGCTAAAAAACAAATAATCCCTAGTGCTCACCAAGGTGATAAATAGTTCATGACGTGAAAACGCATAAAATCGCAATTAAAAATCAAAATGGTCCCTGGTGCTGATAACTTTTAAGGTGTAACATATAAAATTATTGTATAACACAAACTAATGTGCAACAGAGTGATTAAAAATAGAATACACAGTGCATACAGATTCCACATCAATAATCAATCCACAGTATTAAAACAAAATCCTGGAAGTGATAATAGTGATAACAGTGCAGTCATGCCCTTATACACACACTCAGGGTAGGAGGAGCCAGGTGCCGACGCTTCCCGGGGACAGCCGAACCCGGAAGCTTACTACATCCACTGATCGTTCTATTTTTAGATGTAAGTTACTACGTTTGTCAATAAAATTTTTATTTGGAATTACTACACTATGAGACCTTTCCTTTGTCCCTAACCACTACTATTGGGATTACTGGGAGCGGCGGGAGGAGATCCAGAGAGCCAGACCCACTGACATCACTCCAGGGAACCCACCCTCTCCAGGATCATCTATCTGCTCTACTTGGCCCACTGGGGGCCGCTGTTGGAGGTGAGAGGCTGGGGGAAACGTTTGATGTGTGCACCAGAACTTATTTGAAGATTAGCACCCGTCACTGCACACTTTGCACCTTATTCAAAGTTCGTTCCTTGTGGACATCATCCATCACAGTTGCACAGCTTTACACTTTTGGACTGAATTGCACTATTGGTACTTTGGGACAGCATCTCTGTTGTGGGACTGTTTGTCTATATATTATTATTTTTTGAGTCATTCACTTATAGCACATCAGTGCGTGTATAAGGGCATGACTGCACTGTTATCACTATTATCACTTCCAGGATTTTGTTTTAATACTGTGGATTGATTATTGATGTGGAATCTGTATGCACTGTGTATTCTATTTTTAATCACTCTGTTGCACATTAGTTTGTGTTATACAATAATTTTATATGTTACACCTGAAAAAGGTATCAGCACCAGGGACCATTTTGATTTTTAATTGCGATTTTATGCGTTTTCACGTCATGAACTATTTATCACCTTGCTGAGCACTAGGGATTATTTGTTTTTTAGCATATTTTGGGAAATTATTACTTTTAGTTTTGTAATATTGTCACGTCTCTTCTAAGTAGGGTGGCTTTTACATCATTCATTTCACTTTACACTCTGGCACTTTATTGGTTGTCATTCACCCTTATATATGTCCTTTTGGCACCAATGTTTTTGATGGATTCCAGTATGGAGTTATGAAGATTATGGAGTTATGAATCCAGAGTTGATTACAACCTGTTTGTGGTAGGAATTAGCATCTTGGAATCACCACTAAGCATGAGTGTTTGGCAGTTTTATCCTTGTCCTAATTGATTATGGTCAGTTTTTAATTGCTAGTTTGGTACTGATTAATAGAGTAGCGCTACATATTTTATCACGTATCTATATATATATATATATATATATATATATATATATATATATATATATATATATATATATATATATATATATATATATATATATATATATATATATATATATATATATATGAAATACACTACAGCTTACTGAATCAACTGACTGCCTGAAGTATATTAGAAACAGTACAGCAGGAACGGTCTGCAGTGAGATCTAGCTAAACTGGATACAGTGGATATATATATATAGCAGTCTGACTGTATATATATATGAAATACACTGCAGCTAACTGAATCAACTGCCTGCCTGAAGTAGATTAGAAACAGTAGAGCAGGAACTGTCTGCAGTGAGATCTAGATAAACTGGATACAGTGGATATATATATATATATATATATATATATATATATATATATATATATATATATATATATATATATATCAGTCTGACTGATATACAGTGTGAAATATATACAGAGTGAAAGACACTGCAGCAAACTGAATCAACTGCCTGCTTGAAGTAGATTAGAAACAGTACAGCATGAACGGTCTTCAGTAAGATCTAGCTAAACTGGCTCAACTGCCTGCCTGAAGTAGATTAGAAATAGTACAGCAGGAACGGTCTGCAGTGATATCTAGCTAACTGAAAAAACTGCCTGCTCAAAGTAAATGAAATGGCACACACTCTCTCTCTCTCTATCTATCTCTCTATAACGCCAGCAACACACTACACAGGGCTGGCATACAGGTGGCCTTATATAGTGTGGGACGTGTACTTAACCCCCTGAGCCATAATTGGCCAAAGGAACCCTGCCTTTGGCCAATTATGGCTCTGTTTGCTTACGGTGCTGTTATTGGCCAAAGCATGCGGGTCATAGTGCATGCTTGGCCAATCATCAGCCAGCAAAGCACTGCGATGACGCAGTGCATTATGGGCCTTGACGCACCGCTCAAATTTGGCATGAACGACCCATAATGTTCCATCTTCGACGAACGATCGAACAGCCGATGTTCGAGTCGAACTCATGTTCGACTTGAACAGTCAGCCCATCCCTACTGGCAACATAAGATAGAGCAATTCCTCTGTCATTCTTGTTCAAATGGTTAAAGAATGCTTTCAGCGATTCCGCACTGCCATTCCATAGGCGGAAGATGTCATCGATGTAACGCGCCCATAAGACTAAAGAGGGGGTCTCCTGGGCATAGACAAAATCCTCCTCCCATTTGGCCATGAACAAATTAGCGAGGCTTGGGGCGAATTTAGCTCCCATAGCTACTCTGTGTAGTTGGAGATAATATTGTTGGTTGAACCAAAAATAACTATGTTTGGTTGCAAACTCCAACAATTCCATGATAAACTCACACTGAAAAGGAGCAAGAGTTGGTTCCTTGTCCAGGAAGTATTGGACGGCTTCAATACTTCTTTCGTGTGGTATACACGTGTAAAGGGTGGCCACATCAGCGGTGGCCATGATATAATCACCCCGCACGTCCAAACCTTTCAATAGTCTGATGGTGGCTCCAGTATCTTTAAGATACAATGATATCTGTCTAACTAAGGGTTGCAAATAAAAATCTATGTAGCGGCCTATACGTGAAGTGACAGAGTCAATGCCACTCACGATAGGCCACCCAGGGGGGTGAAGTGGGTCCTTGTGAATCTTGGACAAATAATAAATAGTGGAAACTAAAGGTACCAAGAACTCTCTCTCTTTCTTGTTCAAAACGTTACAATCATAGCCCTTCGTAATAATGTTCTGAAGTTTTCTTTTATATAAAAGAATTGGATTGTTAGGCAATTCCTTATAAGTATTCGGTTCATTTAACCACTTGACCACTGGGCACTTAAACCCCCTTAATAACCAGACCAATTTTCAGCTTTTGGTGCTCTCACATTTTGAATGACAATTACTCAGTCATGCAACACTGTATCTATATGAAATTTTTGTCCTTTTTTTTGGTGGTATTTTATCACCGCTGGGTTGTTTATTTTTTGCGCTATAAAAGAAAAAAGACCGAAAAATCTGTAAAAAAAATGCATTTTTCTTCAGTTCTGTTATAAAATTTTGCAAATTAGTAATTTTTCTTCATATATTTTGGCCAAAATTTATACCGCTACATATCTTTGGTAAAAATAACCCAAATCGGTGGATATCATTTGGTCTTTGTGAAAGTTATAGAGTCCAAAAGCTATGGTGCCAATATCTGAAAATTGATCACATCTGAAGTACTGATAGCCTATCTAATTTCCTGAGACCCTAAGATGCCAGAAAAGTATAAATACCCCCCAAATGACCCCTTTTAGGAAAGAAGACATTCAAAGGTATTTAGAAAGATGCATGGTGAGTTTTTTGAAGTTGTCATTTTTTTCCCACAATTCTTTGCAAAATCAAGTTTTTTTTTTTACTTTTTTTTTTTCACAAAATTGTCATATTAGCAGGTTATTTCTCACACACCGCATATGCATACCACAAACATATACCCCAAAACACATTCTGCTATTACTCCCGAGTATGGCGATACCACATGTGTGAGACTTTTACACAGCGTGGCCACATACAGAGGCCCAAGATGCAGGGAGCACCATCAGGCGTTCTGGAGCATCCCAGGCCAATTCTGACATTTCTCTCCTACATGTAAAAATCATCATTTATTAGCTAGAAAATTACATAGAACTGCAAAACATTATAAATGTTTTTTTTAGCAAAGACCCTAGAGAATACAATGGTGGTCATTGCAACTTTTTATCTCGCACGGTATTTGCGCAGCAATTTTTTTAACGCGTTTTTTTTGGAAAAAAAACAGTTTTGTGCTTTAAAAAAAAACAAAACAGTAAAGTTAGCCCAATTTTTTTGCATAATGTGAAAGATGAAGTTACGCCGAGTAAATAGATACCCACCATGTCACCTTTCAAAATTGCATGCGCTTGTGGAATGGCGCCAAACTTCGCTACTCAAAAATCCCCATAGGCGATGCTTTAAAATTTTTTACTGGTTACATGTTTTGAGTTACAGAGGAAGTCTAGGGCCAAAATTATTGCGCTAGCTCTACCGATCGCAGCAATACTTCATGTGTGGTTTGAACACCGTTTTCATATGTGGGCGGGGCTTACGTATGCGATCGCTTCTGCATGCGAGCACACAGGGACAGGCGCTTTAAAAAAATTTTTTTTTATTGTTCATTTTACTTTATTTATTTTAGTTTGATGCTTTTTTCCCAAAAAATTTTTTTGACCACTTTTATTCCTATTACAAGGAATGTAAACATCCCTTGTAATAGGAATATGGCATGACAGGTCCTCTTTACAGTGAGATATGGGGTCAATAAGACCCCACATCTCACCTCTAGGCTGGGAAGCCTAAAATAAAAAAATAAAAAAAGATCCTGGCTTCAATCGTAGCGGTGAGTCGGTAGAAGTACCGGAGGGCGGCAGGAGGGGGGGACATCCCCTCTCGCCTCCTGTAAGAATGATCAAGCAGTGGAACAGCCACTATGATCGTTCTCATGGTGTAGGGAATCGACGGCTGAGAAAGCTGATATCTGAATGATGCCTGTAGCTGCAGGCATCATTCAGATATCCCCGCACAAAGTCAAGGACGTTGTATGACAGCCGGCGGGCGGGAAGTGGTTAAAACGCATTTTATTCTTTTAACACAAAGTTGTCCATTTATACAATATTTCTAACACATAGCATGTACATACCAAAAATGACACCCCAAAATAGATTCTCCTACTCCTCCTGAGTACGGCGATACCACATGTGTGAGACTTCCACAGCCTTGCCACATACAGAGGCCAAGTACAGCCGAGCATGGCAGAGTATGGCTGGGTATGGCTGAGTATGGCTGGGTATGGCTGAGTATGGCTGGGTATGGCAGGGTATGGCAGGGTATGGCGGGGTATTTCAGGTTATGGCGGGCTATTGCAGGGTATTGCAGAGTATGGCGGGGTATTGCAGAGTATGGCGGGGTATTGCAGAGTATGGCAGGGTATTGCGGAGTATGGCTGAGCATGGCTGGGTATGGCTGAGTATGGCAGGGTATTGCAGGGTATCGCTGAGTATGCCTGGGTATGGCTGGGTATCACCGATAGGGATGAGCTTCGTGTTCGAGTCAAACCCGTGTTCGACTCGAACATTGGCTGTTCGGTCATTCGCCGAATTCCGAACGCCAAATTCGTGTGGCGCGTCACGGCCCATAATTCACTGCGGCATCGCAGTGCATTGCTGGCTGATGATTGGCCAAGTATGCACTATGACCCGCATGCTTGGCCAATCACAGCACCGTCGGTAGAGAGAGCTGTAATTGGCCAAAGCCAGGGTGGCTTTGGCCAATTATGGCTCAGGGGGTTTAGAACACGCCCCACACTATATAAGGCTGCCTGCACGGCGGCCCTGTGTAGTGTGTGTTCTGGCGTTGAGATACATAGATAGACAGAGAGACAGTGTCATTTCATTTGAGTTAGCTAGATTAGGCAGGACAATCAGTGAGTTAGCTGCACTTACAGTGTATTGTGTATATATATGCATCCCAGATGTTGCATATATATATATACACTGTATTCAGTTTAGCTAGATCCGTTCCTGTTATCTTCCTACTGACAGGCAGGCTTGTCTTGTTACAGTATTTACAGCTACCTGAAGAAAATTGCTGGTGTTCTTCTGATCCTATTAGTACCACAGTCAGGAAGCTAGACTATTTACAGTTAGTGTAGTGCGTCCTGTTCACAGTGTTCAGCTACAACTACAAGTTAGTGTGGTGCGTCCTCCTCACAGTGTTCAGCTAAACCTACAAGTTATTTTTTGCGAGCTCTGCACAGTGTTCATCTAAAGCTAGAAGTTAGTGTAGTGCGTCCTGCTCACAGTGTTCAGCTAAAACTACAAGTTAGTGTAGTGAGACCTCTGCACAGTGTTCATTTAAAGCTACAAGTTAGTGTAGTGCGTCCTGCTCACAGTGTTCAGCTAAAACTACAAGTTAGTGTGGTGCATCCTCCTCACAGTGTTCAGCTAAACCTTCAAGTTATTTTTTTGCGAGCTCTGCACAGTGTTCATCTAAAGCTACAAGTTAGTGTAGTGCGTCCTGCTCACAGTGTTCAGCTAAAACTACAAGTTAGTGTAGTGAGACCTCTGCACAGTGTTCATCTAAAGCTACAAGTTAGTGCAGTGCGTCCTGCTCATAGTGTTCAGCTAAAACTACAAGTTGGTGTAGTGAGACCTCTGCACAGTGTTCATCTAAAACTACAAGTTAGTGTAGTGCGTCCTGCTCACAGTGTTCAGCTAAAACTACAAGTTAGTGGAGTGAGACCTCTGCACAGTGTTCATCTAAAGCTACAAGTTAGTGCAGTGCGTCCTGCTCACAGTGTTCAGCTAAAACGACAAGTTAGTGTGGTGCGTCCTCCTCACAGTGTTCAGCTAAACCTACAAGTTATTTTTTGCGAGCTCTGCACAGTGTTCATCTAAAGCTACAAGTTAGTGTAGTGCGTCCTGCTAACAGTGTTCAGCTAAAACTACAAGTTAGTGTGGTGCGTCCTCCTCACAGTGTTCAGCTAAACCTACAAGTTATTTTTTTGCGAGCTCTGCACAGTGTTCATCTAAAGCTACAAGTTAGTGTAGTGCGCCCTGCTCACAATGTTCAGCTAAAACTACAAGTTAGTGTGGTGCGTCCTCCTCACAGTGTTCAGCTAAACCTACAAGTTATTTTTTTGCGAGCTCTGCACAGTGTTCATCTAAAGCTACAAGTTAGTGTAGTGCATCCTGCTCACAGTGTTCAGCTAAAACTACAAGTTAGTGTGGTGCGTCCTCCTCACAGTGTTCAGCTAAACCTACAAGTTATTTTTTTGCGAGCTCTGCACAGTGTTCAGCTAAAGCTACCTGTAGAAGGTTGGTGGTGTTTTCCTGATCCTATCACTACCGCAGGCAGCTAAATAAGCTGCAAGTTATTTTTTGGTGAGCTCTGCACAGTGTTCACCTAAAGCTACCTGTAGAAGGTTGGTGGTGTTTTCCTGATCCTATCACTACCGCAGGCAGCTAAAAAAGCAGGCCATCTAAATGCCTGTTGCTAGGGACTACGAGGGACCACCTAGCAACAGGCATTTAGATGGGAAGCAACATCTTCACGGATTGAGAGGCACAGGAGACATCCAGCACAAAATATAGCAGCAAAGCGATCTATTTCCCAGCACAGGCGCACTACCCCGGTGTGGGGCTTGGGGAGCTGATCACATTACAAGCATCTACCAGAGGAAGCAGCAAGTGAAGTAACCCAGCATACTACACCACAGGCGTAATACCCCTGTTGGGGTTCTGGGAGCTGGTGAGTAGGCAACCAAAAGGGGGAGCACTAGAGTCACCAGACAATTGTTGCAGCACCAAAGTCACCATTGGGAATCTGAAAAAGTTAATACAATACCAACATATGGGACTGTTATACTATGTCTGAGATTTTTGTGCTAATAGTTTCTGTTTTGTATACATGCAATTTTAATCCATGCCTGATTACACATGTGGTATTTGATCAGGGTGACATAATCTATATACATAGCATGTGTACTGGTATATGGAGTAATGCCATCTCCATGATGTATCCAACTGTTTGATACGGGTACATATACAGTATATATACAGAAATTTTTCATAGCATATGGTATATGGTTTCAATAAATGCACACTATGGAATATGGCCTTTGGCTTTACCACCAGACGCTGTAGGACAACTTTATGTTGTGCGACACCTGATTGTTTGCAATATATCTTCCTCAAGCATTCAATATTGTGCACATACTTATATTTTTTGAAGTATCATTCATAATATAAGGGGGACCTATTCCTATATGTTCAATACCTTATAGATTTACAACCACGAGCAGGGGGTTGCTATATCTAAGGCTATCCCAGTCTAACCTATAGGTAGCGCCATTATACCCATACTTTATATTCCAATACGTTTTGCAAAGTACCTCACTGGGGACTTTGTGTAAGGGAGGCAGCAACCTGTGGTTTCTGACCCTATAGACGTGTCCTAAGCGCAGTTTCTTTCCGGAATTCTCTTTTTTGAGACGAGTGCATCAGATCGCACCGCTGCTATTTGCAACATATGTCTCAAGCGTATCTCACGTGGCCAAAACATCTCCTGCTTGGGTACCACATGCTTGACCAGACATATGTTGACCTGCCATGCAGTTCGTTGGCAAGCGTATCTAAAAGACCCACACCAAAGAACAAGGAGGACCTCTCCTTGCTCCTCATCAGCTGAGATCTCCAACCCCACTATACCTTCAGTCCTCTCTGAACCTGCACTGAGAGGAATGAAGGTGTAGAATTAGGTGTGTCACAGCCAAGTACTTGTGGGCAATCTGCTTTCGGTACACCGACGTCAGATTGTACCAGGCAAATTTCCCTGCCCCAGCTGCTGCACCGCCAAAAGAAGTTTGCTCCCAGCCATCCACATGCCCAGCAGTTGAATGCTAGCTTGGCAAAATTGCTAGCACTTCAACTGCTGCCTTTTCAGTTGGTAGACTCTGCCCCCTTCCGTTAGTTTGTGGAATGTGCGGTTCCTCAGTGGCAATTACCCAAACGCCACTTTTTCTCTCGGAAGGCGATTCCGGCTCTCTACCGGCATGTGGAAGGCAATGTCCATGCCTCGCTGGACAGGGCGGTCAGCGGTAAGGTGCATATTACCGCTGACTCATGGTCCAGCAGGCATGGACAGGGACATTACCTAAGTTTCACGGTGCATTGGGTGACTCTGCTGGCAGCTGGGAAGGATACAGGACAAGGTGCAGTATTGTTGGAGGTTGTTCCACCACCACGCATCCAAAATACCACTACTAATGATTGTGACACACCTCTCTCCTCCACCCCCTCCTCTTCTTCTTCCTCCATGGCCTCTTCCTGTGCTTTGTCCTCGGAACCAGCGGTGCTCCATAGCCGTTCAAGGGGCTATGCAAGTATGCAGGCCAAAAGATGCCATGCGATGCTTGAGCTGGTGTGCTTGGGGGACAGGAGCCACACTGGGGCAGAGGTTCTGTCAGCTCTGCAGGGGCAGGTTCAGAGGTGGTTGACGCCACGCCAACTTAAGGCAGGAATGGTGGTTTGCGACAATGGCACCAACCTCCTCTCTGCCCTCCGACAGGGACAAATGATCAATGTGCCCTGTTTGGCTCACATCCTTAACTTGGTGGTGCAGCGGTTCTTTTGCAGGTACCCGGGCTTACAGGATGTCCTGAGGCAGGCCAGGAAAGTCTGTGTGCATTTCCGCCAGTCATATAATGCCAGTTTACGGCTGGCGGACCTCCAAAAGGAGTTTAACCTGCCCAAGAACCGCCTAATCTGTGACATGCCCACCAGGTGGAACTCAACGTTGGCCATGCTGCAGCGGCTGCACACGCAGCAGAGGGCCATCAATGAGTACCTGTGCGACTATGGCACCAGGACAGGGTCAGGGGAGCTTGTTTTTTTTTCCCCACGCCAGTGGGCCATGATCAGGGATGCATGCACTGTCCTGTCACCATTCGAGGAGGCCACGAGGATGGTGAGCAGTGACAGTGCATGCATCAGTGACACTGTCCCCCTTGTCCACCTGTTGGAGCACACGCTGCGTGGAATAATGGACAGGGCACTTGAGGCAGAACAGAGGCAGGAAGAGGAGGACTTCCTTAGCTCTCAAGGCCCCCTTTATCCAGACAGTGTTCCTGCGTGCCCGCCGATCACACAGGAAGAGGAGGAGGAGGAGGAGGAGGAGGAGGAGGAGGAGGAAGATTGTGTCAGTATGGAGGTGGAGCCTGGCACTCAGCATCAGCAGCAGTCTTTAAGGGATCAGTCCCAAGAAACACTTGTATGTGGCTGGGAGGAGGTGGCTGCGGACCATGTCGTCCATAGTGACCCAGATGACTCCGGACCGAATGCCTCAGCAAACCTACGCTGCATGGCCTCCCTGATCCTGCAAAGCCTGCGTAAGGATCCTCGTATTCGTGGTATCAAGGAGAAGGACCAATACTGGCTGGCAACCCTCCTTGATCCACGTTACAAGGGTAAGGTTGCGGACCTTATCTTGCCATCGCAGAGGGAGCAGAGGATGAAACATCTTCGGGAGGCCTTGCAGAAAGGTCTGTGCAACGCGTTCCCAGAGACTGGGAGGTTACAAACTCCTGTTTCTTGACAACGTGTTGCTGAGGCTTCGGTCAGTCAAAGAAGGAGCGGTGGAGAAGGTGGCCGTCTGACCGATGCGTTCAGACAATTTTTTGGTCCGCAGCCCCAAGGTATGATCGGTTCCAGCAACCATCACCAGCGTCTGTTTTACAAGGGTGCAGGAATACCTAGGGGCAAGATCTGACTTGGACACCTTTCCCACCGAAAATCCTCTGGGTTACTGGGTCTTGAGGATGGATCACTGGCCAGAGCTTGCACAGTATGCAATTGAGCTACTGGCCTGTCCTGCATCCAGTGTTCTTTCGGAACGCACATTCAGTGCTGCTGGAGGCTTTGTAACCGATCACAGGGTGCGTTTGTCCACCGACTCGGTCGATCGACTGACCTTCATAAAAATGAATCAGTCTTGGATCACCACCAGCTACCAAGCACCTGATGCTGATGTAACCGAATAATTTTTTTTGAAATCTCAGATCCCTTCAAAGACTGCCTATGCTGATGCTGAGTGACTATCCCTGAGTAATTATCCTCTTCCTCCTCAATGATCACGCTGATAGCTTGTAAGAACATTTTTGGTTCTGGGCGCCACCACCAGTGCCTAAGGCCCAATTTTTCAGCCCCTGTTTAACAGGAGCGTGTAATTACAATTTTTGATGCAATACTTTGCAGCAGGGCTCGTTTCTGCGTTCCAACTAGAGTATCTGTGAGGGGTTGCAGTGTTGTGGCACCAGCACCAGTGCCTAAGGCCCAATTTTTCAGCCCCTGTTTAACAGGGGCATGTAATTACAATTTTTGATGCAATACTTTGCAGCAGGGCTCGTTCCTGCGTTCCAACTAGAGTGTCTGTGAGGGGTTGCAGTGTTGTGGCACCAGCACCAGTGGCTAAGGCCTAATTTTTCTGCCCCTGTTCAACAGGGGCATGTAATTACAATTCTTGATCTAATATTTCACAGCAGAGCCCATTTCTGCGCCCACCAAGAGCGAGTGAGGACTTACAGTGTTGTGGCACCAGCACCACCACCACCACCAAAGGCCCAATTTTTCAGCCCCTGTTTAACAGGGGCGTGTAATTACAATTTTTGGTGCAATACTTTGCAGCAGGGCTCGTTTCTGCGTTCCAACTAGAGTATCTGTGAGGGGTTGCAGTGTTGTGGCACCAACACCAGTGCCTAAGGCCTAATTTTTCAGCCCCTGTTCAACAGGGGCATGTAATTACAATTCTTGATCTAATATTTCAGAGCAGGGCCCATTTCTGCACCCACCAAGAGCGAGTGAGGACTTACAGTGTTGTGGCACCAGCTCCACCACCACCATCAAAGGCCCAATTTTTCTGCCCTTGTTCAACAGGGGCATGTAATTACAATTCATGATCTACTATTCCATAGCAGGGCCCATTTCTGCGCCCACCAAAAGCGAGTGAGGACTTACAGTATTGTGGCACCAGCACCACCACCACCACCAAAGGCCCAATTTTTCAGCCCCTGTTTAACAGGGGCGTGTAATTACAATTTTTGGTGCAATACTTTGCAGCAGGGCTCGTTTCTGCATTCCAACTAGAGTATCTGTGAGGGGTTGCAGTGTTGTGGCACCAGCACCAGTGCCTAAGGCCTAATTTTTCAGCCCCTGTTCAACAGGGGCATGTAATTACAATCCTAGATCTAATATTTCACAGCAGGGCCCATTTCTGCACCCACCAAGAGCGAGTGAGGACTTACAGTGTTGTGGCACCAGCATCACCACCACCACCAAAGGCCCAATTTTTCTGCCCTTGTTCAACAGGGGCATGTAATTACAATTCTTGATCTAATATTTCACAGCAGGGCCCATTTCTGCACCCACCAAGAGCGAGTGAGGACTTACAGTGTTGTGGCACCAGCACCACCACCACCACCAAAGGCTCAATTTTTCTGCCCTTGTTCAACAGGGGCATGTAATTACAATTCTTGATCTAATATTTCACAGCAAGGCCCATTTCTGCGCCCACCAAGAGCGAGTGAGGACTTACAGTGTTGTGGCACCAGCACCACCACCACCACCAAAGGCCCAATTTTTAGCCCCTGTTTAACAGGGGCGTGTAATTACAATTTTTGGTGCAATACTTTGCAGCAGGGCTCGTTTCTGCGTTCCAACTAGAGTATCTGTGAGGGGTTGTAGTGTTGTGGCACCAGCACCAGTGCCTAAGGCCTAATTTTTCAGCCCCTGTTCAACAGGGGCATGTAATTACAATTCTTGATTAGGGATGAGCTTCGTGTTCGAGTCAAACCCATGTTCGACTCGAACATCGGCTGTTCGATCGTTTGTCGAATGGCGAACGATATGGGCCATTCGCGCCAAATTCGTGTGGCGCGTCACGGCCCATAATTCACTGCGGCATCGCAGTGCATTGCTTGCTGATGATTGGCCAAGCATGCACTATGACCCGCATGCTTGGCCAATCACAGCGCCGCCTGAACAGAGAGCCGTAATTGGCCAAAGCCAAGGAGGCTTTGGCCAATTATGGCTTAGGGGATTTAGTACACGCCCCACACTATATAAGGCCGCCTGCACGGCGGCCCTGTGTAGTGTTTGTTCCGGCGTTCATAGATAGAGAGAGAGAGAGACAGACAGTGTCATTTGATTTGAGTTAGATAGATTAGGCAGAACAGTCAGTCAGTTAGCTGCACTTACAGTGTATTGTGTATATATATGCATCCCAGGTGTTGCATATATATATATACACTGTATTCAGTTTAGCTAGATCCATTCCTGTTATCTTCTAGACTATTTACATTTAGTGCAGTGCGTCCTGCTCACAGTGTTCAGCTAGATCCGTTCCTGTTATCTTCTAGACTATTTACATTTAGTGCAGTGCGTCCTGCTCACAGTGTTCAGTTAGATCCGTTCCTGTTATCTTCTAGACTATTTACATTTAGTGCAGTGCGTCCTGCTCACAGTGTTCAGCTAGATCCGTTTCTGTTATCTTCTAGACTATTTACATTTAGTGCAGTGCGTCCTGCTCACAGTGTTCAGCTAGATCCGTTCCTGTTATCTTCTAGACTATTTACATTTAGTGCAGTGCGTCCTGCTCACAGTGTTCAGCTAGATCCGTTCCTGTTATCTTCTAGACTATTTACATTTAGTGCAGTGCGTCCTGCTCACAGTGTTCAGCTAGATCCGTTCCTGTTATCTTCTAGACTATTTACATTTAGTGCAGTGCGTCCTGCTCACAGTGTTCAGCTAGATCCGTTCCTGTTATCTTCTAGACTATTTACATTTAGTGCAGTGCGTCCTGCTCACAGTGTTCAGTTAGATCCGTTCCTGTTATCTTCTAGACTATTTACATTTAGTGCAGTGCGTCCTGCTCACAGTGTTCAGCTAGATCCGTTTCTGTTATCTTCTAGACTATTTACATTTAGTGCAGTGCGTCCTGCTCACAGTGTTCAGCTAGATCCGTTCCTGTTATCTTCTAGACTATTTACATTTAGTGCAGTGCGTCCTGCTCACAGTGTTCAGCTAGATCCGTTCCTGTTATCTTCTAGACTATTTACATTTAGTGCAGTGCGTCCTGCTCACAGTGTTCAGCTAGATCCGTTCCTGTTATCTTCTAGACTATTTACATTTAGTGCAGTGCGTCCTGCTCACAGTGTTCAGCTAGATCCGTTCCTGTTATCTTCTAGACTATTTACATTTAGTGCAGTGCGTCCTGCTCACAGTGTTCAGCTAGATCCGTTCCTGTTATCTTCTAGACTATTTACATTTAGTGCAGTGCGTCCTGCTCACAGTGTTCAGCTAGATCCGTTCCTGTTATCTTCCTACTGACAGGCAGGCTTGTCTGGTTACAGTATATAAAGCTACCTGAAGAAAATTACTGGTGTTCTTTTGATCCTAGTAGTACCACGGTCAGGCAGCTAGACTATTTACATTTAGTACAGTGCGTCCTGCTCACAGTGTTCAGCTAGATCCGTTCCTGTTATCTTCCTACTGACAGGCAGGCTTGTCTGGTTACAGTATATAAAGCTACCTGAAGAAAATTACTGGTGTTCTTTTGATCCTATTAGTACCACGGTCAGGCAGCTAGACTATTTACATTTAGTACAGTGCGTCCTGCTCACAGTGTTCAGCTAGATCTGTTCCTGTTATCTTCCTACTGACAGGCTGGCTTGTCTGGTTACAGTATATAAAGCTACCTGAAGAAAATTACTGGTGTTCTTTTGATCCTATTAGTACCACGGTCAGGCAGCTAGACTATTTACATTTAGTACAGTGCGTCCTGCTCACAGTGTTCAGCTAGATCTGTTCCTGTTATCTTCCTACTGACAGGCAGGCTTGTCTGGTTACAGTATATAAAGCTACCTAAAGAAAATTACTGGTGTTCTTTTGATCCTATTAGTACCACGGTCAGGCAGCTAGACTATTTACATTTAGTACAGTGCGTCCTGCTCACAGTGTTCAGCTAGATCTGTTCCTGTTATCTTCCTACTGACAGGCTGGCTTGTCTGGTTACAGTATATAAAGCTACCTGAAGAAAATTACTGGTGTTCTTTTGATCCTATTAGTACCACGGTCAGGCAGCTAGACTATTTACAGTTAGTGCAGTGCGTCCTGCTCACAGTGTTCAGCTAAACCTACAAGTTAGTGGGGTGCGTCCACCTCACAGTGTTCAGCTAAAGCTACCTGTAGAAGGTTGGTGGTGTTCTCATACTACAGGCAAGCAGTTGATTTTGCTAGCTGCAGTATCAGTACATATATATATATATATATATATAGATAGATAGATATAGATATATATATATCCCAGCTTAGTGCAGCTACAGGCCATTAGTATGTCTGGAAGGCCAAGAAGGAGAGGCAAACAGTCACAAGCCAATAAGAGAGGGCAAGCAGGCTCTGTGTCTAGTGCTGGTCATGGAGACTGTGCATCCTCATCAGCACGTGGCCATGGGACACGCTTGGCCTTTTTTTCGGCAGCTGGCCGTGTTGAGCCGCAACATGCGGAAGACTTGGTCGAGTGGATGACCAAGCCGTCCTCATCCTCCTCATCCTCTCTCACCCATGCCCAGGGTGCTTTGTCTGGCAAAGCAGCGGCCTCTTCCCTCAGCTCAATGTCATCAGTGACTCCTTCCCTAGCTCCACCATGTCCTCCTGAGGAGTCCCTCGAACTGTTTGACCACAGTGTTGGGTACATGCTCCAGGAGGATGCCCAGCGTTTGGAAGGCTCTGATGATGATACTGAGCTCGATGAAGGCAGTAACATGAGCACGGACAGAGGGGGTGCCCAAGAAGGACAGCAATCTGGCAGTCATGCTCCCCCTGCTGCAGCATACTGCCAGGTTTGCTCCAGTGATGAGGAGGGAGGGGATGATGAGGTCACTGACTCAACGTGGGTGCCTGATAGGAGAGAGGAGGAGGAGGAGGAGGCGGCACATCACCAACGAGGCAGGATGCCCTCCAGGGGCCAGCCTAAGGGCAGCACATTGACTGCATCACACCCCAAAGCTCCACATGTGCAGGGCGCTGCAGTCTCTGCGCGTTATTCAAAAAGTTCTTTGGTGTGGGCCTTTTTTGAGACGAGTGCATCAGATCGCACCGCTGCTATTTGCAACATATGTCTCAAGCGTATCTCACATGGCCAAAATATCTCCCGCTTGGGTACCACATGCTTGACCAGACATATGTTGACCTGCCATGCAGTTCGTTGGCAAGCGTATCTAAAAGACCCACACCAAAGAACAAAGAGGATCTCTCCTTGCTCCTCATCAGCTGAGATTTCCAACCCCACTAGACCTCCAGTCCTCTCTGAGACCTGCAGTGAGAGGAATGAAGGTGTAGAATTAGGTGTGTCACAGCCAAGTACTTGTGGGCAATCTGCTTTTGGTACACCGACGTCAGATTGTACCAGGCAAATTTCCCTGCCCCAGCTGCTGCACCGCCGAAAAAAATTTGCTCCCAGCCATCCACATGCCCAGCGGTTGAATGCTAGCTTGGCAAAATTGCTAGCACTTCAACTGCTGCCTTTTCAGTTGGTAGACTCTGCCCCCTTCCGTGAGTTTGTGGAATGTGCGGTTCCTCAGTGGCAGGTACCCAAACGCCACTTTTTCTCACGGAAGGCGATTCCGGCTCTCTACCGGCATGTGGAAGGCAATGTCTTGGCCTCGCTGGACAGGGCGGTCAGCGGTAAGGTGCATATTACCGCTGACTCATGGTCCAGCAGGCATGGACAGGGACGTTACCTAAGTTTCACGGCGCATTGGGTGACTCTGCTGGCAGCTGGGAAGGATGCAGGACAAGGTGCAGTAGTGTTGGAGGTTGTTCCGCCACCACGCCTCCAAAATGCTAATGATTGTGACACACCTCTCTCCTCCACCCCCTCCTCTTCTTCTTCCTCCATGGCCTCTTCCTCGGAACCAGCGGTGCTCCGTAGTCGTTCAAGGGGCTACGCAAGTACGCAGGCTAAAAGATGCCATGCGGTGCTTGAGCTGGTGTGCTTGGGGGACAGGAGCCACACTGGGGCAGAGGTTCTGTCAGCTCTGCAGGGGCAGGTTCAGAGGTGGTTGACGCCACGCCAACTTAAGGCAGGAATGGTGGTTTGCGACAATGGCACCAACCTCCTCTCTGCCCTCCGACAGGGACAAATGACCCATGTGCCCTGTTTGGCTCACGTCCTTAACTTGGTGGTGCAGCGGTTCTTTTGCAGGTACCCGGGCTTACAGGATGTCCTGAGGCAGGCCAGGAAAGTCTGTGTGCATTTCCGCCGGTCATATAATGCCAGTGCTCGGCTGACGGACCTCCAAAAGGAGTTTAACCTGCCCAAGAACCGCCTAATCTGTGACATGCCCACCAGGTGGAACTCAACGTTGGCCATGCTGCAGCGGCTGCACACGCAGCAGAGGGGCATCAATTAATACCTGTGTGACTATGGCACCAGGACAGGGTCAGGGGAGCTTGTTTTTTTTTCCCCACGCCAGTGGGCCATGATCAGGGATGCATGCACTGTCCTGTCACCATTCGAGGAGGCCACGAGGATGGTGAGCAGTGACAGTGCATGCATCAGTGACACTGTCCCCCTTGTCCACCTGTTGGAGCACACGCTGCGTGGAATAATGGACAGGGCACTTGAGGCAGAACAGAGGCAGGAAGAGGAGGACTTCCTTAGCTCTCAAGGCCCCCTTTATCCAGACAGTGTTCCTGCGTGCCCCCCGATCACACAGGAAGAGGACGAGGAGGAGGAGGAGGAGGAGGAAGATTGTGTCAGTATGGAGGTGGAGCCTGGCACTCAGCATCAGCAGCAGTCTTTAAGGGATCAGTCCCAAGAAACACATGGACTTGTACGTGGCAGGGAGGAGGTGGCTGCGGATGTTGTCGTCCTTAGTGACCCAGAGGACTCCGGACCGAATGCCTCAGCAAACCTACGCTGCATGGCCTCCCTGATCCTGCAAAGCCTGCATAAGGATCCTCGTATTCGTGGTATCAAGGAGAAGGACCAATACTGGCTGGCAACCCTCCTTGATCCACGTTACAAGGGTAAGGTTGCGGACTTTATCTTGCCATCGCAGAGGGAGCAGAGGATGAAACATCTTCGGGAGGCCTTGCAGAAAGGTCTGTGCAACGCGTTCCCAGAGACTGGGAGGTTACAAACTCCTGTTTCTGGACAACGTGTTGCTGAGGCTTCGGTCAGTCAAAGAAGGAGCGGTGGAGAAGGTGGCCGTCTGACCGATGCGTTCAGACAATTTTTTGGTCCGCAGCCCCAAGGTATGATCGGTTCCAGCAACCATCGCCAGCGTCTGTTTTACATGGTGCAGGAATACCTAGGGGCAAGATCAGACTTGGACACCTTTCCCACCGAAAATCCTCTGGGTTACTGGGTCTTGAGGATGGATCACTGGCCAGAGCTTGCACAGTATGCAATTGAGCTACTGGCCTGTCCTGCATCCAGCGTTCTTTCGGAACGCACATTCAGTGCTGCTGGAGGCGTGGTAACCGATCACAGGGTGCGTCTGTCCACCGACTCGGTCGATCGGCTGACCTTCATAAAAATGAATCAGTCTTGGATCACCACCAGCTACCAAGCACCTGATGCTGATGTAACCGAATAATTTTTTTTGAAATCTCAGATCCCTTCAAAGACTGCCTATGCTGATGCTGAGTGACTATCCCTGAGTAATTATCCTCTTCCTCCTCAATCATTACGCTGATAGCTTGTAAGAACATTTTTGGTTCTGGGCGCCACCACCAGTGCCTAAGGCACAATTTTTCAGCCCCTGTTTAACAGGGGCGTGTAATTACGAATTTTGATGTAATACTTTGCAGCAGGGCTCGTTCCTGCATTCCAACTAGAGTGTCTGTGAGGGGTTGCAGTGTTGTGGCACCAGCACCAGTGCCTAAGGCCCAATTTTTCTGCCCCTGTCTAACAGGGGCGTGTAATTACAATTTTTGATGTAATACTTTGCAGCAGGGCTCGTTCCTGCATTCCAACTAGAGTGTCTGTGAGGGGTTGCAGTGTTGTGGCACCAGCACCAGTGCCTAAGGCCCAATTTTTCTGCCCCTGTCTAACAGGGGCGTGTAATTACAATTTTTGATGCAATACTTTGCAGCAGGGCTCGTTCCTGCGTTCCAACTAGAGTGTCTGTGAGGGGTTGCAGTGTTGTGGCACCAGCACCAGTGCCTAAGGCCCAATTTTTCTGCCCCTGTCTAACAGGGGCGTGTAATTACAATTTTTGATGCAATACTTTGCAGCAAGGCTCGTTCCTGCGTTCCTACTAGAGTGTCTGTGAGGGGTTGCAGTGTTGTGGCACCAGCACCAGTGCCTAAGGCCTAATTTTTCAGCTCCTGTTCAACAGGGGCATCTAATTACAATTCTTGATCTAATATTTCACAGCAGGGCCCTGTGAGGGCTTACAGTGTTGTGGCCACAGCAACACCTAAGGCCCAAACTTCTGCTGAGTATATAGGGCAGGACCCTACTTTCAAACATCTAACTTACAAACGACTCCTACTTGCAAATGGAAGGAGACAACAGGAAGTGAGATGAAATCTACCCCTAGGAAGGGAAATTCTCTCCTGTAAGAGTTAATATGGGAAAACAATTTCTCCTTTCCACTGATGCTTTCCAATCCTTGTTCCACAAAAAAACCCAAATTTTCAAAAAACATTTTGCATTGGGACAAAAAGTGAATTGAAATCTTCTGAAGAGGAGGAAAGACAGCAAAACAAATGTCATAAGGGTGATAACCCTTCCCTATGTTTTCCAAAAAGCTTAAAAAAGATTTTTTGGCTGGAGCTAAACACGTTAAAAATGTACCCGTTCAAAATTACAAAGAGATTCTACTTAACAACAAACCTACAGTCCCTGTCTTGTTTGCACCGCCTGTATACTGCTGTTCAGAGTATATAGGGCCTGGTGGCCCCACACCTTTCCTTATTTTAATTTGGGTGCGGGGTTCCCCTTAATATCCATACAAGACCCAAAGGGCCTGGTAATGGACTGGGGGGTACCCATGCCGTTTGTCTCACTGATTTTCATCCATATTGCCATGACCCGACATGACATTAAACCCGCAAGCAGTTTTAAATGAGATTTTTTCCTTTAAAAATGACATTTGGTGCAGGGACTGTTCTAAACACGGGAAACACGCGTCACTTTACAGGCATATTTTAGACACCCCCCAGGTACGATATTTAAAGGAATATTTCACTTTTTTTTTTTTTACTTTAAGCATCATTAAAATCACTGCTCCCGAAAAAACGGCCGTTTTTAAAAGTTTTTTTTGCATTGATACATGTCCCCTGGGGTAGGACCCGGGTCCCCAAACCCTTTTTAGGACAATACCATGCAAATTAGCCTTTAAAATGAGCACTTTTGATTTCGAACATTCGAGTCCCATAGACGTCAATGGGGTTCTAACGTTCGTGCGAACTTTCGGTCCATTCGCAGGTTCTGGTGCGAACCGAACCGGGGGGTGTTCGGCTCATCCCTATTCTTGATCTAATATTTCACAGCAGGGCCCATTTCTGCACCCACCAAGAGTGAGTGAGGACTTACAGTGTTGTGGCACCAGCACCACCACCACCACCAAAGGCCCACTTTTTCTGCCCTTGTTCAACAGGGGCATGCAATTACAATTCTTGATCTAATATTTCACAGCAGGGCCCATTTCTGCACCCACCAAGAGCGAGTGAGGACTTACAGTGTTGTGGCACCAGCACCACCACCAAAGGCCCAATTTTTCTGCCCTTGTTCAACAGGGGCATGTAATTACAATTCTTGATCTAATATTTCACAGCAGGGCCCATTTCTGTGCCCACCAAGAGCAAGTGACGACTTACAGTGTTGTGGCACCAGCACCACCACCACCACCAAAGGCCCAATTTTTCTGCCCCTGTTCAACAGGGGCATGTAATTACAATTCTTGATCTAATATTTCACAGAAGGGCCCTGTGAGGGCTTACAGTGTTGTGGTCACAACACCTAAGGCCCAAATTTCTGCTGAGTATATAGGGCAGGCCCCTACTTTCAAACATCTGACTTACAAACGACTCCTACTTGCAAACGGAAGGAGACAACAGGAAGTGAGATGAAAACTACCCCTAGGAAGGGAAATTCTCTCCTGTAAGAGTTAATATGGGAAAAGCAGTTCTCCTTTCCACTGATGCTTTCCAATCTTTGTTCCACAAAAAACCTCAAATTTTCAAAAAACATTTGTCATTGGGAGAAAAAGTGAGGTGAAATCTTCTGAAGAGGAGGACAGACAGCAACACAAATGTCACAGGGGTGATAACCCTTCCCTATGTTTTCCAAAAAGCTTAAAAAAGATTTTTTGGCTGGAGCTAAACACATTAAAAATGTACCAGTTCAAAATTACAAACAGATTCTACTTAACAACAAACCTACAGTCCCTGTCTTGTTTGCACCGCCTGTATACTGCTGTTCAGAATATATAGGGCCTGGTGGCCCCACACCTTTCCTTATTTTAATTTGGGTGTGGGGTTCCCCTTAATATCCATACAAGACCCAAAGGGCCTGGTAATGGACTGGGGGGTACCCATGCCGTTTGTCTCACAGATTTTCATCCATATAGCCGGGACCCGACATTACATTAAAGCCGCAAGCAGTTTTAAATGACTTTTTTTCCTTTAAAAATGACATTTTGTGCAGGGACATTTCTAAGCACGGGAAACACGCGCCACTTTACAGGCATACTATAGACACCCCCCAGGTACGATATTTAAAGGAATATTTCACTTTTTTTTTTTACTTTAAGCATCATTAACCACTTCAATACCAGGCACTTAGACACCTTCCCGCCCAGCCCAATTTTCAGCTTTCAGCGCTGTCACAATTTGAATGACAATTACGCGGTCATGCTACACTATACCCAAACAAATTTTTTATCATTTTGTTCCCACAAATAGAGCTTTCTTTTGGTGGTATTTGATCACCTCTGGGGTTTTTATTTTTTGCGCAACAAATAAAAAAAGACCGAAAATTTTGAAAAAAAACACGTTTTTCTTTGTTTCTGTTAAAAATTTTTGTAAATGAGTATGTTTTCTTCTTCAATGACGGGCACTGATATGGCTGCACTGACGGGCACTGATACGGCGGCACTGATGGGCACCGATGAGGTGGCACCAATGAGGTGGCACTGATGAGGTGGCACTGACGGGCACTGATGATGGGCACTGATAGGCGGCACTGATGCGCACTGATAGGTGGCACTTATGGGCACTGATAGGTGGCACTGGTAGGTGGCACTGATGGGCACTGATAGGTGGCACGATGGGCACTGATAGGCGGCACTGTTGGGCACTCGTAGGTGGCATTGATGGGCACTCGTAGGTGGCGTTGATGGGTAGTTATGGGTGGCACTGATAGTTGGCACAGATAGGCACGGATGGGCACTGATAGGTGGGCACAGATGGGCACAGATGGGCACTGACAGGTGGCACCGATGGACACTGATGGGTGGCACTGATGATACTAATTGATGGCAGTGATGCCCCTAAGTGTGGCATTGCTGGGCATCACTGCAACATAATTGTGCCAATCAGTGCCCATTTGTGGGCACTGATTGGCACAGATTTGGCACTGACTGGGCACATGTGGATGGCCATGGGGTACATACCTGGCCATCCACATGTTTCCCTTCCCTGGTGGTCCTAGTGGCGATCCCTGGTGGTCCAGTGTGGTGATCTGCGGGGGGGCTGCGCTGATAAACAATCAGCGCAGACCCCCCCTGCCAGGAGAGCCGCCGATCGGCTCTCCTCTACTTGCGTCTGTCAGACGCGAGTGAGGAAGAGCCGATCAACGGCTCTTCCTATTGACAGCGTGATCAGCCGTGATTGGACACGGCTGATCACGTGGTAAAGAGCCTCCGCCGGAGGCTCTTTACCAAGATCGGTGTAGCGGTGTGTCAGACTGACACACCGGTCCACCGATTGCCACGATGCGCGCCCCCCGGGGGCGCGCTGCGGCATGTTATCCTGAAGGACGTCATATGACGCCCAGTCAGGATAACTGAACCACCGCCCGGCCGTCAATCCGCTATAGGCCGGGCGGGAAGTGGTTAAAATCACTGCTCCCGAAAAAACGGCCATTTTTAATAGTTTTTTTTGCATTGATACATGTCCCCTGGGGCAGGACCCGGGTTCCCAAACCCTTTTTAGGACAATACCATGCAAATTAGCCTTTAAAATAAGCACTTTTGATTTCGAACGTTCGAGTCCCATAGACGTCAATGGGGTCCTAACGTTCGTGCAAATTTTCGGTCCGTTCGCAGGTTCTGGTGCGAACCGAACCGGGGGGTGTTTGGCTCATCCCTAATCACTGAGTATTGCAAAGTATGGCTGGGTATGACAGAGTATTGTAGGGTATTGCAGTGTACTGCGGGGTATTGCAGTGTACTGCGGGGTATGCAGGGTATTGCGGGGTATTGCAAGGTATTGCAGGGTATTGCAGAGTATTGCACAGTATTGTGAGGTATTGCAGAGTATTGTGGGGTATTGCAGTGTACTGCGGGGTATTGCAGAGTACTGCGGGGTATTGCAGTGTACTGCGAGGTATTGTGGGGTATTGCAGAGTACTGCGGGGTATTGCAGAGTATTGTGGGGCATTGCAGAGTATTGTCAGGCATTGCAGAGTATTGCGGGGTATTGCAGAGTACTGCGGGGTATTGCAGTGTACTGCGGGGTATTGCTGGGTATTGCAGAGTACTGCGAAGTATTGCAGAGTATTGTGGGGCATTGCAGAGTATTGTCGGGCATTGCAGAGTATTGCGGGGTATTGCAGAGTACTGTGGGGTATTGCAGAGTATTGTGGGGTATTGCAGAGTATTGCGGGGTATTGCAGAGTATTGTGGGGTATTGCAGAGTATTGCGGGGTATTGCAGAGCATTGCGGGGTATTGCAGAGTATTGTGAGGTATTGCAGAGTATTGTGGGGTATTGCAGAGTATTGTGGGGGTATTGCAGAGTACTGCGGGGTATTGCACAGTATTGTGGGGGTATTGCAGAGTATTGTGGGGGTATTGCAGAGTATTGTGGGGTATTGCAGAGTATTGTGGGGGTATTGCAGAGTATTGCACAGTATTCTGGGGCATTGCAGAGCATTAGGGATGGCTGAGCATGGATGGATGGATGGCTGGATGTCACTGAGCAGTGCTGTGGGCACTACACATGCAGCTCACAGCGCTGCTACCATCCATCCATCCCCCTCTCCGCTCACCGATCGGTACACAGAGGGGAGGAGAGGAACCGGCGTCATCTGATGTCTGTTTACATGTGATCGCTCCATCATTTGACGGAGCGATCACATAGTAAACGGCCGCGATCAGCGGCCATTTACCGGGATCCGTGATGCGCCGGGTCGACGGATGTGTTCGGGTGCGCGCCGCAGGGGGTGCGTGAGAGGGGAATTCTGGGAGGACGTCGTAGTACGCCCTCCCAGAGTTAAGCAACCGCCCTGCAGCCGTCATTCGGCTATGGGCCAGTTGTTAAGTGGTTAAGATCCTATACATCTCTTGATCGTAATCTTTCTTGTCTAAAATTACAATGCCTCCACCCTTATCGGCCAGATGAATTGCCAAGTCCTTTTGTTGACATAAGGACTTGAGGCAGATGCTGGTCACAGATTGATGGCATATGCGTTTCTCAGAACAAAATATAGGTGTCTTGCGAGCCACAGATGGACTAATGCCTCTAAGGAGTAAACTATTTAAGCTGCAAGCACTGAACCACGTTTCATTGCGTGTAGATAGATAAAAAATAGTAAATGTGCCCGCGCTAGTATAGTGTCACATATAAAATATATAAAAAATATTTTCACATATAAAATACATGTAATGTGATAAATAAAACCATACAGGTAAAATATAATGCAAATAACTATAAATGATAAACCACCAAGTGCATATAAAGGTGCAATCGTGGTAGTAACTAATAAAAGTGCAAAGTGCTAAAATATAAATATCAAAACACTTTCCAGTGACAAATGAGTGTATATCCCAATTAATAAATACAAATCACAAAAAACGTGAATAAATAGTGTCCATAAAATGAATAAACATCATGCTTCTTCTGATGGGTGTATAAATCACAACACGTGAAAACTGTGCTCTCCCGTGACACCCCACATGTGCTTGCGCTCACCTTCAGTCCTGTGACACAGTAATTAAACGGTGTCAAAATAAGCATTGGGGCCACTCCTAGGCTCACTCAGGATACAATGATGCAAAGACACTCCTCCCAGGTGAAACTGCTAGGCTCACTCAGGTTACAATGGTGAAAAAACACTCCTCTCAGGTAAAACCAAGATCCAAAATCATAGAAAAAACAAACAGAGGGACTCCATAGTGCAATATAGCCAGGACATTTATTAAAGAATAAGCCCTCCAAGAGGGTACTCACATTGGATGGGTGCTAGAGTGCACCAGACTGTACAGGTAAAATAATAAGCAGCTGATCGTATGGCGTGCGGTATGGCATGTGCAATCCTCCTCCTCTGCTGACAGCTCCGTCCTACCCCTCCCCGACGCGTATTCGGCACAGGGGTTTCGTGCCTTCCTCTGGGGGATAACAGAGGAAGGCACGAAACCCCTGTGCCGAATACGCGTCGGGGAGGGGTAGGACGGAGCTGTCAGCAGAGGAGGAGGATTGCACATGCCATACCGCACGCCATACGATCAGCTGCTTATTATTTTACCTGTACAGTCTGGTGCACTCTAGCACCCATCCAATGTGAGTACCCTCTTGGAGGGCTTATTCTTTAATAAATGTCCTGGCTATATTGCACTATGGAGTCCCTCTGTTTGTTTTTTCTATGATTTTGGATCTTGGTTTTACCTGAGAGGAGTGTTTTTTCACCATTGTAACCTGAGTGAGCCTAGCAGTTTCACCTGGGAGGAGTGTCTTTGCATCATTGTATCCTGAGTGAGCCTAGGAGTGGCCCCAATGCTTATTTTGACACCGTTTAATTACTGTGTCACAGGACTGAAGGTGAGCGCAAGCACATGTGGGGTGTCACGGGAGAGCACAGTTTTCACGTGTTGTGATTTATACACCCATCAGAAGAAGCATGATGTTTATTCATTTTATGGACACTATTTATTCACGTTTTTTGTGATTTGTATTTATTAATTGGGATATACACTCATTTGTCACTGGAAAGTGTTTTGATATTTATATTTTAGCACTTTGCACTTTTATTAGTTACTACCACGATTGCACCTTTATATGCACTTGGTGGTTTATCATTTATAGTTATTTGCATTATATTTTACCTGTATGGTTTTATTTATCACATTACATGTATTTTATATGTGAAAATATTTTTTATATATTTTATATGTGACACTATACTAGCGCGGGCACATTTACTATATTTTATATTTTATATGCGTTTCTCAGGTAATTTGGCCAAATCTTTGAGAACAAGGTCTCTAAAGATGTTAATAGCAGGTGCCGCTGGAACAGGTGGATTAAACAATGACGGATTTGATAAACCTGAATGAACAGTTCCAGAGGTAGCTGCGCTACCTCCACTTCTATAGGGATTGGAAATGAGGTAGTGTTGTATAATAAGTTTACGGATGTACTTATGGACATCAATAAACGTGCCAAATTTGTTCAATTTTTTTAGGGGGGGGGGGGGGCAAATTTAAGGCCCTTGTTTAAAACTGACTGTTCATCGTGTGAAAAAACTTTATTACTCAAATTAAAAACGCCTTGGCCGATCAAGTTCTCCTTCTTATTTCTCCTCTGTATTCTCCTCCCTCCTCTTGTGCCTCTCTTGGGTCTGGACCCATTTTTCTCAATAGGGGATCCATGCGAAAAACCTGACCACCATGTGCATTGGGGTTTGATTAATTATACCCATAAGGTGATTGTTCATGGACATCTCTAGGATCAGATGGATAGTCATTATCGCATGAATTCCTGAGGGGAGAAAACCTATTATAGGTGGCCACAGGAGGTTGACTCTAATGTCGGGGGTTAGAATAATGGGAGTCTGAATATTCTCTATATCTGGCCGGAGAGGCATCAGGATAATAGTTCCCTTGATTGTGAATATAATAGGAATTGGAGTGATAAGAGTTGCCTCCCCGTTGACCCATGCCTCCTTGTTTCTTTGATTTCTTTCTTTCTTTGATTTCTCTATCCAGTACCTATAACTTGTTTCTTTTCTTAGTAATGAGGACACTAAGGAAACTGATTCCCGCCTCATTAAAATACTTGAACCAAGAATCAATATCTGGATCACCCTGTTGAGGGTGTACATCCCACCCAAGGCTTCGGGGGACCATACGGTCAGAGATGTACTGTTCTAAAAATGCCAAGTCCCATTGTAGATGTAGCTCAGAGGACACAACATTTTTAAGCTTTATGCCCCGTACACACGGTCGGATTTTCCGATGGAAAATGTCCGATCGGAGCGTTTTGTCGGAAATTCCGACCGTGTGTGGGCTCCATCGGACATTCTCCATCGGATTTTCCGACACAAAAAGTTGGAGAGCAGGAGATAAAATTTTCCGACAACAAAATCCGTTGTCGGAAATTCCGATCGTGTGTACACAAATCCGACGGACAAAGTGCCACGCATGCTCAGAATAAATAAAGAGATGAAAGCTATTGGCCACTGGCCCGTTTATAGTCCCGACGTACGTGTTTTACGTCACCGCGTTCAGAATGATCGGATTTTCCGACAACTTTGTGTGACCGTGTGTATGCAAGACAAGTTTGAGCCAACATCCGTCGGAAAAAATCCTAGGACTTTGTTGTCGGAATGTCCGAACAAAGTCCGACCGTGTGTACGCCCTATTAGAAAAAGACCTCCTATCTCAGTGTCACTCCCTGTCACAATGAAAACGCCTTCTGTGTTGACAGTACGGGACGCTCTATAATCAAATACATCCATGTTGACGTGAATAAATAAATAGGGCTGCAGCAAAATGTGATGAAAAAGAAAACAGAATAGTGTAACAAATAATTCTGCGCTGCCCTTACAAAATAGCAGCTAATACAGCAAATTGGATAAATAGCAAAACAAAGGAAGACAAATAGTGAAATAGTGTAGCTCTTAAAAAAAACCTGACGTGACACATATATGGAACAAGGGGCAATGAACCCAAATAATCACACCTTATGAAACGGTGAAAAAAAAAAAAAACGTGGAACTGTGATAAACAGTATAAAAAATGAATAATGATAAATGTCCGACAAAAATCAAAATAGCAAAATAGCAATTTTCCGAATGTGGTTCAAAGTTCCTGTGAATATCCCAACAGTGAACCAGGATGTATGGCTAAAGTGAGGATTACCACCACCGAAAATTAGGAGGCTTACCAGAGTGTTTGAACCCACCAGAGCGTATGCTCCGTGAGTCAAACGGGCTTGTGTTGTATAGACAACCACTGGGAATGGACATTGGAACCCTCAAATGGCTGGAACAGGAACACCCGGCTATCCACAAGATGAAATATGTCCTAGTTTGTCTCATAAGAGACGATGATCAGATATCCATGGATACAGTAGGGGTAGTTTGCAGAAGGAAAAACAGAAAGGACCACATAGCTTAAATCCGTTTGAGTACAAAATTTTTTAATGAAGTTGGAAAACTTACATTTGGAAGATAAAATCAGTGCTTTTAAAATCAAATGGCAGCAGTGGAGTACCTCCCGACGTATTTTGTCTCCCACGACATTGTCTTGGGAGTCCCTCCACTGCAGCCCTCCAGAAATTTATAAAAGCCCACATTGTGTTTCCAGTGATTCCAATTACACTTCCAGTTTCGGAAGATGGCGGACCGGCGTGCATTCCACACCTGTCTAGCTATGGTTAATATGTTCCAAACCTCAATATAACTAAAAGTCGACTGATGGCGGACATATGCATCCCAAGCCTCAATATGAGAGGCTGGTGATATGTCGTCGCTCTTCCTGACTGAACAAACACACGCCGAGAAGCACGTGATGACGCAATGCCGTCATGCACTTTGAGAACGCAATGGACATGCACTCCAAGGTTGTGTAACCAAAATGAACACACGCCAAAGGGCACGTGATAACGCAATGACGTCATGTGCCTCAACCGCGCAGCAGACGTGCATTCCATACTGGTGTGACGAGGACAGACTCCACCTAACAAGCTGGAGAATGACACGTGACACACTGATGTCACACACCCGGAAGAGTATGAATGGAAATATAATAAAGTGCATACAATGGGGCTGTCAGGATGCACCCGCCAGCAGACAAATTCATCTCCCCAGAAGAACCCTGAGGCGCAGAAAAATGTGCATTCCTATTGCTCATAGGAATCGGGTGAATTGGAGCGCAAACAGAAGCCATCGCGCACCCTAATGTGCGCTGCCGCTTGCGCGCACCCATGACCGATGCTGGCACCAAGTGAGCCTATTTAAACCCAGCCGGTACCTTGCTCCAGTGCTGCCTTGTCTTCAGCTTCTGTGTATCCTGTTTCCTGAGAACCTGCATTTTGATACCTGTTATCCATCCGGCTTGTCTTGACCATCCCTTGAACTCCACCTGTACTGACCTCGGCTTGTCCTGTGACCAATCCCCTGTCTTCTCCTTGGCACTTGCACTACTGATCCGGCTTTGACCTGGCTTGTCTCCTGACCACGATCCTGCCTGAACCCAGTATCAGATTCTGCCAGCCGTGTATGACCCTGCCTGCCTGACCTTGCTACTTGTTGCTGTCATCTGCACCAGCTGCCTGCCTGTCGGTCTTCTTGCTGAAGCCTTCCTGTGACTTCACCAGCCCCACTTGGACAAGCCACCTGCTGCCAGCAAAGACTCCTTGGCGCTCGTGCGACTTTGCACTCTGGCGGCTTCTGTTTACACTATCAGGGGCCCTGAGTCAGAGTGGTAAGGGAGGCCTTGCTCATCCATTCAGGCTCTTCTACCAGGTACGTGATAGTAGGCAGCCATGTCCGAGCCTGAACAAGCAACCTCTCCAGTGGAACAGCTGTGTCATCACCTCTCAGCACTCACTCAAACAGTTAAGAATCTGCAAGAAGGTTACAGTCAGCTTGAGGAATGGATCCATGGACTTTCTCCTCCTATGGCAGTTCCCGTCTCATCTGCATCAGTGGAACTTCCCCCCTGCACCTGCTATAGTAATGCAGTCATCTGAACCCCAGGTACCTACCCCAGAAAAGTTCTCAGGCGATCGTAGCAAGTTCAGGACTTTTCATAATGCCTGTGTACTTTACTTTTTGCTACAACCCCAGACCTTCTCTCTGGAAGCCACTAAAGTGGGGTATGTGATCTCCCTTCTGCAAGGTGAGCCTCAGTCCTGGGCTCACTGTTTACTGTTACAGGGTAACCCTTGCCTGTCAAGTCTGACCTCTTTCTTTGCGACCATGGCTCGACTCTACGAGGACCCTCTACAAACTGCCACTGCCGAGTCTGCCCTGCATGTGCTCCAGCAAGGCTACAGAGCCGCTGAGGACTATGTAACGGACTTTAGATGCTGAAGCACGAATGTCCAATGGAATAATGCGGCTCCCTGTTACCAGTTTTGGCTAGGTTTATCTGAACCCCTAAAGGATGAATTGGCCCGTGCAGGATTACCTGAATCCTTAGAAGCGTTGATTAATCTGCCAATTCAAATTGACAGGCGTTTGAGAAAAAGCAGGGCTGGGAGGCCGGCCGGACGATCCCAGCCTTTAGGGTTGCTTGTACGCAAAACTTGAAAAGTGTGAGTTTGAGTGCCAAAGTATCCAGTTCCTGGGCCTTATCCTTTCCACAGACGGAAATAAGATGGACCCCCAGAAGGTCTCTGCCATCCTGGATTGGCCAGCTCCTATAGACACGAAAGGGGTGCAATGGTTTGTAGGATTCGCAAACTTCTCTAGGAAGTTTATCAAGGGATTCTCCGCAATAATTTCCCCCAGTACCCAATTGACAAGACAATCCCAATGGTTCCAGTGGTCTTCCGAAGCACAAACCACATTTGAGACTCTGAAGGGACTTTTTACAGCTGCACCTGTACTTCGGCATCCAGACCATGCTCTACCATTTGTCCTAGAGGTAGGCGCCTCAGAGACGGCAGTAGTGGCAGTTTTGTCTCAACGTCAAGGGGCCAAGGCCTTACCACAGCCTGTGGCATTCTTTTCTCGCAACTTGTCTCCGGCAAAAAACAATTATGATGTGGGAGACCATGAGATTCTGGCGATTAAAGCTGCTCTTGAAGAGTGGAGATATTTGCTGGAAGGGGCAGCCCATCCAATCTTAATCTTTACCGACCATCGGAACTTAGAGTATTTGCGAGCCGCAAAATGCCTGAAACCCCAGCAGGCCAGGTGGGCACTTTTCTTCACGAGATTTGTTTTCCACATTACCTACAGGCCAGGATTGAAAAATACAAAGCCAGATGCGCTGTCTTGGATGTATGGTGTGTCAGAAGAACCAGCCCCTTCAGATACCATTCTTTCCCCCGGAAACGTCCTCTTGTTGCAAGAAGATTTCTTGTCTCGGATTAAGCAAGCCTCGCTTTCTCCCGGGATGATGCTACAAGCAAAGGATGGACTATTATGGCGCAATAATAAGTTCTTTGTGCATGACAGTTTGCGAGTTTCCGCCTTGGGTCTCTGCCACGATCATGCCCTTGCAGGTCACTTTGGAGTCCACAAAACAGCTGAACTTTTACAACGTACCTTCTGGTGGCCCTGCTTAAAAGAAGATTGTAAAAAGTACATTGAAACCTGCCCTACCTATGCCAGAAATAAGACCAGCAGGACAAAGTCCTGGGGTCTGCTGAGACCCTTGCCAGTTCCGGATAGACCCTGGCAAATGATTTCAATGGATTTTATCATTTAACTTCTCCCTTCCGAAGGTTGCTCTACCACCTTTGTAGTTGTAGACCGTTTGTCAAAAATGGCGCATTTCCTACCCATGAGGGGTACACCATCAGCTTCAAAGACAGCTCAGATCTTTATTAAAGAAATTGTGAGACTGCATGGACTTCCTGTTAATATTGTGTCAGACCGCGGGGTACAATTCACGTCCAGATTTTGGAGAGCTTTGTGTTAAACCCTGAAAATTGAACTGTCCTTTTCCTCAGCATACCACCCACAGACCAATGGTCAAACTGAAAGGACCAATCAGATGCTGGAACAGTACTTATGCTGTTTTTCTTCCTTCTCACAGGATGACTGGGTGGCGCTATTACCATTAGCGGAGTTTGCGTACAACAACTCAGAACATTCTGCTATCAAGCAATCTCCGTTCTTCACCAACTAAGGGTTTCACCCTTCATTTCTGACCACCACAGCCCCAGAATGACCTATTCCAGCAGTTCAAGACACAATAAATTTCTTCAACTCCAACAATCAGTTGTTGCAGAAGACCATGGCCAAAGCCCAGGAAGACTATAAAAAATCCTTTGACAAGAGGAAACGGGGAGATCTGATCTTGGAACCTGGTGATCAGGTTTGGTTAGCTACAACTAATCTATAGCTAGCCTGCACATCTAAAAAAATGGGCCCTAGGTTTGTGGGATCCTTCAGGGTGAAGAAGAGGATCAATAATGTGACCTAAGAGTTAGCACTTCCAGATTCTTTCAGAATTCACCCAGTCTTCCATATAGCTCTTCTGAAACCTGCTCATCCGGATCCATTTCCTGAACGGAGTAGTAATCCTCCGGAACCTGTAATGGTAAATGGGGAAGAAGAGTATGAAGTTGAGGCGATCATGGTACTGCAGGAAGAAACGGAATCAGGTACAGTACTTTGTCAAATGGAAGGGGTACGGTAGGGAAGGGAAAAAATGAATAAAAATCCTCCTAAAACTAAAATGGCGAAAATGATAAAATAATGAATTAAAAATGTTTATATGTACACACGTGAAGTGGGCTCTCATATAGGGTCATGTACATAAAACCAATTGATTCATTTTTTCCCTTCTCTCCACAAGAACAGGGTTGGGGTACATCGGCCATTTATTGTATTAATCGTCATGTTCATTTGAAATATCATTATTGTGTTCAATGCAATTTTATGAGTGGTCGGTTTCTATGTACCATTTTCCCTAGATTCTTGTGGAGGTGGTCATAATAATCATTGGTTTATATACAATGATTGTTTTACATTGTACTTAGATGAAGCCCTTCTGTTGTGTTCAGAGGTGAGCTCATTTGTCATTTTGTTATTTGTCATTTTTCAGTAAAAAGTATTTTTTAACTGATCCCGTTTTTAGATATAATGTCTGTGCCCTGTTGTATGCACTTTATTTATTATATTTCCATTCATACTCTTCCGGGTGTGTGGCATCAGTGTGTCACTCTCCAGCTTGTTAGGGGGAGTCTGTCCTCGTCACTAGGGATGAGCCGAACACACCCCGGTTCAGTTTGTACCAGAACCTGCGAATGGACCGAAAATTCGCACAAACGTTAGAACCCCATTAAAGTCTATGGGACTCGAACGTTCGAAATCAAAAGTGCTAATTTTAAAGGCTAATTTGCATGGTATTGTCCTAAAAAGGGTTTAGGGACCTGGGTCCTGCCCCAGGGGACATGTATCAATGCAAAAAAAGTTTTAAAAACGTCCGTTTTTTCGGGAGCAGTGATTTTAATGATGCTTAAAGTGAAAAAAAAGTGAAATATTCCTTTAAATATCGTACCTGGGGGGGTGTCTATAGTATGCCTGTAAAGTGGCACGTGTTTCCCATGCTTAGAACAGTCCCTGCACAAAATGACATTTTTAAAGTAATAAAAGTCATTTAAAACTGCTTACAGCTTTAACCACTTCAGCCCCGGAAGGATTTACCCCCTTCCTGACCAGAGCACTTTTTACAATTTAGCACTGCGTCGCTTTAACTGCTAATTGCGCGGTCATGCAATGCTGTACCCAAACGAAATTTGCGTCCTTTTCTTCCCACAAATAGAGCTTTCTTTTGATGTTATTTGATCACCTCTGCCGTTGTTATTTTTTGCGCTATACACGGAAAAAGACCGAAAATTTAAAAAAAAAATGATATTTTCTAATTTTTGTTCTAAAAAAAATCCAATAAACTCAATTTTAGTCATACATTTAGGCCAAAATGTATTCGGCCACATGTCTTTGGTAAAAAAAATGTCAATAAGTGTATATTTATTGGTTTGCGCAAAAGTTATAGCGCCTACAAACTAGGGTACATTTTCTGGAATTTACAGAGCCTTTAATTTATGACTGCCTATGTCGTTTCTTGAGGTGCTAAAATGGCAGGGCAGTACAAAACCCCCACAAATGACCCCATTTTGGAAAGTAGACACCCCAAGGAAATTGCTGAGAGGCATGTTGAGCCCATTGAATATTCATTTTTTTTGTCCCAAGTGATTGAATAATGACAAAAAAAATAAAAAAAAATTACAAAAAGTTGTCTCTAAATGATATATTGCTCAAACATGCCATGGGAATATGTGAAATTACACCCCAAAATACATTCTGTTGCTTCTCCTGAGTACGGGGATACCACATGTGTGAGACTTCTTGGGAGCCTAGCCGCGTACGGAAACCCCGAAAACCAAGCACCGCCTTCAGGCTTTCTAAGGCCGTAAATTTTTGATTTCACTCTTTTCTCGTCTTTCTTTATTTTCAAAAACAAATGAGAGCTGCAAAATTTAGAGACAACTTTGCGCAAAAAAAAAAAAAAAATTGTCTCTTTCCTGCAACTTGTGTCGCAATATAAAATATTCCATGGACTCGACATGCCTCTCAGCAAATAGCTTGAGGTGTCTACTTTCCAAAATGGGGTCATTTGGGGGGGTTTTGAACTATCCTGGTATTTTATGCACAACATTTAGAAGCTTATGTCACACATCACCCACTCTTCTAACCACTTGAAGACAAAGCCCTTTCTGACACTTTTTGATTACATAAAAAAATAATTTTTTTTTTGCAAGAAAATTACTTTGAACCCCCAAACATTATATATTTTTTTTAAAGCAAATGCCCTACAGATTAAAATGGTGGGTGTTTCATTTTTTTTTTTTCACACAGTATTTGCGCAGCGATTTTTCAAACGCATTTTTTGGGGAAAAAACACACTTTTTTAAATTCTAATGCACTAAAACACATTATATTGCCCAAATGTTTGATGGAATAAAAAAGATGATCTTAGGCCGAGTACATGGATACCAAACATGACATGCTTTAAAATTGCGCACAAACGTGCAGTGGCGACAAACTAAATACATTTTTAAAAGCCTTTAAAAGCCTTTACAGGTTACCACTTTAGATTTACAGAGGAGGTCTACTGCTAAAATTACTGACCTCGATCTGACCTTCGCGGTGATACCTCAAATGCATGGTGCAATTGCTTTTTACATTTGACGCCAGACCGACGCTTGCGTTCGCCTTAGCGCGAGAGCAGGGGGGACAGGGGTGCTTTTTTTTTTTTTTTTCTTTATTATTATTTTTTTTTAATCTTATTTTTAAACTGTTCCTTTCATTTTTTTTTTTTTAATCATTTTTATTGTTATCTCAGGGAATGTAAATATCCCCTATCATAGCAATAGGTAGTGACAGGTACTCTTTTTTGAAAAAATTGGGGTCTATTAGACCCTAGATTTCTCCTCTGCCCTCAAAGCATCTGACCACACCAAGATCGGTGTGATAAAATGCTTTCCCAATTTCCCAATGGCGCTGCAGGCATCATTCTGGTATAACCATTCAAAGTCGTAAATGGCGTACCTGAAGACAAAAAAATGGTTAACAATAAAGCACAGTAAACGGTAAAGTATAAAAAATTCCATACCTGAAAAACAAACATGATAAAACATAATAACAATAAAACATTGCAGAATAGAATACAGTAAAAAAGAGCAGAACAATAGAGAGAATAGAGAGAGAGAGAACAATAAAACGACAATTATTTTTTTTTATTTTATATTTTTGTATGTTTTTATTTTTTTATTTTTTTTACACTTTTTTTTGTAACTGTAACTTTTATAACTGTAACCGGTTCCAGGTTCGGGTCACTCAAAATGCGATGGCATCTTGGGAGACCCTGTGAAAGTGTGCCTAGTCTGTGCAATGCTGTACCCTACGCTAATACTCAACTAGTGCATGGTAGCGTTCAAAACATTCACCAATGCAAAGACCAGGATTGTCAGGACAGGAGGGACAATAATAGCGGGTGTCATGCCTATATCCGCGCTTGCTGCAGACACAACATCTTTTTTGGGGGTTCATTGGGTAGGGGTACTCGGGAGGACATAAAGAAAATGCCTCTCATGCAGCCGACTGATTTGGTTGGGGATGTGAATGGGGGAAGTACGGGCGCTGCAGAAGTGGTGGGTTCCCAATTAGGATTGGCGAATCCAGCAGGAAGGGCACTATGGGCACGACGGGCCTGTGTTTGTCTTTTTGGTGGCAGCGGGACACTACTTGTGCTTGCCACCTCACCAGCTTGAACTGCACTTATGGGACTCGCCACGTCACCAAGTGTTACTGCAGTGCGGGTTTGACTACGACCGGGGTGTACTAGGCCGCTGGTGCTTGCCAGTTCACCAAAACGCTACAAAAAAAACTGTTAGCGATCGCAGGGATCAGGCCTGACTCTGCGAACGCTGCAGTTATGCGTTTAGTGTTTTGTAAGTGACAGTGATCGATCGATACTGCACTTGGGTGGGCTGGGCTGGGCCGGGCAGAGGGTCAAAACGCAGGTGCTAGCAGGTATCTGGGCTGATCCCGCTAACACTGTGTTTGTGGGAACCCTAAACTGCTGGGGACGCTAGTATAGATCTGATCGGATCAGATATTGATCCGTTCAGATACTATACCACTAAGGGAGGTGTACGGTGCGTGCGTGGGTGTTAGCGGTACTGGCGCTAACCTGACGCTGCCTGGGGCAGGTGCTTGCCAGTTCACCAAAACGCTACCAAAAAAACTGTTAGCAATCGCAGGGATCAGGCCTGACTCTGCGAACGCTGCAGTTATGCGTTTAGTGTTCTGTAAGTGACAGTGATCGATCAATACTGCACTTGGGTGGGCTGGGCTGGGCCGGGCGGAGGGGTAAAACGCAGGTGCTAGCAGGTATCTGGGCTGATCCCACTAACACTGCGTGTTTGGGAACCCTAAACTGCTGGGGATGCCAGTATGGATCTGATCGGATCAGATATTGATCCGTTCAGATACTATACCACTAAGGGAGGTGTACGGTGCGTGCGTAGGTGTTAGCGGTACTGGCGCTAACCTGACGCTGCCTGGGGCTGGTGTTTGCCAGTTCACCAAAACGCTACCAAGAAAACTGTTAGCGATCGCAGGTATCAGGCCTGAATCTGTGAACGCTGCAGTTATGCGTTTAGTGTTTTGTAAGTGACAGTGATCGATCGATACTGCACTTGGGTGGGCTGGGCCGGGCGGAGGGGCAAAACGCAGGTGCTAGCAGGTATCTGGGCTGATCCCGCTAACACTGCATTTTTGGGAACCCTAAACTGCTGGGGACGCTAGTATATATCTGATCGGATCAGATATTGATCCGTACAGATACTATACCACTAAGGAAGGCGTATGCTGCATGCGTGGGTGTTAGCGGTACTGGCGCTAATCTGACGCTGCCTGGGGCGACGCATATCACCGCCGGGCGATCAGGGGGCTAAACCTTTATTCGGTAATAAACGGCGGGTGCCCTGACACTATACAAAACAAACGAACTAACCAGCGTCACCCGTAACGGTTATACGGTGATCAGGGGTGAAAGGGTTAACTAGGGGGCAATCAAGGGATTAAAACATTTATTAGATAGTATATGGGGGTCCCTGTCACTATAAAACGCTGACGGCGAACCTCAATATTTACCTCCCTAACTAGCGTCACCAGCGACACTAATACAGCGATCAGAAAAATGATCGCTTAGTGACACTGGTGACGGGGGGTGATCAAGGGGTTAAAACTTTATTAGGGGGGTTAGGGGGGTACCCTAGACCTACAGGGGGCTAACACTCACTGCCCTACCACTTCTAACTGTCACAAACTGACAAATAGCAGTAATCAGAAAAAAAAAAAAAATACTGCTTGGTGTCAGTTTGTGACGGGGGGGGGGGGGGGGGTGATTGGGGGGGATCGGGGGCGATCGGGGGGGGGGGGGGTCGGGGTTGTTTTATGTGCCTGGCATGTTCTACTGTGTGTGTGTGTTTTGTGCATTCACATGTCTTCTCTCCTCTGCGCCGGAACGGAAACTGCCGAGCCGAGGAGAGATGACATCACATCCCCTGCCTGTGTGTACTACACACAGGCAGGGGAGGATTCCCATTGGCTGGGAGCGATCGCGAGGGGGGGGCCACGATCAGATGGTCTCCCCCTCGCCTCTCAATGCTCCCAGTCAAATGCCGACTGCCGCTGGCACCGGGGGGAGGTCCGATCGGACACCCCGCCCGCGGGAGGCAGATCACGTATGGGTACGTGATTCTGCCTGCCCGTGCCATTCTGCCGCAGTATATCTGCGTTAGGCGGTCGGCAAGTGGTTAATGTAATGTCTGGTCCCGGCAATATGGATGAAAATCAGTGAGACAAACAGCATGGGTACCCCCCCACCCAGTCCATTACCAGGCCCTTTGGGTCCTGTATGGATATTAAGGGGAACCCCGCACCCAAAATAAAAAAAGGAAAGGTGTGGGGCCCCAGGCCCTGTGAACAGTAGTATACAGGCGGTGCAAACAAGACAGTGACTGTAGGTTTGTTGTTAAGTAGAATCTGTTTGTAATTTTGAACTAGTACATTTTTAAAGTGTAGCTCCAGCCAAAAAAATCTATTTTTAAGCTTTTTGGAAAACATAGGGAAGGGTTATCACCCCTGTGACATTTGTTTTGCTGTCTGTGCACCTCTTCAGAAGATTTTACCTCACTTTCTGTCCCAATGACAAATGTTTTTTGACAATTTGGGGTTTTTAGTGAAACAAGGATTGGTGATAAAGCATCAGTGGAAGGGAGACACGTTTTTTCCATATTAACTCTTGCAGGAGAGAATTTCCCTTCCTAAGGGTAGATTTCATCTCACTTCCTGTTGTCTCCTTCCGTTTGCAAGTAGGAGTCATTTGTAAGTTGGATGTTTGAAAGTAGGGGCCTGCCCTATATACTCTGCAGAAATTGGGGCCTTAGGTGTTGGTGTTGACACAACACTGTAAGCCCTCACAATTACTCTTGGTGGGCGCAGGAATGGGCTCTGCTGTGAAATATTAGATCAATAATTGTAATTACATGCCCCTGTTGAACAGGGTCAGAAAAATTGGGCCTTTGGTGGTGGTGGTGCTGGTGCTGGTGCCACAGCGCTGTAAGTCCTCACAGTTACTCTTGGTGGGCGCAGAAACGGGCCCTGCAGTGAAATATTAGATCAAGAATTGTAATTACACGCACCTGTTGAACAGGGGCAGAAAAATTGGGCCTTTGTTGGTAGTGGTGGTGTTGCCACAACACTGTAAGTCCTCACAGTTACTCTTGGTGGGAGCTGGAACGGTCCCTGCTGTGAAATATTAGATCAAGAATTGTAATTACATGCACCTGTTGAACAGGGGCAGAAAAATTGGGTCTTTGGTGGTGGTGGTGGTGCTGGTGCCACAACACTGTAAGTCCTCACAGTTACTCTTGGTGGGCACAGAAACGAGCCCTCCTGCAAAATATTGCATCAAAAATTGTAATTACATGCCCTTGTTAAACAGGGGCTGAAAAATTGGGCCTTAGGCACTGGTGCTGGTGCCACGACACTGCAAACCCTCACAAATACTCTAGTTGAGTGCAGCAATGAACCCTCCTTGCAAAATATTGCATCAAAAATTGTAATTACATGCCCCTGTTAAACAGGGGCTGAAAAATTGGGCCTTATCCACTGGTGGCATGGCCCAGAACCAAATATATTCTTACAAGCTATCAGCATGATCATTGAGGCAGAAGAGGATAGTCACTCAGCATAACAGGATAGTCACTCAGCATCAGCATAGGCAGTCTTGAAGGGATCTGACATTTCAAAAATAAATGATTCGGTTACATCAGCATCAGGTGCTTGGTAGCTGGTGGTGATCCAAGACTGATTCATTTTTATGAAGTCAGTCGATCGACCGAGTCGGTGGACAGGCGCACCCTGTGATCGGTTACAAAACCTCCAGCAGCACTGAATGTGCGTTCCAAAAGAACGCTGGATGCAGGATAGGCCAGTAGCTCAATTGAATACTGTGCAAGCTCTGGCCAGTGATCCATCCTCAAGACCCAGTAACCCAGAGGATTTTCAGTGGGAAAGGTGTCCAAGTCAGATCTTGCCCCTAGGTATTCCTGCACCATGTAAAACAGACGCTGGCGATGGTTGCTGGAACCGATCATACCTTGGGGACTAAAAAATTGTCTGAACGCATCGGTCAGACAGCCACCTTCTCCACCGCTCCTTCTTTGACTGACCGAAGCCTCAGCAACACGTTGTCCAGGAACAGGAGTTTGTAACCTCCCAGTCTCTGGGAACACGTTGCACAGACCTTTCTGCAAGGCCTCCCGAAGATGTTTCATCCTCTGCTCCCTCTGCGACGGCAAGATAAGGTCCGCAACCTTACCCTTGTAACGTGGATCAAGGAGGGTTGCCAGCCAGTATTGATCCCTCTCCTTGATACCACGAATACGAGGATCCTTCCGCAGGCTTTGCAGGATCAGGGAGGCCATGCAGCGTAGGTTTGCTAAGGCATTCGGTCCGGAGTCCTCTGGATCACTAAGGATGACATGATCCGCAGCCACCTCATCCCAGCCACGTACAAGTCCATGGGTAAATGATCCCTTAAAGACTGCTGCTGATGCTGAGTGCCAGGCTCCACCTCCATGCTGAGACAATCCTCCTCTTCCTCCTCCTCCTCCTCCTCCTCCTCGTCCTCTTCCTGTGTGATCGGCGGGCACGCAGGAACACTGTCTGGATAAAGGGAGCCTTTAGAGCTAAGGAAGTCTTCCTCTTCCTGCCTCTGTTCTGCCTCAAGTGCCCTGTCCATTATTCCGCGCAGCGTGTGCTCCAACAGGTGGACAAGGGAGACAGTGTCACTGATGCATGCACTGTCACTGCTCACCATCGTCGTGGCCTCCTCAAATGGTGACAGGACAGTGCATGCATCCCTGATCATGGCCCACTGGCGGCATGGGGAAAAAAAACCAAGCTCCCCTGACCCTGTCCTGGTGCCATAGTCGCACAAGTACTCATTGATGGCCATCTGCTGCGTGTGCAGCCGCTGCAGCATGGCCAACGTTGAGTTCCACCTGGTGGGCATGTCACAGATTAGGCGGTTCTTGGGCAGGTTAAATTCCTTTTGGAGGTCAGCCAGCCGAGCACTGGCATTATATGACCCTTCAGGTAGCTTTAGGTGCACACTGTGCAGAGGACGCACTACACTAACTGTAAATACTGTAGCTAATAGGACTAATAAGATCAGAAAAACACCAGCAATTTTCTTCAGGTAGCTGTAAATACTGTAAAAACACATGCCTGCCTATCAGTAGTAGGAAGAGAATAACAGGAACGGATCTAGCTAAACTGAATACAGTGTATATATATATATATATATATATATATATATATATATATATATATATATATATATATATACAACACCTAGGATGTATATATATATATACACAATACACTGTAAGTGCAGCTAACTGACTCGCCTGCCTACTCTATCTAACTTAAATCAAATGACACTGTCTCTCTGTCTATCTATCTCTCTCTCAACGCCGGAACACACTACACAGGGCCGCTGTGTAGGCAGCCTTATATAGTGTGGGGCGTGTACTAAACCCCCTAAGCCATAATTGGCCAAAGCCACCCTGGCTTTGGCCAATTACGGCTCTCTGTACAGACAGCGCTGTGATTGGCCAAGCATGCAGGTCATAGTGCATGCTTGGCCAATCATCAGCCAGCAATGCACTGCTATGCCACAGTGATTTATGGCCCGTGACGCGCCACTCAAATTTGGTGCAAAAGGCCCATATCGTTCAGAATTCGGCGAACGACCGAACAGGCAATGTTCGAGTCGAACATACGTTCGATTTGAACACGAAGCTCATCCCTACTTGTCACACCAGTATGGAATGCACGTCTGCTGCGCTGTTGAGGCACATGACGTCATTGCGTTATCACGTGCCCTTCGGCATGTGTTCATTTTGGTTACACAACCTTGAAGCGCAGGTCCGTTGTGTTGTCGAAGTGCATGATGGCATTGCATAAACACGTGCTTCTCAGCGTGTGTTTGTCCAGTCAGGAAGAGCAACAACATATCACCAGCCTCTCATATTGAGGCTTGGGATGCGTATGTCCTCCATCAGTCGACTTTTAGCCATATTGAGGTTTGGAACATATTAACCATAGCTAGACAGAGGTGTGGAACGCACGCCGGTCTGCCATCTTCCGAAACTGGAAGTGTAATTGGAATCAATGGAAACACAATGTGGGCTTGGCTCTCATTAACAGGGTTATATTTTTTATAAATTTCTGGAGGGCTGCAGTGGAGGGACACCCCAGACGATGTCCATGGAGACGAAACGCATCGGGAAGAACACCACTGCTGCCATTTGATTTTAAAAGCGCTGATTTTATCTTCTAAATGTACGTTTTCCAACTTCATTAAAAAAATGTTGTACTCAAACGGATTTACGCTATGTGGCCCTTTCTGTTTTTCCTTCTTCAAACTACCCCTACCGTATCCATGGATATCTGATCATCGTGAGACAAACTAGGACATATTTCATCTTGTGGATAGCCGGGTGTTCCTGTTCCAGCCATTTGAGGGTTCCAGTGTCCATTCCCAGTGGTTGTCTATACAACACAAGCCCGTTTGACTCACGGAGCATACGCTCTGGTGGGTTCAAATGCTCTGGTAAGCCTCCTAATTTTCGGTGGTGGTAGTCCTCATTTAAGCCATACATCCTGGTTCACTGTTGGGATATTCACAGGAAGTTTGAACCACATTCGGAACATTGCTATTTTGCTATTTTGATTTTTGTCAGTTTGATTTTATTGGACATTTATCATTATTAATTTTTTATATTGTTTATCAAAGTTGCACATGTTTTTTTTTCCCCACTTCATAAGGTATGATTATTTCATTGCCCCTTGCTCCATATATGTGTCATGTCAGTTTTTGTTTAAGCGCTACACTATTTGTCTTCTTTTGTTTTGCTATTTATCCAATTTGCTGTGTTAGCTGCTATTTTGTAAGGGCAGCGCAGAATTACTTGTCACACTATTCTGTTTCCTTTTTGATCACATTTTGCTGCAGGCCTATTTATTTATTCACGTGAACATGGATGTATTTGATTATAGAGCGCCCCGCACTGTCAACACGGAAGGCCTTTTCATTGTGACAGGGAGTGACACTGAGATAGGAGGTCTTTTTCTAAAGCGTAAAAATGTTGTGTCCTCTGAGTTACATCTACAATGGGACTTGGCATTTTTAGAACAGTACATCTCTGACCGTATGGTCCCCCGAAGCCTTAGGTGGGATGTACACCCTCAACAGGGTGATCCAGATATTGATTCTTGGTTCAAATATTTTAATGAGGCGGGAATCAATTTCCTTAATGTCCTTATTACTAAGAAAAGAAACAAGTTATCGGTAGTGGATAGAGAATTTAAAGAACTTAATGACAAACTGCTATCACATAAAAGCTCATCAGAGTACAATTCTCTTTCTTCCAATCTTCAGAGTAATCTGGAAGATAAAGACCAAAAAAATAAAAAAACAGAAAAAATACTCGAGGGATGTAGGTGACTATAAAAATGGAGCTGTGTTTGGTTGGCAGAAACTTTTTGCACCCAATCTGACTCCAGACACTGTCTCCTCAGCCACTTCAATGTCAGTGTCATCTATGGTCTCTTTATCAGGAACCAGTAACATGGGGGCCCACCTCCTGTTAATCCTATGAATGTACGAGGGAGAGATTCATGGGATGGTGAAGCTTTTTCACAATCTAAAGCATGTTATTATATCCCCCACACCCCAAACACCTTTAATAAAGGCAGAGGTAACAATAGAGGGAAACGAGGAGGTAGGGGTCAACGGGGAGGCAACTCTTATCACTACAATTCCTATTATATTCACGATCAAAGGAACTATTATCGTGATGCCTCTCCGGCCAGATATAGAGAATATTCAGACGCCCATTATTCTAACCCCCGACATTATAGTCAACCTCCTGTGGCCACCTACAATAGGTTTTCTCCCCTTAGGAATTCACACGATAAAGACTATCCATCTGATCCTAGAGATGTCCATGAACAATCACCTTATGGGTATAATCAATCGAACCCCAATGCACATGGTGGTCAGGTTTTTGCGCGGACCCCCTATTGCGAAAAAGGGGTACAGACCAAAGAGAGGCACACGAGGGGGGAGGAGAATACAGAGGAGATAAGAGAAGGGGAACTTGATCGGCCAAGGCATTTTTAATTTGAGTACTAAAGTTTTTTCACACGATGAACAGTCAGGTTTAAACAAGGGCCTTAAATTTGCCCCCCCACCTAAAAAATTGGACAAATTTGTCACGTTTATCGATGTCCATAAGTACATCCATAAACTTAATATACAACGCTACCTCATTTCCAATCCCTATAGTAGTAGGGGTAGTGCAGCTACCTCTGGAACTGTTCATTCAGGTTTATCAAATCCGTCATTGTTTAACCCACCAGTTCCAGCGGCACCTGCTATTAACATCTTTAGAGACCTTGTTCTCAAAGATTTGACCAAATTACCTGAGAAATGCATATGCCATCAACCTGTGTCCAGCATCGGCCTTAAGTCCTTATGTCAACAAAAGGACTTGGTAATTAGTCCGGCCGATAAGGGTGGATGCATTGTAATTTTAGACAAGAAAGATTACGAACAAGAGATGTATAGGATCTTAATCAAACCGAATACTTATAAGGAATTGCCTAACAATCCAACTCTTTCGTATAAAAGAAAACTTTAGAACATTATTACGAAGGGCTATGATTGTAACATTTTGAACAAGAAAGAGAAAGAGTCCTTGGTATCTTTAGTTCCTAGAATTCCCACTATTTATTATTTGCCCAAGATTCACAAGGACCTACTTCACCCCCCTGGGCAGCCTATCGTGAGTGGCATTGACTCTGTCACTTCACGTATAGGCCGCTACATAGATTTTTGTTTGCAACCTTTAGTTAGACAGATACCATCATATCTTAAAGATACTGGATCCACCATCAGACTATTGGAAGGTTTGGACCTGCGGGGTGATTATATCAAGGCAACCGCTGACGTGGCCTCCCTTTACATGTGTATACCACACGAAAGGGGTATTGAAGCCGTCCAATACTTCCTGGACAAGGAAACAACTCTTGCTCCTTTTCAGCGTGAATTTATCATGGAATTGTTGCAGTTTGCAACCAAACATAGTTATTTTTGGTTCAACCAACAATATTATCTCCAACTATGTGGAGTGGCTATGGGGGTTAAATTTGCCTCAAGCCTCGCTAATTTGTTCATGGCCAAATGGGAGGAGGATGTCATCTATGCCCAGGAGACTCCTTCTTTAGTCTTATTGGCATGTTACATCAACGACATCTTCCTCCTATGGAATGGCAGTGCGGAATCACTGAAAGCATTATTTGACCATTTGAACAAGAATGACAGAGGAATTTCTCTTATGTTGCCAGCACGACACTATAAATTTTCTAGACCTGGAAATTAAAATTAAATTAGAAGGTTTGAATTTCAAACATATTTCAAACCAACAGATCGAAACTGCTTCATCCCAACGGACAGTTGCCATCATCGATCGTGGCTCCAGTCTGTTCCACAGAGCCAATTTCAGAGACTACGTAGAAATTGTACTGATAAAGAAACTTTTAGGGTACAGGCAAATGTATTGAAAACTAGGTTCCTCGATAAAGGTTACAATCCTAATGAGGTTGACTGCGAACTTAAATGTGCATTAGAGGTCAATAGAGAGTCTTTATTGGAAGTCAGATCCAAACAAGATTCCGAAAACAACTTGAAGCGGGCAATGATGACTACGTTTTCTACCCAACATCGACAAATTAAGGCAATTTTTGCTAAACATTGGAGCATTCTTAAAAATGACCGTATTCTCAATCCTTCTTTGCCTGATCAGGCCAAGGTCATTTTCAGAGGAGCCCCCACTTTACAAAGTAGAATAGCTCCTAACATCACTAACCCTGCTGTTCGCCAGTCTTTTTTCCACAAATTGACTGGCTTTTTTTTGTGTAGAAAATGTATTGTGTGTCAGCACAACTCCGGGGTGGGACGCAAGACTGTAGAATTTACATCTTCTGTCACCAACAAGAAATATTCCATCAAACAGTTTTGCACGTGTGCCACCAAGTACGTTGTATACTTGATTACCTGCCCATGCGGGAAAAAATATGTAGGCCGTACTATCCGTACCTTTTCAGTCAGAGTTGCTGAGCACATTTCTTTTATTAAAAGTGGGGATATAAAACACACTGTACCTAGGCATTACAAACTACATAACAATCATGACCCTAAAGGAACACAGTTTGTGGTGATAGATAGATACATTTCCCCCTGGAGGGGTGGTGCCATGACCAGGGGTATCTCCAGATTGGAGACCTTCTGGATATATGAGTTGCAGTCCTACTCCCCATTCGGCTTGAATGTGGAGTGAGACATAAACTCTTTTATCAATAAAGCATAGGAATCACATATTACTTGGGCTCTGGGCCTTCGGATCTCTCTCTCTATTTTTGTTCTTTTTGTTTTTTTTTTTATATCATTGCATTGTATTTGGTTATATGTGCATGACCCTATATGAGAGCCCACTTCACGTGTGTACATATAAACATTTTTAATTCATTATTTTATAATTTTCGCCATTTTAGTTTTAGAAGGTTTTTAATAATTTTTTCCCTTCTCTCCACAAGACCAGGGTTGGGGTACATCTAGATACCAGCCATTTATTGTATTCATCGTCATGTTCATTTGACATATCATTTCTGTGTTCAATGCAATTTTTATATAATGTCTGTGCCCCATTGTATGCACTTGATTTATTATATTTCCATTCATACTCTTCCGGGTGTGTGACATCAGTGTGTCACGTGTCATTCTGGTGGAGTCTGTCCTCGTCACACCAGTATGGAATGCACGTCTGCCACGCCATTGAGGCGCATGACATCATTGCGTTATCACGTGCCCTTCGGCGTGTGTTCATTTTGGTTACACAACCTTGGAGCACATGTCTGTTGTGTTATTGAAGCGCATGACGGCATTGCGTCATCAGGTGCTTCTCGGCGTGTGTTTGTCCAGTCAGGAAGAGCAACGACATACTGTATCACCAGCCTCTCATATTGAGGCTTGGGACGCATATGTCCGCCACTAGGCTTTATAGGGCATCAGACCAATCATCCACTCAGCACAGTCTCCATCATTGCTGCAGGAATAATCCAACTTCTCTTTAAGGCTGGAAGGCTGATACACAGACCAGCATTTAAGCCATGAAGAGATGTTGGATTATTCCTGAAGCAATGATGGAGGCTGTGCTGAGTGGATGATCGGTCTGATGCCCTATACTGCCTAGGTGGATCGGATGGAAGCATGAATCTGTGACTGAGCTACCAAGAGGGACCATTCAATACTATCCACATATGCCTATCACCCCTGCAGGAGTATGAGGAGCTGGTGAGTAGGGACCCACAGGGGGAGCACAGGACCTGTTCATTTTTGAGCACAAGAGTCACCAGGCTGTTTGAGCATTTTTGCTATTTGGACTTTCACTATTAATTTTTGGTTCACTATTTTTGTTATTTTTTTGTTGCTTTAGATGCTGGTTTTTGGGTCAAACAAAACATTTTTCTTTTGGCTGGACTTGCAATTAAATTTTACTGCTGGACTTGGTATGACGTACACTTCTAGGTGAACGATACTTTATGCACCTATATTTCAAAAGTTTTGTCATGTGATTGGTGTAATTCTAGAATTCATGGGATTATCATTATTTTTGAGTTCACATACCCATGATCCAGTATATATTTTTTTTACACATATATTTATGGTTATTTGTACTCACATTAACGGATGTGACTAGTTAATATAATACACATATATATATCTACTGTTCTGATCACACACATGTAATCTCAGAGGGGGTTCTTAACATCAGTAGATATCACCTTTTTCCCACCAGTTTTTTTGTGTTCTTTTGTTTTGTGTTTTTTTTGTTTATGGTTTTCCTGTACAAATACTATGGGTGCCTAAATAGAACATTTCACCCCCTCAACTAGGGAGCGCTATTTACCCCATTCTCTAAAATTATATATGTATTAGCCCCTTAGGGGGGTCTATCAGGGGAGGCTGCATACCTTTCACTTGTCCTAAGCGCGGAGTCTGAGATTGATCTGAAGAAGAGATGGTCACCTCATGTATCAAATAAATTACGTTCGCACTATTGAAGAAAATGTCAAAAAAGAAAAGCCCATTGGATAACCTAGGAGACAGCTTAAAAGAAACACAAGCAGTAAATCAAAGAAAATATTCTTTCAGTTTAAAATACACATTTATTTCAAAAATATTTCTTAAACATTTTCTGGCATATCAATTGCCCCCCTACCTACCCGCAAAGTATTCCATATATTTTAGACGGACCTTGTGGGCACTTTGGGGGGGCAAGCCAGGATGGCCAGCTTCAAGCGCCATCAGGGTTTGGTCTTGAAATCCGGCCTCAGGCCCAACTGAGGCCACATAGTTCATAGAATTTCTCCTTAAAAAGTTGTGGAGAATGCAGCATGCAAGGATTATATGGTTAAGTTTATTTGATTGGCGTAAGGAATAGGCGGAACCGGCTGGCCATTATCCTGAAAGCATTCTCCACCACTCTTCTGGCTCTGGCCAGCTGGTAGTTAAAAACCCGCTGGTCCGGGGTGAGGGTCCTCATGGGGAATGGCCACATCAGGTGTTCACTAGGGATGGGCTTTATGTTCAGGTCGAACATGAGTTCGACTTGAACATTGGCTGTTCGCTGAACAGCGAACAATTTGGGGTGTTCGTGGCAAATTCGAAAGCCGCGGAACACCCTTTAAAAGTCTATGGGGGAAATCAAAAGTGCTAATTTTAAAGGCTTATATGCATGGTATTGTCATAAAAAGTGTTTGGGGACCTGGGTCCTGCCCCTGGGGACATGTATCAATGCAAAAAGAAGTTTTAAAAATGGTTGTTTTTTCGAGAGCAGTGATTTTAATAATGCTTAAAGTGAAACAATACAAGTGTAATATTCCTTTAAATCTCGTATCTGGGGGGTGTCTATAGTATGCCTGTAAAGTGGCGCATGTTTCCCATGTTTAGAACAGTCTGACAGCAAAATGACATTTCTAAAGGAAAAAAAGTCATGTAAAACTACTATCGCTACTATCATTACTACCTGGGGGGTGTTTATAGTATGCCTGTAAAGGGGTGCATGTTTCCTGTGTTTAGAACAGTCTGACAGCAAAATGACATTTCTAAAGGAAAAAAGTCATGTAAAACTACTATCGCTACTATCACCACTAACTACTGTAAAACTACTATCGCTAGCGCCGGCTATAATGAATTGTCGGTCTGGCAATACACATATAAGTTCATTGATAAAAATGGCATGGGATTCCCCCACAGGGGAACCCCGAATCTAATTTTTTTTAAAAAATGGCGTGGGGGTCCCCCTCAAAATCCATACCAGACCCTTCAGGTCTGGTATGGATTTTAAGGGAAACCCTGTGCCAAAATAAAAAAAAATGGCGTGGGGTCCCCCCAAAAATCCATACCAGACCCTTATCCGAGCACGCAACCTGGCAGGCTGCAGGAAAAAAAGGGGGGACGAGAGAGAGCTCCCCTCCTGAACTGTACCAGGCCACATGCCCTCAACATTGGGAGGGTGGTTTGGGGTAGCCCCCAAAAGGGGAATGGGGAGAAGGGCCTCATCTCCACAACCCTTGCCTGGTGGTTTTGGGGGTCTGCGGGTGGGGGGCTTATCGGAACCTGGAAGCCCCCTTTAACAAGGGGACCCCCAGATCCCGGCCTCCCCTGTGTGAATTGGTAATGGGGTACCAATGTACCCCTACCGTTTCACAAAAAGAGTGTCAAAAAAGTTAAAAAACACAAGAGACGATTTTTGACAAGTCCTTTATTAATTTCTACTTCTTCTATCTTCTTTCTTCTGGTTTTCCTTTGGTGTTCTTCTTCCTCCATTTTCTTCTTCTCCATCTTCTTCATCTTCATCTTCTTCTTCCTCCGCTCTTCTCGTCCCGCATCTTCCTCCGGCTTCTTCTCCGCTTTGTCCGCACGATCCGACTCAGTGGGAGTCTTCCACCACGTGACACTTCGGTTCTTCTGACACTTCTTATATAACGCCCTCCTCTGACGCACGGGGACTTCACGGGGAATTCCCTGTGGCTTTCCTCGTGTTGTCAGAGGGGGGCGGGGTCACACAGTTACGTTATTGTCAGTTTTTATGACAATATCTTGCATCTAAGCCTTTAAAATGAGCACTTTTGATTATTCATGTTCGTGTCCCATAGACTTTAACGGTGTTTGCGTGTTCGAACAAATTTTTTGCCTGTTCGCATGTTCTGGATTAGGGATGAGCTTCGTGTTCGAGTCGAACCCATGTTCGACTCGAACATCGGCTGTTTGATCGTTCGTCGAATTGCGAACGATATGGGCCATTCGCGCCAAATTCGTGTGGCGCGTCACGACCCATAATTCACTGCGGCAGTGCATTGCTGGCTGATGATTGGCCAAGCATGCATTATGACCCGCATGCTTGGCCAATCACAGCACCATCACCGACAGCTGTAATTGGCCAAAACCAGGGTGGCTTTGGCCAATTATGGCTCAGGGGGTTTAGAACACGCCCCACACTATATAAGGCCGCCTGCACGGCGGCCCTGTGTAGTGTGTTCAGGCGTGCTTAGATAGACAGAGAGACAATGTCATTTCATTTGAGTTAGCTAGATTAGGCAGGAAAGTCAGTGAGTTAGCTGCACTTACAGTGTATTGTGTATATATATATATATACATCCCAGGTGTTGTTATATATATATATATATGTATATATATATATATATATATATATATATATATATATAAACTGTATTCAGTTTAGCTAGATCCGTTCCTGTTATCTTCCTACTGACAGGCAGGCTTGTCTTGTTACAGTATTTACAGCTACCTAAAGAAAATTGCTGGTGATCTTTTGATCCTATTAGTACCACAGTCAGGCAGTTAGACTATTTACAGTTAGTGTAGTGCGTCCTCCTCACAGTGTTCAGTTAAAGCTACAAGTTAGTGTAGTGCGACCTCTGCACAGTGTTCAGCTAAAGCTACAAGTTAGTGTAGTGCGTCCTCCTCACAGTGTTCAGCTAAACCTACAAGTTATTTTTTGGCGAGCTCTGCACAGTGTTCACCTAAGTGCCCGTTCACACTACCGCGACTTGGGATCCGACTTGTCAGACCTCAAGTCGCCCCAAGTCGCTTGACATCTGAAAGTCCATGTAAGTGAATGAGAGCCGTCTATATGTACGCTACTGAAGTCGCTCCGACTTCAGAAAAGGTCCCTGTACTACTTCAAGGCGACTTGTAGGCGTCTTGTACCCATTGATTTCAATGGAAGTCGCCTACAAGTCGGATCATGGTCTATAGTGAAGCGACTTCACAGGAAGAGAAGATGTTTTTTTCCATCAAACCCCTCCCTCCCCCAGAGCTGATTGTTGTTTGATTGGCCACTGGAAAGTTGCCTGTACTGGAGGCGACTTGAAGTCGCCTTGTAAGTTGCCCCAAGTCGCGCTGTCGTGTCGCCCTCAGGTCGTGTCCAGGTCGCCTCGCAAAGTCGCGGCCAGAGTCGTGTTGCCCCTGTGTGAACCGGCGCTGAAGCTACCTGTAGAATGTTGGTGGTGTTTTCCTGATCCTATCACTACCGCAGGCAGCTAAATAATCTACAAGTTAGTGTAGTGCGAGCTCTGCACAGTGTTCACCTAAAGCTACCTGTAGAAGGTTGGTGGTGTTTTCCTGATCCTATCACTACCGCAGGCAGCTAAATAAGCTACAAGTTGTTTTTTGGCGAGCTCTGCACAGTGTTCACCTAAAGCTACCTGTAGAAGGTTGGTGGTGTTTTCCTGATCCTATTACTACCGCAGGCAGCTAAATAAGCTACAAGTTATTTTTTGGCGAGCTCTGCACAGTGTTCACCTAAAGCTACCTGTAAAAGGTTGGTGGTGTTTTCCTGATTCTATCACTACCGCAGGCAGCTAAATAAGCTACAAGTTAGTGTAGTGCGAGCTCTGCACAGTGTTCACCTAAAGCTACCTGTAGAAGGTTGGTGGTGTTTTCCTGATCCTATCACTACCACAGGCAGCTAAATAAGCTACAAGTTAGTGTAGTGCAAGCTCTGCACAGTGTTCACCTAAAGCTACCTGTAGAAGGTTGGTGGTGTTTTCCTGATCCTATCACTACCGCAGGCAGCTAAATAAGCTACAAGTTATTTTTTGGTGAGCTCTGCACAGTGTTCACCTAAATCTACCTGTAGAAGGTTGGTGGTGTTTTCCTGATCCTATTACTACCTGTCATGAGAGGGTTTACCTGTTGGTGGCGCTATCGGCCTCTTGGATCGCAGTACCAGTGTCCACCAGCGGGTGTCTTCCAACACCTGGGACCTGCAGTAAGAGGTCTCTCCTGCTGGTGGCACTGTTGCATCCTTGGGCCGTAGTACCGGTGTCCACCAGCGGGTGCACTCCGGCAGTGTGGAGCAAACAGCACACTCTGCGATCAGCTGTGACATGAGGTCAATTACCACAGCCTTATAAATACCCGGCAAGCCCTCATAGGCTTGCCTTGGTATCTTCCTTCCTTGCGCCCTGATCTGTTAGCCTGTAAACCTGTATCAGACCCTGAACCTGTTCCTGAGCCTGTATCCTATCCCATCCATTATCTCCCTTTCCCAACCTGCCCTTGTTCAGTTGCTGATCTCCTGTGTATGACCTTGGCTTGGCTACGTTTATGTTTCTGGTATATCCCTTGTTCCTGCTGACCTGCTGTGTATGACCCTGGCCTGGCTGACATCTGTGATTCCGGTATTGCCCCTTGCTGTATATATTATCTGTTGTCTGTGGGTTTCTGTCGGTTGGTTGAGCACTATTTATATTTGGGGTGTTTGTTTATTTATATCACTTATCTTTAATAAACATTCTTAGTTCACTTTACACGCGTTTTGGTTTCCTCTTTGCAGTCCACACAATCTGGTCACACCTGTTCATGACAGTATACCAAGGCCATCTCTGACCAGAAGTGGCTGCACAGGGGAACCATCTCGGTTCTGTTGCACATTACTGGGATGAATTCAGATATAATTGCTTATTATGCTCTGCTGGCAACAGAGAGTTCTGAATATCTCCGCCAGACATTGAAAGGGTGGTCCAGTGATCAGCTGCTGGAGATTATCCGTTTAGCTCACTCTGTGGTCGATCAGGGCAGTATACGGTTTGAGGATGTTCAGCCTTTGATTGGAGTGTGTACAGAGCTGGCTCTGCCTTGTATCCCAAAGGGCCATGATGACTTTTCTCCCCCCTTCAGCATTAACCAGGTTGCGTCCTTAGTATGGCTGTTGGAGGATGACTCTGCATCCTTTTTTGAGCATTATTCGGTTTGTCCCAAACAGTTGTTGAAGGATTGTATAGATGAAGTGCAGTCGCTGGTCAGACAGAGGGAATGTGAGGCCACTTTTGTGCTACCTGTACTTCAGGCATGGTTAGACCTGTTATGCCCAGCTTCTGTCAGCTCTCCACAAACCAGACCTGCTACTAAATACCTGCCTGCTCAGATGTCCTTTCTCCCATCACACCTGGCAACCTCAGCTGCAGTCCAATATACCCTGCTCCCCACCAAGTATCAATGCCCTGTTTCTACTTCCTGCACCTATCCTGCCTTTAACCCACCTGCCTCTTCTCTAACACCTGCAACTTCCCCACAAGAACTCCCTCTGGCCGCTGTTCCCCCTTCCTTGCCATATCCCAGCCCTTCCTTTCAGTATGCCTCACCTCCTGTCTACAGTCCTACAGCCACCTACAGATCTCCAGCAGTTAAGCCAAAGAAGAAATGGAAGTTCTTCCCCACTCACACAATCCTGCCAGTAACCCAACCTGCTCCCACTTTCCAGTCTGATGTGCCGGCTTCCCAGTCTGATGTCTTGATGACTGCCTATCAGCCTGATGTTCCAGCTTCCCAGCCTGATGTTCCAGCTTCCCAGCCTGATGTTCCAGCTTCCCAGCCTGATGTTCCAGCTTCCCAGCCTGATGTTCCAGCTTCCCAGTCTGATGTTCCAGCTTCCCAGTCTGATGTTCCAGCTTCCCAGTCTGATGTGCCAGCTTCCCAGTCTGATGTGCCAGCTTCCCAGCCTGATGTATCGATGCCTGCCTACCAGTTTGACGTGCCAGCTTCCCAGTTTGACGTGCCAGCTTCCCAGTTTGACGTGCCAGCTTCCCAGTTTGACGCAATCTTGCCAGTAACCCAACCTGCTCCCACTTTCCAGTCTGATGTGCCGGCTTCCCAGTCTGATGTCTTGATGCCTGCCTATCAGCCTGATGTTCCAGCTTCCCAGCCTGATGTTCCAGCTTCCCAGCCTGATGTTCCAGCTTCCCAGCCTGATGTTCCAGCTTCCCAGTCTGATGTTCCAGCTTCCCAGTCTGATGTCTTGATGCCTGCCTATCAGCCTGATGTTCCAGCTTCCCAGCCTGATGTTCCAGCTTCCCAGCCTGATGTTCCAGCTTCCCAGTCTGATGTTCCAGCTTCCCAGCCTGATGTTCCAGCTTCCCAGCCTGATGTTCCAGCTTCCCAGTCTGATGTTCCAGCTTCCCAGTCTGATGTCTTGATGCCTGCCTATCAGCCTGATGTTCCAGCTTCCCAGCCTGATGTTCCAGCTTCCCAGCCTGATGTTCCAGCTTCCCAGTCTGATGTTCCAGCTTCCCAGTCTGATGTTCCAGCTTCCCAGTCTGATGTTCCAGCTTCCCAGCCTGATGTTCCAGCTTCCCAGCCTGATGTTCCAGCTTCCCAGTCTGATGTCCCAGCTTCCCAGTCTGATGTTCCAGCTTCCCAGTCTGATGTTCCAGCTTCCCAGTCTGATGTTCCAGCTTCCCAGTCTGATGTGCCAGCTTCCCAGTCTGATGTGCCAGCTTCCCAGACTGATGTGCCAGCTTCCCAGCCTGATGTGCCAGCTTCCCAGCCTGATGTCTCGATGCCTGCCTACCAGCCTGATGTGCCAGCTTCCCAGTTTGACGTGCCAGCCTCCCAGTTTGACGTGCCAGCTTCCCAGTTTGACGTGCCAGCTTCCCAGTATGATGTGCCAGCTTCCCAGTCTGATGTGCCAGCTTCCCAGTTTGACGTGCCAGCTTCCCAGTTTGACGTGCCAGCTTCCCAGTATGATGTGCCAGCTTCCCAGTCTGATGTGCCAGCTTCCCAGCCTGATGTCTTGCAGCTTGCCTTCCAGCCTGATGTCTTGAAGATTGCCTCCCAGTCTGATGTGCCAGCTTCCCAGTCTGATGTGCCAGCTTCCCAGTTTGATGTGCCAGCTTCCCAGTTTGATGTGCCAGCTTCCCAGTTTGATGTGCCAGCTTCCCAGCCTGATGTCTTGCAGCTTGCCTTCCAGTCTGATGTGCCAGCTTCCCAGTCTGATTTGCCAGCTTCCCAGTCTGATGTGCCAGCTTCCCAGTCTATTGTCCCTGTGCCTGTCTTCCAGCCTGATGTCTCAGTGCCAGCTTCCCAGACTGATGTGCCAGCTTCCCAGACTGATGTGCCAGCTTCCCAGACTGACGTGCCTGCTGCCCTGCTCGAAGTGCCCATGCCTGCTGCCCAGCCTGATGTGTCTGCTGCCCAGCTCGAAGTGCCCATGCCCGCTGCCCAGCCTGATGTGCCTGCTGCCCAGCTCGAAGTGCCCATGCCCGCTGCCCAGCCTGATGTGCCTGCTGCCCAGCTCGAAGTGCCCATGCCCGCTGCCCAGCCTGATGTGCCTGCGCCCAGCTCGAAGTGCCCATGCCCGCTGCCCAGCCTGATGTGCCTGCGGCCCAGCTCGAAGTGCCCATGCCCACTGCCCAGCCTGATGTGCCTGTTGCCAAGCTCGAAGTGCCCATGCCCGCTGCCCAGCCTGATGTGCCTGCTGCCCAGCTCAAAGTGCCCATGCCTGCTGCCCAGCCTGATGTGCCTGCTGCCCAGCTCGAAGTGCCCATGCCTGCTGCCCAGCCTGATGTGCCTGCTGTCCAGCTCGAAGTGCCCATGCCCGCTGCCCAGCCTGATGTGCCTGCTGCCCAGCTCGAAGTGCCTGCTGCCAAGCTCGAAGTGCCCGTGCCTGCTGCCCAACCTGATACGCCTGCTGCCCAGCTCGAAGTGCCCGCTGTCCAGCTTGGTATGTTCCTGCCCGCTGTCATCTTGGATGTGCCCGCTGTCATCTCGGATGTGCCCGCTGTCATCTCGGATGTGCCCGCTGCCTGCTCGGATGTGCCCGCTGTCTTATCAGACGTACCCACTGTCCAGTTTGATGTACCCGATGCCCAGCCTGATGTGCCCTCATCTGTTCGGTTGGAGGCCATGAACTTTGGACAATTGCACCTTGTTAGAGCGTCCGGAGGCCGCTCCTTTGGGGGGGTACTGTCATGAGAGGGTTTACCCGTTGGTGGCGCTATCGGCCTCTTGGTTCGCAGTACCAGTGTCCACCAGCGGGTGTCTTCCAACACCTGGGACCTGCAGTAAGAGGTCTCTCCTGCTGGTGGCACTGTTGCATCCTTGGGCCGTAGTACCGGTGTCCACCAGCGGGTGCACTCCGGCAGTGTGGAGCAAACAGCACACTCTGCGATCAGCTGTGACATGAGGTCAATTACCACAGCCTTATAAATACCCGGCAAGCCCTCATAGGCTTGCCTTGGTATCTTCCTTCCTTGAGCCCTGATCTGTTAGCCTGTAAACCTGTATCGGACCCTGAACCTGTTCCTGAGCCTGTATCCTATCCCATCCATTATCTCCCTTTCCCAACCTGCCCTTGTTCAGTTGCTGATCTCCTGTGTATGACCTTGGCTTGGCTACGTTTATGTTTCTGGTATATCCCTTGTTCCTGCTGACCTGCTGTGTATGACCCTAGCCTGGCTGACATCTGTGATTCCGGTATTGCCCCTTGCTGTATATATTATCTGTTGTCTGTGGGTTTCTGTCGGTTGGTTGAGCACTATTTATATTTGGGGTGTTTGTTTGTTTATATTACTTATCTTAAATAAACATTCTTATTTCACTTTACATGCGTTTTGGTTTCCTCTTTGCAGTCCACACAATCTGGTCACACCTGTTCATGACACTACCGCAGGCAGCTAAATAAGCTACAAGTTAGTGTAGTGTGAGCTCTGCACAGTGTTCACCTAAATCTACCTGTAGAAGGTTGGTGGTGTTTTCCTGATCCTATCACTACCGCAGGCAGCTAAATAAGCTACAAGTTATTTTTTGGTGAGCTCTGCACAGTGTTCGCCTAAAGCTACCTGTAGAAGGTTGGTGGTGTTTTCCTGATCCTATCACTACCGCAGGCAGCTAAATAAGCTACAAATAATTTTTTGGCGAGCTCTGCACAGTGTTCACCTAAAGCTACCTGTAGAAGGTTGGTGGTGTTTTCCTGATCCTATCACTACCGCAGGCAGCTAAATAAGCTACAAGTTAAATAGGTGGTGGATGGTGTGTCCTACTAGATACGGCACCTCATCCCGATTAAAAAGGATCTCAAGTTGGGGGAAAGGGGAGGATGGGATTATTACGGTGCCACCAATAAGATAAAACAATTTTTTTATAAAATCATCTTGTTTATTCTATTTGATATCAAAAGCATCTAAAATGTTTACATGAAAAAGTACAAAAACACAAAACAAAAACAGAAGTGCAGTTCAAATAATTGATCGTCACCAATGATGTTGAAGGGTGATCGTAGTCTTTTGTTCCCAACTAGTTTTGCCAAAACATTGGCTTCATCAGGGGAATGTATAAATATACTGCAGAGAGTAAAACCACTAAAACAAAGAAAAGATGCATTATTAGATCAACATAATCTCGTAACGCTGAAGGCAGACCGTCGCTTCGCAGAGCGGTCAAATTGCCGCTCACCCATATATGGGAAGACTGGGGGATATGGGTGAGTGGCAATTTGACCGCTCTGCGAAGCGACGGTCTGCCTTCAGCGTTACAAGATTATGTTGATCTAACAATGCATCTTTTCTTTGTTTTAGTGGTTTTACTCTCTGCAGTATATTTATACATTCCCCTGATGAAGCCAATGTTTTGGCGAAACTAGTTTGGAACAAAAGACTACGATCACCCTTCAACATCATTGGTGACGGTCAATTATTTGAACTGCACTTCTGTTTTTGTTTTGTGATTTTGGACTTTTTCATGTAAACAATTTAGATGTTTTTGATATCAAATAAAATAAACAAGATGATTTTATAAAAAAATTGTTTTATCTTATTGGTGGCACCGTAATAATCCCATCCTCCCCTTTCCCCCATCTTGAGAAGCTACAAGTTAGTTTTTTGCGAGCTCTGCACAGTGTTCAGCTAAAGCTACCTGTAGAAGGTTGGTGGTGTTCTCATACTACAGGCAGGTAGTTGATTTTGCTAGCTGCAGTATCAGTACATATATATATATCCCATCTTAGTGCAGCTACAGGCCATTAGTATGTCTGGAAGGCCAACAAGGAGAGGCAGACAGCCACAAGCCAATAAAAGAGGGCAAGCAGGCTCTTTGTCTATAGGCAACAGTGCTGGTCGTGGAGACGGTGCATCCTCATCAGCACGTGGCCGTGGGACACGCTTGGCCTTTTTTCGGCAGCTGGCCGTGTTGAGCCGCAACATGCGGAAGACTTGGTCGAGTGGATGACCAAGCCATCCTCATCCTCCTCATCCTCTCTCACCCATGCTCAGGGTACTTTGTCTGGCAAAGCAGCGGCCTCTTCCCTCGGCTCAATGTCATCATTGACTCCTTCCCTAGCCCCACTATGTCCTCCTGAGGAGTCCCTTGAACTGTTTGACCACAGTGTTGGGTACATGCTCCAGGAGGATGCCCAGCGTTTGGAAGGCTCTGATGATGATACTGAGCTAGATGAAGGCAGTAACATGAGCACGGACAGAGGGGGTGCCCAAGAAAGACAGCAATCTGGCAGTCATGCTCCCCCTGCTGCAGCATACTGCCAGGTTTGCTCCAGTGATGAGGAGGGAGGGGATGATGAGGTCACTGACTCAATGTGGGTGCCTGATAGGAGAGAAAAGGAGGAGGAGGAGGAGGCACATCACCAACGAGGCAGGATGCCCTCCAGGGGCCAGCCTAAGGGCAGCACACTGGCTGCATCACACCCCAAAGCTCCACATGTGCAGGGCGCTGCAGTCTTTGCACGTTTTTCAAAAAGTTCTTTGGTGTGGGCCTTTTTTTAGACGAGTGCATCAATTCGCACCACTGCTGTTTGCAACATATGTCTCAAGCGTATCTCGCGTGGCCAAAACATCTCCCGCTTGAGCACCACATGCTTGACCAGACATATGTTGACCTGCCATGCAGTTCATTGGCAAGCGTATCTAAAAGACCCACACCAAAGAACATAGAGGACCTCTCCTTGCTCCTCATCAGCTGAGATCTCCAACCCCACTATACCTTCAGTCCTCTCTGAGACCTGCACTGAGAGGAATGAAGGTGTAGAATTAGGTGTGTCACAGCCAAGTACTTGTGGGCAATCTGCTTTCGGTACACCAATGTCAGATTGTACCAGGCAAATTTCCCTGCCCCAGCTGCTGCACCGCCGAAAGAAGTTCGCTCCCAGCCATCCACATGCCCAGCAGTTGAATGCTAGCTTGGCAAAACAGCTAGCACTTCAACTGCTGCCTTTTCAGTTGGTAGACTCTGCCCCCTTCCGTGAGTTTGTGGAATGTGCGGTTCCTCAGTGGAAGGCAATGTCCATGCCTCGCTGGACATGGCAGTCAGCGGTAAGGTGCATATTACCGCTGACTAATGGTCCAGCAGGCATGGACAGGGACGTTACCTAAGTTTCACCGCGCATTGGGTGACTCTGCTGGCAGCTGGGAGGGATGCAGGACAAGGTGCAGTAGTGTTGGAGGTTGTTCCGCCACCACGCCTCCAAAATGCCACTACTAATGATTGTGACACACCTCTCTCCTCCACCCCCTCCTCTTCTTCTTCCTCCATGGCCTCTTCCTGTGCTTTGTCCTCGGAACCAGCGCTGGGCTACGCAAGTACGCAGGCCAAAAGATGCCATGCGGTGCTTGAGCTGGTATGCTTGTGGGACAGGAGCCACACTGGGGCAGAGGTTCTGTCAGCTCTGCAGGGGCAGGTTCAGAGGTGGTTGACGCCACGCCAACTTAAGGCAGGAATGGTGGTTTGCGACAATGGCACCAACCTCCTCTCTGCCCTCCGACAGGGACAAATGACCCATGTGCCCTGTTTGGCTTACGTCCTTAACTTGGTGGTGCAGCGGTTCTTGGGCAGATACCCGGGCTTACAGGATGTCCTGAGGCAGGCCAGGAAAGTCTGTGTGCATTTCTGCTGGTCATATAATGCCAGTGCTCGGCTGACGGACCTCCAAAAGGAGTTTAACCTGCCCAAGAACCGCCTAATCTGTGACATGCCCACCAGGTGGATCTCAACGTTGGCCATGCTGCAGCGGCTGCACACGCAGCAGAGGGCCATCAATGAGTACCTTTGCGACTATGGCACCAGGACAGGGTCAGGGGAGCTTGGTTTTTTTCCCCACGCCAGTGGGCCATGATCAGGGATGCATGCACTGTCCTGTCACCATTTGAGGAGGCCACAAGGATGGTGAGCAGTGACAGTGCATGCATCAGTGACACTGTCCCCCTTGTCCACCTGTTGGAGCACACGCTGCATGGAATAATGGACAGGGCACTTGAGGCAGAACAGAGGCAGGAAGAGGAGGACTTCCTTAGCTCTCAAGGCCCCCTTTATCCAGACAGTGTTCCTGCGTGCCCGCCGATCACACAGGAAGAGGACGAGGAGGAGGAGGATTGTGTCAGTATGGAGGTGGAGCCTGGCACTCAGCTTAAGCAGCAGTCTTTAAGGGATTAGTCCCAAGAAACACATGGACTTGTACGTGGCTGGGAGGAGGTGGCTGCAGACCATGTCGTCCTTAGTGACCCAGAGGACTCCGGACCGAATGCCTCAGCAAACCTACGCTGCATTGCCTCCCTGATCCTGCAAAGCCTGCGTAAGGATCCTCGTATTCGTGGTATCAAGGAGAAGGACCAATACTGGCTGGCAACCCTCCTTGATCCACGTTACAAGGGTAAGGTTGCGGACCTTATCTTGCCGTCGCAGAGGGAGCAGAGGATGAAACATCTTTGGGAGGCCTTGCAGAAAGGTCTGTGCAACACGTTCCCAGAGACTGGGAGGTTACAAACTCCTGTTTCTGGACAACGTGTTGCTGAGGCTTCGGTCAGTCAAATAAGGAGTGGTGGAGAAGGTGGCCGTCTGACCGATGTGTTCAGACAATTTTTTAGTCCGCAGCCCCAAGGTATGATCGGTTCCAGCAACCATCACCAGCGTCTGTTTTACATGGTGCAGGAATACCTAGGGGCAAGATCTGACTTGGACACCTTTCCCACGAAAATCCTCTGGGTTACTGGGTCTTGAGGATGGATCACTGGCCAGAGCTTGCACAGTATGCAATTGAGCTACTGGCCTGTCCTGCATCCAGCGTTCTTTCGGAACGCACATTAAATGCTGCTGGAGGCTTTGTAACTGATCACAGGGTGCGTCTGTTCACCGACTCAGTCGATCGACTGACCTTCATAAAAATGAATCAGTCTTGGATCACCACCTGCTACCAAGCACCTGTTGTAACCGAATCATTTTTTTTGAAATCTCAGATCCCTTCAAAGACTGCCTATGCTGATGCTGAGTGACTATCCAGAGTAATTACCCTCTTACTATTCAATGATCATGCTGATAGCTTGTAAGAACATTTTTGGTTCTGGGCGCCGCCACCAGTGCCTAAGGCCCAATTTTTCAGCCCCTGTTTAACAGGGGCGTGTAATTACAATTTTTGATGCAATACTTTGCAGCAGGGCTCGTTCCTGCATTCCAACTAGAGTTTCTGTGAGGGGTTGCAGTGTTGTGGCACCAGTGCCTAAGGCCCAATTTTTCAGCCCCTGTTTAACAAGGGCGTGTAATTACAATTTTTGATGCAATACTTTGCAGCAGGGCTCGTTCCTGCATTCCAGCTAGAGTTTCTGTGAGAAGTTGCAGTGTTGTGGCACCAGCACCAGTGCCTAAGGCCTGATTTTTCAGCCCTTGTTTAACAGGGGCATGTAATTACAATTTTTGATGCAATACTTTGCAGCAGGGCTCGTTCCTGCGTTCCAACTAGAGTATCTGTGAAGGGTTGCAGTGTTGTGGCACCAGCACCAGTGCCTAAGGCCCAATTTTTCAGCCCCTGTTTAACAGGGGCGTGTAATTACTATTTTTGATGCAATACTTTGCAGCAGGGCTCGTTCCTGTGTTCCAACTAGAGTTTCTGTGAGAAGTTGCAGTGTTGTGGCACCAGTGCCTAAGGCCCAATTTTTCAGCCGCTGTTTAACAGGGGCATGTAATTACAATTTTTGATGCAATACTTTGCAGCAGGGCTCGTTCCTGCCTTCCAACTAGAGTATCTGTGAGGGGTTGCAGTGTTGTGGCACCAGCACCAGTGCCTAAGGCCTAATTTTTCAGCCCCTGTTTAACAGGGACATGTAATTACAATTTTTGATGCAATACTTTGCAGCAGGGCTCTTTCCTGCGTTCCAACTAGAGTATCTGTTAGGGGTTGCAGTGTTGTGGCACCAGCACCAGTGCCTAAGGCCCAATTTTTAAGCCCCTGTTCAACAGGGGCATGTAATTACAATTCTTGATCTAACATTTCACAGCAGGGCCCATTTCTGCGCCCACCAAGAGCGAGTGAGGACTTACAGTGTTGTGGCACCAGCACCACCACCACCACCAAAGGCCCAATTTTTCAGCCCCTGTTTAACAGGGGCATGTAATTACAATTCTTGATCTAATATTTCACAGCAGGGCCCGTTTCTGCGCCCACCAAGAGTGAGTGAGGACTTACAGTGTTGTGGCTCCAGCACCACAACCACCACCAAAGGCCCAATATTTCAGCCCCTGTTAAACAGGGGCTTGTAATTACAATTCTTGATCTAATATTTCACAGCAGGGCACGTTTCTGCGCCCACCAAGAGCGAGTGAGGACTTACAGTGTTGTGGCACCAGCACCACCACCACCACCAAAGGCCCAATTTTTCTGCCCCTGTTCAACAGGGGCATGTAATTAAAATTCTTGATCTAATATTTCACAGCAGGGCCCTGTGAGGGCTTACAGTGTTGTGGCCACAACAACACCTAAGGCCCAATTGTCTGCTGAGTATATAGGGCAGGCCCCTACTTTCAAACATCCAACTTACAAACGATTCCTACTTGCAAACGGAAGGAGACAACAAGAAGTGAGATGAAATCTACCCCTAGGAAGGGAAATTCTCTCCTGTAAGAGTTAATATGGGAAAAACATTTCTCCTTTTTCCACTGATGTTTGTCATTGGGACAAAAAGTGAGGTTCAATCTTCTGAAGAGGAGCACAGGCAGCAAAACAAATGTCACAGGGGTGATAACCCTTCCCTATGTTTTCCAAAAAGCTTAAAAAAGTTTTTTTGGCTGGAGCTAAACACATTAAAAATGTACCCGTTCAAAATTACAAACAGATTCTACTTAACAACAAACCTACAGTCCTTGTCTTGTTTGCACTGCCTGTATACTGTTTGTCACGGAACGTCCCACACTCCACTTGAGTGCTTTCTGTCAGTATACCACTTTCTTGTAGTCTGGATACAGATATCAAATATTCCAACCGCTCATAAGCACAAAACAAGGCGACACTTGCTTAGATGCTAACATGGACTATATCTTTATTAGAACCAGAATACAGTATTATATACAGGAGAAGATGAGGTTCCCCCCTCCTGCTCATATTACTCTAACAATACAAATGTAACCTAATTAACCTAATTAACATGAGCTAGTTTACGAAATCATTTACCCAGACCAGATGACTCAGAGACATGACCTGTAGGACACAGACTTGTGGGCACCGTGCTTCACACAGTAACAGAGTTAATTATCATAAGTACAACCACAGGACATTTTCTCACAATAGCAGAAGCTCCAATAGGTGTCGGCCAGTCTCCTGAATTGTATAGAGGACAATGTGATCAGCTCACTCAATTAACATGTTGAGTTCAGAATCAATCAAACCAAGAATAGTCTCTACATACATCCTGGGAGATATTGTGGACAAATATTACTGTCCCATTTTAAGTAGTCCAAGATATATTTTCTCACTCACCCTGTGCCAGTATAGCACAGGGTGACTTAGACATAAGAGGTGTATGGGGAGCTGAAACAAGGGCATCCCCTACTTAACAAGAGATTCTGAGTTCCACGGGCCCTCCCGTCACACTGCTGTTCAGAGTATATAGGGCCTGGTGGCCCTACACCTTTCCTTTTTTTAATTTGGGTGCGGGGTTCCCCTAATATCTATACAAGACCCAAAGGGCCTGGTAATGGACTGGGGGGTACCCATGCCATTTTTCTCACTGATTTTCATCCATATTGGCAGGACCCGACATTACATTAAAGCCGCAAGCAGTTTTAAATGACATTTTTTCCTTTAAAAAAGACATTTTGTGCAGGAACTGTTCTAAGCATGGGAAACACATGCCACTTTACAGGCATACTATAGACACCCCCCAGGTACAATTTTTAAAGGAATATTTCACTTTTTTTTAACTTTAAGCATCATTACAATCACTGCTCCCGAAAAAACGGCAGTTTTTACAACTTTTTTTTGCATTGATACATGTCCCCTGGGGCAGGACCCGGGTCCCCAAACCCTTTTTAGGACAACACCATGAAAATTAGCCTTTAAGATGAGCACTTTTGACTTCGAACGTTCGAGTCCCAGAGACGTCAATGGGGTTCTAACGTTTGTGCAAATTTTCGTTCCGTTCGCAGGTTCTGGTGCGAACCGAACCGGGGGTGTTCGGCTCATCCCTATTCTGGATGCGAACCGGGGGGTGTTCAGCTCATCCCTAGTGTTCACCAAGCCCAAACGCTTCATCACCGACAAAGACGAACAGCAGACCAGCCACGTTGTCTTTCAGAGGTGGCAATCCCAAGCCACCACTCTGGAGCCGTCCGTAGAACTCAGTCTGGGCGATGACTCCAACATCCGGCCATTCTTCCCCATGTCCACATAGATAAAATCATATGGTGCTGACACCACCGCCAACATCACAATACTATTAAACCCCTTATAGCTGTAATAGTATGACCCCGAGTTGGGGGGTGGGACTATGTGGACCTGTTTCCCATCTATTGCCCCTCCCCAGTTGGAAAAGTCCCACCACTGGGCAAATTGGGAAGCCACAGTCTGCCATTCCTGTGGCGTTGAAGGAAACTGTGGAGTCAAACAAGAAAAAAAATAGAACTTTTGCACATAACATTGCAAGCAGATTAGACACAAACATTCTTGGCCAACATCAGTATAACATTTATTTGAAAGAGTATTTAAAGACAAAAATCTAAGGTCCACTTATCAGATTCCTCGCCCCCTCTGATGGCCCATTGTAAAAATTTTAGAGGGGGTATGTTTTGGACAGGTAACCCTCTACACTTCATTGAGAGCTGAATGCATAAATAATGTGTGTTACTTTGGCCAGCCCCTCCTTACTTACACTATTGGCAGCCCACTGGACAGGTAAGAAGTGTCAAAATCCAAAAATATGAATACACACTGTCCAAATTGAAGCACATTTTTACATTCTGCAATTACCGATCAAGATACAAGGAGAACAAAACTTTAAACAGTACCATTAGAAAGTATTCAGGCAGGCCCTTTCACTACATGCTTTTGTGAATTCATCCATAAATATGACCACAAAAGAGGTAGGTATAGTGTGTATGGGTTTGATAAAGTCAGCAGATAAAGTATTGGTATCGGTTGACTTAGTGGTTGGGGGGAGGGAGGGTTTCAAATGATTTTGGGACCCCAAAAAAAAGTGTCTGGCACTCTGCCTGAATTTAAGGACACAAATAACATTTGGACCCATTTTAGGGGGTGTTTAGGGTAAAGCACTACTATGGAGCTGACAAAATACATTGTTAAGTGACTAGGCTAGGTGTCTATGGGCCCAGGATAGCATGCTGGGGAGGTTAGTGAAGGCAAATATGCCATGAAGGACAAAAAATTTACTTTAAAAACTTCCAGCATGCATGAGGACAAAGAGGACATTCACAGCATATTACAATCATGGTAATTATGGAATGATGAAAGAAATACAATACACAGTAAGAACCCCAACACCAAGCCCCTGCACAGCACGAACTCTACGATGAGTATGCACTCGTAACATGGCTTCAAAACGGTCGGCTGGTCAGAACGAACTAACAGAATGCATTGAAAATCAGAAAGGCCTGAGAATAGCGAGCTGAAAATCAGAAAGGAGCTGACAAGAACACACTGAAAATCAAATACGTAATATAAAAATACGCACTGAAAACCAGAGACGGACTGACTACATGCACTGAAAACCAGATACAAACCCACAAGCACAAACTGAAGAGCAGTAACGATCTGAAAAGCAAGAGGCTAAAAAGCGCAAATCATCTCTCACCAAACTTCTACTAACATGAGATTAGCAGAAGGAGCCCAAAGGGTGGCGCACTGGCTATTGAACTTCCTCTTTATAGTGCCATCATACGTGTTGTACGTCAGCACGTTCTTGACGATCGGAATTTCCAACAACATTTGTGCGACCGTGTGTATGCAAGACAAGCTTGAGCCTACATCCGTTGGAGATAAATTCCAGGATTTCATTGTCAAAATGTCTGATCGTGTGTACGCGGCATTAGAATGAAGAAAAACGATTCTCTGCCTAGTGTAGACTGTTAAAAAGCTGTGACAGCTCTCACTAATCTCACTTACTCCTTTCTTCTCTAATACAGGTTTTAAATTATTAATTACTTAAATAATATTCCCAACATTTCATATTCCTGATATGAGTCTGTTGTACCATGTACCTGTGTTAAAACTTTTTTTTCTCTTTGTATTTCTTCCTTTATGTAAAATACCTGGTGATCCTGCCTGTCCCCCTGCTTTCCTATTTCAAATCAACACGGTAGGCATGACAGCACATCCTTCCCAGCTTGGTCAGTTTTCTGGCTGTGCTAGGAGAACAGCGTGCCTATACTCCAATCATCAGTCATTTTCTGACACACTCCCCTGCACAGCCATTCACTGGGAAGATTAGTGTACTGCTGTTTCTCTACCCCCACCTCTCTAAGCCCTTTATGCATCTGAGAACAGATATTATGTGATTACTCCTGAACAGGGCTTTTTTCAGCCGGAACTCGATGGAACAGTGTTCCGCCACCTATGGCAGCCCTCTCCTTTCCAGGCTGTCAGTCAACACTGAAGCCAGTGGAGGAAGTTCTCTATTATACTTCCTCCACGGCTCCACCAGCTGTGTGCTAGCATCGGCACCCAGGGCACCTTCCGCACACCTGATGATAGGTGCTCCGGATTCAGACACTGCAACTGTAAGGAGTTTTTTTAATCTGGGGCTTCCAGAGGTATCTTCTGTCCACTCCTGCTGCCTATCAGATCTGTGTAGCAGTCCTCCTCGACCCTGTTAACACTGATGATCTGACAGGTGACACTGCAAAGAGGAGACTGCATAGTAGGCTGAGGGGAAAAAAAGCCTGTTCTACCGTATAGAATGAAGCAAACTACACCATTCTTCTCCTGTGAAGATAAACTGAGCTGTAAACTTTGAAGAAGTGAGAGCTGCAAAGGGACAGGGGGGAGGGGTGGCTGTGCAGAGAGACAGCTCTGGAGATGTTGAGGGTGTTCTGTAGAGGTCAGAGCTGGGGATGGGGAAGGGGGGTATTAGATTGTGCACAGTGAGAGATGTGTGGGGAGCTGGGGGTGCAGAGGTGAAATACTGAAGGTTGAGGGCTATTGATTAAAGAGAAGCTGTAGCCAGAGGTGCAGAAGTGAAATGTGGAGGGACAGATAGATAATCTGTGGATGGGGGTGCAGAGGTGACATGTTGACAGAGGGTACAAAATTGAGTTGTGGATGGGGGAGGGTGCATGCTAAGGTAAACTGTGGAATGTGAGGGAGAGAAGGAGGGGGGTGGTTGAGGGGTGGGGGTGAGAAAGTGAGCTGTGGATGGGGAGGGAGAGGGTGAGCTGTGAGGGGGGGGGGGCTGTGGACAGGGGGGTTGAGAGGGTGACCTGTGGACACGGGGGGAGGGAGAAGGTGACCTGTGGATAGGGAGGGAGAGGTGAGCTGTGGATGGGGGAAAAGAAGGTGACCTGTACACAAGGGGGAGAGGGTAAGCTGTGGATAGGGATGGAGAGGGTGAATTGTGTATAGGGAGGGAGAGGGTGAGCTGTGGATGGGGGAGAGAGTGATCTGTGGACAGGGGGGAAGGGAAGGTGACCTGTACACAAGGGGGAGAGGGTGACCTGTGGATGGGGAGGGAAAGGGAGTTGTGGATGGGGGGAGATGGTCAGCTTCAGATGGGGAGAGAAGGTGGGCTGTTGATGGGGGAGAGAGAAGGTGACCTGTGAATGGGGAGGGAAGGTGAGCTGTGGATGCGGGAGAGGGTGACCTATAGACAGGTGGGAGACGGTGAGCTTCAGATGGGGAGGGAAGGTGGGCTGTTGATGGGGGAAAGAGAATGTGACCTGTAAATGGGGAGGGAAAGCGGGCTGTTGATGGGGGAGAGAGAAGGTGACCCGTGAATGGGGAGGAAAGGTGGGCTGTTGATGGGGGAGAGAGAAGATGACCTGTGAATGGGGAGGGAAGGTGAGCTGTGGATGGGGGAGAGGGTGACCTATAGACAGGTGGGAGACGGTGAGCTTCAGATGGGGAGGGAAGGTGAGAGAGGGTGACCTGTGGAGGGTGACCTTCCTGACAGGAGGTAGAGAAGGCAAGCTGTGGATGGGGGGGAGTTGAGCTTGTGAATGGGGATGGAAATTTTTTTTTCTGCACACTTTGTGATACACATTCCTCAACACTGCACAACTCCATGTGTTACACTTTCCTGATCCTTGAATTGTGTGCAAAACGCAGTTCTGAGCCTTGACCACATCCATCATTTTACTTTTCTTCCCGACGGAATGGCGAGATTGGGGGCAGTAGGGGTAGGATAGGGGGCGTCAGGGGGTGGGGCTGGGGGCGGGGAGTTGACTGGGGAGGTTGGGTTCCTGCACCTATTCTCTGAGAAAAAAAGCCCTGCTTCTGAAAAAAGAAAAAAAGTAGGTATTTATATATTTTTTTATCTGTGCACACAAATGGTTTGCCTTTCATTTCTATTTTCAACTGTTTGGGTTGTTTTACAAGGTAAGGTTTCACATATACTTTAGCTAGTTGTAAACTCTGCTATTTTTTTATTTTTCACCTAAGTGATTTTTTGATCTATTTTTGGAATATTTTCCATTTTTTTTTTGTTTAATCTGTTTTATTATAGCTTTCCACAAGTACAAGAAAGAGAACATGTACAGTCAACAAAGGAATAGAGAACAGCTCGGTATATCTATAACTTCAAAGTCATAGTGACACAGTATATAATATAAAAATACTCTGAAAGGTAAAACAATGAGAAACAAAAGCATTCCAAAGTATCTTACAGTATTGTATCTAAAGAAGACCCAAATATATTTATAGAACAAATGTATATCCAACAGTAATCATAAAAATTGGGTCCTAACCGACAAGAATTAAGTCTGCATCTCAAGTACAGGTCATATACAGTGAAGAGTATATACTGAGTGAAAGGTCAACAGAAGAAGAAAGAAAGAAAAAAAGAAAGAAAGAAAGAAAGAAAGAAAGAAAGAAAGAAAGAAAGAAAGAAAGAAAGAAAGAAAGAAAGAAAGAAAGAAAGAGTAAATGTAAAGAGTAGAGAGACAAAGAAAAAAAAAGGGGGGGGGGGCATATGGAGACCCTGAAGCTATCTATGATCCTGCTATATACCTGAAGAGAGGGGATCCCAGTTAAAGCCTACAGAACACTTCAGATAAAAAAATGCAAAAGTTGATAAGTATCTAAAATGATTCCACACTGTCCAAGTCAGTTAAAATGCCTCTTCTGTGCCATTTCCCAAAGAGACCATTTGTTCCATATGGCAAAGAGTCCATTTTCATGTCTGTCCACTCAGACACAGTAGGAGTATATGGTTTATGCCAGTGCCTAGCAATAACAGTCCTCGCTGAGATTAAATTTTCCATTTTTTCATCTGAGCCAAGTGAGGACCTCTTATTAACCACTTCAGCCCCGGAAGGTTTTACCCCCTTAATGACCAAGCCATTTTTTGCGATAATGCACTGCGTTATTTTAACTGACTATTGCATGATCATGCAACGCTGTACCCAGATAAAATTGATGTCCTTTTTTTCTCACAAATAGAGCTTTCTTTTGGTGGTATTTGATCACCTCTGCGATGTTTATTTTTTGTGCTATAAACAAAAAAAGAGCGACAATTAAAAAAAAAAAATCTGCTATAAAACATATCCAATAAAAAAATTTTAAAAATCTAATTTTTTCATCAATTTAGATCAATATGTATTCTGCTACATATTTCTGGTAAAAAAAATCTCAATAAGCGTATATTGATTGGTTATCGCATCTACAAACTATGGGATCTTTTTATGGTGTGACAGACTCACCCGGGACAGAGGCTATTGGAGGGGACTGAACGCAAGCCTCTTACCCACCGATTATGGGCCCTGGCATTTGGGGGAACGGTGCTCTCTGTGAGCTGTATGCCTGGGGACCCTGGGGTTGGTGTTACTTTGGATTCAGCTCAATTTCCCCCAAAACACACAGACTCTGGGAACCCTTTATATGGCCTATTAGAATGGTGACTGATTCATACCGTTGGGACTCCTACTGTTAAATGCTAATGTCATCAATTCCAGCTACCTGTCTGTTGTCTGCTATAATTTGTTTATTGTAAATAAGTCTAGTGTGGCTCTAAGAGTCTTTTCACCCATTGTTGTTTGTGTTAATTAACTCTGTTACTGTGTGAAGCTCGGTGACCACAAGTCTGGGCAAAAGGTCATGTCTCAGTCACCTAGGCTGTATAAAGGATTAGATAATTAGCTCATGTTAATTAGGTTACAGTTGTATTGTTAGAGGAGGTTCCAACGGCATATAAAGTCTTGTAATTTTGATTCTAAATAAAAATAGTCCATGTTAGCATCTAAGCAAGTGTCGCCTTGTTTTGTGCTCAGAGCGGTTGGAATATCTGATATCTGTATCCAGACTGCAAGGAAGTGGTATACTGACGGAAGCACTCAAGCAGAGTGTGGGACGTTCCGTGACTTTGGTGGCAAGCAGCGGGAAGCTTCCTGCAGTCTGGGAAATCTAAACCTCCACCTGGATCCAAGTACAGCATAGCAGACTTCAGTCACCCCAGCGGAGATATGGACCTGGCATCAGTGTTCCCGGGGCTGCTGCGGATCATCCTTTCAACATACACCAGGACTGTGTCTGAGGATGAATACCTAAAACAAGTAAAAAGGCGCAGAGCACAATTACCTTCAAAAAAAACAATTAGTCCAGAAACTTAAAATAAACGGGAAAGATGCATGCGAATCTTCATGCATATATGTTAAAAGTATATAAATGAAGGTCAGTCAGGGCAGCCACCGATGGAGCCAAAAGCGGGATCCAGAAAGCTAGAACAATAACAAGGAAAGGAGCGCCTCTGAATATATATCACAAACAAACTTTATTAAAAACAGCAATATCCACTCACATGAGGGTAGAGGAAGTTGCATTCAGGTCAGTTGGCTGAGCAGTAGAACTACAAGTCGCAGCGGTTCCTGCAGGGGATGTGAGATCCAGAGATGGAAAATAAGCTGGTGCAGCCGGATGCAGACTTTAGTAGTAATCAGTCCAACACATATCCTGTGTTTATCCTGGCGATTTCCTGGATATCAGGATAAGGGTTCCAAGTAAAAAGGACAGGAGACAGGGGGGGGCGTCACTGCAACCGTACAGCCGCACTGCCGCTCACCGCTGTGCATGGAGAGCCTCTAAGCTGTAACACGGCCGGCCGTGTGGGAGATCACAGCGAGGCTTGGAGGGCAAACAAAGCGTGGCACCCGGTGATGGCGTTACATTAGTGCAATGTGACATCATCCCCGGGTGCCACGCTTTGTTTGCCCTCCAAGCCTCGCTGTGATCTCCCACACGGCCAGCCGTGTTACAGCTTAGAGGCTCTCCATGCACAGCGGTGAGCGGCAGCGCGGCTGTACGGTTGCAGTGACGTCCCCCCCTGTCTCCTGTCCTTTTTACTTGGAACCCTTATCCTGATATCCAGGAAATCGCCAGGATAAACAAAGGATATGTGTTGGACTGATTACTACTAAAGTCTGCATCCGGCTGCACCAGCTTATTTTCCATCTCTGGATCTCACATCCCCTGCAGGAACCGCTGCGACTTGTAGTTCTACTGCTCAGCCAACTGACCTGAATGCAACTTCCTCTACCCTCATGTGAGTGGATATTGCTGTTTTTAATAAAGTTTGTTTGTGATATATATTCAGAGGCGCTCCTTTCCTTGTTAGAGGATGAATACCTGGAGCTCAGGCAGCAAATTCGGGTGGAGCTCTGGATTGGAGTCCTCCAGCTCGCTGGTATAAAACAGGGCAAGTGCTATCCAACCCAAGAGCAACGGGCCAGTGACCAATGGGCATTGCGGATGGCATTCCTGGGAGAGTGGCCCCAGAAGCAATGGGTGACTGAGTTGGACAGGCTGGTCCAGCAGGAGATAAAGCTGGACAATAGTTATCGGGCTCTGCAATGGCACGCAGAGGAGGGATATTTAGGGGAGACAACAGAATGCTCTCCGGAGGGATATGACTTTGGAGGCCCTGGATTGCTGTGGGAGAGCCTTACAGATCATTTTGTGTTTGGCGATGAAGGGGAACCTGCCCTTGAGGACCTGCGAGAATATAGAGAGGCTATGCTCGGTCTTGCAGGGGTCTCAGAGCTCAAACCTGATCTGGACTATTTGCTAGGGAAGGAACAGCATCTGGAAAGGGCATACAGGAAACTGCTAAAACACGTTCAGCAGCATACCAGAGAATCGGCAGTGTAAAATCTGAAGATTGCCGTCCCTAAACCTGAAGTGCTGACCACAGGGCAGAGCTCTGTTAACCTCTGCCCAGCACTGATAACATCTTCTGGGTTTCATGGACAGGAGATGGTGAACCTCTATCCCCAGACACCAGTTATAGAAGTAGGGGATTTAATAGACTTTTCTGCTGAGGAAGAACAACCTGATGAGCCTCCAGCTGAAGATCTGGTAACTGAACAGAGGGTCCAAGACCTCTGCCCCACACTTTTAGCAATTCCAGAGACTGGGGATTTAATAGACGTTTCTGTAGAGGAGGAACCACCTAGCAAACCCCCAGCAGAAGTGCTGGCAACCGGACAGAGGGTCCAAGACCTCTGCCCCACACCTGTGGCAGTTTCGGAGGTTCAAGGTGAGAAGGTGGCAATCACTTCCCAGCAGCAGATACAGGGGGAGAAGGGAGAGGAGGTGTTTGTTGTCCCTTTCCAACAGTTGGCCAGGGTGGAGGAAGCGGCCTTTCCTCCCCAGCAAAGATCCGTGCACCTGGGAGACAGTACCGTAGACATGTCGTCCCAGCAGCCAGATGAGGGAATGGAAAAGGAAGCAGCCGGCTCCCCTTTCCAATGGCAGCTACACAGTTTGGGAGTGGAGGAAGCCAGCCTCCTGCCCCAAAGGTTAGCCGGAGTGGAGGATGCGGAGTCCCCAGCAGAAGTGCTGGCAACAGAGCAGAGTGCTACCAACCTCTACCCAGCACCGGCAACAACTGTGGAGTTCCAGGGAGCCGGGGCAGTTGGCCCCTCTCTCTGACGACAAGCTGATGTAGTGGAGCTGCTACTCCCAGCTGAATCGCTGGCAACAGGGCAGAGCACTACTGGCCTTTGCCTAGCACCTGGTGTATCTCTACAGTTTCAGGAAGCAGGGGTGATCGGCCCCTCTGCCCAGCAACAGACTGAGCCCAGGAATGTTAAAAACAATCCAGCTGAAGCCCTGGCAGCCGGATAGAGAGTAAATGACCTCTGCCCCACACCTACTGAAGTCAACTATTCCTTGCAGCCAAGAAAGGAGATCATAAGGGAAGACTATGTGAGTTCACTCTGCCTGACTAACGCATGTCCAGACCAGGTTGAGGTCTGGGACCTTGTTAGTCAACCTTTGATAGGGGAGAAACGTGACAGACTCACCCGGGACAGAGGCTATTGGAGGGGACTGAACGCAAGCCTCTTGCCCACCGATTATGGGCCCTGGAATTTGGGGGAATGGTGCTCTCTGTGAGCTGTATGCCTGGGGACCCTGGGGTTGGTGTTACTTTAGATTCAGCTCCATGTCCCCCCAAAACACACCGACTCTGGGAACCCTTTATATGCCATATTAGAATGGTGACTGATTCATACCGTCGGGACTCCTACTGTTAAATGCTAATGTCATCAATTCCAGCTATCTCTCTGTTGTCTGCTATAAAGTGTTTATTGTAAATAAGTCTAGTGTGGCTCTAAGAGTCTTTTCACCCATTGTTGTTTGTGTTAATTAACTCTGTTACTGTGTGAAGCTTGGTGACCACAAGTCTGGGCAAAAGGTCATGTCTCAGTCACCTAGGCTGTATAAAGGATTAGATAATTAGCTCATGCTAATTAGAATACAGTTGTATTGTTAGAGGAGGTTCCAACGGCATATAAAGTCTTGTAATTTTTTTTTCTAAATAAAAATAGTCCATGTTAGCATCTAAGCATCCTCACAAACACCAGTTACCCGTTAGGTACCGCCTCAGCTCCCGGGATTGTTTGACCTTTTTCCCTGACAGGCTCACACCCTCGGTGCCCTCCACCCATCTACATAGGTTCCACGTAAGTAACCCTTTATGGTTTTTAGCCATTATTGCTACTTTAAGATCTTACTACAATTTTTTCTGCCTGTTCTGTGGTCAGCCCCTGAGAACTTCTTCAAATATCATTTATAGACAGTTACATTGCATCTGCTCTTGAAGATTGGAAAGATCCATGAAACGCGTCAAGCTCTTAGATGCTATTCACATGAACAACCTCTTTATACTTCTATCATATTATGCCGTTTGGATTCCACCAACTGCTACTATATTACTGTGAAGACACACAACTTTAAAATTGAATTTGTTTTTATCTCACCATTGCGATCCACATCGTGCTGCTACGTTGATGGGTTACTTTGTTATTATGGATCATTTTTATGGAACATATATTCATATGCTATACTCTCTTATTCTGTTTACATGCAAGCTATTTGGTCACAAATGTGGTCCAATCACCAGACATTATTGATACTATGATGCAGTCACATGCAATTAATAGTCTGGTGATTTCTTACTATGGTACCATGATGACTATAATAGGCTGCTATGCCATTATGTTGTTTTATGATGTTTCAACAATATTATCTTACTATGAAATAAAGCTTCCTTGATTTATTACATTTTACTGTTTATATATCCGTTACTATGCAATACGATGCGGTCACATTTATGGTGCACTTATCAGATATTCATATCATTACTATGTTGTGTCACCTTCCCAGCTGCATGCCTCATTTAAAGTCCCAAACCCCCCAATTTTCTGTTTTTTCTAAGCAAGTGTCGCCTTGTTTTGTGCTCAGAGCGGTTGGAATATCTGATATCTGTATTCAGACTTGGAGGAAGTGGTATACTGACGGAAACACTCAAGCGGAGTGTGGGACGTTCCGTTACATATGGCATTCTTGTTTTTTATTTTTAGCGGGACTTTTAGTAGGACTGGGACATTGTGGCAAACAAAACACCTAACTGACACTTTTGACACTTTTCTGGGAACCACTGACACTAATACAGTGAACAGTGCTAAAAATATGCACTGTTACTGCACTAATGGCAGAGAAGGGGTTAACACCAGTGGTGATCAAAAGTTTAAATGTAATAGAGCCGACCTGCTGCAATAAAAGTGTGGTAGGCGGACGGCAAGTAGTAAATTGGTGAACCACTTAGCCTTTTTGGGCAGGAGCCCATTTGGTTTTGTTATCTTTTTTTTGTGACATATTACATTTGAGAGCACTAAAAAAAGAAAATGCAAAAAAACTGTAACTAATGTTTCAATCTCAAACTGAAAAAAATAAATAAATAGAGTGTCACTGAAAATATTAGCAACTGAGCAGCAGAACATTGTCCCTGCAGATATTAGCAGCTGAGCAGTGGGACAGCATCTTTAAAAATATTAGCAGCTGGCGCGGGACTTCCAACATGGTCGCGTAAGCCGGGAGCTCCGCTATGCCTGAGCTAACAGGGCAACCTAGCCTGGAGCCAAGCCAGCAGGACGCCTGCGGACAGCAGGAATCATTAGGGGAACACCCCTGGAGCATTTCTATGCCAGGCAACTCGGTCCGCTGTGATCTGGGACCTCTATTCTCCGCTGAGGGAACACAGGCTGATTCCAAGATGGCGGCCGTGTCTCTGCCACGAAACACACACACAGGGGGTCAAACGGAATACAGGCAAGTCTTTGCCCCAGCTACTTTAGCTTTCACCCCCCAAGCTAATTCCAGCATCTCCCACAGTGTGACCCCATCGCCTGCATCCACAGAATAGCTCATAGAGCGATCGATAGACAATTACATGCTAACTCCTTTGAATGCTACTCCGGTACATCCGGAAGTCATTATCCCCCCAGGAGACCCAGACTATGATATACCCCAAAACGCAGGAGACTTATTCATCAAATTCTCTGAATTACTGGAAAGAGGCCTGTCTATTACGGCCAGCAGGATCACTACTGACATCCGAGCTGACTTCCATCTGGGCTCCAGGATGGAAGCAATAGAGCATAAGCTCGATATCACGGTGTCCAGGGCTAACCAAAACACTGACCACATACACGTAATAAAAGAACAATTGGATGTGGCACTCAGCAGGATCCAAGACCTTGAAAATCATTCCAGGAGGGACAATTTCAGGGTCAGAGGTATCCCGGAATCCATCACAGACGCATCCAAAGCTATACAGGACCTCATTAAGACCCTCACCCCTGCCATATCGCCACACAAATTAGAATTGGACAGAGCACATAGGTCGCTGGGCCCCCTCAGAAAAGATGGGACACCCAGGGACTTAGTAGTGAAACTGCACTACTACAGCGTGAAAGAAGAGATTATGAAAATCTCTCGACAAAAATCCCGCATATCCTTCCAAGGACAGGATATCCAGATCTTTGTGGATATTTCCCCAATGACTATTCAAAGACGCAGAGCACTTAAACCACTGCTGCAGGTCCTGTCACAGAAGGAGATAAAATACTGGTGGGCCTTCCTCTTTGCACTTAAATTTAACTTCAAAGGCAGAACATACTCCCTCACTTCCCTCCCTGAGGGCGAGCAGGTTCTCCTATCCCTAAAACTTATTTCACAAGATTCAGCAATGGACACCCCAAACATTCAAGCAGGATCCTCCAAACGTCCAACTCATACAAGTCCAATTTCTCCCACGTGGAAGACGAACAAAAGCAAGCGAGTAAAGGAACCCATGCCTACCTGACGATTGACTTCTCACTAGCTCATTCTCTTTACTTTCTACGGCACCGCCTCGCTATGCAGATACAACTGGGTTCTCCTTCCTGACCAGGGAGAACCTCCTGATACCCCTGTATTACCCCATTCAACCCCCGTCGACTCCTACCACTCAACACATGAGAACTTATATTGAACTCTTGTCGATCAGCCTCAAGGACAGCCACCAATGCCTCAAGCTCATGGAGGGCGAATCTGAAAAAATTCTCCCAGGAAAAAGGGGCCTCCAAGGGCACAACTCGCTATAGCCTGACAAAATATGAGCTTTCGCGATACCTCCCCTATTTTAAGTGCCATGTACACCCCTCTCCTAACCTCCCAGTCCATCCCATTCCAATCCCCTTCCCCACCTGACCCTTCCACATCTGATTTCAAAGAACTAAGTTCAAAATGTCCTGATGGGTATGTTCCACTTTTGCATCATGATTACTGTTTATAGATCTGTTAAGATTTTTACTTGTTGTCTGTTATTTTTTTTATTTTTTTTAGCACCAAGGTTAGCTATGGCTGGGGCAGCAGTCATGCGCCTCCATCCACCTCTCGAATATAGGTTCCCTATCTTTGAGTGATGAAAAGGTAGTCCTCTCGGATGGCTGCCTAGATTTGTTACCTAGCAATGAAGGAGGGAACCTATCCTCCTCCCTTTGCCGCAGGCCTCTGTTAGGCCTATTTGCACTTTTTCTTTCTTTCTTCTTCTTCCTTCTCACTAACTTCCTCTCTCTGGTTACCAGTCCGCAGATGACGCCACTCCTTCCTACAGCTTCAGGTCCTGGGTACCTCACCAAGCTTCACCCAAGATCAGTCCAGCCCATGCAACAAAGGGTAAGTGATGTCCATGTCGATGCACCCCCATTCCCCCAAGGTCATGCCTACTAACAACACAATTCCCCCTTCACTCAGAATAGTATCCCATAATGTGCAGGGATTTAACTCTGCAATCAAGAGAAGGAAAATTCTCCAGACATACCACTCCCAAAAATTGGCAGTGGTATTGCTGCAGGAGACACACTTTCCAATACAATATAACCCCCCTTCCTTCATGCCCAATATCCCCAATTCTATCTAGCGAATGCCGAAGATAAAACAAAGGGGGTAGCAATACTTTTTGCAAAATCCTGCCATTTTAAGACCCTGCAGGTTCACAAGGACACCGAGGGCAGATTTATCATGGTGAAAGGAATGTTGGAGGATCATATGTATTCTTTCGTCTCCTACTATACTCCTAACAAGGGACAAGCTAAATTCTTCCGAACAATGTTCCAAACTTTAGAGCCTCTGTTAGAGGGAACAGTGATCTATGGAGGAGACTCCAATATCGCGTTCGATCTAAGCCTCGATAAATCTAGACCACCCTCAACTCAACTCACATGCCCCAAGAAAATTAGCTCCAGAATAGCAAAAATGATTTACCAACAGGGACTTGCCGACATTTGGCGGGAACTTAATCCATCTAGCAGGGACTACACACATTTCTCGAACCCCCACCAATCATATTCCAGGATTGACCACATTTTTATCTCTGCAATACATATTCCCGCAGTTAAAAAAGCCTACATCAGGGACACAGCCCTTTCGGACCATTCCATGGTTATCCTAGTTTTACAGGGCCGCCTCATCAAACCCCCCTTCCACATTGGAGACTTAAGGAAACTTTACTTAAGGATCCAGTCCAGGTGACAATCATTGACAAAGCACTGAAAGAATATTTTCTCCTAAATGACGTAGAGGGAATCTTGGTTGAGACTATATGGGCGGCCCACAAAGCTACGATCAGGGGAAAGCTAATCCAAATGACAACAAAAATTAAAAAAGAAAAAGTCTCAGACGTAAAGAAACTCGAGAATGACTTTTCAGCTTTATGCAAACAGCACAAAAATGACCCGACGAAGGTCGAAACTGCCCAATTAGAAGCTGCGAGAGTAGCAGTAAACCTAGCGCTCACGATTAAAGCCGAGGTTTCCTTGCGTTTTAATGGAGCGAAAATGTTTCAGCAGAAAGATAAAATGAGCACAATGTTAGCCTCTAAGCTATCTCCCAAACCCAGTAACTATTCACGCCCTAAATTCAGACAACAGGATGGCTCAACTACCCTAAATCCCCAACAAATTCTACAATCATTTCAAGATTTTTATGCTAAATTATACCAGAAGGGTAACTCGGTCAACAAACTCATTATAAAGGCCTTTTTAGAAGACCTAAATATCCCCACACTTAGCAAAGACCATATGGATTTTATGGAAGCCCCTTTTCCAGAGAAGAAATCCTGGAAGTGATTAAAAATCTAAAAAGTGGCTCAGCTCTGGGACCAGACGGATTTTCCACCCTTTATTACAAAACCTTTGCTGCCACCCTAGCCCCACGCCTAACTAAATTTTTCAATTCCAAACGGAAGGGAGACGCCATAGATACCCATCTGAACACAGCTTACATTTCAGTTATTCCCAAACCAGACAAAGACCCAACACAAGTAGTAAACTATAGACTCATCTCCCTGATTACCAATGATTTAAAAATACTCACCAAAATATTGGCTAACAATCAACCAACGATACGTGCAGCATTGTCACTGTTCATGGTTCAAACACTCCTTGCGAGTCTTCACACATTGTTATCCTAATATACAAACATTTATAACTTTTCATCCTGTCTTCATACGATAAAGAATAATTGCTACTGAGGGCCGGCTGCATTGCCTGCAATCTAATGACACAGTTAGCTCCCACATTGGGGTGTCGGGGGCGTAGACAGTGCCACCACCACACATACGGTTTCATTGGTTAACATGTGAAAATCTCAATAAAATAATAAAAATATTGTTAAAAAAAAAAAAAATACTGGCTAACAGAATGAGCTCTTTTATTAAACAATACATCCACAAGGATCAAGTGGGTTTTATCCCAGGAAGACAAGGCCCTGATCAAATTAGGAGGGCAATAGACATCAGCTCAATCCTACAATCTGGCTGGGATGGAGGCCCCCACCAGGAAGGTCTCCTCCTATCATTAGATCTACAAAAGGCCTTCGATTCCCTCTTTTGGTCGTACCTATTTACAATCCTAAGGCGCTGGGGGTTTGGGGAAAGTTTTCTGGGGCTATTACAATCCCTTTACTCCACCCCTGAAGCTAGGGTCAAACTTCAGGGTTATTACTCCAATCCCATGAAAATCTCCAGAGGAACTAGGCGAGGCTGCCCTCTATCTCCACTTATATTTGCTCTAGCGATTGAAACTCTGGCCACCCCTCATTGGCCGAACAATTGAAACCCTCCTTTAAATTTAAGTGGAGCAATACATCAATCCGTTATCTAGGAATAAACCTTACCCCTAAGATTGATCAACTCTATCAGGCAAACCCCCCCCCCCCCATGTATCGCAAACTGGAAACCGACCTGCTAACATGGTCCCTATACATTTCATCGCTAGGCAAAATCCATTCCATTAAGATGACCCTACTACCTAGGCTTCTTTACTTATTTAGATCTCTCCCAATAGCGTTAAGAAAAGATCATCTAAGGTCTTTCCAGGGAAAGATAATCAAATTTATCTGGGGCAAAAAAGGTTACAGATTGGCAAGACGTATCCTATACAGCCCTAGAACTCGTGGAGGACTAGGTCTCCCAGAGCTCTTTAAATATTATAAAGCCGCTAGACTAGTACAACTTTCAATGGTCTATTCTAGACATGAGTAACCGGATAGGATCTCTATAGAGAGACAGGCGGTCCCCACATACACATTAGACTACATATTATGGTGCCCCTGAAAATCTAGACCCCCTAATAATGTCTCCTACCCTATCAGATTCCATGAAATTATGGGATGACATGAAACATCTATCTGCTCTGACATCAGACATTCACCCGTTAGCTCATATATTCCACAACCCCCTCTTCAAACCAGGTATGGAAATCAAATCCTTGTAATGGTGGTTATACAAGGGGATGTATCGTATTGGACACTATTTCTCCCCATCTGGCCCGATCTCGTTGAAATACTGCACTGAAAAGCTGGATCTCCCCGATTCAGAGAAATTCAGATTTTATAAGATTTCCCACTTCCTCACCTCTATTTGGAAAAACAAACCCTCCCCCCCCTAATTCTCAAACTATGAACGCTGGTGTGGCCAGGGTTCAGAGCAAAAGGGGGGTATATCCATAATCTACACATCACTTTCGGAACCCACCTCCAAATTCCCGTATATGGAAGCTTGGGAGAAGGACTTGCAGGAAACCTGGGACCTGGAGGAATGGCATAAAAGAGGAACAAGAGCATATAAAGTAGGGTTGTCCAGATACCACTTTTTTAAGAGCGAGTACAATTACCAATACTTTTTTTTCAAGTACTCGCTGATACAGATTACCGATACTTTTTTTTAATAGGTGTATAGAAAAACACTGCGCTAACAAGTGAAAAAAGAGAGGGGAGCAGCTACATACGGTGTGACAAAAACAGTAAATACATAATAGAAAAAATGTAGCGCATGGTATGTATATCAATGATCGAAATATAAAGAGGATGACTCAATTATACTTCAATCCAAAATGGGGTGTTAGTGAACAATTAACCAAATAACGTATGATAAACGTAAAGTCAATAAACAAATAAATAAATGGGTGAGGAATATAATGTCCCACTGCATGGAGATATAAATGTAATCCCAAGGGAAGATGATATTCCAACAATTGGAACAAGGTGGTATAAGTCCGTGAAGAAAATGCATCAACCAAATAAGGACATCATGGAAAGGATGGTATGCGTAAACTCTTACCAGATCCTATGGACTCCCGTGTCAGCGACAGTGAGTCAGGAGAGCAGTGTGCCACCCAGGGCATTGGAAAGGATATCCCACCAATCGAACCATCTAAGCTGGACTCTGCGTAGGTCTCCGGGGATCACCAGGCAAGTCCTCGCAATGGATAACCAGAATGCAGATCCGGAAGGCAGAATATCTCTCAAGGAACTGGAGTAAGCACTTATCCTTATTCAGAGGGTATGTGGAAAGAAAAGATATGCCTCCACATAGTGCAGATAAAAAAAGGGATTTTTTTATTGCTAAAAAAGCTTTACAGTAAAAACGTGATCACATTAAAATAAAAGAGAAATGGGCAACATGGAGGAGGATAAAATGGCCCAGTTTTATCCTCCTCCATGTTGCCCATTTCTCTTTTATTTTATTGTGATCACGTTTTTACTGTAAAGCTTTTTTAGCAATAAAAAACATCCCTTTTTTATCTGCACTATGTGGAGGCATATCTTTTCTTTCCACATACCCTCTGAATAAGGATAAGTGCTTACTCCAGTTCCATGAGAGATATTCTGCCTTCCGGATCCGCATTCTGGTTATCCATTGCGAGGACTTGCCTGGTGACCCCCGGAGACCTACGCAGAGTCCAGCTTAGACGGTTCCATTGGTGGGATATCCTTTCCAACGCCCTGGGTGGCACAATGCTCTCCTGACTCCCTGTCGCTGACAAGGGAGTCCATAGGATCTGGTAAGAGTTTACGCATACCATCCTTTCCATGATGTCCTTATTTGGTTGATGCATTTTCTTCACGGACTTATACCACCTTCTTCCAATTGTTGGAATATCATCTTCCCTTGGGATTACATTTATATCTCCATGCAGTGGGACATTATATTCCTCACCCATTTATTTATTTGTTTATTGACTTTACGTTTATCATACATTATTTGGTTAATTGTTCACTAACACCCCATTTTGGATTGAAGTATAATTGAGTCATCCTCTTTATATTTCAATTATTGATATACATACCATGCGCTACATTTTTTCTATTATATACTTTTTTAATGTCATGTGACAGTTTGACTGATGGGGACTAAAAGATGGCACTGACTGATGGGAACTGATAGGTGGCACTGATAGGTGGCACTTATGGGCGCTGTTAGGTGGCACTGACAGGTGGCTGGCACTAATAGGCGGCACTTATGGGCACTGATGGCTGACACTGATGGATGGCACTGATAGATGGCACTTATGGGCACTGATAGATGGCACTGATAGGCGGCACTTATGGGCACTGACAGGTGGCTGGCACTGATAGGCGACATTTATGGGCACTGATAGATGGCACTGATAGGTGGCACTGACAGGTGGCTGGCACTGATAGGCGGCGCTTATGGGCACTGACAGGTGGCTGGCACTGATGGCTGGCACTGAAATGCAGCAATAAATGACATGAGGAAAGAATTTATTTTGAAATGCTATGCTGCAACGCCCATCTTGGTACACCCTGCACTCGGCAGCAGTAAGCAGCAGCAGATATCTTATTACACCCAGCTTGAACTCTATGGGCTGAGTGTAACAAGATGTCCACTGCTGGCTTACTACAGCCGAGTGCAGGGTGTACCAAGATGGACGTCGGGGTGTTCAGCCGCTGACGGCGACCGAATGTGACGGCTCCGGTCACCGATCCTGATACGGCTGCGCCCTGCACCCCTGAGAGCTTACCTAGCTAGTTCACTGAAGGTGAGGACTGGCTCTCCATTCCGCTGACTCCGCCCACTGACTCCGCCCACTGACTCCGTCCACCCTCTTCACCTGCTGACTCCGCCCACCCTCTCCGTCCACCGACCCTGCCCGCTGACTCGGCCCACTGACTCCGTCTGCCCTCTTCGCCCGCTGACTCCACCCGCCGACCAGGTATCGGATCAGGCATCGGGAGCGTTTGTGCGAGTACAAGTACTCATGCAAACACTCGGTATCGGTCCCGATACCGATACTAGTATCGGTATAGGGACAACCCTAATATAAAGGTATTCTGAACATTTCTATGATAGAAGCAAATCTGAGAGTATTAACCAGATGGTACCTGGTACTGGTGAGATTAGCAAAAATGTTTCCCTCTACCTCCCGCTTTTCTTTAGGGACTGCCAAGCCCAGGGTACCATGCTTCACATATGGTGGTATTGTCCAAGAATCAGAGGATTTTGGAACAAAATATTTAATCTTATCTGGAGAGTCTCAGGACTCGCGATCCCAAAAAACCCTCAAATCACGTTACTGAACCCACACATCCCCAAGATTCATAAATATTCCTGAAAACTGATAGCATTTATGCTTTTGGGAGTGAAAATCACTATCGCTAAGGCATGGAAGAAACCAACAGTCTCCCTCTTAACCGCTAAGAGAAAGATCTCTTGGATCATGTCCCAAGAAAAAATGGTCAGCACCGTCCTGGATAACACAAAAATATTTGAAGCAATCTGGGAACCCTGAGCTGGGCACTTAGGTATATCTCTCATCCCAGGAGTCAATGCAGTGTGAATGTTTATATATGCTATCGCTACTTTAAAACGGACGGACTTGCCCACACATGACCGGACTTTCCGGCGGGCTAAGTCCGCCCGTCTTTCCGACGGACTTTCGCCGGAGTCATGGCGGACTTTAAGAATAAACGGACTTGCCCACACATGTCCATTTTGAACGTGACTCGGGTACGACGGGGCTAGAAAAGGAAGTCAATCTTGTCGCTTTTATCAGCGAGATTGACACCTTGCGAGCCCCGTCGCGGGGCATACCAGGCCCCTAGGTCTAGTATGGGTTATAAAGGGAAGCCCCTACGCTGAAAAAATGGCATGGGGTCCCCTTAAAATCCATACCAGACCCCGATCCGAGCACGCAGCTCGGCCGGTCAGGAAAGGGGGTGGGGACGAGCGAGCGCCCCCCCCCCTCCTGAACCGTACCAGGCCGCATGCCCTTAACATGGGGGGTGGGTGCTTTGGGGGAGGGGGCGCCCCCCCACCCCAAAGCACCTTGTCCCCATGTTGATGAGGACAAGGGCCTCTTCCCGACAACCCTGGCCATTGGTTGTCGGGGTCTGCGGGCGGGGGGCTTATCGGAATCCGGGAGCCCCCTTTAATAAGAGGGCCCCCAAATCCCTGCCCCCCACCCTATGTGAATGAGTATGGGGTACATGGTACCCCTACCCATTCACCTAGGGAAAAAGTGTCAATAATAAAACACACTACACAGGTTTTTAAAATAATTTATTAAACAGCTCCGGGGGGTCTTCTTCCGGCTTCGGTGGTCCCTCCGGTTCTTCTCCCGGCATCCAGTTGGTTCTTCTCCGCTCTCTCCGGCCTCTTCTCCCGGTGTTCCAGTTCTTCGGCCGGCTGCTCCGCTGTCTTCAGGTAGCTCTCTTGCCAGCGGAGGTCCGGACTTCTGGGCTTCTGGGCTTCTTGTCTTCTTCCCTCTTCTCTTCTCCAGATGTTGACATGACGCTCTCTCCCACTGGACTGCTCTCTGAGGGCTCCGTTGTGACTTATATAGGCGGAAACCCCGCCCCCTAATGATGTCACAGTCCCTGGGCATGCTGGGACTGTGACGTTTTAGGGGGCATGGTCAACATCACCCGGTGATAGGCTACCTGAAGACAGCGGAGGAGCCGGCCGAAGAACTGGAACACCGGGAGAAGAGGCCGGAGAGCGGAGAAGAACCCGAGGGACCCCCGAAGCCGGAAGAAGACCCCCCGGAGCTGTTTATTAAATTATTTTAAAAACCTGTGTAGTGTGTTTTATTATTGACACTTTTTCCCTAGGTGAATGGGTAGGGGTACCATGTACCCCATACTCATTCACATAGGGTGGGGGGCCGGGATCTCGGGGCCCTCTTATTAAAGGGGGCTCCCGGATTCCGATAAGCCGCCCGCCCGCAGACCCCGACAACCAACGGCCAGGGTTGTTGGGAAGAGGCCCTTGTCCTCATCAACATGGGGACAAGGTGCTTTGGGGTGGGGGGGCCCGCAGGGCGCTCCCCTCCCCCAAACCACCCACCCCCCATGTTGAGGGCATACGGCCTGGTACGGTTCAGGAGGAGGGGTGCTCGCTCGTCCCCACCCCCTTTCCTGACCGGCTGGGCTGCGTGCTCGGATCGGGGTCTGGTATGGATTTTAGGGGGGACACCACGCCGTTTTTTCGGCGTAGGGGCTTCCCTTTATAACCCATACCAGATCTAAGGGCCTGGTATGCCCCGCGCTCGCCGCAATAGGAAAATGTGTTTTTCTTATTGCAGCGAGCGCGAAATGCAATACCCTGCCCTTGTGTCGTATCTGGTCCGTTGGACCAGCATACACACGAGCGGGCTTTCCGTCGGACCAGCACACAGACGAGCGGCCTTTCCGCCAGAAACTGAGTCTGACGGAAAGATTTAAAACTTGTTTCAAATCTAGGTCCGGCGGGCTTTTGGGAAAAAGTCCGCCGGAAAAGTCCGCCGGAGCCTACACACGGGCGGATTGTCCGGCAGACTCTGGTCCGCCGGACCAAGTATGCCGGAAAGTCAGAGTACGCAGCATTACAGTCATTAGAATACTACAGTTATAGTATCACACAAACAGCATTTAACTAGCACACTTTATGTAGAGAAATATACATTTTATATTCATCTGGGCAAACAAAAGAACCTAGATCCGTGATTGGGAAAAAGTTACAAGATCATGAATAGACTAAAATCATACAATAGTCCTACAAAGAATCCTATTGCACAAAACACAGTTACTACTTCAAAGAAACACAGATAAGACAACTCTGCCTTATGCTGGAGATCATATGGTCCAGGGGGATCACTTTTTCGCATTTTGTGGCACTGTAGATCTTTCAGGATTTTTGTGGACTTGGATACTAATAATGACCTCAGTTATAGCAGTAAAAAATGATACCCCATTATAAAACTTGCATTATTCCAAACTGGAGTTAGATTTTTTACTCTCTTGTAAAAAATTGAATATGTTGTTATCTAATATGTTAAAGATCAATAATGATCTCCCAATCTCTGAGCTACAAGTATACATTATAAAGGTAAATGTTTATTCCAAAACAGATGACAATAAATATATTAAATGCCCACTGTCTACAACTATACAGTACAGAAATGCATATATATGACACAATATTAAGGGACAGTTCACACCATAGAAATGCAGTCCAGATGCGTTTTAGATTCTTTTCTGCATGCACGTTTTTGAAGCATTTGTGATGCGTCCCAGTGTGTTTTTGATGCACTTTGTGTGCATTTTTAATGCAGCCCAGTGCATTTTTCCCCTCTTTTTTCTTAACCTTAAATAAGGACATGTGTGTTCCAGTGCGTTTTTGGTGCTTTAAGGTGTGTTCCGGTGCGTTCTAGTGCATTCCAGTGCATTTTTTATGTGTTTTACAGCGATTCAGTACAGTCCAGTGCAGGAAAAATGCAGCATGCTTTACTTTTTTTTCTGGAACTGGAACACACTGGAACTGCAAGCACTGGTGTAAACTGTGACATTGAAAACCATACAATCTAATTTCCATGCATTTTTGATGCAGGAACAAAAACGCACTGGACTGCATGGGTGTAAATTGCCCTTCAAGAATATTAATTTATTGTCCTTCTTTTGTTTACAACTTTACAGCACGGAATATACCGTATTTATCGGCGTATAACACATGACGGCATATAACACGCACCCCAATTTAAGAGGCAATTTTCAGGGAAAAAAACATTTGTTTTTAAAAAAAACATTTTTAAGCAAAATTAGGTCAGTGAGCATCAATGCAGCCTGATCTGTGCCCATCTGCAGCCTTCCATTTACTTCTCCCATGTGCTCTTAACTGACCCCAATGTGTTGCAAGCATTTAGGTGTCACTTGCCTCTCAGCCGCTCCACCATCCAGCAAGAATTAGCCAGTTAGCAGGAGATGTGCCAGTGATCCAAAACTAGCCAGGGATGCCATGCTTATTCTCTCACCTCTGTAGAGCACTGGAATCTCTCCCACTTCTGTCAAATACAGCTGATTACTGCCCTGAAACCATAATTTAATCTGTGAATACAGATGTGGCACTGTGCAGTAAGTTCCTCTACTGTAGTTCAGCTTTCCTGAGCAACCAAGCCGAGTGTCGAATGCCGAGCTCAGCCGAGTACCGAGCTGAGCCTAGCGCCGAGCCGAATGCCGAGCCGAGCGCCGAAAGGAGCCGAACGCCGAGCCGAGTACTGAGCTGAGCTGAATGCCGAGCGCCGAAAGGAGCTGAATGCCGAGCCAATCGCCGAAAGGAGCTGAGCGCAGAGCTATGCCGAGCCGAACGCTGGAAATCACTGAGCCGTCATCTCCACTCGGCTCGGCGCTCGGCTCTGTGATTTCCAGCGGCACTCGTCCCCCTCCTTCCCCACCCTCGATTTTCCCCCTATTTACAGTGGAAAAAAGTGCATGTTATATGCCGGTATGTACTGTATGCTGCAATATCAATGACGATTATTGTTTTAATAATCATATGTGATTTTCCATTGAATAAGCAATAATAATGGACATTTTGCTTTGTCAGAGAAGGATTCAGAGTGCTATACTCAAAGTGTAGGATAAGGCCATTCAGTAAAAAAAAAAACAAAGCTTCAACAAAAATAACATTTCTATCTATGGCAAATGATGCACAGTTAGTTAAGAGCAGATTCAGTAAAAAAAATAAAAAAATTTAAAACATCTAAACATTAAATTCCAATGAGAGTTGTAGTTTTGGCAACTCAATAGAAACTGGAATGTGAGAGTATGCAGAAATGTTGTACATTAATTTAGGCCATGTTGTTATGATTATGAGATAATTAAATGCATTTGCTGTATTGACATTCTTGTAACTGACTTTCCACTGTGTTCCCAAGAGGGATGAATCTGCTGGAAAGCCAAACTTAAGAATCTAGTGTCGAAGGCAGGGAAGAGATCAAAGATGCAAGTAGATAACATTATGAAACATTAAATAAAGCATTTAATTGTTCCAAAGATGTCACTTGCAGCTTTCAGTTGTTCTAAACACATTTGAGGATCATATGCTCTTAATTATAATACTAAGTGCCCACAATAAAAGAAACCTGACTCAATGTAAGATAAATAAGTGTATTTAATCATTGTTATAGCAAAGTAGGTGAATCCAGCTCTTAACCACTTCAGCCCCGGAAGGATTTACCCCCTTCCTAACCAGACCATTTTTTGCGATACAGCACTGCGTCGCTTTAACTGACAATTGCGCATTTGTGCAAAGTTGTACCCAAACAAAATGGATGTCCTTTTTTTTTCCACAAATAGAGCTTTCTTTTGGTGGTATTTGATCACCTCTGCGATTTTTATTTGTTGCAAATTGCAACAATTTTGAAAAAAAAGCTATATTTTTAACTTTTTGCTATAATAAATATCCAAAATTAAAGGAAAAAAACACATTTCTGTATCAATTTAGGCCAATATGTATTCTTCTACATATTTTTGGTAAAAAAATTGCAATAAGCGTATATTGATTGGTTTGCATAAAAGTTATAGCTTCTACAAAAAAGGGGATATATTTATGGCATTATTATTATTATTATTTTTTTTTTTTTACTAGTAATAGCGGGGATCAGCTATTTTAAGCGGGACTGCGACATTGTGGCAGACAGATCGGACACTTTTGACACTTTTGTGGGACCAGTGACATTTATACAGCGATCAGAGCTAAAAATAGCCAATGATTACTGTATAAATGACACCGGCAGGGAAGGGGTTAATAATAGGGAGCTATGAAAGGGTTAAGTGTTCCCTAGGAAGGTGTTTCTAACTGTGGGGGGAGTGGACTGACAGGGAGTTCAGAGAGATCACTGTTCCTGATCACTAGGAACAGCAGATCTCTCTCTCCTCCCCTGTCAGAACGGGGATCTGTTTGTTTACATTGACAGATCTCCGTTCTGGCTCTCTGTGGAGTGATCGTGGGTGGCTGGTGGCCACTGGCAACACGCATCAGCTTCAGCATCACGCCGTGGCCGCGTGCGCCTGCTATTTCTCTTAAAGCAGCCGATGTGCATCTACAGCGATTCGCGCAGCCATGCCAACCTGCAGCAGTATAATGACGGCGACTGATCGGCAAGCGGTTAAAGTAACCTCTTGAACTTATTTTCTATAAATGAAAACAATAGACAGAAAATATTGTTAATAATATATGTTACAGAATATATATTTTCTTACATTTGCTGTATGTGGACCACTGAATATACTATTTTCTTTATATATATAACATAATATTCAAACCACAAGGTGCCTCTGGAGTATTTATTTTACATTTTGTTTGATTGAGTGCCACACTACTATGTGTTTATAGGTTTTAAAAGCCAGCACAACTAATCCATTGTCATACAGCTAAAAAAGTTACATTTGTTTACAGCATACTTTATATTTGAGCCTAATTTTTTATGTTAAAATTATATTTTTCCCTCATTTTATGAATTTGATGAAGCTATAAACATTGCAGAAAAATGCATACCTTCTGTGGGTAATGATGAGAGCATAGTATTTTGCAGAATATTAACATACGGTATATATATATATATATATATATATATATATATATATATATATATATAGATATATATATCTATATATATAGATATACATATATATATATTTATATATATAGATATACATATATATATATTTATATATATAGATATACATATATCTATATATAGATATATGAAAATGAAGTGTTGTCATATAGTCATACATTTTGGCAGCATTCAAGAAATTGATTGGACAACCTTCCATTCTCATCTGTCTTTAATTATGCTAAAAACATGTGAATGCTGTATATATAGTGAAGGATATATAACAGGCAGGAAATTGCATTCCTTGCACTTTCTTGCTTACATGTTGTTTGGATGTTGAGGAAAGATCCAAAAACCCATCCACGGAAACATCAGTTTTTTTCTCGCCTGTAAACACATATGGTCATATTATACAATCCTGCAAATATTACAAAGCACAATGCTAGCAGCTACAGTATATCTTACAGAAAATACCAAAACAAAAATGGGGAATCAACCTACATTTACCAATCTGGCAAGTCATTTTTAGTTTTGATGAAGAAATACAACATGTTCGGAAGCTTTTTTCCAGTCTACAAGTTAGCCATTAAATTGTATCATTTTAAAGTAAGCAAAACAAGAACTGCCTTTTTGACCTCCTTTTGAAGACCAAGTTTCTGTGCATAATTTGTTGACACAGATTCATGCTTTATTAAATATTCTTTCCACGTCCATGTCCCAAATGCAAGAAAGGATGGAGGTGATTGAAGCCCATGCGGTCAGAACTCAGGTGCCAGCTCCACCCCCAGCTCCTGTTCCTCCCAGCACTCCCGCAGGTAATGTTGCTGTTTTTTTGCCTGTGGCAGCTCCTTCCCCGGTAGCGACATTACCATCAGTATCCCCAGCTCATTTCATACCTGTCAACATTAAGAAAGATTTTCTGGAAGGGAAAGATGTGAACCTGGCTTCTCTTCTAGTTCAATATTTTTATTGAATTTTTCAATGAAGATATAACAACGACATAACATACAATATAAAACTCCTCGATGACTAAGGCAGCCAAAAGAGGTAAATACATTGAATGAATAACATATCACTTACAAGGATGATGTAACAAAAGTAAAACAAAAGTCCTGGTACGTTTACTGACGTAACATTAAAGTGTTAACTAAGCACCTTCCTCTTTTGTAGTTGTGAAGACCCAAATAAGAGGAAGAGGAGATAGCAATGCCAGGAGCCATAGAAAGATAAAGAGGAAGAAGAAGAGAAAGAAAAGAAAAAAACCCACAGTATGTGAGACCCTTAATCACAGGGTATAGCTTGGTCCACATTACTTGCAGTATAACGTATGCCGTGCGTCAAATCACCGGGGGATGGTACCCCCAGATTTAGTAAGTCGTCAGGCAAGAGTTGGGATGACGCTCCGACCCCCCGCGCCTGTTGCTCATTGCGGTTGGGGACCCAAGTATTCTCACATAGAAGACGGACAACCTGAGAGGAATTTCAACCAGGGAACCTCCCCCGAGCAGGCCCCCGAGATCATCACTTAACCCCAATGGGAACACACTGTGGAGTGCGAGAGCTCCAGGGCCCCTCCCAGGAGAGGCACCCCCCTATCGCCCATCAGCTCACCTAGGGAGGTGCTCCTGCCAGGGAGACACCCAGGCGACGCAACCCCCGGATGGAGCCAACAGTCTCATTGTCTAGGATATACACCTGAGAGTAACTGACCGTCTCCCATGCTGGGACACCAAATGAATAATTGAGGGCAATCTATGTAAGCAAATGGACAGGTTTTAGCCTTGTAAAGCCGTTATCTGCTGTTAGAGAGTGTAAGGAAGAAGAGGAGAGAAAAGAAAAAGAAAAAGGAAAGAAGAAAAATGAGCAAGAGAGAGGGTAGAGGGAGGGAGGTGGGGTGGGGTACCTGGCTTCTCTTCTAATAGCATCTCAGGATGTTATGGAGAACAAGTCTAATGCCCCGTACACACGGTCGGACATTGATCGGACATTCCGACAACAAAATCCATGTTGGCTCAAACTTGTTTTGCATACACATGGTCGCACAAAGTTGTCGGAATTTCCAATCGCCAAGAACGCGGTGACGTACACCACGTACGACGAGACTAGAAAAGGCCAGTTCAGAACCATGCGCGGCACCCTTTGGGCTCCTTTTGCTAATCTCGTGTTAGTAAAAGTTTGGTGAGAGAAACGATTCACACTTTTTCAGACTCGTGGTTTTCAAATCGTTTTCTGCTGTTCAGTTTGTGCTTGTGGGTTTGTATCTGCTCTTCAGTGCGTGCAGTCATTTCGTATTGTACTATTCAGTGCGATCTTGTCCGCTCGTTACTGTTTTTCAGGTCGCTCTTCACAGGCCTTGCTGTTCTTCAGTGCATTCTGTTACTTCATTCTGAGCAGCCGACCATTTTCTAGCCATGTTGCGTATACGTACTCCTCGTAGAGTTAGTGCTGTGCGGGGGCTTGGTGTTGGGGTCCTGACCTTGACACAAGTCCAGTCCATGAACAGGGTGGGGAGGAGTTCATGGACCAAGAATTGGTTGTTTCAGCGTGACCAGTTCTGTCATATGCCTTTGCTCCGTGAGATCCGTGAGAATAATCCTGATGATTTTAGGAACTTTCTCCGGATGACGGACCCCGTATCTCACTGTTTGTTGGCTTTGCTGACCCCTTATATTAGCAGGCAAGATACCTGCATGAGGCAAGATCCCAGAGACCTGTTCTGCCATCATCCAGGTCCTGCAGAAGGAGTATATGAAGGTAAAATGTATCCTTTAATATCACATTTTATTGTAATTAATGTTTGCTAATATATTGTATTTCTTTCCTCATTCCCTAATTACCATGATTGTAATATGCTGTGAATGTCCCCTTTGTCCTGCATGCTGGATTTTTACGTAATTATTTTTTTTGTCCTTCATACATATTTACCTTCACTTACCTCCCCAGCATGGTCTCCTGGCCCTATATTCACCTCATGTAGTCACTTAACAATGTATTTTATCAGCTCCATAGTAGTGCTTTACCCCAAACACCCCCTAAAATGTTTTAAAATGTGATTTGTGCTTTAAATTCAGGCAGAGTGCCAGAGGCTTTTTTTGGGGGGTCCCCAAATCATTTTTAACCCTCCCTCCCCCCAACTGCTAAGTCAGCTGATAACAATTCTCTATCTATCCTCAATCATCTATCTGCTGACTTTGCCAAACCCATACACATGGATGGATTCCCCAAAGCATGTAGTGCAAGGGCCTGCCTGTATACTTTCAAATGGTACTGTTTCAAGTTTCTGTATACTATTATTATCTTGATAGGTAATAGCAGAATGTCCAAAATGTGCTCAAATGTGTACAATGTGTATTTATATCTTTGTATTATGACACTTCTTACCTGTCCAGTGGGCTGCCAATAGTGTAGATAAGGAGGGGCTGTTCAAAGTAATACCCATTATTTAGGCATTCATCTCTCAATGAAGTGGAGAGGGTTACCTGTCCAAGTAAGTCCCCCCCCCTATAATGTTAGAAATGGCCCATGAGAGAGGGGGAGGGGGAATCTGATAGGTGTACCTTATACTTTGGTCTTTAAAAACTCCCTCAAATAAATGTTATCTTGATGTTGGCCAAGAATGTTTGTGTCTAATCTGCTTTCCCTGTTTATGTGCAAAATGACTAAATTTTTTTTTGTTTGACTCCACAGTTTCCTTCCACGCCACAGGAATAGCAGACTGTGGCCTCCCACTTTGCCCAGCGGTGGGACTTTCCTAACTGCGGAGGGGCAATTAATGGGAAACACGTCCACATCGTCCCACCACCCAAATCGGGGTCGTACTATTATAATGATAAGGGGTTCAATAGTATTGTGATGTTGGCGGTGGTGTCGGCTACTTATGAGTTCCTGTATGTGGACGTGGGGAAGAATGGCCGGATGTTCGATGGTGGAGTCATCGCCCAGACGGAGTTCTACAGGTGTCTCCAGAATGTCAGCTTGGACTTGCCACCTCCAGAAGACAATGTGGAAGGACTCCCATTCGTCTTCGTTGCCAATACCCGATTATTTTGGGTATTGGCAGTCTAACGGACAACGCTAGCAAACTTGTAGATGCCACACTCATGCCCCATGTCATGGCCCTGCCATCATATACCAAAGATACTTTGGATCTTCTAAAACAGATTGAGGGGTTGCCGGTCCCTCCCGATTCCCTGCTCATGACGCTGGATGTGGAGGCCCTGTACTCCAGCATCCCTCACGAGCAGGGGATCGGGATGGTCCGCACCTTTTTGTATGAGGAGGATCACCACCAATGGAATTATAACGAGTTTATTTTGAAGCTACTCAACTTCATCTTGACTCACAATGCTTTTGAATTTATGGGTTCCCACTACCTCCAGGTGCAGGGTGTGGCCATGGGCACCTGTTGTGCCCCTGGCTACGCCAATCTGTACCTGGGGGGTGGGAACGTCACGTGTTCTCTCGAGATCAATACACAGAATATCTAGATCAAATATTGATCTGGAAACGCTACATAGATGACATTTTTATTATTTTAACAGGCACTACAAAGACCCTAAAGAAATTCATACAAATGTTGAATGTCAATCATTTCAATCTGACATTCACACATCATTGTCATGCCAATACTGTCAATTTTCTGGATCTTGAGATCTATAGGGACGCCAACAACACTCTATCTACAAATTTATTTCGGAAAACTACAGCAGGAAATACACTGCTACATGCTACAAGCGCACATCCTCCCCCCTCATTAGAAGCATACCGTACGCACAATATCTTCGTCTCCGCCGAAATTGTACACAAATAAGGGATTTTCAACATCAGTCCAATTTACTTAGGTCACGACTTCTAGCTAGAGGCTACAGTCGGTCCCTCCTACATAAGGCCTTTAATAAGGCCAAAGGCAAATCACGGACTGATCTTCTGTACACAAAAAAAACCCGACCACACAAACCCACTGTTAAAATGATTACCAGATTTTCTTCCCACTATCAGGACATTAACAACATCCTCAAAGAACACTGGCATTTCCTGACAGAAGACCCTATTCTAAAGAAATATGTCAATACATACCCGGAAGTGGTTTATAAATGTGCAACTTCCCTCAAGGATAGACTAGTATCTAGTCAATATAAAATCTACAATCCCGTCGCTCCACAGCGACCAAGGGGCACAGCGCCCTGTGGTGGTTGTTCATTTTGCCTGTGGATATCCTCGGAATATCCCATTTCATTACCAAATTGCGAAACCTTCCATCCAAAATTCTCAGCCACATGTTGCACCCAAGGGGTAGTCTACTTGATGAAATGCACCTGTGGGGTTTTTTATGTGGGGAAGACGGCCAGACAGCTGAGGCAAAGAATTAACGATCATGTTTACTACTCGGGGAACGGGAAGATGCTCATTCCGGTGAGCGGACATCTCGATCTATACCACCGTTTTAACACGTCCTCGATTTCTTTTTCTGTTCTGGCCGTCCTCCCCCAAAACCCCAGAGGTGGTGAATGGGACAAATTCATTTTACAAAAAGAGACCCTATGGATCGAGCGGTTAAACGCCACCAGGGCACCGGGTCTGAACGAATCCCATTCATACAGACCCTTCCTTTGAGTCCCTAGCTATGGCCAAAGGTAAGCCCCCTCAACATGTGTCAACCTAATCACAAGAGTTATGAAGTGAGAAGGACTATATATGAAATGATATGACATATTGTAGTTGAGGCTTCCTTTAATTTCCAGAACGATGTACTCCTATGTTCCCTTTTCCCTATCCTTTGAAATATTAAATGATACTGTCATTGTCTATGTATATTTATTGATCCCACTCGGGATATTGTGATTATTCAATAATGTTACTGGTTACATGCATATTGTATATATTCTTTTCTTCTTGCCGCCATGTTGATGATTTAGGGACCCCTCTTAGTGTTGGTCTCCTGTTGATATGCTTCGCCCCTGCCTCGGTGCGTTCCATTACCTAGTGCCACACATCCAGTCCGGATGTGCGGCGATTGACGGAGACATGGGGATTCCCTTCCCCTAGTCTCCGCCTCTGCTGCCCGCCTGCTGGCCTGGCCCCGTCCCCTCGCGTCATCTCCCGGCGCATGCGCGGCATCGCTCCGACCCTGCGTCGTTGTACGTGGGGGTCACGCGGCGCAGGCGCGGTAGCCTGTAATGGGGCCGGAACACGCCAGGCTCTTCGGAGCCGCTTGTTTCCGGCCTGGGTCCCCCTATTTAAGGGTGCAGCATTATACACCCGAAGCGTCCACAGTACCGGCCCCCGCTCGACGGAGCGGGGTATCCTTGAGTGCCCTCTCCACTAGTACAGGGTAAGTCTAGCAATTCCAATTTACACTTTACCATCCATATGCAAATCATTACTATCCTTGCAGTCTATGGTGACTGCAATGCTCTATAACATTATGATAACTGTGTACCCCCCTCTCTTTTCTCTTTATTCCTACACATCAGCGCTACAATTACAGAGCCTTTGCCTTTCTACTTATGAACACCTAATGGTATACACACCTGAGAGGTCCTGGGTCTTGGCCGTTTGCTGTGTTCATTCTAAATAAGACATGTGTTACCTTTGATCGAACCGCGATTACTTGCACATAAATTTCCATCGGCAGTATTTACTTTAATTTTATCATACCCAATTGGTAAGTGAAGCATTCTTCCACACATACCTTTTGCATGTCAGGGTTAGAATCCCCCCTTGTTTCACATCTTCTCTCCTCTCTTTTCTATCCTTGCATTCTCCCCTCTCCTTTTTTCTCCCCCCCCCCTTTTTTCCCCCCTCCCTCCCCCCTTTTTCTCCCTCCTTTTTTCCCCCTCCCTCTCTTCACTTCGGCCCCTTTTCTCCTTCTATCTTCCCCCTCCCCTCCTTTTCTCCCTCTCCCTCCCTTCTTTTCCCGCCCCCTTTCATTTCTCTACTGCTCTCTTCTCCCTGCTATGCCCCTGGTTCAACCATTAAAACTTATTATACATATTTTTACATATATTTACTCATACCTTTTATATCTCTTACTTGAATCTTTACCCCCTGCTCCCCCTGAAGTGGTTGACTCTGACCACCGGGCTGTGCTTCGCGTCACTGGGAGACCAAAATCTTTTATAGGGCCTGTCCCATGGGTCATTATACTTGGCGGTGGAGATATTTTCTAAACGTTGAAATGTTTCTGTATACCTTTAATCTTAGGACCCACTTTCCTTTGATACTTTGCTATTGTGATATTTATTTTGTTTTTTTATGTATTCTAATTAGAATCTCTAGCTCCTGAGGAAGCGTTCTGTGCAACGTGAAACATGTAGAGCAACTAGAGAGCATCTCACCTTGGATCATCAGACCTGCAGCACTGTGTTACTACTGTCTACTGTTCAATGTTCGGGGAAGTATTTCTCCTTCATTTGGAATAAGTAATTTAATTATTATTTATAATCCCTTGAAATGCTATACAAGCTTTCAGGATAGGATCCTCACGGTGTACTATTACTAGGTTTCATGTCTAGCCTGATTTGTTTTTAACATATCCATGTTTGTTCATTGTATTTTTATACCTTACTAATAAAAAACCCTAAACCAATTTACTGTTTCGTAGTTTAATACTGTTGTGCCCTCAAAGTCCCATCCTTAGACTCTAGGCGTTTACCAATTCATGTTGGGGACGCTGGCACAAATATAAATTGGGTACCTACAGAGTCACCCTGTCTTTTGAGGTACTCTACCACTAGGTCCTTTGTTCGCTGTTCGTTGCGGAAGAAGCGTTTGTGCTGGGGGACCATCTTATGCGGCCATTCCAGATGAGGACCCTCACCCCGGACCAGAGGGTTTTTAATTACCGGCCAGCCGGTTCCGCCTATTTCTTACACACATACATATGGCGGAGTATAAACTGAATCATATAATCCTGGCGTGCTGTGTTCTACACAACTTTTTACGGCAACATTCTGCCAACTTTGCTGGCTCAGTTGGGCCTGAGGCTGGAATTCAAAATGAAACAACCCTGACGGCGCTTGAAAGTGGCCGTCCTGGCTTGCCCCCCCTGAGTGCCCGTGATGTCCGGCTAAGATACCTTAAATACTTTGCGGGTAGGGGGGCTATCAATATGCCAGACAATGTCTGAAACCTTTTTATAATAAAAAAAACAAATAACTACTCAAATCTTTGGTGACAATTACTGCTTGTGTTTGTTTTAGCTGACCCTGACAGAAATGTGGTGAGTCCTGAAAATGGCGTGATTGTGTAACCTTACTAAGCACTGTTGGGTGTTATTTACTAAAGGCAAAGACACTTTGCACTTCAAGTGCACTTGAAACTGCACTTGTAGTGCAAAGTGGATTTGCCCTTAGGAAATAACACCCATTGTCACAGAAAACACCAATTAGAGCACCACAAAAGTGTTGTAGCGTTGAGACAATAATCCACACATTCCTGATTAACAATCTTTTTAATACAAGCACAATCACATGTGCATTTAGAAAAGGTTTTTAAAACAAACCAACATGTTTGTTGTATAACAATTTTTGGGGTCACATTAGAAAAAGTAGAAATGTCCATTGAAGATAAAACAGGCATGTTTAAAACCAACAAGAAAGACACAAATCTTGAACTTACAAAGTTCACTTTTGGTAGAACATGAAGGCAATATCAGACATGAGTATTTACAAACTATGTTTGATATTGCGTTCAGATGGGGTGAAGTCACCCCAGGAAAAGCCAAATTTTGAAGATGCACACAAATTTACAAATGTCAACATGTGCTACCTGCCATCACGGGGGATCAAGGGACGTGTTTTGGGGGTGCAACCCCTTCCTCACAGCTACTTTATTATTGAGGAAGGGGTTGCACCCCCAAAACGCATTCATTGATCTCCCGTGATACATGTTGACACACTGTGTGCATCTTCAAAATTTGGCTTTTCTCAAATTTGTCAAACAATTTTTAGAAATTTTTAGCACACAAAAAAACAAAGGGATTTGGAGGGGTTTTAAACTCTCCCTAAAACATCAATGATGTTCTTAATTTTTTGAAGAACATCATTGATGTTTTTCTTGATGTTTTCCAAGTCCCTATTACATCCCATGATCTCCCCGATCAGGATCTGTGCACTTTCCGAGGTGAAAGGATCTGGATCCACAACATCACGATCACCTAAAAAGATAGAAACCAAAAAACACACCATGTATTATAAATATGCCGGCATCCATCTCTTACCTGAGCCTGTGGTCGCAGACACTCACCTGTTGTGGTGTCAATTTCCACCACGTCTTCCTCCTCCTGCTCTGCTTGTCTTGGGTGGATTTCCCCTTCTTCCAGAGGTGGGGGGGTCTCTGGTCTCCTCGGATGTGGGGTGTCCTCCGAGTCTTTTCTCCCCTATGTAAAAAAAAATACGTATACTTAGCACACAGATATTTGATGGCAGAACTATAAATATGAAACATTGCTTGGAAGTGGGGTACAATTGTCTATTTTGGCAGAGTTCCAGGATGTTGAAATTTTATTGTTCTTTGTCAAGCTTCAATACTTTACCTGTTTTGTACAAGCTTCACAGATGGAGACACCCCTATAGTATACACTGGAGCACCTGTGTGGGCCCTATAATAAAAAGGGTGTTCATGTGTCCCACACTAGTGCTCCAGCGTCCAGATGTGAAAACTGCTGCTGAGTGTCCTCTCCTTACACAGAATCTAGTTTGCATTTCATTCTAGTAACAAACTCATCTACACAACCATATTATTTTCTGACAAGTAGGCCCTAAAAAATGTGGGCAAATGCATATGGCCAAAACAATGGTGTTTTCTAGGCCGAAAGAAAAATGTTTGATACGAACTAATAATGTGCCCATGAACATGAAAGTTGACATTTTAAACTGGATAACAGTTACGAAAAGCACATGGAGCAGCACGAATGTAATAAACATAAAAAGAATAGGAACACAGCACAACTACTTACTTTTTTGCAGCACTCTCCGGATCTTTCTGTACTGCTCGTGCTCTCTTAATTTGAGGTCCGACCACCGTTTCCTGAGCTGATCTTTCGATCGTCGTACCCCGAAATTCCGGTGCAGACTTTTGACCACTTTCGCCATGATCTTGGCCTTTCTGACATTGGGGTTGGGGTAAGGTCCATACTTCCCGTCATAGTCGGCCTTCTTCAGGATGTCGACCATCTCCAACATCTCCCCAAAGGACATAATTGATGCCTTAAATCGTCTCCTTCTGGATCGGGACGTTTCTGGCTCCGGGCTTTCCTCCTCCTCCTCCTCGTTGGTGTAATTATCTGACACCTGCTGTGTCTCCACCATGTGCTCTTCCCCACTGCGACGAACGAGAAGGGGCGGGGAATAGACTAGAAAGAACGTCAGGGGCAGGTGGAGTTTCACGCATGCGCAGTGTCTATAAAGCGTAACACGCGTGCGTAGTACGTACGATCTGTGAGTGGAGGAAGGAGTAACGGAGGCGCCGATCGTGATTGCGAAGGTAAGATTTAACATTGGACCTATACTGCTTCTAGATTGAGGCCTGTATTTGCACAAGTTTAGAAGACTTTAGGCTGACATTAGGGTTTGTCTTGTGTTGTGTCTTGCAGCGAAAATGGATATCTTGAAAGATAAGGACTTTATGCCAATCTTCATTAATATGTTCAGGGAGCTGCCCTGTCTGTGGGAGATAAACCACCCTGAATATAAGAACCAAACAAAGAGGAAGGCAGCGCTGGATAATTTGTTGGAATTTGTGAAGACGGTGATCCCCACAGCAGACATCACCTATTTGAAGATCCTAATTGGTGGCCTGAGGAGTACATATCTAAGGAAGCAGGTCCAGGATTCCCAGAGATCAGGAGCTGCAGATAACATTTGTGTCCCCAGGCTGTGGTACTATGACAGGCTGCATTTTCTGGCAGGTCAGACTGAACCCAGGCCAGCACTCTCCAGTCTTCCTTCCACGCTTTCTTCCCCCCCAGCTGAAGCTTCTGACGCCCAACCTGGGCCTTCCAGGCAGCAACATGTGGAGGAGCCCAGCTTGAGCCAGGTATAGCATTCCTCTAAATCTTCATGGTTGTCCAATCAATGATGTTAACTAGATGTTAGTTTGGAGTACTAATTTATGATTGTGATTGATGATGCAAAAACTAAAACCATGTCCCTTTTTCATACACAGGGAAGTCTCAGCCAGGAGGTGGCCGGGCCAAGCAGGCTGCCTGATACCCAGGTCCCTCCCCTACACCATCGAAGACAAAGTGGCAGGAAGAGGAGTAACCTGGAGGAGGCTACCATAGGCCTCTTTTGGAAGGCTACAGAGGCCCTGAGAAGCCCCCACAGTGTGGAGGAGGACTTTGCTGCCTTAACTGCCTGCAAAATGCTGCAGATGGAGGAGGGCCAACGACTCCTGTGTGAGTCCTTAATTTTGGAAGCTCTCAATAAGGGGTTGAGGGGCCAAATAACATGTGCTACCCACATTTGTGACCTCACACATAGCCCTCATCCTCCTCCTCCAGGTCCTACTCCTCCTCCTCCTCCTCCAGGTCCTACTCCTCCTCCTCTTCCAGGTCCTACTCCTCCTCCTCCTCCAGGTCCTACTCCTCCTCCTGCCACATCTCCAACACCAGGGCCACAGCCTGGAAGGAAGCGTGGAAAGAAGACCAGAGAGTGATGGCCTTGGCCTCAGTCTGATCTAGCAAAAGATGCAGGCTCTTGTAGTACAATAGCCTGGGGACACAGATGTCATCTGCTGCTTTCATGATCTCTGGGACTTCTGGACCAGACTGCACTCTCTTAGATATGGACTCCTCAGGCCACAAATTTTGCAGTAAAATAATTGATGTGTGCCCTGGGGGTCCAAGGCTTCGCCAATTTCTGCTGTTTCTCCAGCGTTGCCTCCCTCTTTGTTTGGTTCTGAGCCCTTAATAAAGGAATGTTTGTTTCATTTATACTCGCTTATGTGTATTTTACTTCAAAAAGGACAGTTTGTTTGTGAGGATTCAGGTACATTTCAAAAATACAATGTGAAATTAACAAGGGACACCAACACCAAGTAATCTCCTTGAGATTAAATAATACAAGATAATAATGGTGTTGTGGTAACTTGACACACAAAACACACACAAAAATATTTTGGAGTAAAACCCCAAAAAAAAATCAGCCTTGAAAAAAATACAAACCTCAAAAAAAAAAAAAAAAAAATCAGCCTTGAAAAAAACAAAAAAACAAAAATAAAACAACAAAAAAGAAATTTGGTCAGATGTGACAAATCAAAATATATTGAGGGAATCACAATAAATAATAAAGACAGAAGTTTGTGAGAAGACTGTGTGAATATGAGCAGCAAAACTACTTCATTCTTCTCACATTATAAAGAAGAAGAGAGTGCGCTGTATTAAACCATTTTTTACATTGCAGCGTGACGAAAGTGCTCTATCCATTCCGAACGCTAATTTTACCAGACCGAGCTGTTCCGTCTCGGAATTTCTTCTGAGCATGCGTGGCACTTTGTGCATTGGAATTGTCCACACACGGTCGGAATTGATCGGATTTTGTTGTCGGAAAATTTTATAGCCTGCTCTTAAACTTTGTGTGTCGGAAATTCCGATGGAAAATGTCCGATGGAGCCCACACATGGTCGGAATTTCCGACAACACGCTCCGATCGCACATTTTCCATCGGAAAATCCGACCGTGTGTACGGGGCATTATGCTTGCGGGGAGGTCTCGGTAGTGCTCAAAACGAAAGACCCCAGGCTCAACCGCAAACTCAGCGTGGCAGAATTCGTGCTGGCATTTGGCATTTTCAGAGACATTATCTGTGCTTTCAGTCCTGATAGGAGGGTGGAATTAGATCTGTATTTACATAAAGTGGTGGACTTAGTGCACAAATACAGCGGGTGCATTTTTTATGATTGCCATCAGTCTTTTTCTGCGAAGGTGGCAGCCACTTGGGCACAGTTCCAGGTAGTAACAAAGAAAAAATCTTGCGAGCCACAATGTTCCTATGCTTAATAAACCAGCAGCAACAAGTTGTTATATACCACAGGTATATCAAAGATGAATATCTAGCAGCAGACGCAGTTCACGTACTCATAACCGTGCATAAAACCATAACATAAGAAAATTTGCGTTGCGCTTGATTATATGTCATACAGAGAAATATCCTAAAACCTTAAAAAAATTTTTTTTTTTATATATACCTCACTATTCACATCCATTGTGCATAATTGTGCTGAAAAAATAGTAATTTAAAATAAACTAAGAAATATCCAAACACTCCTGTGGAAAAGTAAATGGTATCACTTCTATGCAATGTGCATATGTATAAACCTGTGGACAATCAATATAAAGTGCATATAGTGCCAAAGTATATATATACAATCGTGCATAAAAAATATATTAAAGAGGTGACTGAAAACATAAAAAAGCATGCACTGCTTCATATAACGTGCAACATGCAAACGTCAAAAAAACGCAAACTGCGTTTAAATAGCCGTGATTCAAAGTTCTTATATAAGTGTCCCAAAGTTGAAACTAAAAAGTGCTTCCGTATCCATAAATATCCATAGACGTCCAAGTCATCCAATGTGCTGAATTCCAGTGCTTTAAACAATAATAGTGTGCCACAGTGCCCCCCCCACAGTGGTTGCGCTCACCTTAGAGCGTGTGACACAGCGTTTAACTTGTGTCAAAACACGCTATGTAGCCACCCCCTGGGCTGTATGCGGTAAGCTAGATCGATCTCCACTCTGGGTCAGTTAGGCTCCATAGACATCAATCATGAAAACAAGGAGAGACTATATAGTGTAATTCCACTTAAAAACGTTTATTCCAACAAGACAACTTTCCCACAAGGGGGTACTCACATTTCGTGGGTGCTGTTGTGCACCAAACAATCAAAAAGCTCCGAAGGGTATACTGTGTGGTCTGCCGCGGGGTATGTGCTTTTCCCGGCTCAGCTGTTCGCTATTCCGCTGTACGCTGCTCGCTCCGTCCTGGCCCCTCCCCTACGCGTGTTCGACACAGGGAGTCACGTGTCTTCATCAGGGGGATGAAGTTCCAGGTAGTAATCTGCTGGAGTAACATTGATATAGAACTTTTTTCCAGGCATTTTGCTAACCAAAAATCCCCTGTGTGCGTGAATTGTCAATCTGCAGCACACACCTCAGCGTGGTGTCCCATGTTTGAGCCTTCCAGACATACAGGGACCAGCAAGCAGGTGGCCGGTGGGTCCTCTACAGCAGTAGTTCTCAACCCGGTCCTCAAGTACCCCCAACAGGCCATGTTTTGGGAATTTTTCCTAGATAAAATAGTCCAAAATACGAAGCCATTGACTCTGATTTAAAGAACCTGTGCAAGATAAAGGAAAACCTGCAAACATGGCCTGTTGTTGGTACTTGAGGACAGGGTTGAGAACCAATGCTCTACAGGGCTTCCTGGGCAGGTGGACAAATTAGGTAGGCCCATGCATTACCTGGGTAAGGCTCAAGTATGCAACAATTTCAATCATTCCGGTTGCAACTACAATCAATGCAGGCTCCTGCATGTCTGCTCCAATTGTTTCAGAGCTCACCCCTCCTGTCTTGTCAAGCCCTTTAGTTCATGACTAAGCCAAGTCAATGTATCTTTGCTGGGGGCTTGTTTGGAAAGTCACCCATCCCCGGCCTTCAGGCAATTCCTGCTGGATGGATTTTCAGTAGCATTTTACACAGGCCTAATTATGCTGCAAACTGAGTCATTTGAATGCAGGAATTTATTGTCAACAGACAGCCACGCTTCTATTGTGGATGAATTGCTGGAGGCGGACATGTCCAAAGGTTTTGTTATTGGTCTATTTATTTCACCACCATTCGGCATGTGGAGAGTCAACCCCATTGGGGTGGTTTGTGGCAAGTGTTCCAATAATTATTGATTAATTTATGACTTTTATTGCACCTCATATTCATCTGTGGATTTGGCTATCCAGAGTATCATGCAATTAGGCAGGGGAACTTGGTTATCCAAAGTGGACATTGCCGATGCATTTAAGCTACTTCCTTTGGCAATGGCATGGCATCAGATGGCGAGAACGTTACTATTTCACCACCAAGTTAACATTCGGGTCAAAGAGCAGTCCTTGTTTGTTTGACATCTTTGCCCAAGCACTCCATTGGATCTTGGGTAACTGCAATGTTTGCCAGGGGATAGTGCATTATCTCGATGATTTCCTGCTCTTGGAGGACCCTGGTTGTCCGCCCAAGGATTTTCAGTCTCTCACAGAGCTTTTTGCTGAGTTAAACTTACTATTGGCTGCCCGTAAGGTGGAAGGTCCGGCCAACATCATCAATTTTTTGGGCATTACGCTCAGATCATTAATTTTTTGTCCGGTGCCCAGTCTGTTCCAAGAGAGACTTACAGTCGCTCTTGGGCATGCTGAATCATGCTATGAGGATTATTCCACAGGGTAGATCTTTTGTTTCTAGGTTGCGGGCCCTTCTACCCCTGTATCAGGACTCTGACTTGGACGTTGGCTTACAAGCTGATGCACAAGCCGATCTCATCATGGGGGACCAGTTCCTCTATGACTGGAACTGTATTGCTATGCTCATTCCACAACCAACAAGTCAGTCTCCCAGAGTATTTTCAGATGCTGCTGCGTCAGTCAGTTTTGCGGCCATTTTTGGTCGAGAATGGCTGGCCAGCCATTGGCCTCCGGAAGTATTTTGCATGCCTAAGTTTGCTCAGAAGTCAGCATTTTTAAAAATGTACCCAATGTTGGAGACAGCAGTCACTTTAGGGCCAGATTGGTTGGGGAACCTGGTCATATTCTTTACTGATAATTTGGCCACCGCCAAAATTAATAATAAAGGCAGATCTGGATCACTTCTCATCATGTCATTTATGGCAGGTTGATTTGGCTGGGTTTGACATACAAATTTAATTTCCAGGGAGAATTCATCAGTGGGAATTACAATGGTGCAGCCGACGCATTATCCCAACGTAATTTCAATCAATTTTTCTTGCAGCATCCGGAAGCAGAGCTGGTGGGCAAACGGGATCCTCCTTACTTCCTGCTGATCATGGACTAGTCAGGTTCTGGACACAGGCGATCAATTTGGCCAACAATTCTTTATCCAGTAATACACTGAAGGCATACCACAGGTTGGAAGATGTTTCACAAGTTCTTGACATGATACCCTTGCAGTTGCCCTGAGGATGTAAATTATGTGATGGCTTTTGTGGCATATTGCCACAGCGAGTTGGCATTATCTGCTAATATGATCAAATTGTATCTCTCAGGTGTTCAGCATTTCAGGTCATTACAGAATCCTGACAGTCCATCCACTTTTGCTGCTCACCCTTTCAAGGCAATGTTGAGGGGTATTCAGAGGACACAGGGGGGGCGGTCATATTTCTCACAACTACCAGTCACTAGCCAGATTTTCCGTGGCATTTCAGATATTTTATCATCTTCCCCTTTTGGCATAGGTCCCAGTTTGGTAATCAAGGCAGCTATTTACTTGAGCTTTTTTGGCTTTCTCAGACCCGGGGAAGTATTTCAGGCCAGCCTCCAGGCTCCTTTTCTGGTAAAAGGCAGTCTCACTAGGGTCACCGATTACTATGCTTAACTCAACAATAATAATAATAGACCATTGGGCCAGGGCTTTGTGGTAAAGTATTTCAGTACCAATAGCAACTGGTGTCCAGTTAAGGTCCTTGACTGGCTTTCCAACCTATTCGCAGCAGCTCCACTGGACAGCCCTTTGTTGCCTTTTCCCACATATCCTCTCACCTCAAAACAGTTCATCTGCCATGTCAGGATTTTACACGCTAAATTAAACTTAAATCCAAAACAGTATTCATTCATTCAGGATCTTTGGCAGCATCCGCAGCTTCCAAGCAGAGGGTCCCTTCTTTCATCATCAAGTATATGGGGCACTGGAGTTCCTCCTGTTACAGCAGATACATACCAGAACCCCATACTGAAGTTATTCGGGGCATTTGCTTCTTTACTAGACTGATCATTGTTTACAAAGATCTTATTACCTATTGGCACCAGGGATGATTCTCTCCAGTAAATAAGGCTTACCTATAGGTAAAATTAATATCTCCTAAACGTGCACCATTTAGGAGATATGTCACTGGCTGCATGCGCTCTGAAGAATACCTTGCCAGAACTTCAGAGCTCCGTGCTGGAACCGCGCGTAGGAGTGATGTCTTTGTGGCTCCGGCCAATCACATACTTGGAGCACGCGAACCCAGAACAAAGACAGGGGGAACATGTCAGTCCTCTCAGCGGTGACAGTACAAAAATGGAGGGCTTCCTTCCAAGGTGAGTATTTCATAATGTGCTAGTATGCACTAGTATGTAGTAAAAATGGGCATGTGAAATAACAAAGCTCTTCCGGGTTGGCCGCAACTTGGTGTGCACTCCACGGAGGGTGGAAGTGATGTCAAGGGTCTAGGAACTGGAATTGTGTTAACGCATTTCACCCCTCCCACAGGGCATCACAGGGCATCATCAAGGACATAATTTCCAGTTTTGTGATCATCCATTTTATACACAAGGCCGGGTGCCTCCCTCGTCTATCAACCAATAGGCTTTAATCTTTACCTAATGCGTGTAGTGGCTTCAAATTCGTACTATATAATGGGACTTCCTCCAACTTATTGATGTCACTTCCTGAATACACAATTTGTTTATATTAAGTGCCTCAGACCCCTTTCGTACTCACAGCGCGGCCACAATAGCAGTAAAGCACCACTAGTTTTAGCGGCGCTTTTATCGTTGTTTTAGTGGCGATTTTTGGCCACTAGTGGGGCGCTTTTAACCCCCGGTTAAATGCGCCCAAAAAGCACTGCTGCCAGCGGTGCCCATTCATTTCAATGGGCAGGGGCGGTGGAGGAGCGGTGTATACACACTGCTCCTAAACCACTCCAAAGATGCTGCTTGCACTTTTTGTAACGTCCTGCAAGCACAACGCTCCAGTGTGAAAGCACTCGGGCCAGGGATGCCCACTCTACCCCTTATGCCCCGTACACACGGTCGGACATTGATCGGAGATTCCAACAACAAAATCCTAGGATTTTTTCCGACGGATGTTGGCTCAAACTTGTCTTGCATACACATGGTCAAACAAAGTTGTCGGAAAATCCGATCATTCTGAACGCGGTGACATAAAACACGTACGTCGGGACTATAAACGGGGCAGTAGCCAATAGCTTTCATCTCTTTATTTATTATGAGCATGCGTGGCACTTTGTGTGTCGGATTTGTGTACACGCGATCAGAAATTCCGACAACAGATTTTGTTGTTGGAAAATTTCTAGCCTGCTCTCAAACTTTGTGTGTCGGAAAATCCGATGGAAAATGTGTGATGGAGCCTACACACGGTCGGAATTTCAGACAACAAGGTCCTATCACACATTTTCCATGGGAAAATCCGACCGTGTGTACGGGGCATTACTATTAATAATAGCAATGGAGACGTTGGCCATAGCGATTCATCAGGACTCTGATATTTTGGGGATCAGGAGTGGAGACCGCAATCACAAATGTGCGCTTTTTGCGGAGGATTTGTTATTATTTATAACCTCCCCACATACCACCCTGCCAAATTTATTCTCTCTACTGGACCATTTTGGCAGGATTTCAGGCCTATTGGTCAACTGTGCCAAATTGGAGGCCATGAGTGTTAACATATCAAACGCAATGCAAAGAGGCCTTCAGGCTCAATACCCCTTCCTGTGGCAGACGGTATGACTTTCTTATCTCGGGATTAAATTGACCCCCCAGATGCCGTTGATCTATAAAGCAAACTACCCGGTGATGTTTCATAAATTGTTAGAGGACGTGCAGACATGGTCCGATGCTGCCCTATCCTGGATGAAGGCAATACACCCATTAGGCGAAGATTGAAGCCCAATGTTGACGCAATTCTGGTTCCGAGACCCTTGACGTCACTTCCGCACTCCATGGAACGCACACCGAGGTGTGGCGAAGCCAGAAGAGCTTTGTTATTTCACATGCCTGTTTTTACTACAATTTTGTAAGTGGATTATTTTATTGCACCATTAAAACCATTTAAAGTACTTCACTATTAGTACCCTTTCTTTTCATTCGAGCACGGTGGATACTACAGTTGTTTAAGAGCAGTTGTGGAGATCTGAACAGGATGCCTGTGAGACTTGGTATGCCCTACACCAGATTCATGCCTGTTTGACCCCCAGACTGAAAAGCTGTGGGTCCATTCCTTCTTCTGAGTGGGGATACAAGCGGGGAGTGTGACACATGGCACAGAATATTTGAATCACTTCAGCACTTTTTTGGACAGTTTGGAGCACAGAGCACTTTTAAATACAATTTTTCCTGAAATCAATTTTTGGACCGTTTTTATTGTGTTTTCACTGTTAAAGGAGAAGTCCAGCCAAAGCTGCTCTGCCCCCTCCACAGCTCAGCGCTCAGATGAGCGAGGAGGGAGATGAGCAGACAGCTGTGACTAACAGTCTGCAGCTCTCTGCTCACGAGCTCTGAAAACCGAAGATAAGCGGTGATCGATGGCTCGGTTCTCAGTGCAGAAGCCCCGGGGGTCAGATGCAGCATCAGACCAATGCTGCATCCACCTAGGTGGGTATGAATGGGGGAAAAAAAATCCTTTACTTGTCTTTTATTCACAATTTTTTTTAACTGCAAGCGCTGTATATTTCCTGTACCCATTTCACAAGTTGTAGCACTTTGTGTACAGCAGCTGCAGGGTCTGAATTTATTTTGTTCACTTATTGGTTGTGCACATCATTATATTTGTATAGTATTATAATTATGTTTAATACCCACATACTCTCTAATTGGTGTGAGAAGCTTGCCACTTTCAATACAATATACATGGTAATAAATCCTGCAGCAAAATTTCCTTTTTGTGTACCCTAAATAGAAAATTTAAATTTCATTATATGAGATACTGTATATGATCTCTGGTGTTTTTGTCATTCAGCAAACTAATCATTTTGCCTTCTCTGATCAAGGGACATTGGTTACATGACCCACCTTTATGTGCCCTCATTTGCAGATGGATCTCTTCTGGTGTCACCATAGTAATGGTTATGTACTACCCTATCTTTAAAAAATGTGGATCTTCTGAAGACCATTTTAAGATAGCCTTGAACATATTTAGTAAATTATAAGCAAATGTCAATACTTTTGTAAAATAGAACTAATCTGAGGATAACGTCAAGAATAGCAAGTCCTTTGTAAGTTGATCTATGCGTTGCATCTTCCTTGTTTTGGCTTGAGAGCCAAGTTGTATTAGAATCCCTCTGATGAATGCTTTGTGGGCAGTCCACAATGTAGCATAGTCTGACACGGAACCCACATTATTGTGGAAAAATTTTAATTGTTTCTGAAGATAATCTGCATAAGAATAGAGGAGATGAGATGAGGATATGTTGGATTAGATATGGTTGTATTGGTTAGTGCATGGTCGGACCATGTAATGGTTTCTGTGTCAGACTTGATAACTTTTTGCAATACCCACTTTTCTACTAAGAAAAAGTCTATATGAGTATACGTATTATGAACAGAAGAAAAGAAGGTGTATCCACGTTATAGTGTGGTGACAACGCCGTACATCATATAGGGAATTGTTTGTATGAATTTAGCCATGTTGGGGACATGCCTGGAGCGTGGGCTAGATGTGTCCACAGTGGAATCTGGTACCAGATTAAAGTCTCCACATATGACTCTGTTAAGAAGGTTCACCGGCCTGTTATTTGGAGCATACACCGTTACTAAAGTTTAAAGCACATTATTAATAGTATAGACTAGGATGAGATATCTCCCAAGTGGGTCAGGAATGCACTCATGAAGTTGGAATGACACAGATCTGTGGTTTGTGATCAGAACTCCATTGGTTTTCTTGTGGACCGTGGCCTTGTAAATGTATGGAAAGTCTCTGTGTACATAGGTTGGAGTCATGGTGTTCTTAAAATTAGTTTCCTGGACACACAATATAGAACACGACTGTGCTCTGGTCTGTTGCCACATGGATGCCCTTTTGGCTGGGTGGTTTACCCATTGGCATTTAAAGTTAACTCTTTAAGATCCATGGGAAACAGTGAGTGTAATGGCTTGTGGAGAACTTACAGGATTGTCAGCAGATACAGAGCAGGTAAGAAGGCTGAGTTCCTTGCGGGCTGGATGGGATAGGACTCACACTTTCACTGCAGAAAGGATAAACAGGATTCGGCAGGATGGCTGGTAGACAAGATGTACATACAGTCTAAGAAAAAACATAATAGAAACAAACAGGTGAAAACTGAAAGGTGCAGGTGCAAAATGTATGGTGGTGCTTCATGTTCAAAAGGGCGGTATAAGTTCCAAGGGCCAATGCAGGGTTGCTAATGACCTATATCAGGGGGACTTGGCTAAGATAAGAGGTGTAAAGGGGGATGCTTGGCAAGATCACCTTGAGCGGTGGCGTGATCGCTCGCTGGATGTGTTCCAGGAAGGAGTGACTTGTTCTGGGTGTTTGTTGGATCTCTTTGGTGGAAATGGATCTGGGAGTATATCCCATGAGAGGAGTAAAGCAAGGCCTTCTACCATGGAAGTGATGGTATGGGAGGTCCCATTTCTGTTGACCATGAGCTTGGATAGCTGCTTCCATTTGTACTCTGGTTGTGGAGTGCTTTTGTGATGTGTTGAGCTGTCTTGTGAGGTTCAGGATGTGTTTGGATAGGTCTGCGTAGATTGGATTTGGCAGATTCCCCAATGATCAAGATTTTTTTTTCCATTAAAATTTATTAAAGAAAAAGAAAGGTTTACATATGAACTCAGATTACAAATCCAGTTATAACTTGATATTAGGGATGAGCTTCGAGTTCGAGTCGAACCCATGTTCCACTCGAACATCGCCTGTTCGACCATTCGTCGAATTGCGAACGTTATGGGCAGTTCGCACCAAATTCGAGTGGCGCGTCACGGCCCATAATTTACTGTGGCATCGCAGTGCATTGCTGGCTGATGATTGCCCAAGCATGCACTATGACCCGCATTCTTGGCCAATCACAGCGCCGTCTGTACAGAGAGCCGTAATTGGCCAAAGCCAGGGTGGCTTTGGCCAATTATGGCTCAGGGGGTTTAGTACACGCCCCACACTATATAAGGCTGCCTACATGGCGGCCTTGTATAGTGTGTTGCGGCGGCGGAGAGATAGACAGAGAGACAGTGTCATTTGATTTAAGTTAGATAGAGTAGGTAGGCGAAAAGTGTTCGCTATTCGGCGAAGGGGCGAACAGCCAATGTTCGAGTCAAACTCATGTTCGACCCGAACACTGTACACTGTAAGTGCACTGTAAAGTATGACCACATGGGTAGAAGGGGGGCATTGTTTTCTGCCTTAAACCTGCTGAGCTCCTTCATTACATTGTTGCTAAAACAGTTGAGTGCTAGAAGGGGTTTCTTTGAGTCTGAAGACTCTAGGAAACGGTTCCCAATCCCTAGAAAGAAATCTGTGTTATTCTGCAGCGGCGTGAGGGGGCTTAAAGGCATGGAGAATCTAGGATGTTCAGGTGATGGAAAATGGCTAATGTGGTTTCTATCAGCGGGTGTGATTTCAGAGTCTGGGGGTATCTTTGTATTGGAATTCATGGGGAGAATTGTAAGGGGATAGGGCTCATGTCAGTTTCTATTGATACCCAGTCTTTAAAGTTAGAGTGACAATGCCAGTCGATGATTCTGGCGATGTGGGAGGCATGATAGTAACTCCTTAAATCAGGTATGCCCATCCCCCCTCTCCTTGGGTCTAGTTAGCAAACTAAATTTAATGGGCCCAAATGAATTTCATTTGAACTGCATGTAGAGACTTGGAAAAGCTTTGGGGTATCTTTATGGGTAAAGTGCAAAGTAGATAGAGAATTCTTGGTAGAATGGACATTTTGCAGATGGCCGCTCTGCCGAACCATGAAAAATGTTTTAGGTGCCAGGATAGAAGGTCTTTCTCTATGGTCTTAAGGAGGGGTAGAAAATTGGGGACAGTCGGGGGGTCAGCCAAACCCCCAAGTATTTAAGGGCTGACAATTCCCATTTAAAGGGGCTGTTCTCTTGTATTGTTTTGAGTGTGTTGTCAGGTAGGGTGACAGTCATTGCTTCGGATTTCATGTACTTATTTTAAGGTTAGAAATGTGACCATATAGAGAGAATTCCTTCAGTAGTGAGGGTATGGAAATATGAGGATTTGTCAGGAAAAAAAGCAGATCATCCGCGTAGGGATGAGCTTCGTGTCGAGTCGAACCCATGTTGTACTCGAACATGGTCTGTTCGCCCGTTCGCCAAATTGCGAACGATATGGCCCGATTCGTGCCAAATACATGTGGCGCGTCACAGCCCATAATTCACTGCGGCATCGCAGCGCATTGCTGGCTGATCATTGCCCAAGCATGCACTATGACCCGCATGCTTGGCCAATCACAGCGCCGTCTGTAGAGAGAGCTGTAATTGGCCAAAGCCAGGGTGGATTTGGCCAATTATGGCTCAGGGGGTTTAGTACACGCCCCACACTATATAAGGCCCCCTTCACGGCGGCCCTGTGTAGTGTGTGTTCCGGCGTTGAGAGACAGAGACAGAGAGACAGTGTCATTTGATTTAAGTTAAATAGATTAGGCAGGACAGTCATTGAGTTAGCTGCACTTACAGTGTATTGTGTATTTATATATGCATCCCAGGTGTTGTGTATATATATATATACACTGTATTCAGTTTAGCTAGATCCGTTCCTGTTATTATCTTCCTACTGACAGGCAGGCTTGTGTTGTTACAGTATTTACAGCTACCTGAAGACAATTGCTGGTGTTCTTCTGATTTTATTAGTACCACAGTCAGGCAGCTAGACTATTTACAGTTAGTGTAGTGCGTCCTCCACACACTGTTCAGCTAAAGCTATAAGTTAGTTTAGTGTGACCTCTGCACAGTGTTCAGCAAAGGTACAAGTTAGTGTAGTGCGTCCTCCTCACAGTTTTCAGCTAAAGCTACAAGTTAGTGTAGTGCGTCCTCTGAACAGAGTTCAGCTAAAGCTACAAGTTAGTGTAGTGCGACCTCTGCACAGTGTTCAGCTAAAGCTACAAGTTAGTGTAGTGCGTCCTCTGAACAGTGTTCAGCTAAAGCTACAAGTTAGTGTAGTGCACAGTCTTCAGCTAAAGCTACAAGTTAGTGTAGTGCGTCCTCCTCACAGTGTTCAGCTAAAGCTACAAGATAGTGTAGTGCGTCCTCTGAACAGTGTTCAGCTAAAGCTACAAGATAGTGTAGTGCGTCCTCCTCATAGTGTTCAGCTAAAGCTACAAGTTAGTGTAGTGTGACCTCTGAACAGTGTTCAGCTAAAGCTACAAATTAGTGAAGTGCGTCCTCCTCACAGTGTTCAGCTAAAGCTACAAGTTAGTGCAGTGCGTCCTCCTCACAGTGTTCAGCTAAAGCTACAAGTTAGTGTAGTGCGACCTCTGCACAGTGTTCAGCTAAAGCTACAAGTTAGTGTAGTGCGTCCTCCTCACAGTGTTCAGCTAAAGCTACAAGTTAATGTGGAGTGCATCCTCCTCACAGTGTTCAGCTAAAGCTACAAGTTAGTGAAGTGCGACCTCTGCACAGTGTTCAGCTAAAGCTACAAGTTAGTGTAGTGCGTCCTCCTCACAGTGTTCTGCTAAAGCTACAAGTTAGTGTAGTGCGTCCTCCTCACAGTGTTCAGCTAAAGCTACAAGTTAGTGTAGTGCGACCTCTGCACAGTGTTCAGCTAAAGCTACAAGTTAGTGTAGTGCAACCTTTGCACAGTGTTCGGCTAAAGCTACAAGTTAGTGTAGTGCGTCCTCTGAACAGTGTTCAGCAAAAGCTACAAGTTAGTGTAGTGCATCCTCTGAACAGTGTTCATCTAAAGCTACAAGTTAGTGTAGTGCACAGTGTTCAGCTAAAGCTACAAGTTAGTGTAGTGCGTCCTCCTCACAGTGTTCAGCTAAAGCTACAAGTTAGTGTAGTGTGACCTCTGCAAAGTGTTCAGCTAAAGCTACAAGTTAGTGTAGTGTGTCCTCTGAACAGTGTTCAGCTAAAGCTAAAAGTTAATGTAGTGCGTCCTCCTCACAGTGTTCAGCTAAAGCTACAAGTCAGTGCAGTGCAACCTCTGCACAGTGTTCAGCTAAAGCTACAGGTTAGTGTAGTGCGTCCTCCTCACAGTGTTCAGCTAAAGCTACAAGTTAGTGTAGTGCGTCCTCCTCACAGTATTCAGCTAAAGCTATAGGTTAGTGTAGTGCGTCCTCCTCACAGTGTTCAGCTAAAGCTACAAGTTAGTGCAGTGCGACCTCTGCACAGTGTTTAGCTAAAGCTACAATTTAATGTAGTGCATCCTTTGAACAGTGTTCAGCTAAAGCTACAAGTTAGTGTAGTGTGTCCTCTGAACAGTGTTCATCTAAAGCTATAAGTTAGTGTAGTGCACAGTGTTCAGCTAAAGCTACAATTTAATGTACTGCATCCTCCTCACAGTGTTCAGCTAAAGCTACAAGTTAGTGTAGTGTGACCTCTGCACAGTGTTCAGCTAAAGCTACAAGTTAGTGTAGTGCGTCCTTTGAACAGTGTTCATCTAAAGCTATAAGTTAGTGTAGTGCACAGTGTTCAGCTAAAGCTACAAGTTAGGGTAGTGCGTCCTCCTCACAGTGTTCAGCTAAAGCTACAAGTTAGTGTAGTGTGACCTCTGCACAGTGTTCAGCTAAAGCTACAAGTTAGTGTAGTGCATCCTCTGAAAAGTGTTCAGCTAAAGCTAAAAGTTAGTGTAGTGCGTCCTCCTCACAGTGTTCAGCTAAAGCTACAAGTTAGTGTAGTGCAACCTCTGCACAGTGTTCAGCTAAAGCTACAAGTTAATGTAGTGTGTCCTCACAGTGTTCAGCTAAAGCTACAAGTTGGTATAGTGCGTCCTCCTCACAGTGTTCAGCTAAAGCTACAAGTTAGTGTAGTGCGACCTCTGCACAGTGTTCCGCTAAAGCTACAAGTTAGTGTAGTGCATCCTCTGAACAGTGTTCAGCTAAAGCTACAAGTTATGCCGCGTACACACGGTCGGACTTTCTGGCATACTTGGTCCGGCACACTTTCTGACAGACTTTGTCTGCCAGGTGCGCCGGACTTTAAAACGGACGGACTTGCCCACACATGACCGGACTTTCCGGTGGGCTAAGTCCGCCCGTCTTTCCGATGGACTTTCGCTGGAGTTACGGCAGACTTTCAGAATGAACTGACTTGCCCACACACGGACAAGTCCGTTCATTTTGAACAAGACTCAGGTGCGACTGGACTAGAAAAGGAAGTCAATCTTGCTGCTTTTATCGGAGAGATTGACACCTTGTGAGCCCCGTCGCGGTGAATACCAGGCCCTTAGGTCTGGTATGGATTATAAAGGAAAGCCCCTATGCCGAAAAAACGGCGTGGGGTCCCCCCTAAAATCCATACCAGACCCCGATCTGAGCACGCAGCCCGGCCGATCAGGAAAGGGGGTGGGGACAAGCGAGCGCCCCCCCTCCTGAACCGTACCAGGCCGTATGCCCTCAACATGGGGGGGTGGGTGCTTTGGGGGAGGGGGCGCCCTGCGGGCCCCCCCACCCCAAAGCACCTTGTCCCCATGTTGATGAGGACAAGGGCCTCTTCCCGACAACCCTGAACAGTGTTCAGCTAAAGCTAAAAGTTAGTGTAGTGCGTCCTCCTCACAGTGTTCAGCTAAAGCTACAAATTAGTGCAGTGCAACCTCTGCACAGTGTTCAGCTAAAGCTACAAGTTAGTGTAGTGCGTCCTCCTCACAGTGTTCAGCTAAAGCTACAAGTTAGTGTAGTGCAACCTCTGCACAGTGTTCAGCTAAAGCTACAAGTTAGCGTAGTGCGTCCTCCTCACAGTGTTCAGCTAAAGCTACAAGTTAGTGTAGTGCATCCTCCTCACAGTATTCAGCTAAAGCTACAAGTTAGTGTAGTGCGTCCTCCTCACAGTGTTCAGCTAAAGCTACAAGTTAGTGTAGTGCGACCTCTGCACAGTGTTCAGCTAAAGCTACAAGTTAGTGTAGTGCATCCTCTGAACAGTGTTCAGCTAAAGCTACAAGTTAGTGTAGTGCGTCCTCTGAACAGTGTTCATCTAAAGCTATAAGTTAGTGTAGTGCACAGTGTTCAGCTAAAGCTACAAGTTAGTGTAGTGTGTCCTCCTCACAGTGTTTAGCTAAAGCTACAAATTAGTGTAGTGTGACCTCTGCACAGTGTTCAGCTAAAGCTACAAGTTAGTGTAGTGCATCCTTTGAACAGTGTTCATCTAAAGCTATAAGTTAGTGTAGTGCACAGTGTTCAGCTAAAGCTACAAGTTAGTGTAGTGCGTCCTCCTCACAGTGTTCAGCTAAAGCTACAAGTTAGTGTAGTGTGACCTCTGCACAGTGTTCAGCTAAAGCTACAAGTTAGTGTAGTGCATCCTCTGAACAGTGTTCAGCTAAAGCTAAAAGTTAGTGTAGTGCGTCCTCCTCACAGTGTTCAGCTAAAGCTACAAGTTGGTATAGTGCGTCCTCCTCACAGTGTTCAGCTAAAGCTAAAAGTTAGTGTAGTGCGACCTCTGCAAAGTGTTAAGCTAAAGCTACAAGTTAGTGTAGTGCATCCTCTGAACAGTGTTCAGCTAAAGCTACAAGTTATGCCGCGTACACACGGTCGGACTTTCTGGCATACTTGGTTCGGCACACTTTCTGACGGACTTTGTCCGCCAGGTGCGCCGGACTTTAAAACGGACGGACTTGCCCACACACGACCGGACTTTCCGGCGGGCTAAGTCCGCCCGTCTTTCCGACGGACTTTCGCTGGAGTTACGGCGGACTTTCAGAATGAACTGACTTGCCCACACACGGACAAGTCCGTTCATTTTGAACGTGACTCAGGTGTGACGGGACTAGAAAAGGAAGTCAATCTTGCCGCTTTTATCGGCGAGATTGACACCTTGCGAGCCCTGTCGCGGCGCATACCAGGCCCTTAGGTTTGGTATGGATTATAAAGGAAAGCCCCTATGCTGAAAAAACGGCGTGGGGTCCCCCCTAAAATCCATACCAGACCCCGATCTGAGCACGCAGCCCGGCCGATCAGGAAAGGGGGTGGGGACGAGCGAGCGCCCCCCCCTCCTGAACTGTACCAGGCCGCATGCCCTCAACACTGGGTGATGTTGACCACGCCCCCTAAAACGTCACAGTCCCAGCATGCCCAGGGACTGTGACATCATAAGGGGGCGGGGCTCCACCTATATAAGTCACAACGGAGCCCTCAGAGAGCAGTCCAGCCGGATAGAGCGTCGTGTCAACATCTGGAGAAGAGAAGAGAAGACAAGAAGCCCAGAAGTCCGGACCTCCGCTGGCAAGAGAGCTACCTGAAGACAGCGGAGGAGCCGGCCGAAGAACTGGAACACCGGGAGAAGAGGCCGGAGAGAGCGGAGAAGAACCAACCGGACGCCGGGAGAAGATGAACCGGACGGACCCCCGAAGCCGGAAGAAGACCCCCGAAAGCCGGAAGAAGACCCCCGAAGCCGGAAGAAGACTCCCGAAGCCGGAAGAAGACTCCCGAAGCCGGAGGAAGATCCCCCGGAGCTGTTTAATAAATTATTTTAAAAACCTGTGTAGTGTGTTTTATTATTGACACTTTTTCCCTAGGTGAATGGGTAGGGGTACCATGTACCCCATACTCATTCACATAGGGTGGGGGGGGCCGGGATCTGGGGGACCTCTTATGGGGGGCTCCCGGATTCCGATAAGCCCCCCCGCCCACAGACCCCGACAACCAACGTCCAGGGTTGTCGGGAAGAGGCCCTTGTCCTCATCAACGTGGGGACAAGGTGCTCTGGGGTGGGGGGGGCGCCCCCTCCCCCAAAGCACCCACCCCCCATGTTGAGGGCATGCGGCCTGGTACGGTTCAGGGGGGGGGGGCGCTCGCTTGTCCCCACCCCCTTTCCTGACCGGCCGGGCTGCGTGCTCAGATCGGGGTCTGGTATGGATTTTAGGGGGACCCCACACCGCTTTTTCGGTGTAGGGGTTTCCCTTTGTAATCCATACCAGACCTAAGGGCCTGGTATGCCCCGCGCTCGCCGCAATAGGAAAATTTGTTTTTCCTATTGCAGCGAGCGCGAAATGCAATACCCTGCCCTCGCGACGTATCTTGTCCGTTGGACCAGCATACACATGAGCGGGCTTTCCGTCGGACTAGCACACAGACAAGCAGACTTTCCGCAAGAAACTGAGTCCGACGGAAAGATTTAAAACTTGTTTCAAATCTAGGCCCGGCGGGCTTTTGGGAGCCTACACACGGGCGGATTGTCCGGCATACTCTGGTCCGCCGGACCAAGTATGCCAGAAAGTCCGCTCGTGTGTACGCGGCATTAGTGTAGTGCGTCCTCTGAACAGTGTTCATCTAAAGCTATAAGTTAGTGTAGTGCACAGTGTTAAGCTAAAGCTACAAGTTAGTGTAGTGCATCCTCCTCACAGTGTTCAGCTAAAGCTACAAGTTAGTGTAGTGCATCCTCCTCACAGTGTTCAGCTAAAGCTACAAGTTAGTGTAGTGTGACCTCTGCACAGTGTTCAGCTAAAGCTACAAGTTAGTGTAGCGCGTCCTCTGAACGGTGTTCAGCTAAAGCTAAAAGTTAGTGTAGTGCATCCTCCTCACAGTGTTCAGCTAATGCTACAAGTTAGTGTAGTGTGTCCTCCTCACAGTGTTCAGCTAAAGCTACAAGTTAGTGTAATGCGACCTCTGCACAGTGTTCAGCTAAAGCTACAAGTTGGTATAGTGCGTCCTCCTCACAGTGTTCAGCTAAAGCTACAATGTTGAAAAAAGGAGGGGTGTGGAGGCGCCAACTGTGGTAGCTTGTTTATGCAAAAATGAAAGTTAGTGTAACAATTACACTTACTGCTTCGCAGGGTGGAGGTGTTTCTTTGAGATGGGAAGTGTCCTGGGATGTGCTGTTTTCTTGTTTCCGGGTCGGATTTCATTCCTTCAGGCGTCTGGGTGTGGAGTCTGTAAACATGCTGAACCACTGCATCCAGTGCATGGAAAGCTCCACGCTGACCACTCTGGAGCGCGGAAGTGGAAATGACGTCACTGATGCACGGCAAACGTCCAGGCTGGTGTTGGGGATGATACAGGGATAGTACAGGCTACGCGCTCGGGGCTCACAGCTCCTTCTACTGGCCTTTTTGCTCCCTGGAGCAGAGCAGCTTGAATATATAGTGGAGGCAATTAGGCAATTAGGTTAAAGTGTATGGGCTGGAGGTCTGTGGTTGTGGAACCACAACAGCCAGCGGACCCACAATCTTCCAAAAAGCACAAAAAAATTTAAAGTAAAGTATGAAGAATTAAAAATATGATGAATTGGGGGTAAGAGGGGGGTGAAGTTGTTATATAGAACGGTGGAGTTGCTATCTGGGTCCATGAGGGGACAGCGGTCCCTCAGGTGACTGGATGATACGACAGCAAAGGACCATGGGGGTATTTTTATGTAGTAAAAAACTTCTACATGGTTTGTATAGTGATGGGCAAGGTGTATATATATATACAGTATATATATATATATACTAAGAAAGTGAAGAACGAATGTATGATTGGAAAGGGGAAGGGGGGGGGGAGTAAACTACAACAAAGAATGTGTTTCTAATTCTTCATTGAGTCCCCCTGGCGAGAGAGTACCCAATGAATATATCCAGTAGGCCTCCTGCTGACACAGGCGTTTAAAACGTTCCGCAGCAGGAAGACCTCTGGGCATGGCCTCGATGACCCAGACTCTGAGGCCCATGGTAGATTTTTGGTGTTCCTTCAAAAAATGAAGAGGGACACTGTGTTTGTCCCAGCCCTTTTCTATGAAACGCCTGTGTTCGCCAAAAGGTTGACGTAGGGGGCGTATGGTCCTGCCCACATAAAAGAGACCACATGGGCAGGTCAGGCAGTACACCACGTATTCACTGGAGCAATTATAAAAGTCTTTTATGGTGTATGTTTTGTCTTTAACAGTGAAGTTTTTAGTCCATGGTCAACAAATTTGCACGTTAGGCATAATTTTTTCCGGCATTGGTACATTCCCACTAATGGAATTAGGGGGATGTGTGAGTCTGGAGTGGGTGGGACTTTACAGATTTTACTGGGTGCTATCTTACTTTTAGTATTTTTTGCTCTACGATATGAAACCTTGGGTAGTTGGGTGAGGGAAGAACCTAGAAAGGGGTCTCCAAGCAAGATGCACCAATGTTTGGATAAGATGTTCTCCATCTTCTTGTGACAATCATGAAACTGGGTAGTGAAACGTGTTGGTTGTGGATTATCTGAAGTTTTGGGTTTGGGTGGAGGTTTCTTTGCCTGTTGGAGGAATGCCTTTTGTACCAGATGTGGTGGGTATCCTTTGTCCTGAAATTTGTTGGAAAGGAGTTTACCCTGTATGTGGTAATCTTCGTCCTTGGTGCAATTCCGCCGAATTCTATAGAATTGGCTCTTTGGTATGTTGTTGATCCATGTTGGATGGTGACAGCTCTGGTAGTGAATATAGGAATTCCCAGCGGTGGGTTTGACAAAGTTTGTAGCATGTATTTCAGATTCACTATGAAAAAGTTCTAAGTCCAAGAAGATTCATTTTTCAGGGTCTATGACATAGGTCAAGGATAACCCTAGGGAGTTGCAGTTGCAATGCTTGACAAAGGACTCTATACTCTCTGATGTGCCCTCCCAGATCAGAATGATATCATCGATGTAGCGCCCATAATATATGATATGGGCTGCAAAAGGGTTGTTATGTGAGACGTATTGTAGTTCCCAGTAGCCCATAGTCAGGTTGGCGTAGCTTGGGGCAAAATTGGCACCCATGGCACTGCCTTGAGTTTGTAGATAGAAGGTGTGGTCAAACTCAGAGTAGTTGTGTTCTAGACAGAATTGTGTAGCCTCTAGGATGTACTGTGCCTGTCTGGGATTGATGAGGGGGTCCTCGGAGAGAAAATATTCTACTGCTCTGAGGCCTACTGAAGTGTATAGAGATGTAACGTCCAAGGATACCCACTGGTAGCTGGGTTCCCAGGTGTAGAAGGAAAGCATCTCCAATAGGTGGGTACTATCTCTAATATAAGATAGGAGGTGTTGCGCAAGGGGTTGAAGGAAATGGTCTATGTACATAGAAAACCCGCTGGTGATGCTCTCCATAGCAGCTACTATGGGACGGCCTGGTGGGTTGGGCTGGTCTTTATGGATTTTTGGTGAATGGTAAAAATAGGGAGTTTTACGAAAACCTTTGATGAGAAATGACAGTTCAACTTTGGAAATAATACCATCTTCTAGGGCTCTGTGGGCTAATTTTGTGGCTTTCTGGGTGAATTTTGGTAAGGGATCATGAGTGAGTTTGGAATAAGTGTTGGTGTCGGATAATAGTCTGAGTGATTCCGCCATGTAGTCTGAACTGTTCTGTATTACAATTTCGCCTCCCTTGTCTGCTGCCTTTATGATGATATTGTGGTTGTTGGTTAACTCATCCAGGGCCTTCTGTTCTGCTTTAGAGAGGTTAGCTCTTTCCTTGGGAGCCGATTTACACATTTGGACAAGGTCGGTATACATGACTTGATAGAATGCCTGTAGATAGGGGCCTTTTTTATGTACTGGGTTGAAGATGGACTTGGATTTTAATTTTGTATGTTGAATCGGAGGGGATGTTTAGTAGTGTTGAGTGTACAATTCCATATCTGCAAAGGGATATTCTGTATGGAGTTCATCTGGGTCCAAGATGATGGAGGAATCTGTGTCGGTATCTATTGGGAGGACATCATGGTTAATGGTTTCAATGGGTTCTTGCGAGGGTGGGGGTTTCAGAGAGGATTGGATATTGTAGAATCTTTTCACTGTCAAGTCTCGTATAAATTTATTAAGGTCTTTGAATAGCATGAATGGGTTTGGGCGGATGGTAGGTGCAAAGGTGAGACCTTTGCTCAAGAGTGAGGTCTCTTCCATAGATAATATATGGGTGGATAAGTTGAAAATCTTTATACTTTCCGTATTTTTCCTTTTAAGTTTTCCTCTGCCCCCCTTCCTCCTCTCTTGCGTACTTTCTTTTGAAGGTGCCGAGTGGGGGGGCTGACCCTAAAAAATCATCATTCTTGGTTGTTTCTGTGTTGTTGGTCACTGTGGGGCTATAGGATGAAGTAGGAAAAAGGGGGGTGACTGGGTTGGACTGTGTATTTGTTATAACCCTGGTGTTGAAGGGAGGAGTACTTGGGCAAAGTGTAGTGGAGTTAGGTTCAACCACTGGGTTTGAAGGTGAATCTGGTGATGGATCTAGATCCGCATGAGTATTGTTGACTGGTGTGAGCATTGTTTTTGACTGGGGGTTATGAGTTTTTTTGTTTTTGTTGGTTTTTGCCACTCGCTGTGGTTTGGGAATGAGTTGGAAAAGAGGTTGGGGAACAGGGATAGGTGAAGGGTTATGGTGGGAGTGCTGGGTGGTTGTTGTCGGTGAGGGGCCTGTTAAGAGTGACCTAGGTGCAGGTCTCCAGAGTGGTGGAGAAACCAGTTTTTTCTTCCAGCAGAAAACCCCTTTAGTTGGTATAATCACCAATGTCCCTCCTGAATTTTCCTAATTTGTTTTGGATAAGGTCATTTTCTTGTCTGATGGTGTTCCTTTTTAGTGTCCTGAGCCAGGTGTATGGAAGTTGCGCAATGTGTTGTGTGATGCCGCTGCAGGTTTCCCTAATTTCAGCTACCAAGGTTTCATATTTCCTTTTTCTTTGTGCAATAATAATTTTTATCCATTTTTCTGTACAGAATTCAGATACAAAAGCCTATTCTTTGGATAGGTCTGGGTCTAAGAAGGAACACTGTTTTAACACTCTCAAGCCTCTGGGTGTAATTTTATATGATAAATATTGTTCCAGGAAAAAAACATCCCACCAATGTTGAACTAGGAATAAAGGCTAATTTGCCTAAAGGGGGGGAGGGGAAAGGATTTTCCCCAGGGACTTTTAAGGTGCTATTTAAATCAACAATTTAATCAAAAATTCAAAAAATCTGTACAATCGTATTGAATAAAATTTCTGTTTTATTGAATCAAGATTAAAATATCTATGCCTCACATGGAGAATGAGACATGATTCTAAAAACGCTTTGACATAAACAACTTCACCCAAATTCATTCACATTATACAGTGCAACACAAAGCAACTACTTAAAGGTGCCATGACAATCTGCCGCTCGACATGTTTCGCTCTAATACGAGCTTCTTCAGGAGTTTAAAGGCAATGATTGTAGTGGACTCTAAATAATGGAAAAATAGACAATAATCAATACATAAGTAGTTGAAAACATATACAGAGTACATCTGATAATATTGGATTCAATTGATTATACAGATTAGTACAGAACATTCAAATACGTACACATAAATTTGAAACCGGACAATCCAACCAATTATATATCGAAGATTTAAGTTTACACATCTTACCAGGCTGTAGTGCACCAATGCGACATAAATACTTGAATAGAATAAAAAACTGCTGCCAATTTCAAACCGGGGGGTTCTCATATAGGAGGGACCTCGCTGCCATAGTGTGACCACAGGGGAATATAAAGTCTTAAAACGGCCCTTTGAAAAGCAGGGATAAACTGAAGGTTAGAAGAGAGGGATCGCATCCGATACCATTCCCACTTAATTTAGGGAGAGTATTACCTTTAGTAGAACCAATCATGGATCTTGGCCTGGAACATAAAAGTCTCACGGCACATACAAATTATGTGGATAGGGATGGCACCATAGTCTGGTGAACTGATCACTGGTGAATGCACAATTTAGTAGTGCAAGGGGAGCGATCCCCGTCAGAGCTGTTTTCTAGATAGAGAAAGGGGAATGCAATAAAGGGACCATTAGAGTTCAAAAAGTGCGGCTTACTGTCAATTGGTGGCAGGGCTGCAAAGAAAAAACTTACTTTGGAAACATTAATACGGCACGCGGGCTTGAGAGAGCTTGACGCATCCTCTGTGGAACAGCGCCGGTAACAGAACTGTGAGCGGTGTATAACCGCCTTTATATACCCCCATCACGGCGGCGTCTGATCTCGCCGCCGGGATGCGGACGCTCGTTGAGATTACCTGCGTCATGACGTGGGGGGATGTAGCGGCGTCATTCTGACGTCAGCGGCGTCCATAGAGCTCAGTGCGCATGTTTGTATAGTTTATAGAGCCTGTGAAGCGTGTGGGCGCCGAAGGCGCCATCTTAGCTGAGGGAAAAGGTAAGGTAAAGGCAAACGAATTCAACTTGAAGCATTATGCCTGTCTTAAAATACTATTACTGTTCTAACACCTTGAAAGAGTATTCCCAAAGGTTGTTATTAGAGGCTCATATGAATAGTTATTTGGTGTAAAGACCCCAACACGACATGACCGGACTCAATTATATAGGGCCACCACCATGGGGGCGATTGGTTCTTCACCTCCAACGGTGGGTGCCCCGGGCGTCCGTGTGGTCTAAATTGACAGGGATGGCCCCAGTATGAGAATATTTCCGGAAATTTTACCAAACATTAGAAATAGGAGCAAAACTTATAGGTATATACTTGCAACCACAGCCTGCAAGATAAATAACAGCAACTCAGTGGAGGTTCAATGATATCAAAAGCAAAATACAAAATACATATGGTCATATTACAACTATTTATATCTATTTTATACGGCTCATACATACATATGATGCCAACTCAATTCAGAATTAGAAATACTGAATATAGTCAATGACCTAAAGAGAAAAAATATAAAAAAGAAGAAAGAAAAAGAAGAGAATGGAGAAAAGAAGAGGGAGGGGGGGGGGAGGCAAGGAAAACAGGGGAATGAAGAAAGAGGGACAGGCCAAACCAAGGCTGGGGATGCTTCAGTTTTCAGAGAAATGGCTTAAAACTGAACGCATCATTCATGCCTGGATGCTTGAGGGCCGACAATTCGTGTATCCAACGTGCCTCCTTTTGAAGGAGAAGCCTATCGTAGTCTCCCCCTCTGTCTCCAGGAGGAATATGTTCCAAAGCAAAAAAATGTAAGCAATTAGTGTCAAAGTTATGCTGCAGGCCAGCATGGCGGCTGATGGGGGTCTCCATTCTTTTTTTCTGTATCAGGGAGACGTGATCCCTGATTCGACAGAAAAAGGGTCTCTTAGTCTTTCCGATATAGAACATCTTACATTCACATAGCATAATGTACACTATGCCAATGGATTGACACGTTACTGCAAATCTTGGTTTGAATAGATGCCCATTGGGCAACAGAAGACTTCGGGTCGCCAAAATATATCTGCAATAGGAACAATGATGGCAGGGTCTGCTGCCCCTGTTGGCTTCTTTAACTTTGACAGTGTGGCTTTCATAATGGCTGTGTACCAACGAATCCCTCAGAGATCGACATCGTCTAAACGTAATCTCCGGATATGGATTTAAATGTTTGGCCACTTTCTCGTCCCCCATTAATAAGTACCAATACTTATTGAGGATTTCACGTGTTTGTTTATGTTGACTAGAGTAAGTAGTGATGAGTCTGACTCCAGGATTCGCTTTTTTGGATCTGGTGTTGTGTAAAAGAGAAGCTCTATTTTGATTTTTAGCTCTAAGGTATGCTTTTTTAAGGCATTTTTTGCTATATCCTCGATTAAGGAAGCGTAAACGTAAACATTTAGCTTCCTTTTCAAAATCAGACTCATCACTACAGTTGCGCTTTGCTCGCAAGTATTGCCCATAGGGCACACTAGTGATAAGGGGAACTGGGTGGGAACTGGTGGCATGCAGCAGGGAGTTTCCTGCGGAAGGTTTACGGTATAAGGTTGTTCTAATGCTGCCATCAGGTTTAACTATGATTTGAGTATCCAAAAAGGTCAGACTGGATTGACTGAATTCAACCGTGAACTTGAGGTTGAACCTATTGATTTTTAAACTTTCCAAAAAGGACAGAAGAAGGTCTTTAGGGCCCACCCATATGAAGAAGATGTCGTCAATAAATCTCCTCCATAGGGGGATTTGTTCCATATATTGCTGCATATCGTCTCTGGAAAATAATTCCCGTTCCCACCCCCCCAGATACAGGTTGGCGTAAGAGGGGGCACACTTGGTCCCCATGGCCACTCCCTGTATCTGGAGGTAGTGGGATCTCCCAAATAGGAAGATGTTGTTAGAGAGGATAAACAGCAATACGTTCAAAATGAATCCATTATACTGAGAAGATATCTCATGATTTTGAGAGATAAAGTCTTTGACAATCTCCACCCCCTGCTGGTGGGGAATAGAGTTGTATAAGGCCTCCACGTCGAGGGCTACCAACCACGCGCCCCCGGGAAGGGAAACCCCATCGAGGGCGCGTAGCAGGTCATTGGTGTCCTGGAGATAGGACACCAAACCCTCGACGTGGGGCCTAAGGAAGTCATCAATTAATTGACTGGCTGTCTCGGTGAGACTGCCATTACCGGAAACAATCGGGCGGCCGGGGGTTTGGTCTGGCTTTTATGGATTTTAGGGAGTGCGTACAATGTGGGTATTCGTGGAGATGTAACATTTAGAAATTCCCAAGTGGACTTGTTGATAAGACCACTGCGATAGGCAGAGCCAATTAGGTATTGGTAGCGGTTAATCGTTAAAGTAACGTGAGTTGGTGATACTTTGCGGTACCATTCATGGTTCTGGACAATGGCCAGCACCATAGATTCGTACTGGCCCTTGTCCATCACCACCAAGTTACCGCCCTTATCAGCGGGCTTAATTATGATGTTTTGATTTAATTGTAAAGATTTTAAGGCCTTGAAGAGAGAGATATTCTCTTCTGTATATTTCAGAAAATACCATTTATTCCAAAATAGTCTTGATTTCTTCTCGAGCATGCGTTGCAGTCTCGAGAAAAAACGTTCCATAGATAGGCCTCCACTGGAGGTGTTTTGTGATTTATGAATGTGGTCCATTAAGCCGTCGAAGGCATTTCCACAGTAATTGGCCATTATTTGAGGTTAATAGTTCTCAAAGATCAGACCCAATGAGGCAAACAGAGAAAAACACAACACAGAAACAAACCAGAGGCTAACCACTACCTACCAAAAATATAAAATAAATATATGCTGATTAGAGAAGAACAAGAAAATGAGAGAAATAAAGGAACAAGAAGAAGTTTATCATTGAACAACAAATTCCACTGAATGTTTATTGCTAATCAAATCCAAAAAATGGATAAGCCAGTGACTATATCTGTCCCAAATAGATGAAGGGTGGGTAACACCCCAAATTACAATAATAAGATTTAGGAAGGACAGAGATAGTCAACTGAAAGCACCACATCCCATAGTTGATTATGAACTAGGAATAAAGGCTAATTTGCCTAAAGGGGGGAGGGGAAATGATTTTCCCCAGGGACTTTTAAGGTGCTATTTAAATCAACAATTTAATCAAAAATTCAAAAAATCTGTACAATCGTATTGAATAAAATTTCTGTTTTATTGAATCAAGATTAAAATATCTATGCCTCACATGGAGAATGAGACATGATTCTAAAAACGCTTTGACATAAACAACTTCACCCAAATTCATTCACATTATACAGTGCAACACAAAGCAACTACTTAAAGGTGCCATGACAATCTGCCGCTCGACATGTTTCGCTCTAATACGAGCTTCTTCAGGAGTTTAAAGGCAATGATTGTAGTGGACTCTAAATAATGGGAAAATAGACAATAATCAATACATAAGTAGTTTAAACATATACAGAGTACATCTGATAATATTGGATTCAATTGACGGAGTAGAGATTAGTACAGAACATTCAAATACATACACATAAATTTGAAACCGGACAATCCAACCAATTATATATCGAAGATTTAAGTTTACACATCTTACCAGGCTGTAGTGCACCAATGCGACATAAATACTTGAATAGAATAAAAAACTGCTGCCAATTTCAAACCGGGGGGTTCTCATATAGGAGGGACCTCGCTGCCATAGTGTGACCACAGGGGAATATAAAGTCTTAAAACGGCCCTTTGAAAAGCAGGGATAAACTGAAGGTTAGAAGAGAGGGATCGCATCCGATACCATTCCCACTTAATTTAGGGAGAGTATTACCTTTAGTAGAACCAATTATGGATCTTGGCCTGGAACATAAAAGTCTCACGGCACATACAAATTATGTGGATAGGGATTGGTACTTATTAATGGGGGACGAGAAAGTGGCCAAACATTTAAATCCATATCCGGAGATTACGTTTAGACGATGTCGATCTCTGAGGGATTCGTTGGTACACAGCCATTATGAAAGCCACACTGTCAAAGTTAAAGAAGCCGACAGGGGCAGCAGACCCTGCCATCATTGTTCCTATTGCAGATATATTTTGGCGACCCAAAGTCTTCTGTTGCCCAATGGGCATCTATTCAAACCAAGATTTGCAGTAACGTGTCAATCCATTGGCATAGTGTACATTATGCTATGTGAATGTAAGATGTTCTATATCGGAAAGACTAAGAGACCCTTTTTCTGTCGAATCAGGGATCACGTCTCCCTGATACAGAAAAAAAGAATGGAGACCCCCATCAGCCGCCATGCTGGCCTGCAGCATAACTTTGACACTAATTGCTTACATTTTTTTGCTTTGGAACATATTCCTCCTGGAGACAGAGGGGGAGACTACGATAGGCTTCTCCTTCAAAAGGAGGCACGTTGGATACACGAGTTGTCGGCCCTCAAGCATCCAGGCATGAATGATGCGTTCAGTTTTAAGCCATTTCTCTGAAAACTGAAGCATCCTCAGCCTTGGTTTGGCCTGTCCCTCTTTCTTCATTCCCCTGTTTTCCTTGCCTCCCCCCCCCTCTTCTTTTCTCCGTTCTCTTCTTTTTCTTTCTTCTTTTTTATATTTTTTCTCTTTAGGTCATTGACTATATTCAGTATTTCTAATTCTGAATTGAGTTGGCATCATATGTATGTATGAGCCGTATAAAATAGATATAAATAGTTGTAATATGACCATATGTATTTTGTATTTTGCTTTTGATATCATTGAACCTCCACTGAGTTGCTGTTATTTATCTTGCAGGCTGTGGTTGCAAGTATATACCTATAAGTTTTGCTCCTATTTCTAATGTTTGGTAAAATTTCCGGAAATATTCTCATACTGGGGCCATCCCTGTCAATTTAGACCACACGGACGCCCGGGGCACCCACCGTTGGAGGTGAAGAACCAATCGCCCCCATGGTGGTGGCCCTATATAATTGAGTCCGGTCATGTCGTGTTGGGGTCTTTACACCAAATAACTATTCATATGAGCCTCTAATAACAACCTTTGGGAATACTCTTTCAAGGTGTTAGAACAGTAATAGTATTTTAAGACAGGCATAATGCTTCAAGTTGAATTCGTTTGCCTTTACCTTACCTTTTCCCTCAGCTAAGATGGCGCCTTCGGCGCCCACATGCTTCACAGGCTCTATAAACTATACAAACATGCGCACTGAGCTCTATGGACGCCGCTGACGTCAGAATGACGCCGCTACGTCCCCCCACGTCATGACGCAGGTAATCTCAACGAGCGTCCGCATCCCGGCGGCAAGATCAGACGCCGCCGTGATGGGGGTATATAAAGGCGGTTATACACCGCTCACAGTTCTGTTACCGGCGCTGTTCCACAGAGGATGCGTCAAGCTCTCTCAAGCCCGCGTGCCGTATTAATGTTTCCAAAGTAAGTTTTTTCTTTGCAGCCCTGCCACCAATTGACAGTAAGCCGCACTTTTTGAACTCTAATGGTCCCTTTATTGCATTCCCCTTTCTCTATCTAGAAAACAGCTCTGACGGGGATCGCTCCCCTTGCACTACTAAATTGTGCATTCACCAGTGATCAGTTCACCAGACTATGGTGCCATCCCTATCCACATAATTTGTATGTGCCGTGAGACTTTTATGTTCCAGGCCAAGATCCATGATTGGTTCTACTAAAGGTAATACTCTCCCTAAATTAAGTGGGAATGGTATCGGATGCGATCCCTCTCTTCTAACCTTCAGTTTATCCCTGCTTTTCAAAGGGCCGTTTTAAGACTTTATATTCCCCTGTGGTCACACTATGGCAGCGAGGTCCCTCCTATATGAGAACCCCCCGGTTTGAAATTGGCAGCAGTTTTTTATTCTATTCAAGTATTTATGTCGCATTGGTGCACTACAGCCTGGTAAGATGTGTAAACTTAAATCTTCGATATATAATTGGTTGGATTGTCCGGTTTCAAATTTATGTGTATGTATTTGAATGTTCTGTACTAATCTCTACTCCGTCAATTGAATCCAATATTATCAGATGTACTCTGTATATGTTTAAACTACTTATGTATTGATTATTGTCTATTTTCCCATTATTTAGAGTCCACTACAATCATTGCCTTTAAACTCCTGAAGAAGCTCGTATTAGAGCGAAACATGTCGAGCGGCAGATTGTCATGGCACCTTTAAGTAGTTGCTTTGTGTTGCACTGTATAATGTGAATGAATTTGGGTGAAGTTGTTTATGTCAAAGCGTTTTTAGAATCATGTCTCATTCTCCATGTGAGGCATAGATATTTTAATCTTGATTCAATAAAACAGAAATTTTATTCAATACGATTGTACAGATTTTTTGAATTTTTGATTAAATTGTTGATTTAAATAGCACCTTAAAAGTCCCTGGGGAAAATCCTTTCCCCTCCCCCCCTTTAGGCAAATTAGTCTTTATTCCTAGTTCATAATCAACTATGGGATGTGGTGCTTTCAGTTGACTATCTCTGTCCTTCCTAAATCTTATCCCACCAATGTTGATTGGCGGAGGAGATTAAGTCTTCTAATTTTAAGAATTTTTTGCATAGGGATTTACCATTGTGACCTGGATAGGGGGAGGTGGGGCTGAAGAAAATGGTTGGGAACAAAGAGTAAAATTCATCTAAAATGTTAAATTTGGCTTTCTCAATTTCTATGATGAGCTCCATAAGTGTGTATCGGTACAACAACAGAAAAAAAATAAAAAAAAATTCCACAAGTTTTTAAATTAATTAAAAATATATAAAAATGTATATATGTGCTTAGTATTATGGCATAAAAAATAGGAAGACATCCAAAAAGCGGTGCAGCTCGGAGAAGGGCACAACTGTTCAGTAATCAGCAGAGAAACAAAAAGGGGGGGTCTCCGGCGCTCCGCAGCATGTGATGTCTAAGGTAAATAGTACAATGGTAGCTATAATAGCACATTAACACAAGGCAGGTAAATTCTAGAATGAGGAGGCAGCCATCCTCAGAGGGTGTCCATTACCTCTGTTGATAATCAATGTTGAAAAAAGGAGGGGTGTGGAGGCGCCAACTGTGGTAGCTTGTTTATGCAAAAATGAAAGTTAGTGTAACAATTACACTTACTGGTTCGCAGGGTGGAGGTGTTTCTTTGAGATGGGAAGTGTCCTGGGATGTGCTATTATCTTGTTTCCGGCTCGGAACCCAAACCCAAAACTTCAGATAATCCACAACCAACACGTTTCACTACCCAGTTTCATGATTGTCACAAGAAGATGGAGAACATCTTAGCCAAACATTGGTGCATCTTGCTTGGAGACCCCTTTCTAGGTTCTTCCCTCACCCAACTACCCAAGGTTCCATATCGTAGAGCAAAAAATACTAAAAGTAAGATAGCACCCAGTAAAATCCGTAAAAGTCCCATTCACTCCAGCCTCACACATCCCCCTAATTCCATTAGTGGGAATGTACCAATGCCGGAAAAAATTATGCCTAACGTGCAAATTTGTTGACCATGGACAAAAAAACTTCACTGTTAAAGACAAAACATACACCATAAAAGACTTTTATAATTGCTCCAGTGAATACGTGGTGTACTGCCTGACCTGCCCATGTGGTCTCTTTTATGTGGGCAGGACCATACGCCCCCTACGCCAATGTTTTGGTGAACACAGGCGTTTCATAGAAAAGGGCTGGGACAAACACAGTGTCCCTCTTCATTTTTTGAAGAAACACCAAAAATCTACCATGGGCCTCAGAGTCTGGGTCATCGAGGCCATGCCCAGAGGTCTTCCTGCTGCGGAACGTTTTAAACGCCTGTGTCAGCAGGAGGCCTACTGGATATATTCATTGGGTACTCTCTCGCCAGGGGGACTCAATGAAGAATTAAAAACACATTCTTTGTTGTAGGTTACTTTCCCCCCTTCCCCTTTCCAATCATACATTTGTTCTTCACTTTCTTAGTATATATATATATATATATATATATATATATATATATATATATATATATATATATATATATATATATATATATATATACACCTTGCCCATCACTATACAAACCATGTAGAAGTTTTTTACAACATAAAAATACCCCCATGGTCCTTTGTTGTCGTCTCATCCAGTCACCTGAGGGACCGCTGTCCCCTCATGGACCCAGATAGCAACTCCACCATTCTATATAACAACTTCACGCCCCTCTTTCCTCCCCCCTCTTCCCCCTCCCCTCCCCTCATGTCCCCCCTGAGCTCATCCTCATAATGTGTTATCCCAGTGCTTTTTAATCTCATTTTTTAATTTATTTTTTTTCCCCATTTTCTATTTCTATTTTTATTTTAATTTTATATTTACTTTTATTTTTATACTTTATTTTTATTTCTATTTTTCATTGTTTTTTTCCTATTTTTATTTTTCATTTTATTTTTTAGTTTATTTTTATTTCATTTTTAATTTTCCACATTTCTTTTTTCATCTTTTAAATAAATGTTTTAACTCTAATTCCACTTACTATTATTATCCTTATATTTATTGAACTTACCCCCAATTCATCATATTTTTAATTCTTCATACTTTACTTTCAACTTTTTTGTGCTTTTTGGAAGATTGTGGGTCCGCTGGCTGTTGTGGTTCCACAGCCACAGACCTCCAGCCCATACACTTTACCTAATTGCCTAATTGCCTAATTGCCTCCACTATATATTCAAGCTGCTCTCCTCCAAGGAGCAAAAAGGCCAGTAGAAGGAGCTGTGAGCCCCGAGCGCGTAGCCTGTACTATCCCTGTATCATTCCCAACACCAGCCAGGACGTTTGCCGTGCATTAGTAACGTCATTTCCGCTTCCGCGCTCCAGAGTGGTCAGCGTGGAGATTTCCATGCACTGGATGCAGCGGTTCAGTATGTTTACAGGCTCCACACCCAGACGCCTGAAGGAATGAAATCCGAGCCGGAAACAAGATAACAGCACATCCCAGGACACTTCCCATCTCAATGAAACACCTCCACCCTGCGAACCAGTAAGTGTAATTGTTACACTAACTTTCATTTTTGCATAAACAAGCTACCACAGTTGGCGCCTCCACACCCCTCCTTTTTTCAACATTGATTATCAACAGAGGTAATGGACACCCTCTGAGGATGGCTGCCTCCTCATTCTAGAATTTACCTGCCTTATGTTAATGTGCTATTATAGCTACCATTGTACTATTTATCTTAGACATCACATGCTGCGGAGCGCCGGAGACCCCCCCTTTTTGTTTCTAAGCTAAAGCTGCAAGTTAGTGTAGTGCGACCTCTGCACAGTGTTCAGCTAAAGCTACAAGTTAGTGTAGTGCATCCTCTGAACAGTGTTCAGCTAAAGCTACAAGTTAGTGTAGTGCGTCCTCTGGACAGTGTTCATCTAAAGCTATAAGTTAGTGTAGTGCACAGTGTTCAGCTAAAGCTACAAGTTAGTGTAGTGCGTCCTCCTCACAGTGTTCAGCTAAAGCTACAAGTTAGTGTAGTGTGACCTCTGCACAGTGTTCAGCTAAAGCTACAAGTTAGTGTAGTGCGTCTTCTGAACAGTGTTCAGCTAAAGCTAAAAGTTAGTGTAGTGTGTCCTCCTCACAGTGTTCAGCTAAAGCTACAAGTTAGTGTAGTGTGTCCTCCTCACAGTGTTCAGCTAAAGCTACATGTTAGTGTAGTGCGACCTCTGCACAGTGTTCAGCTAAAGCTACAAGTTAGTGTAGTGCGTCCTTCTCACAGTGTTCAGCTAAAGCTACAAGTTAGTGCAGTGCGACCTCTTCACAGTGTTCAGCTAAAGCTACAAGTTAGTGTAGTGCGTCCTCTGAACAGTGTTCAGCTAAAGCTACAAGTTAGTGTAGTGCGACCTCTGCACAGTGTTCAGCTAAAGCTACCTGTAGAAGGTTGGTGGTGTTTTCCTCATCCTATCACTACCGCAGGCAGCTACATTATTTTAACGTTAGTGTAGTGCGTCCTCTTCACAGTGTTCAGCTAAAGCTATCTGTAGAAGGTTGGTGGTGTTTTCCTGATCCTATCACTACCGCAAGCAGCTACATTATTTACACGTTAGTCTAGTGCAACCTCTGCACAGTGTTTAGCTAAATCTATCTGTAGAAGGTTGGTGGTGTTTTCCTGATCCTATCACTACCGCAGGCAGCTACATTATTTACACGTTAGTGTAGTGCGACCTCTGCACAGTGTTCAGCTAAAGCTACTTGTAAAAGGTTGGTGGTGTTTTCCTGATCCTATCACTACCGCAGGCAGCTACATTATTTTAATGTTAGTGTAGTGCGTCCTCTTCACAGTGTTCAGCTAAAGCTATCTGTAGAAGGTTGGTGGTGTTTTCCTGATCCCATCACTACCGCAGGCAGCTACATTATTTTAACAATAGTGTGGTGCGTCCTCTTCACAGTCTTCAGCTAAAGCTATCTGTAGAAGGCTGGTGGTGTTTTCCTGATCCTATCACTACCGCAGGCAGCTACATTATTTTAACGTTAGTGTAGTGCGTCCTCTTTACAGTGTTCAGCTAAAGCTATCTGTAGAAGGTTGGTGGTGTTTTCCTGATCCTATCACTACCGCAGGCAGCTACATTATTTTAACATTGGTGTAGTGCGTCCTCTGCACAGTATTCAGCTAAAGCTACCTGTAGAAGGCTGGTGGTGTTTTCCTGATCCTATCACTACCGCAGGCAGCTATATTATTTTAACATTAGTGTAGTGCGTCCTCTTCACAGTGTTCAGCTAAAGCTATCTGTAGAAGGTTGGGGGTGTTTTCCTGATCCTATCACTACCGCAGGCAGCTACATTATTTTAACATTAGTGTAGTGTGTCCTCTTCACAGTGTTCAGCTAAAGCTATCTGTAGAAGGTTGGTGGTGTTTTCTTGATCCTATCACCACATCAGTGTCCACCTTTGAGAGACTTGTTTCAACTTGACGTTCAAAATCTGTCCCTTTTCAAGTTCACATCATTGTGGTAACATTTAGACAAAAAAAAATAATAATAAAGAATTATAGAACATGTCACAGCAAAAAGATAAGAGACAGAAGGAACGTCCCTCAATTTTATTTATGCAATTGGTCTACGCCACCTTCCCCCAACAACCCTCCCTCTCTATTTTCCCCCTAACCCCCCCCCCACTCCCGACCTGCCTCACCACTACATTTTTCTTCCTTTCTTTCCCCGATGTTTTTTTTCTTTCTTTTTTTTTTCTTTTCTTTTTCCTCCCTCCTCCTTTCATCTTCTTATGATCTTATAACTTCTACCAACTTCTGCTTATAGCTGTCCGATGTTTTGTATTTTACCCAATTGTTCCAGACACTGGCATATTTATCTAATTGTCCTTGGTCTTTATACCAGAAAAATTCCATTTTGTGATAGTACTCCACTTGGTTAAGCCATTCTCTTATATCTGGGCCTTCGCTCTTTAACCATTTTTTTGGAACCAATCCCTTTGCAGCGTTTAATAGTTTTGACGTTACCTTTTTCATGTATTGGTTTTTAGGGGAGTTAGTATCATGAAACAAACAGACCAGTCTATTGTTTTCTAGCTTCTCTCCTGTTATCTCCTTTACACATGTAATTACTTCTTGCCAAAATATATTGATTTTTGGACAGTCCCACCATATGTGTATCATTGTGGCTTTTTTTCCACAATTTCTCCAGCATAATGGTGATCTTTCCTGGTTGATTCTATGGAGCCTCTCCGGAGTCATGTACCACCTGACTAGGAACTTATAATTCATCTCGATGGTATTGACGTCCCAAGCTTGATTATATCCTCCTGCAATCATTTTCTCCATTTGTTGCTCATCCAAATTTATTTCTAGTTCTTTTTCCCATTTTTCTATGAAGGAGGGTCTATTTTGGCCCTCCAGATCCGATAGGAACTCGTATACTTTTGAGATGCCTCCCTTAAATGACATTGATGTCGCACAGAGTTTTTCCAAACAACTCAAATCTTCTCCATCTCTAAACTTATACGGTCATGTAGTGACTAAGTGCTTTAGTTGAGTGTATTCCCATTCATGTAATTTTCCACCGAATTTAAGCTCTAATTCTTGTGCAGATTTCAGTTTCCCTTTCCTAATGATATCTCTAATTTGTGGATTCTTTATTTTAAGTCTTCGGAATATGTCTTCACCCGGTGAAAAAAACTTTGTGCCAGTGAGGGCGATTAATGGTGAGTTATGAACCCACTTTTGTTTCCGGTGTAGTGCATCCCAAATTCTGAAAGCATTTTTTGTCAGTCCATGTGTGTTTAAATCTAATGTTCTATATTTATTTGATATCCAGATGTTCTTGTGCAATGTGGTTTTACTTAAGGTTTTTTCTATTTCTATCCATTTCTTTTCTCTGTTTTCCTTTGTCCACTCAAACATACGTGATAAGTTAACTGCTTTGTAGTACCTAAATATATCCGGTGCTGCTAACCCCCCATGCTGTCTTTTCCTAGAAATTAATGCAAATTTTTTTTTTTTTTTTTCAGTTTTAGAGGATTTTTATTGAAGAGCAGTACATTACACTTCAAAGCATAGGATGGCTGGTAGGGCGCAGCCCACCTCTGAGACAATACTCAAATATTGAACAGTAACAGAGAGGTTGACCCAAAAAAAAAGAGAAACTACTCTTAATCGGTTAAACAAAGAAAAGAGCCCTCAGGTATAAAAAGGAGACACCTAATGTTGCAGGTCTGCTCGACACCCCTATCGGGAACATACTGTGTCGAACACCGTAGAGAAGCTGATGGTCATCATTTGGTGTGTAACTAAACTGTTGAGGCCCATCACGCCTTCCGGGAGAATGAAGGTCCCAGACTGCGTGAGGAAGCCTTCCCCAGGTCTCTAAGGCCGGGGCCAAAGGAACCAGGGGTGCCATAAAGGTATCCTGAAGGTTCCGGCTGGGAAATCGATCCACTAGAGATAAGTCGAGGAACCAGCTAATCGCTGTCAAGTGCATAGAAAACTGAAGCTAGCCTTTAGGAACCAATAACTTTCTGTAAAAGTAAATTAACAACTTCCTAAGAGTAAAAGAAGGAGAGAAATGTAGGAGGGAAAGAAGACGGAAGGGGGGACAAAATGGGGGGTGGGTTGGGTTGACAGACTGCAATGAAACAATAGATACAAATCATGCTTCAATACCCGGTATGAGAGAGATGCCTACATGCCTTGCCCAGGGCTCCCAGACAGCCAAAAATGCTTTATTTGAATCTGCTAGGATACTGACTAATTTTTCCTGGGACATGATCCACGAGATCTTTCTCTTGGCAGCCGCCAGAGAGACTCCTGGTTGTTTCCAAGCCCTTGCTATGGAGAGCTTGGCACCAGTCAGGATGAAAGAAATAAGTTTGGCAGTTGTTTTGGGGATCTTGGGAATATGACCATTTAGTAGAGCTATCTGGGGAGATTTAGAAATGGGAGTGTCCGTAATTTTTCTGATCAGATAGAATATCCTGTTCCAGAAGCCCCTAATTTTCGGGCATTCCCACCAAATGTGTATCATGGAGCCCTGGGCTTGGCAGTTTCTGAAACATAAAGGAGACGAGGAAGGAAACATCTGTGCAAGTTTGGAAGGAACCGGATACCATCTCGTTAGGACTTTCATGTTAGCTTCTATTAATGCAATATTAACTATACCTTTGTAGGCTCTTGTGCTCATTCTATTCCAGATCTCCAGGTCCCAAGTCTCGCCCATGTCCCTCTCCCACTCTATCATGTATGGAAGTTTGGAAGGGGGAATTGAAAGGGCTTCATAGATCAGGGATATACCTCCTTTTTGCTCTGTAGCTTGTCCACACCATTGTTCATAAGATGTGCTCTCAGGGGGAATCGATTTGTCTTTCCAAATAGTGTGAAGAAAATGGGAAATTTGAAGGAATCTGAATTTTTCGGAATCGGGGAGCTCTAGTTTTTCAATGCAGTGTTTCATGGAGATTGGTCCGGAGGCGACAAGGAAATGTCCAATACGGTACATTCCCTTATCAAGCCACCATTGAAAGGATTTGATGTCTAACCCCGGCTTGAAGAGAGGGTTGTGGAATATATGTGAGAGGGGGCGAAGCTGTGAGGTCAAAGCTGGGAGTTGGATCAGGTTATCCCATAATTTAAAGGCGTGTGACAGTGTAGGGGCCATGATGGGAGGTCTGGATTTACTGGGAGTCCATAGTAGAAAGTCTAGTGTGTGGGAAGGAACCGCTTGGCGTTCTATTTGTATCCAGTCGGGTTTTTCGCCCCTGAAATATATGGTGGAGAGTTGGGCCAGTCTGGCTGCTTGGTAATACTTGGATAGTTCGGGGAGGCCTAGCCCTCCCTTAGATTTCGGAGCATAAAGGGTGTTTCGCATGAATCTATATCCTTTCCCTCCCCATATGAATTTTATAATTTTTCCCTGAAAATTTTTGAGGTTTTTTTGTTAATCGCGATCGGAAGGGCTCTAAATAAGTACAGAATCCTAGGAAACAGGGTCATTTTGATGGCATGGATTCTCCCCAGCCATGATAGTTTGTGGGATGACCAATTTCGTATGTCCTCCTCCAATCTACAAAACAAAGGGGGGAAATTGGCTTGATAGAGGGAGTCTATTCTGGGTGTGAGATTTATACCTAGGTATCGAATTGAGGAATCACTCCAATTGAAATTAAAGGCCAGTTTTAATCTCTCAGCTAGGGCTGGATTGAGGGAGATGTTTAATGCCTATGATTTGGTCATGTTGACTCGTAGGCCTGAGACCTCGCCAAATGTCTGAAGCAGTTTGTTAATGTTGGGCAGTGAAGTGATTGGAGAGGTAATGAATAGTAGAAGGTCGTCTGCGAAGAGGGCGCATTTATGGGTATTCATGCCACAGTTGACACCTTTAATGTTTGGGTCCGACCTGATTGCTATGGCTAGTGTTTCTATTGTTAGGGCGAATACAAGAGGGGATAGGGGGCAGCCCTGTCTTGTGCCCCAGGCAATTTTAATTGGGGATGAAAGAAAGCCCTGTAATTTAACTTTCGCTTCCGGTTCAGAGTATAGTGATTTGAGGATTCCGATGAAGTGTTCACCGAAACCCCAGAATCTCAGGGAGGCGAAAATGAAGGGCCAAGTCACAGAATCGAAGGCCTTTTGTAAATCTAGGGAAAGGAGGAGACCTTCCTGCTTAGGACCTCCATCCCAACCCGAGTGCAAAATTGAAGCTATGTCAATGGCTCTTCTGACCTGGTCTGGACCCTGTCTGCTGGGGATAAAACCCACCTGATCTTTGTGGATATAGGTGTTGATGAAAGAGTTTAGTCTGTTGGCGTAAATTTTTGTCAGGATTTTTAAATCGTTATTTATAAGTGATATTGGTCTATAATTTTCTACTTGATCCGGATTTTTGTCTGGTTTAGGGATGACAGTAATGTAAGCTGCATTCATCTGGGGGTCCATGGGGTCTCCCTTTCGTTTGGAGTTAAACATTTTAGTTAAGTGTGGCGCTAGAGTCTCGGCAAAAGTCTTATAATAAAGATTCGATAGACCATCTGGACCTGGGGCAGAGCCCCCTTTCAGATTTTTAATGACCTCCAGAGTTTCCTCTACTGTGATATGTGCTTCCATAATATCTTTATGGGACTTATGTAAAGTGGGGATAGGCAGATGCTCTAGGAATGCCTCTATAGCTCGTGTATCGTGAGAATCATTTGCTCTATATAGTTGTGAATAAAAGGATTGGAAAGATTCTAGGATCCTATGAGGATTTTGGGAGGACGAACCATCCTGAAGTTTTATTTTGGGGAGAGTGAAGAGACGGGTCCTAGGGGATAACTTGGAAGCAAGCATCGTGCTCATTTTGTCCTGATTCAGGTAGAATTTCGCGCCATTCCAACGTAGAGAACTCTCAGCTTTAACTGTGAGCGCCAGGTTTAATTTAATCCGAGCAGCGTCGAGCTGGTCGACTTGAACCATGGACGGGTTAGCTTTGTGATTTTTGCGCAGGAGGAGAAAATCTCTCTCTAGTTTTGAGATGTCCATGGTTCTCTCTTTTTTAAGTTTGGAGGAGATTTGGATAAGTTTGCCTCGTATCACGGCTTTGTGGGCTGCCCAGAGGGTCTCGGCCAAGATGTCGTCTACGTTGTTCAGGGCGAAATACTCTTTTAGTGACTTGGTGAGAGTCGTGATTTGGATAGGATCTTTGATGATGTGTTCTTTAATGCGCCATGTGGGGGACGAGGGTCTGAGGAGCAGGCCTTGGAAGGATAGAGAGATCATGGAGTGGTCAGAGAGGGGGGTATCCTTGATTTTGGCTGAGATAGCAGCTGGGATGTGTATGGAGGAGATTAGAATGTGGTCGATTCTGGAGTATACCTGATGGGGAATTGAGAAATGGGAGTAATCCCTTGATGTGGGGTTGAGTTCTCTCCATATATCTGTGAGGCCCTGCTGGTGAATTAGTTTAGCAATTTTAGAGCTGATTTTTGTTGGCCTGGAGAGCTGTTTACCCGGGGGGTTTAGATTTATCAAGACTCTGATCAAAGGCGACATTCGAATCTCCTCCAAATATAACCGTTCCTTCCAGGAGGGGTCCTAGTGTTTGGAAAAGCGATGTGAAGAAAGCGTTCTGTCCCTTATTCGGGGCATAGTAAGATATAAGGGAAAAGGTTTGATCTGCGATCTGGCCTTTTACTAGTAAGTACCTGCCTTCAGGGTCACTAAGGGTCTGACTTACTTTAAATTGGCAGTCTTTAGCAAATAGAATCGCGACCCCCCTGGTCTTATCCTCTGCGTTCGCTAGATAAAACGAGGGGAAGCGCGCATGTAGAAATGAGGGGGAGAATCGGGAGGGAAAATGCGTTTCCTGGAGCATCACTATTGAAGCCCTTTGTTTGTGGTATGATTGGAAGATTTTCTTCCTTGTGATTGGGGAATTGAGGCCCTGGACGTTATGAGAAATAATTTTTATCCGGGAAGAGGAGAGGTTGGTGTTAGGCATGGTTTTTGGGTGAAGAGTGTGCTACTAATAGTGTATGACTTACCCTGACCAAAATGATGAGGGATGGGTAGAAGGCGCGTAAGGAGCGGAGCTCGGGACCCGGAGATGCTGGACGAGAAGGAGCCGGAGACAATCCGTCAACCCTGACAGGAGGGGGGAAGGGAGAGAAAAACAAAGATGGGTTAAAACATAGAGACATAAGGAGAAAAAAAATAAGAACATGGTGACCTAAAATAGGCCGGAGACGGAGAGGGGGGGGGAAGTACACCCCTTTCCGGACTCCAAAAATAGGTTCAGGTGGTCCTGTAGACGAACCACCAGTCCATCGGACGAGAATGGGAATTCCATTTTCGTAGGATGGAAGGAGTTGCAGGGCAGCTACCGCAGCCCAAGCCACCCTTGATACCTTGCATACAATATTCAGCTGTGTAAAAATAAAAAGATGCATAAGGAGTACAAAACAGTATCAAAATCTGAAAAATGTAAGATAGTTTAAATTTAAGCATAAACAAGGAGCCGTGCTGGCCAACGATGCAGAAAGAGTCTTGCTAGTGGGCATCATGGGATCCTCAGTGGAAGTGTAGAAAAGAGGGGATGTGGGATATCCAAAACCTCCTGTGGACTTAGACAATCTGTTGTGAGATTATAGAAAAATGGGGAGGGGCCTAAACACCCTTCTAATGCTGTGAGTCCCATAGAGGACAGTGGAGATGTAATGTCATGATCCGGGGGGGGACATTTTTAAGTAGATCGATGGGTTGAGCCTTAGTTCGCCCCTGAGATGTGGGAGATAGACAGTGGCGGTAGTAGATCTTAGGGGACTGGAGGCGTAATGCCACTGGAGTGTTGAAATGGAAGTCTGAGACTTGGGATAATTGGGAGAGTGTCCCCTAGAGGGGATGAGGCCTCTTTGTGAAAGATCCGAGGGAGGTAGAAGTTATCTGGTATGAAGATGCCAGGGGTCTGTAGATCACAAAGAGGGAGAGGGGTGTCGCCGGGTTCTTGCAGTTGGGGTCTTCAAGTTGGCAATTGTTCCTTCAGACGTCTGCTTTTGTTGGATTTCCAGGCAGGAGAGGTAGGGCTGTTGGGAGTTTGACGTTTCGAAGAGCCCGCTTGAGAGTTGGAAATGTCCATTTCCGAGTCTAGGGAAATGAGCTTGAGTGAGAGGAGGATTCGTTCGCCTTCTGAGAATGAGGTGAAAGAGTGGGTTCTCCCATTAAGGGTAAATTTTAAGGCGAAAGGGAATGCCCACCAATATTTAATCTCCTTCTGGGAGAGGACCAGCAGAAGGGGCTTCAGGGCTCTGCGTTTCTGGATGGTCGTGGGGGAAATGTCCGCAAAGATTTGTATCTCCTGTCCTTGGAAAAGGATACGGGATTGCTGGCACGATATTTTCATTATGGCTTCTTTCACACTGTAGAAGTGTGGCTTAACAACCACATCTCTGGGAGATCCGTCTTTTCTGGGGGGACCCAGGGACCTGTGTGCTCTGTCCAGCTCCAATTTGATGGGGGGCAGCTCAGGGATGAGGGATTTGATTAATTCCTGGATTGCTTTGGGGACGTCTGTATTTGATTCAGGGATACCTCTGACTCTAAAATTGTCCCTTCTCGACCTGTTCTCCAAGTCGTCGATTCTATTCAGTGCCACCTGTAGCTGCTCTTGAACAACATTAATGTGCTCAGTGTTCTGGTTAGCTCTGGACACTGTGATGTCTAATTTGTGTTCTATAGCTTCCATCCTTGCTCCCAGGTTTTGAAAGTCAGCTCTAATCTCGATTGTGATTCTTGTGGCTGTATTTGCTAGACCTCTGTCTAGAAGATCCGACAGTTTGAGAAATAAATCTCCTGCATTGAGGGGTATAGCGCTCTCCTGATCGCCTGTGGAAGTCCCGGCACCCTGATGGGGTGGTGAGGTGTTCAGTGGGGACAGAGAGTAGTTCTCAAAGGTGCGCTCTAAGAGGGATACTGTAGAGGCTGGAGATGGGGTCCCCATAGGTTGGTTATGCATAGTGGGTAGGGGTGTGTAGGCTAGAGTGGCAGGAGCTATCACTTGCCTTGTTTCCACGTGTCCCCCTGTATATGGCTCCTTATGCTGTGATGCGGCCGCCATCTTGGACAAGGCCCGGGAATCCTCTGCTGTAAATTGCGGTCCCAGGTCCCTGCGGACCGAGTTGTTTGGCATGGATCGAGGCAGCGGGAGTTCCCGGATCCGAATCCGTTCGTGGTGGATGTATGGGCGGTCTGTTACCGGCGCTTGGGTGGCTTGCTGGGCTGGGTAGAGCGGAGCTCCCAGCTTACGCGGCCATCTTGGGAGTCCCGCGCCTGCGCACTTGATTAATGCAAATTTTAATCTTGGTTTTTTGTTTCGCCAAATAAATTTTGTCAGTCTTTTTTGTATAGTTTTAAAAAAACTCTGTGGGACACCTATTGGCAACATTTGAAATTTGTACAAGATTTTAGGTAAAATTACCATTTTGAGCGTATTAATTCTTCCAATCCACGTTATTGATTGTATATTTGTCTTCTGGACTTCTGCTTTGATCTCATTTAGTAATGGAATGTAGTTTGCAGAATAGATTTTTTCGAGAGATGTTGTTAATTTGATCCCAAGGTAGGGTAGCTCCCCCTTTACCCACGTAAATGGGAATTCTTCTTGGAGGGCCAAGATATCTTTTTTCCCTACTCCTAGGTTAAGTATTTCTGTTTTTATAGGGTTTATTTTGAAGTTTGAAAGTTCGCCATACTTTTCTACTTCTGTCAGGATATTTAACAGGGTCTCTCTAGGCTTGGTCACATAAACGAGGATGTCGTCGGCGTAGGCCGCAACTTTATGTTCTTTTCCCCCTACTCGAACCCCCTCTATCCCGCGGTCATTGCGTAAGGTCGCCAAAAAAGGTTCCAATGACAGTACGTACAAAAAGGGCGAGAGCGGGCATCCTTGCCAGGTTCCGTTGTACATTTCAAACACTGGCGACATCCTCCCGTTAACTCTTACTCTTGCTGTAGGTCCTTTATACAAGTTGTTTATCCACTTCATTATTTTAGGCCCCAATCCGAGGTGTTGAAGTGTGGTCATCATGAATCCCCAGTCTACCCTGTCAAATGCTTTTTCTGCGTCAATTGACAGGAGTAGATCTGGGGAAGTGTTGGTGTTTTTTCTTTTCAGCATCAGGAGTGTTTTTATGCTATTGTCCCTTCCTTCTCTACCCGGGACAAATCCGGTCTGATCCAGGTTTACCCATAGTGGAAGCTACATTATTTAAACATTGGTGTAGTGCATCCTCTTCACAGTGTTCAGATAAAGCTATCTGTAGAAGGTTGGTGGTGTTTTCCTGATCCTATCACTACCGCAGGCAGCTACATTATTTTAACGTTGGTGTAGTGTGTCCTCTGCACAGTATTCAGCTAAAGCTACCTGTAGAAGGTTGGTGGTGTTTTCCTGATCCTATCACTACCGCAGGCAGCTACATTATTTTAACATTAGTGTAGTGTGTCCTCTTCACAGTGTTCAGCTAAAGCTTTCTGTAGAAGGTTGGTGGTGTTTTCCTGATCCTATCACTACTGCATGCAGCTACATTATTTTAATGTTAGTGTAGTGCATCCTCTTCACAGTGTTCAGCTAAAGCTATCTGTAGAAGGTTGGTGGTGTTTTCGTGATCCTATCACTACCGCAGGCAGCTACGTTATTTTAATGTTGGTGTAGTGCATCCTCTTCACAGTGTTCATCTAAAGCTACCTGTAGAAGATTGGTGGTGTTCTCATACTACAGGCAGGCAGTTGATTTTGCTAGCTACATCTCACTGCAGGCCATTAGTATGTCTGGAAGGCCAACAAGGAGAGGCAGACAGTCACAAGCCAATAAAAGAGGGCAAGCAGGCTCTGTGTCTAGAGGCAACAGTGCTGGTCGTGGAGACGGTGCATCCTCATCAGCACGTGGCCGTGGGACATGCTTGGCCTTTTTTTCAGCAGCTGGCCATGTTGAGCGGCAACATGTGGAAGACTTGGTCGAGTGGATGACCAAGCCGTCCTCATTCTCCCCATCCTCTCCCACCCATGCTCAGGGTACTTTGTCTGGAAAAGCAGCTGCCAACGTGGCCTCTTCCCTCGGCTCAATGGCATCAGTGACTCCTTCCCTAGCCTCACCATGTCCTCCTGAGCAGTCCCTCGAACTGTTTGACCACAGTGTAGGGTACATGCTCCAGGAGGATGCCCAGCGTTTAGAAGGCTCTTATGATGATACTGAGCTAGATGAAGGCAGTAACGTGAGCACGGACAGAGGGGGTTCCCAAGAAGGACAGCAATCTGGCAGTCATGCTACCCCTGCTGCAGCATACTGCCAGGTTAGCTCCAGTGATAAGGAGGGAGGGGATGATGAGGTCACTGACTCAACGTGGGTGCCTGATAGGAGAGAGGAGGGGGATGAGGCACATCACCAACGATGCAGGATGCCCTCCAAGGGCCAGCCTAAGGGCAGCACACTGACTGCATCACACCGCAAAGCTCCGCATGTGCAGGGCGATGCTGTCTCTGCCGTTATCCTAAAAATTCTTTGGTGTGGGCCTTTTTTGAGAAGAGTGCATCAGATCGCACCGCTGCTATTTGCAACATATGTCTCAAGCGTATCTCGCGTGGCCAAAACATCTCCCGCTTGGGAACCACATGCTTGACCAGACATATGTTAACCTGCCATGCAGTTCATTGGCAAGCGTATCTAAAAGACCCACACCAAAGAACAAAGAGGACCTCTCCTTGCTCCTCATCAGCTGAGATCTCCAACCCCACTATACCTTCAGTCCTCTCTGAGACCTGCACTGAGAGAAATAAAGGTGTAGAATTAGGTGTGTCACAGCCAAGTACTTGTGGGCAATCTGCTTTCAGTACACCGACGTCAGATTGTACCAGGCAAATTTCCCTGCCCCAGCTGCTGCACCGCCGAAAGAAGTTCGCTCCCAGCCATCCACATGCCCAGCGGTTGAATGCTAGCTTGGCAAAATTGCTAGTACTTCAACTGCTACCTTTTCAGTTGGTAGACTTTGCCCCCTTCCGTGAGTTTGTGGAATGTGCGGTTCCTCAGTGGCAGGTACCCAAACGTCACTTTTTCTCACGGAAGGCGATTCCGGCTCTCTACCGGCATGTAGAAGGCAATGTACATGCCTCGCTGGACAGGGCAGTCAGCGGTAAGGTGCATATTACCGCTGACTCATGGTCCAGCAGGCATGGACAGGGACTTTACCTAAGTTTCACTGTGCAGCTGGGAAGGATGCAGGACAAGGTGCAGTAGTGTTGGAGGTTGTTCCACCACCATGCCTCCAAAATGCCACTACTAATGATTCTGACACACCTCTCTCCTCCACCCCCTCCTCTTCTTCTTCCTCCATGGCCTCTTCCTGTGCTTTGTCCTCAGAACCAACGGTGCTCCGTGGGCGTTCAATGGGCTACACAAGTATGCAGGCCAAAGATGCCATGCGGTGCTTGAGCTGGTGTGCTTGGGGGACAGGAGACACACTGGGGCAGAGGTTCTGTCAGCTCTGCAGGGGCAGGTTCAGAGGTGGTTGATGCCACGCCAACTTAAGGCAGGAATTTGCGACAATGGCACCAACCTCCTCTCCACTCTCCGACAGGGACAACTGACCCATGTGCCCTGTTTGGCTCACGTCCTTAACTTGGTGTTGCAGCGGTTCTTGGGCAGGTACCTGGGCTTCCAGGTTGTCCTGAGGTAGGCCAGGAAAGTCTGTGTGCATTTCCGCCGGTCATATAATGCCAGTGCTCGGCTGGCAGACCTCCAAAAGGAATTTAACCTGCCCAAGAACTGCCTAATCTGTGACATGCCCACCAGGTGGATCTCAACGTTGGCCATGCTGCAGCGGCTGCACATGCAGCAGAGGGCTATCAATGAGTACTTGTGCGACTATGGCACCAGGTCAGGGTCAGGGGAGCTTGATTTTTTTTCCCCACGCCCCTGGGCCATAATCAGGGATGCATGCACTGTCCTGTCACCATTTGAGGAGGCCACGAGGATGGTGAGCAGTGACAGTGCATGCATCAGTGACACTGTCCCCCTTGTCCACCTGTTGGAGCACACGCTGCATGGAATAATGGACAGGGCACTTGAGGCAGAACAGAGGCAGGAAGAGGAGGACTTCCTTAGCTCTCAAGGCCCCCTTTATCCAGATAGTGTTCCTGCGTGCCCGCCGATCACACAGGAAGAGGTGGAGGAGGAGGAGGATTGTGTTAGTATGGAGGTGGAGCCTGGCACTCAGCATCAGCAGCAGTCTTTAAGGGATCATTTACAGTCCCAAGAAACACATGGACTTGTATGTGGCTGGGAGGAGGTGATCAAAGAAAAAAAGAGAAAAAAAACAAAAGGGGATTCTCAACTGCTCCTAAATACCGATCCGATAATCCCCCTTTAGAACATACTGGCCATATCTTGGCCTGAACCTGTAATGGGGATTTCTAAACGGTTCCACCGTCTAAACCAAGTATCTCGGATGATAGATAGCAATCCAGAGACACTAGGATTTAGTAGTCCTCTGAGTTATGATTAAATCCAAAAGAAAGACGTGACAAGCACAAAGGAACTCTTCTATGAGGACAATTCAGTGATATAGGTACAAATCTTTATTGAAGACTATCCAAAAGTAAAATTCCATATATAAATGACTGTTAAACTACAACCCTATTCCCAGTATACATTAAAAGACCTAAAGTCTGGAGGAGGAAAGGTGGCCACCATTTTCTAAATCGCCTCATACAACTCTCATTCTCACACACTCACATACACCAATAGATATTGATTGGTCATACAATCTGCTTGGATTGAAGGTGAAGTCATCAGGTGATCAATGGAAATTAGTCAATCATGATAACTGGCATAGTCTTCTAGTGACTGACATATCCGATCACCAATAGTTTAACCACAGATGTAACAATCTTATGAATATTGTAAAGTGCAGGTGTGATGTAGCATTTCCTTTTTCTTTTCAGTAAAACCAGCTTGTGACAATTGCAGCCTCCGTTTCACACTGTGAATATTGTCTATTCAGAATGATTCAGTAGTAAATAGCACAGTCACTGAAGCATGACAGCTAGACGATACAAAATAAAATTGAAACTGACTTTACCATATGCTGGAGTTGAACGGCAAGCAATATGTCATGAGAAGCAGCGGGGGAATCCGAATACAGGAACCGACTTTCAGAAGAGATCTGTGCGATCTGTTAGTAACTGTCTCTGATGCTGGAAACAGGGATCCCACTTGCTAGACACAGTGCAGCTTCCTGCTTTCATGATGCTTGCTGTAATCAGCTGTTTGTGTAGATTCAAGTCCTTGTCAGTAATGCACTGAGAGTATCCGCTGTCTGGGCTGCTGGTGTCAAGCTCTGATGCTGGCATTTAGTCAGAAGGAAGCAAAGAGGTTTAGAGGCATTTCAGTAGGTGAATGGGTGGTCATCCATGGATCCTCCTCACAGATACCAGATACAGGTGCTTACATGTTTCGCTAATTAATTAGCTTCTTCAGAGCATGTGCATTAGTGTGTCAGCCAGGTTTAAATCTTCATCTCAATCAGGTGTCAATTAATTACAGCAGGTTAACAACACACTATGCTTTAATCACTCCTGGTATCATTCACCCACACACACACACACACATACATCGTGCAGAGGGGCACTCAGAGTTAACCCTATATAGACCTCCGGTCATCTCAAGGCTCAGTCATAAATGAGATTGCGCTTTATATTTAAGAGACTAACAAGAGCCTGGGTAAAGTGAAACCCCTTAATTATAGAAAGGTTTAGAAACAAAGTTATTACATTACAAAATCAGCTACAGTTCCATTAGTTGCCCAAAATAACAAAGTAGCAATTTTATAAGCCAATATAGCTCATGTTCACATGTCATTCCTATAGATATACTTATGACACATCATTGCTGGTTTAGTTGGATACTATTGTGGATATTATAAATAACAGGAGTAGCTCAAAAACATGAATAGGGGGATCTCGTATACAGATTTAAGCAAAATATCAGCATGATGTGATGATTTAGACAGCATATCCCTGGTCATGTCTATTACCCACAAATGTACCTTATTTACCTAGTGGTCAGAAAAACTACTACTCCAGCCCCAATACATGAAGAATTCCTCTTGATGTCAACAGAGCTAATAATAAAGGGGCATTTACTCAATATGGGGCATCTCTTATTGTTCCAAAAAAACCGATAAGTTACATTCATTGTTCAAACCTAATGGCTGCATACTTCTTAACATGAATATCCACATCTTTTCCTTTTGATATAACACTTTGTCAAAATCCCCTCTCCTTGGGGGCAAGTTTAATTTGTAGATTCCTTTGCATTTGAGACCTCTAGGGTCGCCATCATGTTTCTCCAAAAAATGTAACGATAGTGGTCTGTCATCATCCTTGTTTAGTATACTCTGGACATGTTCGCCAACTCTGACCTTGAGCTGTCTTTTGGTCTTGCCCACATAGATAAGATCACATGGGCACGTTAGCATATATATGACTCTTGTTGACCGGCAGTTAATAAAATGGTGAATTTTATATTGTTTTGTACCGTCAGAGTTGGCGAACACGTCTGTCTTGTCCACAAATTTGCAGATATGACATCTGCCACATTGGAACATACCCTTTAAGGGGGGAAGGCTAGTAAGCCAATTTCGTCTGTTGGGTCTCGTGTATTCCGAGTGGACCAAGTTATCTCTTAAATTTGTGGCTCTTCTAGCTGTGAGAAGAGGTCTATTGCCAACTATCCTGCCAAGGATGGAGGATTCGGCTAGGATATGCCAGTGGCGATTCAGTATTTTTCTGACTTGCCCCCATTGGGCCCCAAATTTTGTAATGATCCTTATTGGGGGAGAGGTGGTGACTTCGTCTAGATGTTGGGCCATCTTGTTTTTAGAGAGTAAAGACGAACGTTCAGCGAGATGAGCTCGTTTTTTGGCTTTTCTAATGCAACCATGCGAATACCCTCGTTCACGGAACCGCCCATATAGTTCACGGGATTCCAAGAGGTATTCATTATCCTCTGAACAGTTTCGTCTGGTGCGCAAAAACTGTCCCACTGGGATTCCATGAATGAGGGACCTTGGATGGTGGCTAGTGGCAAGGAGCAGGGTATTAGCTGCCGTGTCTTTTCTGTACGTTTTAGTAGATATTTGGTCATTCTTGATCTGGATAGTAAGATCAAGAAATGGCAGGGAAGATAAATCAAACGAGTAGGTAAGTTTTATATTCTTATTGTTTAGGTTCAATTCATCAATGAAGGCCTGTAATTCGAGGGGCGTGCCCCCCCACAGCATTATCACATCATCGATGTACCTCAGCCACAGCGAACAGTGGCTGAGGTACATCAACAAGGGATAAACACACTCCAGCTCCCACAACCCTAGATGTAGACATGCATATGCTGGGGCCCATGGGGCCCCCATGGAGGTACCCCTTACTTGTCTATAGTATTGGTTGAGAAACTGAAAGCAATTATTGTCCAACATAAATAGCAGCAGATCCACAATGAACTCATTCTGTGCAGCTAATTGTGGAAATTTGGAATCAAGAAAGTGCTGTACCGCTTGTATGCCGCATTCATGCGGGATTGACGTGTACAAGGATTCTACGTCAATCCCCACCAATAGGGTGTCTGTCGGTACTTTTATTCCATCTATTTTCCTAAGGACATCGCGTGTGTCCTGCACATATGAGGGGAGTTCACCCACTAGTTCCTTTATCATTGCGTCAACGAATTTGCCCACTCTCTCCAGTGGTCCTTTAATTGCGGACACAATAGGTCTTCCTGGAGGGTTGGTAATCGATTTATGGAGTTTGGGTATGATATAAAAGGTAGGCATGTTAAATTCGTTGACGCAAAGAACTTTGTCTCTTTGCTGGAGAGAAGATTGCTATCGCATGCCATCCTGAGTTTGAAGTTTAAGGCATCTATGATTTCAGGAAAAGGATTGTATGAGAGTTTTTTATACGTGTTATCATCTTTTAAAAGGCGCATGGTTTCCCTTTCATACAGGTCCTGCGAAAGTAGTACTATATTTCCGCCTTTGTCACTGCTTTTTATAATGACCTCCTTGGCCTCCTTAAGCTCTTTAAGGGCTTTTCTCTCTTCCGGTCTTAGATTATCTATTCCACGGTAGTTCCAATCAAGCGTGGACAAGTCCCTTTGGACTTGATCCAAAAATGATTGAATCTGCTTGTGTTTCGAGAGGGGGGGCATTTTGAGTGACCTGATGGTTAAATTTGAGGGGCGCAGTGGTTCAGGCGAAGTACTTTTTATTTCTTCGTCAAGGTTTGAATTCTCACTCTCTTCCAGCAAGGATACTAGTGTCTCTAAAGCTTCCCTTTCTTCCTTGGTTTTTTCATCAATGGGATTCACATCCCGATGGTCGGAATGCCAGTATCTAAAAACAACCTTACGTAGAAATAGGTTTATATCTTTAAACACCTCAAATTCACTCATTGAGCTTGTAGGTGAAAAAGACAATCCTTTTTGTAATAGTGATATGTGGTGTTGGTTGAGGGGAAAATCTGATAAATTAACTACTTTCCTATCCTGCATAGCCATTTCGTGTATGTTGTGTCTGTCTTTCATATTCCCTTCATTCATTAGGTTCTCCGTGAGCCCGATCTTATTTCCCTCTGACTTCCCTTTGTGTTTCTTTCTCTTCATTGACTTCCGTTTTTGCCCTGGGGGGGAAATTTGCCTGTTTTCACTTGACTCTTTCTGGGATTTAAGCTGTTTGGTGGATCCCCCTCTATGTCTAAAAAAGCCACTGTCTTTTCAGAGGATCCTGTTTCGCTATCTGTAGAGGAATATCTGGATTGTGCTACCTTAGATCTATCTCTGCGATTTCGCCTACGCGATCTACTCCTACCCCTTGGTACCGTGGGGTCAAATATATCCCCACTGTCCCAATCCTGTAGGTTTTGTTTAAATTTTTCCTGTTTTGTGGACTTCAATAGCTTTTGCGTTTTTCTACCTCTTTCTTTAGAAGTTCATTAGTTTTAATGAATAGCGGATCCGCTTTGTAGGGTTCAAGCGATTGAACACTTATGTCAATTTCTTTGCTAATCTCCTCTAATTGTAACTGCTCTTCATCCACTATCATTTTAAGAATAGCTAGGCCACGCTCCAGACAGCTTTGTTTCCAAAGTTGGAGGAATCTGGGAGTATGCAGATGTCCTGCTGGGGTTACTCTTTCCCTCAATCCTCTTGGAATTATCCTGTGTTCAATATGCGATTTCAGTGAGGAGATGTCCCACTTCCTTTTTAAAAATTTAATTGTGAGTTTCTTGTGATTTTTTAATAGTTGTTTTAGGGTATCATCTCCCCCACTGTGTATCGCAGTCGTATCGCAGGAAAATGCTGACTGTATTTCCAGGTCTATCTCTTCATTCAATAGGTATGCCATAGCTTATCTGAATGATAGAGGGGATCAATTGTTACCAACAATGTCCTTAATTAATACCAGCTGTAAATATATATAAGAATTTTCTAGGGGTATGCTCAAAGTGCCCCTCAATGTGTATATTAAAAGTGGACTAGGGAGATATGGGTAAGTGGATAGGGAGAGGAGCCCCTTGGAAGGGAAGTATAATCCCACTATATTCCAAATAATCAAAGAAAAAAAGAGAAGAAAAACAAAAGGGGATTCTCAACTGCTCCTAAATACCGATCCGATAATCCCCCTTTAGAACATACTGGCCATATCTTGGCCTGAACCTGTAATGGGGATTTCTAAACGGTTCCACCGTCTAAACCAAGTATCTCGGATGATAGATAGCAATCCAGAGACACTAGGATTTAGTAGTCCTCTGAGTTATGATTAAATCCAAAAGAAAGACGTGACAAGCACAAAGGAACTCTTCTATGAGGACAATTCAGTGATATAGGTACAAATCTTTATTGAAGACTATCCAAAAGTAAAATTCCATATATAAATGACTGTTAAACTACAACCCTATTCCCAGTACACATTAAAAGACCTAAAGTCTGGAGGAGGAAAGGTGGCCACCATTTTCTAAATCACCTCATACAACTCTCATTCTCACACACTCACATACACCAATAGATATTGATTGGTCATACAATCTGCTTGGATTGAAGGTGAAGTCATCAGGTGATCAATGGAAATTAGTCAATCATGATAACTGGCATAGTCTTCTAGTGACTGACATATCCGATCACCAATAGTTTAACCACAGATGTAACAATCTTATGAATATTGTAAAGTGCAGGTGTGATGTAGCATTTCCTTTTTCTTTTCAGTAAAACCAGCTTGTGACAATTGCAGCCTCCGTTTCACACTGTGAATATTGTCTATTCAGAATGATTCAGTAGTAAATAGCACAGTCACTGAAGCATGACAGCTAGACGATACAAAATAAAATTGAAACTGACTTTACCATATGCTGGAGTTGAACGGCAAGCAATATGTCATGAGAAGCAGCGGGGGAATCCGAATACAGGAACCGACTTTCAGAAGAGATCTGTGCGATCTGTTAGTAACTGTCTCTGATGCTGGAAACAGGGATCCCACTTGCTAGACACAGTGCAGCTTCCTGCTTTCACGATGCTTGCTGTAATCAGCTGTTTGTGTAGATTCAAGTCCTTGTCAGTAATGCACTGAGAGTATCCGCTGTCTGGGCTGCTGGTGTCAAGCTCTGATGCTGGCATTTAGTCAGAAGGAAGCAAAGAGGTTTAGAGGCATTTCAGTAGGTGAATGGGTGGTCATCCATGGATCCTCCTCACAGATACCAGATACAGGTGCTTACATGTTTCGCTAATTAATTAGCTTCTTCAGAGCATGTGCATTAGTGTGTCAGCCAGGTTTAAATCTTCATCTCAATCAGGTGTCAAATGTGTGAATGCGGCATACAAGCGGTACAGCACTTTCTTGATTCCAAATTTCCACAATTAGCTGCACAGAATGAGTTCATTGTGGATCTGCTGCTATTTATGTTGGACAATAATTGCTTTCAGTTTCTTAACCAATACTATAGACAAGTAAGGGGTACCTCCATGGGGGCCCCATGGGCCCCAGCATATGCATGTCTACATCTAGGGTTGTGGGAGCTGGAGTGTGTTTATCCCTTGTTGATGTACCTCAGCCACTGTTCGCTGTGGCTGAGGTACATCGATGATGTGATAATGCTGTGGGGGGGCACGCCCCTCGAATTACAGGCCTTCATTGATGAATTGAACCTAAACAATAAGAATATAAAACTTACCTACTCGTTTGATTTATCTTCCCTGCCATTTCTTGATCTTACTATCCAGATCAAGAATGACCAAATATCTACTAAAACGTACAGAAAAGACACGGCAGCTAATACCCTGCTCCTTGCCACTAGCCACCATCCAAGGTCCCTCATTCATGGAATCCCAGTGGGACAGTTTTTGCGCACCAGACGAAACTGTTCAGAGGATAATGAATACCTCTTGGAATCCCGTGAACTATATGGGCGGTTCCGTGAACGAGGGTATTCGCATGGTTGCATTAGAAAAGCCAAAAAACGAGCTCATCTCGCTGAACGTTCGTCTTTACTCTCTAAAAACAAGATGGCCCAACATCTAGACGAAGTCACCACCTCTCCCCCAATAAGGATCATCAAATTAAACTTGCCCCCAAGGAGAGGGGATTTTGACAAAGTGTTATATCAAAAGGAAAAGATGTGGAAATTCATGTTAAGAAGTATGCAGCCATTAGGCTTGAACAATGAATGTAACTTATCGTTTTTTTTGGAACAATAAGAGATGCCCCATATTGAGTAAATGCCCCTTTATTATTAGCTCTGTTGACATCAAGAGAAATTCTTCATGTATTGGGGCTGGAGTAGTAGTTTTTCTGACCACTAGGTAAATAAGGTACATTTGTGGGTAATAGACATGACCAGGGATATGCTGTCTAAATCATCACATCATGCTGATATTTTGCTTAAATCTGTATACGAGATCCCCCTATTCATGTTTTTGAGCTACTCCTGTTATTTATAATATCCACAATAGTATCCAACTAAACCAGCAATGATGTGTCATAAGTATATCTATAGGAATGACATGTGAACATGAGCTATATTGGCTTATAAAATTGCTACTTTGTTATTTTGGGCAACTAATGGAACTGTAGCTGATTTTGTAATGTAATAACTTTGTTTCTAAACCTTTCTATAATTAAGGGGTTTCACTTTACCCAGGCTCTTGTTAGTCTCTTAAATATAAAGCGCAATCTCATTTATGACTGAGCCTTGAGATGACCAGAGGTCTATATAGGGTTAACTCTGAGTGCCCCTCTGCACGATGTATGTGTGTGTGTGTGTGTGGGTGAATGATACCAGGAGTGATTAAAGCATAGTGTGTTGTTAACCTTCTGTAATTAATTGACACCTGATTGAGATGAAGATTTAAACCTGGCTGACACACTAATGCACATGCTCTGAAGAAGCTAATTAATTAGCGAAACATGTAAGCACCTGTATCTGGTATCTGTGAGGAGGATCCATGGATGACCACCCATTCACCTACTGAAATGCCTCTAAACCTCTTTGCTTCCTTCTGACTAAATGCCAGCATCAGAGCTTGACACCAGCAGCCCAGACAGCGGATACTCTCAGTGCATTACTGACAAGGACTTGAATCTACACAAACAGCTGATTACAGCAAGCATCGTGAAAGCAGGAAGCTGCACTGTGTCTAGCAAGTGGGATCCCTGTTTCCAGCATCAGAGACAGTTACTAACAGATCGCACAGATCTCTTCTGAAAGTCGGTTCCTGTATTCGGATTCCCCCTCTGCTTCTCATGACATATTGCTTGCCGTTCAACTCCAGCATATGGTAAAGTCAGTTTCAATTTTATTTTGTATCGTCTAGCTGTCATGCTTCAGTGACTGTGCTATTTACTACTGAATCATTCTGAATAGACAATATTCACAGTGTGAAACGGAGGCTGCAATTGTCACAAGCTGGTTTTACTGAAAAGAAAAAGGAAATGCTACATCACACCTGCACTTTACAATATTCATAAGATTGTTACATCTGTGGTTAAACTATTGGTGATCGGATATGTCAGTCACTAGAAGACTATGCCAGTTATCATGATTGACTAATTTCCATTGATCACCTGATGACTTCACCTTCAATCCAAGCAGATTGTATGACCAATCAATATCTATTGGTGTATGTGAGTGTGTGAGAATGAGAGTTGTATGAGGTGATTTAGAAAATGGTGGCCACCTTTCCTCCTCCAGACTTTAGGTCTTTTAATGTGTACTGGGAATAGGGTTGTAGTTTAACAGTCATTTATATATGGAATTTTACTTTGGGATAGTCTTCAATAAAGATTTGTACCTATATCACTGAATTGTCCTCATAGAAGAGTTCCTTTGTGCTTGTCACGTCTTTCTTTTGGCTGGGAGGAGGTGGCTGCGGATCATGTCGCCCTTAGTGACCCAGAGGACTCCGGACCGAATGCCTCAGCAAACCTACGCTGCATGGCCTCCCTGATCCTGCAAAGCCTGTGGAAGGATCCTCATATTCATGGTATCAAGGAGAAGGACCAATACTGGCTGCCAACCCTCCTTGATCCACGTTACAAGGGTAAGGTTGCGGACCTTATTTTGCCGTCGCAGAGGGAGCAGAAGATAAAACATCTTCAGGAGGCCTTGCAGAAAGGTCTGTGCAACGCGTTCCCAGAGACTGGGAAGCTACAAACTCCTGTTTCTGGACAAGGTGTTGCTGAGGCTTCGGTCAGTCAAAAAAGGAGCGGTGGAGAAGGTGGCCGTCTGACCGATGTGTTCAGACATTTTTTAGTCCGCAGCCCCAAGGTATGATCGGTTCCAGCAACCATCACCAGCGTCTGTTTTACATGGTGCAGGAATACCTAGTGGCAAGATCAGACTTGGACACCTTTCCCACCGAAAATCCTCTGGGTTACTGGGTCTTAAGGATGGATCACTGGCCAGAGCTTGCACAGTATGCAATTGAGCTACTGGCCTGTCCTGCATCCAGCGTTCTTTCGGAACACACATTCAGTGCTGCTGGAGGCTTTGTAACCCATCACAGGGTGAGTCTGTCCACCGACTCGGTCGATCGACTGACCTTTATAAAAATGAATCAGTCTTGGATCGCCACCAGCTACCAAGCACCTGATGCTGATGTAACCGAATACATTTTTTTGAAATGTCAGATCCCTTCAAAGACTGCCTATGTTGACTATCCTGTTATACCAAGTAATTATCCTCTTCCTCCTCAATGATCATGATAGCTTGTAAGAACATTTTTGGTTCTGGGCACCGCCAGTCCTGCCACCAGTGCCTAAGGCCTGATTTTTCAGCCACTGTTTAACAGGGGCATGTAATTACAATTTTTCATGCAATTCTTTGCAGCAGGGGTAGTTCCTGCGCTCCAACTAGAGTATCTGTGAGGGGTTGCAGTGTTGTGGCACCAGTGCCTAAGGCCCAATTTTTCAGCCCCTGTTTAACAGGGGCGTGTAATTACAATTTTTGATGCAATTCTTTGCAGCAGGGCTAGTTCCTGCGCTCCAACTAGAGTATCTGTGAGGTGCTGCAGTGTTGTGGCACCAGCACCAGTGCCTGAGGCCCAAATTTTCAGCCCCTGTTTTACAGGGGCATGTAATTGCAAATTTTGATGCAATTCTTTGCAGCAGGGCTAGTTCCTGCGCTCCAACTAGAGCATCTGTGAGGGGTTCCAGTGTTGTGGCACCACCACCAAAGGTCCAATTTTTCTGCCCCTGTTCAACAGGGGCATGTAATTACAATTCTTGATCTAATATTTCACAGCAGGGCCCGTTTCTGCGCCCACCAAGAGTATCTGTGAGGACTTACAGTGTTGTGGCACCAGCACCACCACCAAAGGCCCAATTTTTCTGCCCCTGTTCAACAGGGGCATGTAATTACAATTCTTGATCTAATATTTCACAGCAGGGCCCTGTGAGGGCTTACAGTGTTGTGACCACAACAACACCTAAGGCCCAAATTTCTGCTGTGTATATAGGGCAGGCCCCTACTTTCAAACATCCAACTTACAAATGACTTCTACTTGCAAACGGAAGGAGACAACAGGAAATGAGAAGAAATTTACCCCTAGGAAGGGAAATTCTCTCCTGTAAGAGTTAATATGGGAAAAACTTTTATCCTTTCCACTGATGCTTTATTACCAATCCTTGTTTCACAAAAAAAAAACAAATTTTCAAAAAACATTTGTCATTGGGACAAAAAGTGAGGTGAAATCTTCTGAAGAGGAGCACAGACAGCAAAACAAATGTCACAGGGGTGATAACCCTTCCCTAGGTTTTCCAAAAAGCTTAAAATAGATTTTTTGGCTGGAGCTAAACACGTTAAAAATGTGCCAGTTCAAAATTAAAACAGATTCTACCTAACAACAAACCTACAGTCCCTGTCTTGTTTGCACCGTCTGTATACTGCTGTTCAAAGTAAATAGGGCCTGGGGGCCCCACACCTTTCCTTTTTTAATTTTGGTGCGGGGTTCCTCTTAATATCCATACAAGACCCAAAGGGCCTGGTAATGGACTGGGGGGTACCCATGCTGTTTGTCTCACTGATTTTCATCCATATTGCCAGGACCCGACATTACATTAAAGCCGCAAGCAGTTTTTTCTAAGTACGGGAAACACGCGCCACTTTACAGGCATACCATAGACACCCCCCAGGTACGATATTTAAAGTAATATTTCACTTTTTATTTTTACTTTAAGCATCATTAAAATCACTGCTCCTGAAAAACTGCCATTTTTAAAACTTTTTTTGCATTGATACATGTCCCCTGGGGCATCACTTTTGATTTCAAATGTTCGAGTCCCATAGACGTCAATGGAGTTCTAACGTTCGTGCAAATTTTCGGTCCGTTCGCAGGTTCTGGTGCGAACCGAACCGGGGGGTGTTCGGCTCATCCCCAGCCGCGACTTTATACTCTCTCTGTCATCTTAAACTCCTGGATTGAGCTGTTGGCCATTATCCGTCTGATTAACGGTTCAAGTGAAATTATAAAAAGTAAGGGTGACAATGGGCATCCTTGTCTTGTGCCATTTTTTATGGTTACGCTATTTGATAATGAGCCATTTATCTTACGTTTGGCCGTGAGGTTCTGATATAATGAGGATATCCAAGTCATCATGTGCGGTCCCAAGCCGATAAACCGTCAAGTTTCCAGCATAAAGTCCCATGCTACTCGATCGAAGGCCTTCTCCGTATCCATGGACAGAACATGCGAACAGGCAAAAAATTTGTTCGAACACGCGAACACCGTTAAAGTCTATGGGACTCGAACATGAATAATCAAAAGTGCTAATTTTAAAGGCTTATATGCAAGTTATTGTCATAAAAAGTGTTTGGGGACCTTGGTCCTGCCCCAGGGGACATGGATCAATGCAAAAAAAAGTTTTAAAAACGGCCGTTTTTTTCAGCAGCAGTGATTTTAATAATGCTTAAAGTGAAACAATAAAAGTGTAATATTCCTTTAAATTTCGTACCTGGGGGTGTCTATAGTATGCCTGTAAAGGGGCGCATGTTTCCCGTGTTTAGAACAGTCTGACAGCAAAATGACATTTCAAAGGAAAAAAGTCATTTAAAAGTACTCGCGGCTATATGAATTGTCGGTCCGACAATACACATATAAGTTCATTGATAAAAACGGCATAGGATTTCCCCACAGGGGAACGCCGAACCAAAATTTAAAAAAAAAATGGCGTGAGGGTCCCCCTCAAACTCTATACCAGACCTGAAGGGTCTGGTATGGATTTTAAGGGGAACCCCACGCCAAATTTAAAAAAAAATGGTGTGGGGTCCCCCAAAAATCCATACCAGACCCTTATCCAAGCACGCAACTTGGCAGGCCACATTAAAAGAGGGGGAGACAAGAGAGCGCCCCCCCTCCTGAACCATACCAGGCCACATGCCCTTAACATTAGGAGGGTGCTTTGGGGTCCCCCCAAAGCACCTTGTCCCCATGTTGATGAGGACAAGGGCCTCATCCCCACAACCCTTGCCTGGTGGTTGTGGGGGTTTCCAGGCGGGGGGCTTATCGGAATATGGAAGCCGCCTTTAACAGGGGGACCCCCAGATCTCGGCCCCCCTGTGTGAAATGGTAATTTCACAAAAAAAGTGTCCAAAATATTAAAGATGTTAAAAATGACAAGAGACAGTTTTTGACAATTCCTTTATTTAAATGCTTCTTCTTTCCATCTTCTTTCTTCTATCTTCTATCTTCCTTCGGTTTCTTCCTCCATCTGCTTCTTCTTCCTCCAATCCTCCGCTTCTTGATCCGGTGTTCTCGTCCGGCATCTTCCTCCACGGCGTCTTCTTCCCTTCTTCGTTCTCGGGCCGCTCCGCATCCATGATGGGAGGCTCCCACTGTGTGACGCTTCTTGTCTTCTGATGGTTCTTAAATAACGGAGGGCGGGGCCACCCGGTGACCCCGCCCCCTCTGACGTATGGGGAATTGACATGGACTTAACAGGGACTTCCCTGAGGTTTTCCCTGTGACATCCGCCCTCCGTTATTTAAGAACCGTCAGAAGACGAGAAGCGTCACACAGTGGGAGCCTCCCATCATGGATGCGGAGCGGCCCGAGAGCGAAGAAGGGAAGAAGACGCAGCGGAGGAAGATGCCGGACGATAACACTGGATGGAGAACCATAAGAAGAAGATGATGGAGGAAGAAACCGAAGGAAGATAGAAGAGAGAAGATAGAAGAAAGAAGATGGAAAGAAGAAGCATTTAAATAAACAAACTGTCTCTTGTAATTTTTAACATTTTTGACACTTTTTTTGTGAAATGGTAGGGGTACTTTTGTACCCCCTTACCATTTCACACAGGGGGGGCCGGGATCTGGGGGTCCCCTTGTTAAAGGGGGCTTCCAGGTTCCGATAAGTCCCCCGCCCACAGACCTCCACAACCACCGGGCAAGGGTTGTGGGGATGAGGCCCTTGTCCTCATCAACATGAGGACAAGGTGCTTTGGGGGGACCCTAAAGCACCCTCCCAATGTTGAGGGCATGTGGCCTGGTACAGTTCAGGAGGGGGGGCGCTCTCTTGTCTCCCCCTCTTTTCCTGCGGCCTGCCAGGTTGCGTGCTCGGATAAGGGTCTGGTATGGATTTTTGGGGGGACCCCATGTTTTTTTTTTTTTTTTTAATTTGGCGCAGGGTTCCCTTTAATATCCATACCAGACCTGAAGGGCCTGGTATGGAATTTAGGGGGACCCCCACGCCAATTTTCTTTTTTTAATTTTGGTTCGGGGGTTCCCCTGTGGGGAAATCCCATGCCTTTTTATCAATGAACTTATATGTGTATTGTCGGACCGACAATTCATATAGCCGCGAGTACTTTTACGTGACTTTTTTCCTTTGAAATGTCATTTTGCTGTCAGACTGTTCTAAACACGGGAAACATGCGCCCCTTTACAGGCATACTATAGACACCCCCCAGGTATGAAATTTAAAGCAATATTACACTTTTATTGTTTCACTTTAAGCATTATTAAAATCACTGCTCCCGAAAAAACGGCTGTTTTTAAAACTTTTTTTTTGCATTGATCCATGTCCAAGTAACAGAAAGTTGGTTCTGATTAGGAATGAAACACCCACGTAAATAGGCACCACAACCCTGAAGAAATGTAAATGCCAAACAAGGGGGAGGAAAGGGATTTTGATGGTGCAAGTAGACAAAAAAGGGATTTTTCTAAAAAAGCTAATTTTTAATTTAACATTTCAAGTTAAAAAACATATAGATAGTACATGGATTCACATAAAATACAGTTTTTGTACAGTTACAGTGGTCAAACAGGATTTGAGTGTATTTAATTTTTGGAAAATGATACGGTTGCAAGCATACTAGCCCGACATGTTTCGCTGTGTCGCTTTATCGAGGTATATGCATGGTAGAAAAGGTGATATCATCCAACACTCATATAGTTCTAAAATAGAAAACAAAAGTATAAACAAACAAATATCACAACTCCTAGGGATATTTAATAATAAAACAGACAAAAAATATTAAGCCATCAAAAAGCGCAATGTCCACTTTGGCATAGCACAGAAAGGGTGCTTACCCCTATGCAGCCCCAGCCTTGGTCAGTCCCCGCACAACCATCCACTAACACTGGAAATCTGACTTGGCCAAATAGTGCAATCACAGGGGACAGGAAGGTAAAACTGTGAATAAGGCAAAGATAGATAGATAGATATATATATATATATATATATATATATATATATATATATATATATATATATATATATATATATATATATATATATATATATATATATATATATGTAAAACCTTACAGATTTATATAAGGTAAAAATTCCTGGCTTTTGGTAACAAGGTAAAGTGGTTTAAACATTGAGACAAAAAAGGAGAAACAAAAAACAATGGCCCCTAAAAGAAATTAGGTACTTACTTTAAGCTATTTAACCACTTCCCTACCCGCCCATAGTCATATGACGTCCACAGATGGGATCTCCCATCCTGGGTGGGCGTCATATGACGCCCTGGGATTCCCGGCCGCCTAGGGGGCGCGCGCGCGCCGCCGCGTTCCTCGGGACCCGGTGCGTGTGCCCGGCGGCCGCGATGTCCGCCGGGCACCCGCGATTGCCGGTTAACCGGACCGGCATGTGGATCTGTGTGTGTAAACACACAGATCCACAGCCTGTCAGCTCTGAGGAGAGCGATCTGTGTTCCCAGAACGGAGGAACACTGATCGGTCTCCTTCCCTTGTACGTCCCCTCCTCCTTCAGTTAGTAATCACTCCCTAGGAAACACATTAACCCCTCCCCGCCCCCTAGTGGTTAACCCCTTCACTGCCTGTCACATTTACACAGTAATCAATGCAATTTTATAGCATTGATCGCTGTATAAATGTGAATGGTCCCAAAAATGTGTCAAAAGTGTCCGATGTGTCCGCCATAATGTCGCAGTCATGAAAAAAAATCGCGATCGGCGCTAAAAAAATAAATAAATATTTTTTTTTAAAGACGCCATAAATCTATCCCGTATTTTGTAGACGCTATAACTTTTGCGCAAACCAATCAATATACGCTTATTGCGATTTTTTTTACCAAAAATATGTAGAAGAATACTTATCGGCCGAAACTGAGGAAAAAATTAGTTTTTTAAAAAAAAAATTGGGATATTTATTATAGCAAAAAGTAAAAAATATTGTGTTTTTTTCAAAATTGTCGCTCTTCTTTTGTTTATAGCGCAAAAAATAAAAACCGCAGAGGCGATCAAATACCACCAAAAGAAAGCTCTATTTGTGGGGAAAAAAGTACGTCAATTTTTTTTGGGTACAACGTCGCACGACCGCGCAATTGACGTTTGAAGTGCGACAGCGCTGAAAACTAAAAATTGGCCTGGGAAGGAAGGGGGTGAAATTGCCCTGTATTGAACCGGTTAACAAAGCCTAATGGTGGATAAAGGTCTTCAATTGCAGGAAAATGTTCAGGTTGTTGGTAAATGAAACCAAATTGATATATATATGTAAGGATTAGGGTTCAGGATATGAATGAAAAGTTCAAAAAATAAATAAGTAAAATAAATAAAAGTTGTAGAATTGGAAGGTCAAGTATCAAAGTGTAGCCTGAGAAGGTTGAAATAACTGGGATCAGAAAATGAATTATCCAATTAGATTAAATGGATAATATGGGACTCAGTCTCATCAAGTTCAAATAAGACAACCAGCTGGTAAAGCCTTCAAATTATTTTCCTTCTATTTCCTCTAAATAAAAAGCCAATATGTTACTGGGTAATGCCTAGAAAGGCTGAAAATCAAGATAAGATAGAAAAATCAAAGTAGTGCAGTGTGTGGTGAGACCTACCAGTCACTCGTACTGCAGAAGACAAATTCCACCCTCCGGCTCTGGCAGCTAAACACTGTCAGATATGCCGGCTTTATGCTGTCCCCCATCGCGCTCGCGTGTGACACCACCAGTGCGATGCGGACGTAAGGGGCGCCAGTGCGCATGTGCAGGGAGTCAGGAGTCCACTCCAACTACAATCCCCAGGGCGCACCGCGGTCGTCGTAGGGCGACCGATATGTGCACCGGCGCTGCATGAGAAACCACACAGTCCGCCGTGGTACCTGGGCTGCAGAGGATGGCAATGGGACACTGGGGGCGTAACCCATTTGTGTCCCGATTTACCCTGGTAGCTCGGCGCAGAATAGGGCACATAGATGGAATGTGCCCCGGGCGTCCGTATGATTGCGAATGGACCAAGCCAGAGTCAATGAAGGGGAGGGGCTGAGAACTAAACAGGATGGGAAGGAGACAGAGGGGCAAATGATGGGAGCGGTGCAGGACCACTTTCAAACCAATCCCAGCAATATATCAAAGGGACAAAGCGCTTAATGAAGAACAAATACACATAATTTAAGTTGCAAAAATTATTGAATTAATTACACGCCCAGTATAAATGTTTTGAAACAATATGAAGAGATGAAACTTACATACATATATATTTTATATCAAGAGATACCCCAAAATCGTAGAGCTCAAAATTCAAAGGTTACTGATAACAATAAGAGGAGGATATAAAGTTAAGAGGAGAAGGAGGATCAGGGGGGAGGGGCTGGTGAAACAAGGGTCAGGGATAATGTATAGATGAGAAAACCTATGCAGGGTTCATAGGAAAGGTCTATAGCTCAGGCTCTCATTGAAACCCGGAAAGGTGGTTGCTCTAAGGTCGTATATCCAGCGGGATTCAAGCTGGAGCAGCGTTCGATCCACGCTGCCCCCTCTTTCGTCCAACGGGACATGCTCCAAAACCAGAAATTTGATGGTATAAGGGTTAAAATCATGATATGTACCAACATGTCTACCTATAGCGGTGTTCATTTTCTTTTTTAGGATGGGTTTTATGTGGTCTCTTATACGTTTGAAAAATTGTCGCTTTGTTTTGCCAATATAGAAACCCCCACAAACACACTGAGCTAGATAAATGACACTGGGAGTTTGACAAGTAACTTTAAATTTGATAGAGTGCCACTTTCCATTGGGAAGCAAAAATCTGGATTTTGTGTCTACAAAGTTGCACATATCGCAATTCCCACATGGGGAAATACCTATACTTGTTAAATTACTGGAGGGGGGGACCTCGCTGAAGTGACTATGAACAAGACGGTCCTTCAAAGAAGGAACCCGTTTGAAAGTTATCTCCGGAAATTCTTTTATATACTTCTTGGCTACAGGGTCAGCTGACAGAAGAGGTCAGAATCTATTGAAGATTTTCCTAATTTCATTGTGTTGATTCGAATAACGGGTGATTATTCTGACTGTGTCTACTTTATTGAGAGGTTTTTTGGAAAAGATTAAAGAGTCTCTTTTTGGGCATTGACACGGTTGTATGCTCTCTTGAGGCAAGCATGGCTGTAGCCCCGAGCGAGCAATCTTTTATACAGATATTTGGCCAAGTCAGATTTCCAGTGTTAGTGGATGGTTGTGCGGGGACTGACCAAGGCTGGGGCTGCATAGGGGTAAGCACCCTTTCTGTGCTATGCCAAAGTGGACATTGCGCTTTTTGTTGGCTTAATATTTTTTGTCTGTTTTATTATTAAATATCCCCAGGAGTTGTGATATTTGTTTGTTTATACTTTTGTTTTCTATTTTAGAACTATATGAGTGTTGGATGATATCACCTTTTCTGGCTTGCATATCCCTTGATAAAGCAACACAGCGAAACATGTCGGGCTAGTATGCTTGCAACCGTATCATCTTCCAAAAATTAAATACACTCAAATCCTGTTTGATCACTGTAACTGTACAAAAACTGTATTTTATGTGAATCCATGTACTATCTATATGTTTTTTAACTTGAAATCTTAAATTAAAAATTTGCTTTTTTAGAAAAATCTGTTTTTTGTCTACTTGCACCGTCAAAATCCCTTTCCTCCCCCTTGTTTGCCATTGATCCGTGTCCCCTGGGGCAGGACCCAGGTCCCCAACCACTTTTTATGACAATACCATGCATATAAGCCTTTAAAATTAGCACTTTTGATTTATCCCTTTAGACTTTTAAAGGGTGTTCCGCGGCTTTCGAATTTGCCGCGAACACCCCAATTTGTTCGCTGTTCGGCGAACTTACGAACAGCCGATGTTCGAGTCGAACATGAGTTTGACTCGAACTCGAAGCTCATCCCTAGCGCTAAAGCCTTCAGGGCCTGGACTTTTGCCTATCTTTAGTTCCTGGATGGAAGTCTGATTTTGGAAGAGTCTATAGGTTTCTCGAGTTGTGAGATGTCGTCCGGTGTAAGTGTGGGGAGGTTAGAGTCTTTTAAGTAATCCTGTAAGCCTTTTGTCTTGGATATCTGCTGGTTTGTGGTGATTCGGCAGGTTGTAAAGACTGGTATAGAAGTCATGGAAGTGTTGTGCTATCTTGTCTGTAGTTCTGTCTATCTTGCCCACCTTATTCTGTATGCCTGATATGTTTTGGGCCATTGCCAATATTTTGCCAGTTTTTTCACCGTGCTCATAGTAATTGTTTTTGTGAAAGAACAGGAACCTCTTCATTTTAGCATCTAGGATTTGCTTAAGTGCTTTCCTGGTGTCCAATAAGGCTAGTGCCGAGTGTATTGATAGGGACTGTTTGTGTAGGGTTTCTAGAGAGTGAATTTTATCAGCTAGTTGAGCGATTTCTTTTTCTTTCTCTCTTTTCCTGTGGGTACCCATTTTAATTAACTCCCCTCTAATGGAACACTTGTCTGCCTCCCAGACCATCATGGGATCTGCATCATGTTGTGTTGAAAGAATTCCTTCAGTAGTGAAGTCAGCTTAGGCAACAGAACAGGGTCCGTTAATAGTGAGGAGTTTAATCTCCACATATTTGGTTTGGCTGGATGGGCCGATAAGTTTAAGGTAATAGAAATGGAGGCATGATCGGATATGGATTGTATCCCTATAATAGCTGCTGTTGTCACCTGGAGGTCCCTCTGTGATGTGAATAGATAATCAATCCTAGAATGACGTTTGTGTGGAATTGAGTAAAAGGTGAAGTTATGGTCTTCCGGATGGAGGAAGTGCCAGGAGTCTATCAACTGCAGTGAATTTAGTAGGGACTTGATTCTTTTTAAGGTTCTGTAAGTAATGCAGGATTTGCATGAGGAAGTGTCGAAAAGGGGGTTGAGGGGGATATTAAAATCCCCTCCTAAAAGTAACTGTTCTGAGCTGAAGCTTTTTAGTTTTTTGATTAGGCGTTGGCAAAATGTAAGGTGTGAGCAGTTTGGGAAATACACATTTGCTAAGGTAATAGGAACTCCGCAGCATTTCCCTTTAAGGAAAATAAATCTCCCCTCAGGGTCAATTAGCTTGTCTGATAGTTCAAAAGAGGTGCTCCTGCTCACCAGAATCAACACCCCCTTGGATTTGGAGGTGCCGTTGGTGGCATGGTGCGCCTCAGTGAATTAGGAGTCGGTGAGCCTTGGTACATGGTTCGTTTTTAAGTGTGTTTCCTGTAGGAAAACAAATCTGGGCCTACCTTTTTAAGTTCCCTTAGGAGAGTTGCGCGCTTCTTGGGAATGTTCAAACCATGGATATTATGGGGGATCACTGTAGGGTTTCATCCCAAGGAAGAGTAGGCCATGGCTCAGGCTCAGAGAGAGATGTCAACCCACACCTGCAAACACAACTCAATAAATTTTGATTAGTCCAAGATAACTCTAGTAAAACTTACCAGTTAACAAGGATGGGGTGGGGTATGGAGGGGGAGGAGAAAGGGTGGGCTCAGAAAAACAGTACAGTGGAAGATGAGAGGAGAAAAGTATCCATGCGCCGCTTGGGCAGTTAAACCGTTCCAATGGATTTAAATTAGTGCACGAAGGTGGGACCAATAAATCCCACCAGGGTGCACTTTGTGGGGTCGAGGAAGGCACCCACGTCAATTGACAGCACAAATTAGGACAATTCAAAATAAAAAGTACAAACTATGTAATCATAGGATAACGGGCCGTGGCCTATACGATCAATATATTAAGTGTGTGAGAGTTAGCTCCGCACTTCTGGGAGATTACCTGTAGTAGAACCGAAGATAACCATTAAAACTCAAAGATTGATAGTACTTCTAAAATACATGGATCCGTACATAACCAATAATAAAGTTAAAAATAGAGAACAATAACAATCGCCGAGCTGATAAAGAGGGGCTGATAAAGAGAGGAAAAAAATTCCAAATCCAGAACCATAAGCGGGGGGTAAAACTGCGGAAAAAACAAAAAACAAAGCACAAAAACACTAATCCCGGGATGCCGCACCTGAAAGAATGGACACCGCGGGAGAATAGCCAGAGGAAAATGCAGATACTAATTTAAAATTCGTCTATTAAGTGAATAATTGGTGATTCCTCAAACGAGATAATCTATGTGACAAAGAAACCAATGGCCATAACAGGAAGAGAAATCCAGGTATGGAAACCAGTATATGTGAATTAATATTCCACTGATTAATTGCAATAAAGAGTATGAGCAACTCAGTGTTGCAATAAAAATGCGGTAATCAAAGGAAACAAATGACTAATAATTACTAAATAATTAATGGCCTCTTGGACCTAACACAGTGTAAACATAAAATAATGATGTGACTCCAAAAAAATATATTCAAAAATAACAGTGGTTCTTGATGAAGTGCGAACAATAAATTAGTTAGGGTGCAACATCCAAAATTACGATCAAAGTGAGAAAATAAATATATGGCTCATTAAACCTAAAGGGCAACAAATCCTAGTGATCAAAATTAAATGTAGTTAGTATACTGAATAATCCTTGAATGAAATAAAGCCTACAAAGGAAAAATCAGTGACAATACCTCTATTAAACTCCTAAACGGAGAACACTCTATATATAAGTGCTAATGTTAATACAAGATCAAGGAATGAAGATGAAAATAAAAAAACCCATTAAGTGTCCAGTTCACACGGGAAGTGTAACAAATCGGGTAAAAATGTCTACCACAAAAGTTTATGAATAGTAGCACACAAAAAAACACACAGTGTTCGGCACAAATAACCGAAAAAGGTTCTCCAAAAGTGAATGAAAAGAAATTCCTCAAAGTGAAAAAACGAAATATTAAGTGTGATAATGCATCCTGATAAAATCCCCTTCGTGATGAAATGAAGAAAAATCCTTCACATATCTCCAGTGAGGGCAGATAGATAAACCGGTTCCCCCAGCCTCTTACCTCCCGGCTGAGCGATAACAGCCTAAAAGTAGCCACAACGCTGTCTGTGCCTGCAGATATCTTTAAAAGCTGTCAGCTCCCAGCAGGATGAAATCAGCCTTCAATGTAGAAAAAGTCTCCCGGTCTCCAAATTTCTCGTGCAGAGTACACTCAAAGAAATGAAGGGAAGGATACCATAGTGTAGTATGTAATAAATACACTCTTTAATTTAATAGTAGCCCACTTACATAAAAAATAAACAATATCAGCAGAAAATCAAAAAGGCTCACTGACAACCCGATCCCGGCCGTGATCGGGGAGACAAGCTGCCTAACACTACCGCCTCTCTTCACCCTGACGCGTTGCGTGACTATCACGTCACTTTCTCGTCACGTGATAGTCACGCAACGCGTCAGGGTGAAGAGAGGCGGTAGTGTTAGGCAGCTTGTCTCCCCGATCACGGCCGGGATCGGGTTGTCAGTGAGCCTTTTTGATTTTCTGCTGATATTGTTTATTTTTTATGTAAGTGGGCTACTATTAAATTAAAGAGTGTATTTATTACATACTACACTATGGTATCCTTCCCTTCATTTCTTTGAGTGTACTCTGCACGAGAAATTTGGAGACCGGGAGACTTTTTCTACATTGAAGGCTGATTTCATCCTGCTGGGAGCTGACAGCTTTTAAAGATATCTGCAGGCACAGACAGCGTTGTGGCTACTTTTAGGCTGTTATCGCTCAGCCGGGAGGTAAGAGGCTGGGGGAACCGGTTTATCTATCTGCCCTCACTGGAGATATGTGAAGGATTTTTCTTCATTTCATCACGAAGGGGATTTTATCAGGATGCATTATCACACTTAATATTTCGTTTTTTCACTTTGAGGAATTTCTTTTCATTCACTTTTGGAGAACCTTTTTCGGTTATTTGTGCCGAACACTGTGTGTTTTTTTGTGTGCTACTATTCATAAACTTTTGTGGTAGACATTTTTACCCGATTTGTTACACTTCCCGTGTGAACTGGACACTTAATGGGTTTTTTTATTTTCATCTTCATTCCTTGATCTTGTATTAACATTAGCACTTATATATAGAGTGTTCTCCGTTTAGGAGTTTAATAGAGGTATTGTCACTGATTTTTCCTTTGTAGGCTTTATTTCATTCAAGGATTATTCAGTATACTAACTACATTTAATTTTGATCACTAGGATTTGTTGCCCTTTAGGTTTAATGAGCCATATATTTATTTTCTCACTTTGATCGTAATTTTGGATGTTGCACCCTAACTAATTTATTGTTCGCACTTCATCAAGAACCACTGTTATTTTTGAATATATTTTTTTGGAGTCACATCATTATTTTATGTTTACACTGTGTTAGGTCCAAGAGGCCATTAATTATTTAGTAATTATTAGTCATTTGTTTCCTTTGATTACCGCATTTTTATTGCAACACTGAGTTGCTCATACTCTTTATTGCAATTAATCAGTGGAATATTAATTCACATATACTGGTTTCCATACCTGGATTTCTCTTCCTGTTATGGCCATTGGTTTCTTTGTCACATAGATTATCTCGTTTGAGGAATCACCAATTATTCACTTAATAGACGAATTTTAAATTAGTATCTGCATTTTCCTCTGGCTATTCTCCCGCGGTGTCCATTCTTTCAGGTGCGGCATCCCGGGATTAGTGTTTTTGTGCTTTGTTTTTTGTTTTTTCCGCAGTTTTACCCCCCGCTTATGGTTCTGGATTTGGAATTTTTTTCCTCTCTTTATCAGCCCCTCTTTATCAGCTCGGCGATTGTTATTGTTCTCTATTTTTAACTTTATTATTGGTTATGTACGGATCCATGTATTTTAGAAGTACTATCAATCTTTGAGTTTTAATGGTTATCTTCGATTAGCTTATATTATTTTTTTTTGTCATTCCTGGAATCCATTTATTTAGATTAGCGCCGCTTATTTATTCCTTGTACTGTCATTATTCTTGGGTGTGTGAGCACTATTTGTGGCAGCTAGTCGTCTTTCATTTGTTGAGTTTATTTTTTTGCATTTAATTTGCTGGCTAACTATTTTTTTGGTGTGCGCACAAGTACCTTTATATTTTTTATCTGTAGTAGAACCGCCATGAGTCATGGTTGAGACAGGGAGGGGAACTTTCCGCCCCTATCCCAAGTACTCATGCAATAGTAAAAACACAAATGGTCAAAATAACAGATCCAAACACATTGTGAATAGGGATGAGCTTCGTGTTCGAGTCGAACCCATGTTCGACTCGAACATCGGCTGTTCGGTCGTTCGCCGAATTGCGAACGATATGGGCCGTTCGTGCCAAATTCGTGTGGCGCGTCACGGCCCATAATTCACTGCGGCATCGCAGTGCATTGCTTGCTGATGATTGGCCAAGCATGCACTATGACCTTGGCCAATCACAGCGCCGCCTGAACAGAGAGCCGTAATTGGCCAAAGCCAAGGAGGCTTTGGCCAATTATGGCTCAGGGGATTTAGTACACGCCCCACACTATATAAGGCCGCCTGCCCGGCGGCCTTGTGCAGTGTGTTCCGGTGTGCTGAGAGATGGAGAGAGAGAGAGACAGTGTCATTTCATTTGAGTTAGCTAGATTAGGCAGGACAGTCAGTCAGTTAGCTGCACTTAAAGTGTATTGTGTATATATATGCATCCCAGGTGTTGCATATATATATATACACTGTATTCAGTTTAGCTAGATCCGTTCCTGTTATCTTCTAGACTATTTACATTTAGTGCAGTGCGTCCTGCTCACAGTGTTCAGCTAGATCCGTTCCTGTTATCTTCCTACTGACAGGCAGGCTTGTCTTGTTACAGTATATAAAGCTACCTGAAGAAAATTACTGGTGTTCTTTTGATCCTATTAGTACCACAGTCAGGCAGCTAGACTATTTACATTTAGTGCAGTGCGTCCTGCTCACAGTGTTCAGCTAGATCCGTTCCTGTTATCTTCCTACTGACAGGCAGGCTTGTCTTGTTACAGTATTTACAGCTACCTGAAGAAAATTACTGGTGTTCTTTTGATCCTATTAGTACCACAGTCAGGCAGCTAGACTATTTACAGTTAGTGCAGTGCGTCCTGCTCACAGTGTTCTGCTAAACCTACAAGTTAGTGGGGTGCGTCCTGCTCACAGTGTAAAGCTAAACCTACAAGTTAGTGGGGTGCGTCCACCTCACAGTGTTCAGCTAAACCTACAAGCTAGTGGGGTGCGTCCTGCTCACAGTGTTCAGCTAGATCCGTTTCTGTTATCTTCTTACTGACAGGCAGGCTTGTCTTGTTACAGTAAATACAGCTACCTGAAGAAAATTGCTGGTGTTCTTTTGATTCTATTAGTACCACAGTCAGGCAGCTAGACTATTTACAGTTAGTGCAGTGCGTCCTGCTCACAGTGTTCAGCTAAACCTACAAGTTAGTGGGGTGCGTCCACCTCACAGTGTTCAGCTAAAGCTACCTGTAGAAGGTTGGTGGTGCTCTCATACTACAGGCAGGCAGTTGATTTTGCTAGCTGCAGTATCAGTACATATATATATATATATATATATATATATATATCCCAGCTTAGTGCAGCTACAGGCCATTAGTATGTCTGGAAGGCCAAGAAGGAGAGGCAGACAGTCACAAGCCAATAAGAGAGGGCAAGCAGGCTCTGTGTCTAGTGCTGGTCGTGGAGACGGTGCATCCTCATCAGCACGTGGCATTGGGACACGCTTGGCCTTTTTTTCGGCAGCTGGCCGTGTTGAGCCGCAACATGCGGAAGACTTGGTCGAGTGGATGACCAAGCCGTCCTCATCCTCCTCATCCTCTCTCACCCATGCCCAGGGTACTTTGTCTGGCAAAGCAGCGGCCTCTTCCCTCGGCTCAATGTCATCAGTGACTCCTTCCCTAGCCCCACCATGTCCTCCTGAGGAGTCCCTCGAACTGTTTGACCACAGTGTTGGGTACATGCTCCAGGAGGATGCCCAGCGTTTGGAAGGCTCTGATGATGATACTGAGCTCAATGAAGGCAGTAACATGAGCACGGACAGAGGGGGTGCCCAAGAAGGACAGCAATCTGGCAGAGATGCTCCCCCTGCTGCAGCATACTGCCAGGTTTGCTCCAGTGATGAGGAGGGAGGGGATGATGAGGTCACTGACTCAACGTGGGTGCCTGATAGGAGAGAGGAGGAGGAGAAGGAGGCGGCACATCACCAACGAGGCAGGATGCCCTCCAGGGGCCAGCCTAAGGGCAGCACATTGACTGCATCACACCCCAAAGCTCCACATGTGCAGGGCGCTGCAGTCTCTGCGCGTTATTCAAAAAGTTCTTTGGTGTGGGCCTTTTTTGAGACGAGTGCATCAGATCGCACCGCTGCTATTTGCAACATATGTCTCAAGCGTATCTCACGTGGCCAAAACATCTCCCGCTTGGGTACCACATGCTTGACCAGGCAGTTCGTTGGCAAGCGTATCTAAAAGACCCACACCAAAGAACAAAGAGGACCTCTCCTTGCTCCTCATCAGCTGAGATTTCCAACCCCACTAGACCTTCAGTCCTCTCTGAGACCTGCACTGAGAGAAATGAAGGTGTAGAATTAGGTGTGTCACAGCCAAGTACTTGTGGGCAATCTGCTTTTGGTACACCGACGTCAGATTGTACCAGGCAAATTTCCCTGCCCCAGCTGCTGCACCGCCGAAAGAAGTTTGCTCCCAGCCATCCACATGCCCAGCGGTTGAATGCTAGCTTGGCAAAATTGCTAGCACTTCAACTGCTGCCTTTTCAGTTGGTAGACTCTGCCCCCTTCCGTGAGTTTGTGGAATGTGCGGTTCCTCAGTGGCAGGTACCCAAACGCCACTTTTTCTCATGGAAGGCGATTCCGGCTCTCTACCGGCATGTGGAAGGCAATGTCCATGCCTCGCTGGACAGGGCGGTCAGCGGTAAGGTGCATATTACCGCTGACTCATGGTCCAGCAGGCATGAACAGGGACGTTACTAGACATGTGCATTTCGTTTAGTTCCGAATCGAAATTCGGACGAAATTTTCATTATTCGGAAATTCGAATGCATCCGAAATACCGAACTACAATACTAACGAATTTAAACGAATCCGAAATGTTTCGAATCGAAAACCCACGGCCGAAATTCGAATCGAATTCGAATCGAATTCGAAAACAAATTCGAAATATATTTGATTCAAAAACAAATTCGAAATCTATTCGACTCGAATTCGAAAACAAATTCGAATCGAATTAGAAAAAATATAAATTGATTTCTAAAAAAAAATACATTAAAATAGAATATAAAATAATAAAACAATAGAATAAACATAAAAGAATCGTAAAGAATAAAACAGAATTTAATAAAATACAACAGAATATGGCCATCTTCTGAAATTCGAATTTCGAATAGTAGAAATTCGAATTCGAAAATAGATTGGAAAATAACAATTTATATATATATATATATATATATATATATATATATATATATATATATATATATACCGTATATACTCGAGTATAAGTCGAATTTTTCAGCCCTTTTTTTTGGGCTGAAAGTTTCCCTTCGACTTATACTCGAGTCCGCGCCGTCTGTCTGCATGATCAGCGTGTCATGCAGGCAGACGGCGGCCGGCGTGTGCTGATAATGCACGGAGGCTATTCCAGCTTTCAAAAGCCGCGCCTCCTGCTCTTCTGTGATAGGCTGAACAGCTGTCAGTGTACAGCCTATCACGGACATTCTCTCATCCTCGTCCGTGGTATGAGAATGAGAGAATGTCCGTGATAGGCAGTCAGCGGTCAGCCTATCACAGACGAGAAGGAGGCGCGGCTTTTGAACTGTGGAATGGCCGCCGAACAGTATCATCACACGGCCGCTGTCTGAGGATGGAGATCGCCACAGGAAGGCTACACAGGACACAGGTAGGCTGCACATGCACACAATACACACATGCACCCATGCACACAGGACACACATGACACACATACACACATGACACACATACACACAGGACACACATGACACACATACACACAGGACACACATGTACAGGACACACATGTACAGGACACACATGTACAGGACACACACACATGTACAGGACACACACACATGTACAGGACACACACACATGTACAGGACACACATACACACAGGACACACAGGACACACATGACACACAGGACACACATGACACACATGACACACATGCACACAGGACACACATGCACACAGGACACACATACACACAGGACACACAGGACACACATGCACACAGGACACACATGCACACAGGACACACATGTACAGGACACACACACATGTACAGGACACACATGTACAGGACACACATGTACAGGGTACAGGTAGGCTGCACAGGACACAGGGAGGCAGGCAGCTGCAGATGGACATTATTGACCCTCTGCATTTCTCACCCTCGACTTATACTCGGGTCAATAAGTTTTTCCCAGTTTTTTGTGGTAAATTGGGGGTCTCGACTTATACTCGGGACGACTTATACTCGAGTATATACGGTATATATATATATATATATATATATATATATTCGAATTCATTCTATATGAAATTCGAATTTCGGAAAATGGTTATATATATAAATATATATTTATATATAAATATATATTTATATATGTATATAAAACCATTTTCCGAAATTCAAATTTCATATAGAATGAATTTGAATAGAAAAGATTAGACTAGAAATAGGAAATAGACTAGAAAAACAATAGAACAGAATTGAGTAAAATATAATGTGTATATATATTATATTTTATTCTATTCTGTTCTATTTTTTTTCTATTCTAATCGTTTCTATTCGAATTTGAATTCATTCTAAATTAATTTCAAATTTCAATAGATGGTTATATATAAATAAATATCTAGTGTATATATATATATATATATATATACATATATATATATATATATAAAACCATTTTCCAAAATTCGAATTTCATATAGAATGAAATTGAATTTAAATAGAATAGAAAATAATATCATAAAAAAACAATAGATCAGATCAGAAAAAAAAAAAAAATATATATATATATATATATATATATTTATAAATATAACCATTTTCTGAAATTCGAATTTCATATAGAATGAAATCGAATTTGAATATAAAAGATTAGAATAGATTAGAAAATAATAGAAAAGAATATCATAGAAAAACAATAGAACAGATCAGGAAAAAAAAATATATACATCTTTTGAAATTCGAAATTCATATAAAATGAATTCAAATTTGAATAGAAAAGATTAGAATAGAAAAACAATAGAACAGAAAATAATCTAATATATATATTATATTTTATTCTATTCTGTTCTATTGTTTTTCTAGTCTATTTTCTTTTCTATTCGAATTTGAATTCATTCTATATGAATTTCGAATTTCAAAAGATGGTTATATATATATATATATATATATATATATATATATATATATAAATATTTATATATATATATATATATATATATATATAGAAAAACAATAGAACAGAAAATAATCTAATAATTATATTATATTTTATTCTATTCTGTTCTATTGTTTTTCTAGTCTATTTTCTTTTCTATTCGAATTCGAATTCATTCTATATGAAATTCGAATTTCGGAAAATGGTTATATATATATATATATATATATATATATATATATATAACCATTTTCCGAAATTCGAATTTCATATAGAATGAATTTGAATTCGAATAGAAAAGTTTAGACTAGAAATAGAAAATAGACTAGAAAAACAATAGAACACAATTGAGTAAAATATTGTTTTTCTAGTCTATTTTCTTTTCTATTCGAATTCGAATTCATTCTATATGAAATTCAAATTTTGGAAAATGGTTATATATATATATATATATATATATATATATATATATATATATATATATATATATATATATATATATATATATATATATATATATATATATATAACCATTTTCCGAAATTCGAATTTCATATAGAATGAATTCGAATTCGAATAGAAAAGAAAATAGACTAGAAAAACAATAGAACAGAATAGAATAAAATATAATATAGATATTAGATTATTTTCTGTTCTATTGTATTCCTATTCTAATCTTTTCTATTCGAATTTGAATTCATTCTATATGAATTTCGAATTTCAAAAGATGGTTATATATATAAATACTTTTTCTGCAGCAAAAAATTTCATTTTCCGAACCGATTTTGGGTTCCTAGCACTAAGTGGCCCCGAGATACGGGGCCCCAAAATCGGTTCAGAAAATGTCATTCTCTGCTGCAGAAAAGTGCTTGACATTTTCTGAACCGAGTTTGGGGCCCCATAGCTCAGGGCTACTTGGAGCTAAGAACCTAAAAATTTGGTGTGCTAACCCAGTGGAACTGGTACCATAACATATCCAAAGCTGGGGTTCCTAGCACTAAGTGGCCCCGAGATACGGGGCCCAAAATCGGTTCAGAAAATGTCATTCTCTGCTGCAGAAAAGTGCTCGACATTTTCTGAACCGAGTTTGGGGCCCCATAGCTCAGGGCTACTTGGAGCTAAGAATCTCAAATTTGGTGTGCTAACCCAGTGGAACTGGTACCATAACATATCCAAAGCTGGGGTTCCTAGCACTAAGTGACCCCGAGATACGGGGCCCAAAATCGGTTCAGAAAATGTCATTCTCTGCTGCAGAAAAGTGCTTGACATTTTCCGAACCGACTTTGGGGCCCCGTATCTCAGGGCCACTTGGTGCTAGGAACCCCAAATTTGGTGTGCTAACCCAGTGGAACTGGTAACATGACATATCCAAAGCTGGGGTTCCTAGCACTAAGTCGCCCCGAGATACGGGGCCCCAAAACCGGTTTGGAAAATGTCATTCTCTGCTGCAGAAAAGTGCTTGACATTTTCTGAACTGATTTTTGGGGCCCTGTATCTCGGGGCCACTTGGTGCTAGAAACCTCAGCTTTGGAAATTTTATGGTGCTAGTGCCACTGGGTTTGCACACCAAATTTGGGGTTCTTAGCACTAAGTGGCCCCAAGATATGGGGCCCCAAATTCGGTCAACTGTGTCCATCTGCAGCAATGTCATTTTCGGGACCCTTTGGGTTCAGAGACCCCAAATTTTGGCTGCAGCTAGGGGGCATCTAGGAACCCTTAACTAACGAGTTTGAAGTTCAGGGGACCTATGGCTGCAAATGGGCACAGTGATGCTGCAAATGGGCATTGTTGACCCTCTTTTCCACTAGGGGTGCGCATCTTCACTGGTCTCACGATTCGATTCGATTACGATTATCTGGTCAACGATTCGATTCGATTCGATTCCGCGATGCATCACGATGCATCACGATTACCGACGAGCTCCCACTTCCGCTTGGGCTGCCTAGGCGGCCCTTCTTCCCTGCAATCTTCTGGGACACATCACAGTTCCCAGAAGATTGCCCGGCTGTGCAGGACAATGCAGTGAGACATGCGCACCCGGCTGTGAAGCTGCAAGCTGTCACAGCCGGATGCCCACAGTAGTATTGCCAGCACCGTGGACAGGCAGGGGAGAGAATGGAGGGTTTGGGTGGCCACATCGCACTTTTTTTGTAGCTGCTGACTTTTAATAAACAAAAAATTTACTAGGCGGCCCCTCCCTGCCAGCGATCTTCTGGGTCCCAGAAGATGGGCTGGCCAATGGCAGAGCGCAGTGCGGCTCGTGCAGTCTGCGCCCGGCTGTGAAGCCATAAGCTGTCACAGGCGGGTGTCACTGCCCACCGTAGATATGACGGCGCCGAGGAGAGGGAGAGGAGCGAGGCTCCGTGCGGCCGCATCGATGGACCGTGGGGCAGGTGAATGTCTGATTATTAAAAGTCAGCAGCTACACTTTTTGTAGCTGCTGACTTTTAATAAACTAAAAAAACGGGTGGAACTCCACTTTACGTAGTGCACTAATCTGGTGCACTACAAGGTACAGGAATTCACACACACGGCTGCTGGAAGATCAGGAGGGATTACAATCCACAACTGACAAACAGCCCCGTGAAGTTCCTCTACTGTCTCTGTGACATTTCTCTAGGCTCCCCTGTTTGCACCTTCCAGCACACTAGGAGTTAACACAGTGGAATGTGCAAACTGGGGGGGGGGGGGGGGGCGGAGAAATAATGTCACACAGCACATGTAGGAGACAGTGTAAGTAGAATACAAACACACTTGTACTCTACATACAGCTGATAAAATACCTGTGTGGTAAAAAAAATGCAGTTAAAATCCATTAAGTGCCCACTGCTGTATCTGCATTTTAAAATTTATGCAGCTGCATATCTTATTTTTGTCTGTGTAAATATAAATAACTGTGTTTTTGTCAAAATGGCTTTTGTTAATAAATACAATTGTAATCCATTAAGTGGTGATCGCTGTGTGTGGTTTTTTTTTAAATATATGCATCATAACTCGTTTTTTTAGTCTGTGTGTAAAACTGTATAAGCCGGTCATGTGACTGCTCAGTCCGGTCCGCATCTCTCTCCTCTGTCTCATGTCTCTCTGATTCTCCTGATGTCAGTGGGAGTTCTCAGCCCCGCCCACCAACTGTAGCTATCAGATCAGAAGAGAGGCGGGCGGGGCTGACGTCAGGAGGGACAGAGAGGAGAGGGCGGGCCGGACCGAGCAGTCACATGTACGCCGGATATACAGTTATATACACAACTAAAAACAAGGTATGAAGCTACATATATTTTTAAAAAAAACACATACAGCGATCACCACTGAATGGATTACTATTGAATTTAATAGCCAAAGCCATTTTGACAAAAAACGCTTGGAGTACACTTCCGGGAGGGGCGGGGCAAGCCGGGATGACGTCACACCCGACATCGATGTTTAGGGGGGCTTGCATCGATGCCGCATCGGGGACCCCCGAATCACGATGCATCGATGCAGCGATTAAATTCCACACCCCTATTTTCCACCTACAGTAGCTGTGCATTTCTCACCCTCGTCTTATACTCGGGTCAATAAGTTTTTCCCATTTTTTTGTGGTAAATTAGGGCCCTCGACTTATACTCGGAACGACTTATACTCGAGTATATACGGTATATATATATATATATATATATATATATATATATATAACCATTTTCCGAAATTTGAATTTCATATAGAATGAATTCAAATTCGAATAGAAAAGATTAGACTAGAAATAGAAAATAGACTAGGAAAACAATAGAACAGAATTGAGTAAAATATAATGTGTATATATATTATATTTTATTCTATTGTGTTCTATTTTTTTTTCTATTCTAATCTTTTCTATTCGAATTTGAATTCATTCTATATGAATTTCGAATTTCAATAGATAGTTATATATAAATAAATATCTAATATATACATATATATATATATATATATATATATATATATATATATATTATATATATATATGTGTGTGTGTATATATATATATATATATATATATATATATATATATATATATATATATATATATATATATATATATATATATATATATATATATATATATATATATATAACCATTTTCCGAAATATTCAAATTTCATATAGAATTAAATTGAATTTAAATAGAATAGAAAATAATATCATAGAAAAACAATAGATCAGATCGGAAAAAAAAAATATATATATATAAATAACCATTTTCTGAAATTCGAATTTCATATAGAATGAAATCGAATTTGAATATAAAAGATTAGAATAGATTAGAAAATAATAGAAAAGAATAAAAGAATATCATAGAAAAACAATAGAACAGATCAGGAAAAAAAATTATATATATATATATATATATATATATATATATATATATATATATATATATATATATTCAAATTCATTCTATATGAAATTCAAATTTCGGAAAATGGTTATATATATATATATATATATATATATATATATATATATATATATATATATATATATATATATATAACCATTTTCCGAAATTCGAATTTCATATAGAATGAATTCGAATTCGAATAGAAAAGAAAATAGACTAGAAAAACAAAAGAACAGAATAGAATAAAATATAATATATATATTAGATTATTTTCTGTTCTATTGTTTTTCTATTGTAATCTTTTCTATTCGAATTTGAATTCATTCTATATGAATTTCGAATTTCAAAAGATGTTTATATATATAAATACTTTTTATATATATATATATATATATATATATATATATATATATATATATATATATATATATATATATATATATATATATATATATATATATATATATATATAACCATTTTCCGAAATTCGAATTTCATATAGAATGAATTCGAATAGAAAAGATTGGACAAGAAATAGAAAATAGACTAGAAAAACAATAGAACAGAATTGAGTAAAATATAATGTGGTTATTTATATATATATATATATATATATATATATATATATATATATATATATATATATATATATATATATATATATATTTTTTTTTTTTTTTTTTTTTCTGATCTGATCTATTGTTTTTCTATGATATTATTTTCTATTCTATTTAAATTCAATTTAATTCTATATGAAATAGAATATGAAAATGGTTATAATATATGTATATATTAGATATTTATTTATATATAACCTTCTATTGAAATTCAAAATTCATATAGAATATAGAATGAATTCAAATTTGAATAAAAAAGATTAAAATAGAAAAAAAATAGAACAGAATAGAATAAAATATAATATATATATATATTAGATTCTTTTCTGTTCTATTGTTTTTCTATTCTAATCTTTTCTATTCGAATTTGAATTCATTCTATATAAATTTCGAATTTCAAAAGATGGTTATATATATATATAAATATTTTATATATATATATATATATATATATATATAACCATTTTCCAAAATTCGAATTTCATATAGAATGAATTCAAATTCGAATAGAAAAGAAAATAGACTAGAAAAACAATAGAACAGAATAGAATAAAATATAATATATATATATATATTAGATTATTTTCTGTTCTATTGTTTTTCTATTCTAATCTTTTCTATTCGAATTTGGAATTCATTCTATATGAATTTCTAATTTCAAAAGATGGTTATATATATAAATATTTATATATATATATATATATATATATATATATATATATATATATATATATATATATATATATATATATATATATATATATATATATATATATATATATATATATATATATATATATATATATATATATATATATATATATAACCATTTTCCGAAATTCGAATTTCATATAGAATGAATTCGAATTCGAATAGAAAAGAAAATAGACTAGAAAAACAATAGAACAGAATAGAATAAAATATAATATATATATTAGATTATTTTCTGTTCTATTGTATTCCTATTCTAATCTTTTCTATTCGAATTTGAATTCATTCTATATGAATTTCGAATTTCAAAAGATGGTTATATATATATATATAAATGCTTTTTCTGCAGCAAAAAATTTCATTTTCCGAACCGATTTTGGGGCCCCGTATCTCAGGGCCACTTAGTGCTAGGAACCCCAAATTTGGTGTGCAAACCTAGTGGAACTGGTACCACAACATATCCAAAGCTGGGGTTCCTAGCACTAAGTGGCCCCGAGATACGGGGCCCCAAAACCGGTTCAGAAAATGTCATTCTCTGCTTCAGAAAAGTGCTTGACATTTTCTGAACCGAGTTTGGGGCCCCATAGCTCAGGGCTACTTGGAGCTAAGAACCTCAAATTTGGTGTGCTAACCCAGTGGAACTGGTACCATAACATATCCAAAGCTGGGGTTCCTAGCACTAAGTGGCCCCGAGATACGGGGCCCCAAAACCGGTTCGGAAAATGTCATTCTCTGCTGCAGAAAAGTGCTTGACATTTTCTGAACTGATTTTTGGGGCCCTGTATCTCGGGGACACTTGGTGCTAGAAACCTCGGCTTTGGAAATTTTATGGTGCTAGTTCCACTGGGTTTGCACACCAAATTTGGGGTTCTTAGCACTAAGTGGCCCTAAGATATGTGGCCCCAAATTCGGTCAACTGTGTCCATCTGCAGCAATGTCATTTCGGGACCCTTTGGGTTCAGAGACCCCAAATTTTGGCTGCAGCCAGGGGGCATCTAGGAACCCTTAACTAACAAGTTTGAAGTTCAGGGGACCTATGGCTGCAAATGGGCACAGTGATGCTGCAAATGGGCATTGTTGACCCTCTTTTCCACCTACAGTAGCTGTGCAATTCTCACCCTCGTCTTATACTCGGGTCAATAAGTTTTTCCCATTTTTTTTGTGGTAAATTAGGGCCTCGACTTATACTCGGAACGACTTATACTCGGGTATATACGGTATATATATATATATATATATATATATATATATATATATAAAGAGTCCAAGAGGTTGCTGCACTTAAAAATTTCTTTGATTTATTTCTCAAATTGTTCAGTAGGGATTTACAAAGCAAGTATAATCCAAAAACACAGGCACGAAATGCCTACACAGTTTCAGACACAGGTAGATTCAGATATGGATGGATGGATGGATTACGTCTCGGGCTAGTCAGCTTACGCCCTTCCTAAGATCCATTGAAGCACATCTGAGGGTTTCAATCCAATCATTCATTTAAATACAGGTTAAGTGAAGTACTTCACATATGGAATCAATATGGCTAATTAGTTCAAATCGCATACCATTTAACATCTATATATGCATATATTTATCTATAACATGCCATTAAAACAAGGATAAGCAACAGGTGTCGAATCTCTCATTCTCTTCACTCTCATTATAGAATATTTGAAATACCTATAAAGACGCAGGGAAATGTTGCATTCATGAGTAAATACAAAAACAAAAAGAAAAAACAAAAAAGATATCCCCATCATGAAGTTCTTTTATCTGGCTACTTTCATATACTTATTCCAACAGTTAAACAAATAAATAAAGATCCAAATCAACATTTAAGCCATATGGAGCAATTGTATTCAAAAAATGTATCCAGTATACTTCTCTTTTTCTTAGAATCAATTCACGGTTGCCCCCTCTCCTATTTTTCTCAATACCTTCTAGGACCATATACTTTAGTTGTGATACATTGTGGCCAGATTCCAAAAAGTGTCTCGCCAGCGGTAATTGGGTTAATTTATCTCGTATTGAGTATTTGTGTCTCGCTATCCTATCTTTGATTTTTTGTGTAGTCTCCCCTACATAGACTAAACCGCATGGGCACTTTATGGCGTAAATTACATATGAAGATTGGCATGTGTAGTAACCCCGTATGGGGATGTTGAAACCCCTATGTGGATGTGTAAAGTATTTACCTTTAATCATAGAGTTACATTGTATGCATGACAAGCAGGGATACGATCCCAGATTTTTAGGTCCCAGGAAGGTTAGTTTGGCTGCTGCAGCCACAGGTTGATCAGATTTAATCAATCGATCTCGTATCGTTCTACCTTTTCTATAGGAGGACATGGGTGGATTCCAGAATTCCTGTACCATGGGGTAACTGGATCTTAAAAGATTCCAATGTCTTTTGATAATTTGATTAATTTTGTTGGAGAAGGGATGGTACTGCATAATAAAGGGGATTCTCTTCTTTTCTTTTTGGGGTGATCGATTACTATCCGTATTAGGATGATCGATATTAACTAAAGCTTGCGGATATCTTCTACTAATAAGTTTGTTTTTTATTTCATCAAGTCTCTGATCACGGCACAGCGGGTCACTCACGATCCGCTGCACCCTCATCATCTGACTTTTTGGGATGGATGAAAAAACGTTTGGGGGGTGAAAGCTATTAAAATGTAGCAATTGATTGCGATCTGTGGGTTTCACATATAAGTCAGTAGTGATCTGCCCATTGTTCAATTTAAGAAGAGTATCAAGAAAGGAGATCTCATTTTTACCAATTTCAATGTTGAACTTTAATCCAGGTACTAAATAGTTAATGTATTTATCAAATAAGTATAGGCTTTCCATGTTGCCATCCCATATAGCGAAAATATCGTCCACAAATCTGTACCAACATTGGCAATGTTTTAAAAATAAATCATTGACATAAATAAAGGACGTCTCTATCATATTCATAAATGCGTTCGCATATGGGGGTGCAACATTTGAACCCATCGCTGCTCCATTCAGTTGCAAGAAATGAGTATCCCTGAAAAGAAAATAGTTCTCTTCAAGAGTAATTTTCAAAAGGTCAAGCAGAAATGAAATCTGTTCGGTTTTATAGATGCCTGATTGAATTAACAATCGCTGACATGCCTCTATTCCTAATTCATGTGGAATGATAGTAAATAAGCTAGAGACGTCCCATGATATCAGGATGGAATCTGATGACAAGTTTATATCTTGAATTTTTGACAAAAAGTCAGTAGTATCTCTTATAAATGATTTAGTGTTTAATAGCAATGGTGTCAAACACTTATCCAGGTATTGTGCTAGATGTGTTGTCACAGATTCCATCCCTGATACAATGGGACGTCCGGGGGGATTTTTAGGGTCTTTATGAATTTTTGGTAACATATACAGTACCGGTGTAACTGGATATTCACATATCAAAAACTCCATAGTTTCATCATCAATGATTTTTTGTTTAACTGCCTTAGTTAGAGTTGTTTTTATCCTTTTTTGCACTTTAAAAACAGGACAGCAATCAAGTCTTTTATAAGTAAGGGTATCACTCAGATGTTTCATTATTTCATTTTCATACATGGATGTATCCATGACCACAATAGCTCCCCCCTTGTCAGCCGGCTTGATAGTGATATCATGCCGGGCTGACAAGGAGTTTAACGCTGCAATCTCATCTCTATTTAGATTGTGGGGTATATGGTCTCTCTTATCTCTGTCACACAAAAAACGTTTTATATCATTTTCCACTTTGTCTATATATACCTCTACAGCAGCACATGAAGTGGGTGGTACTTTAGTGCTTTTTGGTTTTAAACCCATGTTTTTGATCGATAATATTGATAATTCTTTAGTTGTGGCAGTGGGTACACCAGAATAGTATGCTTTAAATCTTAATTGTCTAAAAAATCTATATAAATCCTGTTTAAGTACAAAATCATTCATTTTCTCTTTAGGGTAAAAGCCCAAACCCTTATTCAAAACACTTAGTTCAGTTTTAGACAAAACAATAGAAGAAATGTTATGTACCAGGTTTTCATCTAATGTCTCTGGCGGTTCTGGCGTCTGGTGGTTACACCCCCTGCTGTGTCTTTTCTTTGTTCGCCGGCCGCCCCTCCTGGTCCGGATTCGGTCAGGTTCCCTGGTAAAAAAGGAGTAGTTGATACACTGGTGGATGATCCAGTAGATGTCATAGAGGAGTTTGAGCTAGCCAGATTTTTTCGTTGTATTTTTCTGTAGCCCTTTGAATGGTAATATGTAAGATCAGTCCAATTGTAGACACGATCGTTTTTATAATCTTCCCGATCTCGTTCAAGTTTTGTACGTTTACGGAATTGAATATTGGTGCGAAATCTTTCTAATTTATCATTATTCATTTTCTTGAATTGCTGTAGTTCCTCTTGATTAGAACATTGTTGTAGCTGTCTTTCAAGTTCAGCAATCTCCTGCTGTATGAGAGTCCTCTCTTGTTGCAAGAATTGCACAGTTAATGTCATGATATCAAAGGAACATTTATTGAGAATCTGGGCAAATTTGGTTTTAAAGTCCTTGTTCTGTGAAAAGAGGGTTGGAGTCAGGCGAACCCTCAGCCCTCTAGGTATCATTTGTAACTTATAGTATTCGGCTAATGTTACCTCATGAAGTTCCATAGTGGTGGCTCTTTGCATTAGTTTCTCCATTTTTCTGGTAAGTTGTATAGAGGAGGACTGGATCAGAAAATCTCTGGATCCCATGGTGTCAGTGAAAATCCTTGAAGCCTCTGTTTCAGAGAATGAGTATGAGCCACCTATTGCCATCCTTGCAATGATTCCTTGATAGTAGCTGGTGCTTGTTCCCAGGGAAAAATATATTCACTTGTGGAGGAGAACCGCACTCTGCTTACGATTTAGTGCCAGCAATCAGGTCTTCCCACCGACCTTGTATATAGAAAAAGAGTCCAAGAGGTTGCTGCACTTAAAAATTTCTTTGCTTTATTTCTCAAATTGTTCAGTAGGGATTTACAAAGCAAGTATAATCCAAAAACACAGGCACGAAATGCCTACACAGTTTCAGACACAGGTAGATTCAGATATGGATGGATGGATGGATTACGTCTCGGGCTAGTCAGCTTACGCCCTTCCTAAGATCCATTGAAGCACATCTGAGGGTTTCAATCCAATCATTCATTTAAATACAGGTTAAGTGAAGTACTTCACATATGGAATCAATATGGCTAATTAGTTCAAATCGCATACCATTTAACATCTATATATGCATATATTTATCTATAACATGCCATTAAAACAAGGATAAGCAACAGGTGTCGAATCTCTCATTCTCTTCACTCTCATTATAGAATATTTGAAATACCTATAAAGACGCAGGGAAATGTTGCATTCATGAGTAAATACAAAAACAAAAAGAAAAAACAAAAAAGATATCCCCATCATGAAGTTATTTTATCTGGCTACTTTCATATACTTATTCCAACATCCATGTATGAAAATGAAATAATGAAACATCTGAGTGATACCCTTACTTATAAAAGACTTGATTGCTGTCCTGTTTTTAAAGTGCAAAAAAGGATAAAAACAACTCTAACTAAGGCAGTTAAACAAAAAATCATTGATGATGAAACTATGGAGTTTTTGATATGTGAATATCCAGTTACACCGGTACTGTATATGTTACCAAAAATTCATAAAGACCCTAAAAATCCCCCCGGACGTCCCATTGTATCAGGGATGGAATCTGTGACAACACATCTAGCACAATACCTGGATAAGTGTTTGACACCATTGCTATTAAACACTAAATCATTTATAAGAGATACTACTGACTTTTTGTCAAAAATTCAAGATATAAACTTGTCATCAGATTCCATCCTGATATCATGGGACGTCTCTAGCTTATTTACTATCATTCCACATGATTTAGGAATAGAGGCATGTCAGCGATTGTTAATTCAATCAGGCATCTATAAAACCGAACAGATTTCATTTCTGCTTGACCTTTTGAAAATTACTCTTGAAGAGAACTATTTTCTTTTCAGGGATACTCATTTCTTGCAACTGAATGGAGCAGCGATGGGTTCAAATGTTGCACCCCCATATGCGAACGCATTTATGAATATGATAGAGACGTCCTTTATTTATGTCAATGATTTATTTTTAAAACATTGCCAATGTTGGTACAGATTTGTGGACGATATTTTCGCTATATGGGATGGCAACATGGAAAGCCTATACTTATTTGATAAATACATTAACTATTTAGTACCTGGATTAAAGTTCAACATTGAAATTGGTAAAAATGAGATCTCCTTTCTTGATACTCTTCTTAAATTGAACAATGGGCAGATCACTACTGACTTATATGTGAAACCCACAGATCGCAATCAATTGCTACATTTTAATAGCTTTCACCCCCCAAACGTTTTTTCATCCATCCCAAAAAGTCAGATGATGAGGGTGCAGCGGATCGTGAGTGACCCGCTGTGCCGTGATCAGAGACTTGATGAAATAAAAAACAAACTTATTAGTAGAAGATATCCGCAAGCTTTAGTTAATATCGATCATCCTAATACGGATAGTAATCGATCACCCCAAAAAGAAAAGAAGAGAATCCCCTTTATTATGCAGTACCATCCCTTCTCCAACAAAATTAATCAAATTATCAAAAGACATTGGAATCTTTTAAGATCCAGTTACCCCATGGTACAGGAATTCTGGAATCCACCCATGTCCTCCTATAGAAAAGGTAGAACGATACGAGATCGATTGATTAAATCTGATCAACCTGTGGCTGCAGCAGCCAAACTAACCTTCCTGGGACCTAAAAATCTGGGATCGTATCCCTGCTTGTCATGCATACAATGTAACTCTATGATTAAAGGTAAATACTTTACACATCCACATAGGGGTTTCAACATCCCCATACGGGGTTACTACACATGCCAATCTTCATATGTAATTTACGCCATAAAGTGCCCATGCGGTTTAGTCTATGTAGGGGAGACTACACAAAAAATCAAAGATAGGATAGCGAGACACAAATACTCAATACGAGATAAATTAACCCAATTACCGCTGGCGAGACACTTTTTGGAATTTGGCCACAATGTATCACAACTAAAGTATATGGTCCTAGAAGGTATTGAGAAAAATAGGAGAGGGGGCAACCGTGAATTGATTCTAAGAAAAAGAGAAGTATACTGGATACATTTTTTGAATACAATTGCTCCATATGGCTTAAATGTTGATTTGGATCTTTATTTATTTGTTTAACTGTTGGAATAAGTATATGAAAGTAGCCAGATAAAATAACTTCATGATGGGGATATCTTTTTTGTTTTTTCTTTTTGTTTTTGTATTTACTCATGAATGCAACATTTCCCTGCGTCTTTATAGGTATTTCAAATATTCTATAATGAGAGTGAAGAGAATGAGAGATTCGACACCTGTTGCTTATCCTTGTTTTAATGGCATGTTATAGATAAATATATGCATATATAGATGTTAAATGGTATGCGATTTGAACTAATTAGCCATATTGATTCCATATGTGAAGTACTTCACTTAACCTGTATTTAAATGAATGATTGGATTGAAACCCTCAGATGTGCTTCAATGGATCTTAGGAAGGGCGTAAGCTGACTAGCCCGAGACGTAATCCATCCATCCATCCATATCTGAATCTACCTGTGTCTGAAACTGTGTAGGCATTTCGTGCCTGTGTTTTTGGATTATACTTGCTTTGAAAATCCCTACTGAACAATTTGAGAAATAAAGCAAAGAAATTTTTAAGTGCAGCAACCTCTTGGACTCTTTTTCTATATACAAGGTCGGTGGGAAGACCTGATTGCTGGCACTAAATCGTAAGCAGAGTGCGGTTCTCCTCCACAAGTGTATATATATATATATATATATATATATATATATATATATATATATATATATATATATATATATATATATATATATATATATATATAAATAACCATTTTCCGAAATTCAAATTTCATATAGAATGAATTCAAATTTGAATAGAAAAGATTAGACTAGAAATAGAAAATAGACTAGGAAAACAATAGAACAGAACTGAGTAAAATATAATGTGTATATATATTATATTTTATTCTATTTTGTTCTCTTTTTTTTTTCTATTCTAATCTTTTCTATTCGAATTTGAATTCATTCTATATGAATTTCGAATTTCAATAGATAGTTATATATTAATAAATATCTAATATATATATATATATATATATATATAGATATGTATATATATATGTATGTATATATATATGTATATATATATATATATATATGTATATATATATATATATATATATATATATATATATAAAACCATTTTCCGAAATATTCAAATTTCATATAGAATTAAATTGAATTTAAATAGAATAGAAAATAATATCATAGAAAAACAATAGATCAGATCGGAAAAAAAAAATGTATATATATAAATAACCATTTTCTGAAATTCGAATTTCATATAGAATGAAATCGAATTTGAATATAAAAGATTAGAATAGATTAGAAAATAATAGAAAAGAATAAAAGAATATCATAGAAAAACAATAGAACAGATCAGGAAAAAAAAATTATATATATATATATATATATATATATATATATATATATATATATATATATATATATATATATATATATATATATATATATATATATATATATAACCATTTTCCGAAATTCGAATTTCATATAGAATGAATTTGAATTCGAATAGAAAAGATTAGACTAGAAATAGAAAATAGACTAGAAAAACAATAGAACAGAATTGAGTAAAATATAATGTTATAATGTGTATATGTATTATATTTTATTCTAATCTATTTTTTTTTCTATTCTAATCTTTTCTATTCAAATTTGAATTCATTCTATATGAATTTCAAACCATCCAATAGATGGTTATATATCAATAAATAACTTATATATATATATATATATATATATATATATATATATATATATATATATATATATATATATTTATATTTATATTTATATTTATATATCTATATATATATACATATATATATATATATATATATACATATATATATATATATATATATATATATATATATATATATATATATATATATATATATATATATATATATATATATATATATATATGTATAATATATATATATGTATAAATATATATATATGTATAAATATATATATATGTATAAATATATATATATATATATATATATGTGTATAAATAAATATATATATATATATATATATATATGTGTATAAATATATATATATATATATATATATATATATATATATATATATATATATATATATATATATATATTAGAAAAAAAATAGTACAGAATAGAATAAAATATTATATTATATTATTTTTTATTCTATTCTGTTCTATTGTTATTCTATTCTTTACTATTCAAATTTGAATAGAAAAAATAGAATAGAATAGAGTAACAATAGAACAGAATAGAATAAAAAATAATATATATATATATATATTTATTATTATTTTTTTTGTAAACGCTATAACTTTTGCGCAAAGCAATCAATAAACGCTTATTGCGATTTTTTTTAACAAAAATATGTAGAAGAATACGTATCGGCCTAAACTGAGGAAAAAAAATGTTTTTTTTATATATTTTTGGGGGATATTTATTATAGCAAAATCTAAAAAATAATGCGTTTTTTTCAAAATTGTCACTCTTATTTTGTTTATAGCGCAAAAAATAAAAACCGCAGGGGTGATCAAATACCACCAAAAGAAAGCTCTATTTATGGGAAAAAAAGGACTTCAATTTTGTTTGGGAGCCAAGCGAACAAGCGCGCAATTTTCAGTTAAAGCGATGCAGTGCCGAATCGCAAAAAGTGCTCTGGTCAGGAAGGGGGTAAATTCTTCCGGGGCTGAAGTGGTTAAAGACTTGTAGTTTTATTAGCTGTTTTTTTTTTTTTTTTGACAGGGGCGCAGTTTTAGTGCTTGCCATAGGTGCCATTTTCACTAGATATGCCTCTGGGAGACACAGAGAGAGAGAGAGAGAAAGAGAATGTAATCATTTTTATTTACCAATGACGGATGCAGTCTGGGGTGCGCTCAATCCCTCTCACAGCTTTTACTGCCATGGTGACGCGAAACCATGCAGCGTTCTTCTGGTTTGCTGAAGAGGAATATTATCTGAATATTATCTGAATATTATCAAATTCGAAAATAGAAATATTTTCGAATGCGATTGAAATAATTTCTAATACAGTTGAAATAATTTTGAATGCTGTTGAAATATTTTCGAATGCGGTTGAAATAATATCGAATCCGGTTGAAATATTTTCGAATTCGACCGATTTTCGAATTCGGTCGAAAACGAAACTGATTTGAAAAACGAATTTAATGAATTTAACGAATCTAACTAAACTAAATTAATTAAATAACGAATTAAAACGAAATGAAACGAAACAAATTTTTTCATTTTGCACATGCCTAGATGTTACCTAAGTTTCACGGCGCATTGGGTGACTCTGCTGGCAGCTGGGAAGGATGCAGGACAAGGTGCAGTAGTGTTGGAGGTTGTTCCGCCACCACGCCTCCAAAATGCTAATGATTGTGACACACCTCTCTCCTCCACCCCTCCTCTTCTTCTTCCTCGGAACCAGCGGTGCTCCGTAGTCGTTCAAGGGGCTACGCAAGTACGCAGGCCAAAAGATGCCATGCAGTGCTTGAGCTGGTGTGCTTGGGGGACAGGAGCCACACTGGGGCAGAGTTTCTGTCAGCTCTGCAGGGGCAGGTTCAGAGGTGGTTGACGCCACGCCAACTTAAGGCAGGAATGGTGGTTTGCGACAATGGCACCAACCTCCTCTCTGCCCTCCGACAGGGACAAATGACCCATGTGCCCTGTTTGGCTCACGTCCTTAACTTGGTGGTGCAGCGGTTCTTGGGCAGGTACCCGGGCTTACAGGATGTCCTGAGGCAGGCCAGGAAAGTCTGTGTACATTTCCGCCGGTCATATAATGCCAGTGCTCGGCTGACGGACCTCCAAAAGGAGTTTAACCTGCCCAAGAACCGCCTAATCTGTGACATGCCCACCAGGTGGAACTCAACGTTGGCCATGCTGCAGCGGCTGCACACGCAGCAGAGGGCCATTAATGAGTACCTGTGCGACTATGGCACCAGGACAGGGTCAGGGGAGCTTGTTTTTTTTTCCCCACGCCAGTGGGCCATGATCAGGGATGCATGCACTGTCCTGTCACCATTTGAGGAGGCCACGAGGATGGTGAGCAGTGACAGTGCATGCATCAGTGACACTGTCCCCTTGTCCACCTGTTGGAGCACACGCTGCGTGGAATAATGGACAGGGCACTTGAGGCAGAACAGAGGCAGGAAGAGGAGGACTTCCTTAGCTCTCAAGGCCCCCTTTATCCAGACAGTGTTCCTGCGTGCCCGCCGATCACACAGGAAGAGGACGAGGAGGAGAAGGAGGAGGAGGAAGATTGTGTCATTATGGAGGTGGAGCCTGGCACTCAGCATCAGCAGCAGTCTTTAAGGGATCAGTCCCAAGAAACACATGGACTTGTACGTGGCTGGGAGGAGGTGGCTGCGGACCATGTCATCCTTAGTGACCCAGAGGACTCCGGACCGAATGCCTCAGCAAACCTACGCTGCATGGCCTCCCTGATCCTGCAAAGCCTGCGTAAGGATCCTCGTATTCGTGGTATCAAGGAGAAGGACCAATACTGGCTGGCAACCCTCCTTGATCCACGTTACAAGGGTAAGGTTGCGGACCTTATCTTGCCATCGCAGAGGGAGCAGAGGATGAAACATCTTCGGGAGGCCTTGCAGAAAGGTCTGTGCAATGCGTTCCCAGAGACTGGGAGGTTACAAACTCCTGTTTCTGGACAACGTGTTGCTGAGGCTTCAGTCAGTCAAAGAAGGAGCGGTGGAGAAGGTGGCCGTCTGACCGATGCGTTCAGACAATTTTTTGGTCCGCAGCCCCGAGGTATGATCGGTACCAGCAACCATCACCAGCGTCTGTTTTACATGGTGCAGGAATACCTAGAGGCAAGATCAGACTTGGACACCTTTCCCACCGAAAATGCTCTGGGTTACTGGGTCTTGAGGATGGATCACTGGCCAGAGCTTGCACAGTATGCAATTGAGCTACTGGCCTGTCCTGCATCCAGCGTTCTTTCGGAACGCACATTCAGTGCTGCTGGAGGCGTGGTAACCGATCACAGGGTGCGTCTGTCCACCGACTCGGTCGATCCACTGACCTTCATAAAAATGAATCAGTCTTGGATCACCACCAGCTCACCTGATGCTGATGTAACCGAATAATTTTTTTTGAAATCTCAGATCCCTTCAAAGACTGCCTATGCTGATGCTGGGTGACTATCCCTGAGTAATTATCCTCTCCTCCTCAATCATCACGCTGATAGCTTGTAAGAACATTTTTGGTTCTGGGCGCCACCACCAGTGCCTAAGGCACAATTTTTCAGTCCCTGTTTAACAGGGGTGTGTAATTACAATTTTTGATGTAATACTTTGCAGCAGGGCTCGTTCCTGCATTCCAACTAGAGTGTCTGTGAGGGGTTGCGGTGTTGTGGCACCAGCACCAGTGCCTATGGCCCATTTTTTTCTGCCCCTGTTTAACAGGGGCGTGTAATTACAATTTTTGATGCAATACTTTGCAGCAGGGCTCATTCCTGCGTTCCAACTAGAGTGTCTGTGAGGGGTTGCAGTGTTGTGGCACCAGCACCAGTGCCTAAGGCCCAATTTTTCTGCCCCTGTCTAACAGGGGCGTGTAATTACAATTTTTGATGCAATACTTTGCAGCAGGGCTTGTTCCTGCGTTCCAACTAGAGTGTCTGTGAGGGGTTGCAGTGTTGTGGCACCAGCACCAGTGCCTAAGGCCCAATTTTTCTGCCCCTGTCTAACAGGGGTGTGTAATTACAATTTTTGATGCAATACTTTGCAGCAGGGCTCGTTCCTGCGTTCCAACTAGAGTGTCTGTGAGGGGTTGCAGTGTTGTGGCACCAGCACCAGTGCCTAAGGCCCAATTTTTCAGCCCCTGTTTAACAGGGGTGTGTAATTACAATTTTTGATGCAATACTTTGCAGCAGGGCTCGTTCCTGCGTTCCAACTAGAGTGTCTGTGAGGGGTTGCAGTGTTGTGGCACCAGTGGCTAAGGCCTAATTTTTCAGCTCCTGTTCAACAGGGGCATGTAATTACAATTCTTGATCTAATATTTCACAGCAGGGCCCTGTGAGGGCTTACAGTGTTGTGGCCACAGCAACATCTAAGGCCCAAATTTCTGCTGAGTATATAGGGCAGGACCCTACTTTCAAACATCTAACTTACAAACGACTCCTACTTGCAAACGGAAGGAGACAACAGCAAGTGAGATGAAATCTACCCCTAGGAAGGGAAATTCTCTCCTGTAAGAGTTAATATGGGAAAAACATTTCTCCTTTCCACTGATGCTTTCCAATCCTTGTTCCACAAAAAAACCCAAATTTTCAAAAAACATTTTTCATTGGGACAAAAAGTGAGGTGAAATCTTCTGAAGAGGAGGAAAGACAGCAAAACAAATGTCACAGGGGTGATAACCCTTCCCTATGTTTTCCAAAAAGCTTAAAAAAGATTTTTTGGCTGGAGCTAAACACGTTAAAAATGTTCAAAATTGGGGGGCGTGGCCTGGCCGGAGACCGAGATGGCAGCATAAGTTGTGAGCTCCTGCGACCCGGGAACCGAATCTAACCTAATAGACTGTCTACATCTGTGAGCCACTATGAACAGATCCACCCGGAGCTCCTCGGCAACCCGCACAGCCATGGATCCAGGTACCCAGCTTAGCAGAAATATTCCGGAGCTATTCCGGACCCAAATGCAGCCACGCCATGCGTCTGCACAGGCCCAATCCCCGGCCTCACCTAAATCCCAACACGGAGACACGAAGGGGAGCACACAAACCCGCAGTCTGTTCGACCTAGAGCAAGTGGCCACGGACATAAAGAACACTGTCACAGCTGCGATTGCTGATCTAAAATCAGAGCTACAGGCAATGACACACCGAATAGATGATGTTGAACAAACTACCGTGACTCATGCAGCCGCCATTCGACAGGTCCAACATACATACGACGCACAGCTATCCCACATGTATGACCTCCACAGACACATCGAAGACCTCGATAACCGAGGCAGGAGGCACAATATCAGGGTAAGGGGTGTCCCTGAAAGCACAGATCCGGGCTCGATTCAACAAGCATTATGCACAATCTTTAATGATTTGATAGATCGCCCCGCAGATTCACCAATTGAAATGGAAAGGGCCCATCGGGCTCTACGCCCTCAACCCCGTGAAAATGAACCACCAAGGGACATAATCTGCTGTGTTGTAAACTTTCAACTTAAGGAGGAGATTCTCCGCAAAGCCAGAGAGAAAGGCCGCATTCTCCATAATGGCGCAGAAATTAAACTGTTTCAGGACTTGTCCCAGATAACTCTACAAAACAGGAGAGCACTGCGCCCCCTGCTGGATGCTCTTCGTACCCGAAACATCCAATATCGATGGAAGTTCCCCTTCGCCCTATCTGCGTCCTGGGGACGCTCGGCTTTGCTTCGTACACCGGAAGATCTGCAGAGTTTCTGTGAACATCTTGATCTTCCTAACATTGAGCTGCCGGATTGGGGATCCTTCTACTTCCCAGCTGAACCGTGGCTTCCAGTATCGCTCAACCCCTCACCTAAAGCACAACGACAGAGATCGCGCAGACACAGAACAGATAGATCTTCTCCAACCCCAAGATCGTCTCGCCGAGATTTGTACCAGCGAGGACCAAACTCTCCCGCCTCACCTCCAGGGAGGAGGGCTCTGCAGGAAACGTGAGTCGCACATTACGACATTGCCATGGATCGCCGCCTGTGAGTATGACTTGCACTCCAGAGACACCATACCCACATCCCTACCCCCCAAGGAAAACTTAAGTCGCTGACCCCCAGATCTGCACCCTACGCTACACCGAATTGAGGCCACCTAAGGATCCCCCACTTGTGTCCCATACTCCTTGGGCGTTATGATCACAACGCCTTCACGAATATAACACCATGTATTTTCTTGGCAACACAGCACAGCTCCGGGACCATGATCCTCTCCGTGCTTTAGAGGAAGAAGTACTTGCTTCACGTTCCTCCTATCCAACCCACCACACAGTGATGTCTCCCGCGGAATGCAAAATTACGGCCCTTCCTTCTCCAACACAGGTTCCCCTCAAGGAAGGAACAGTTTCAATTTTAGTCTTATTTTCTAGGTTTTACTATGATCGGGACTGACGACATCGATCCTTATCCTAGCCATAGAACCTTTACTTGCTGCTTGAACTATACTCAAGATCCAATGCGATAAGTACAAGCCTAAACCTATTACTTTATCTCCCTACTGTTAACACTGAACAAACGGGTAACTCCTGGGATGTCATGTTTTTTTTTTTTCTTTTTTTTGTTTTTTTTTTTTTTTAGCGTTAATGCAATACCAGATATGTACCTATGCAGACCGCTGTTCCTCAGCATAAGATATTACTGAGGCAAGATGTGACCCTGGCGTTTTGGTACTAGGTTCAGAGAATCTCCTAGAAGATCTTCAAACTGAGATGACAGGTTTTCGATCGACCCATGGGCCTGATTGGGTTCCTAGGGTCGAACGAAAATTAAAAATTCTATCTTTTAACAAAAATAGGTACCTCCCAGCTCACCACTCACCCTGATCCTCCTCCTCCCCCCATCCCCCCTCCCCTTTTTTTTTTTCTCTCTCCCCCCCTTCCCCACCTTCCCCATACCCTCTCCCTCCCTTTCCCCCTTGCCCTCACCCCCCTGCCCCCCCCCCATTCCCTCCCACAACCTGGCCCCCCCAAGAATGTTGCTTAGGTTACTGATAGGGTCGGGATTGGTTTGACAGGATCAATCTCAATATTGATATAAAACTTAAGGTGTACTTTAAATGTTTACGCTAGATACCACTAAGGCGATTCATGGCAACCATGTTTAACACAGAACGTTTGCTCTGACCGTTATTATCGTTTTTCTTTCCCTTTTTTTTTTATTCTTGTTTGTTCTACAGGATTTCTCTTACTGTTATGCGTTAATAACAGAAATATATCACATGTTGAATTTTGGCTCACCTATGCTCTAATTCCTGCTATGTAGTAGGCTCTCTATACATACGCTTAAGAATAACATACCAGGTTCCCGGTCCGCAGGCGATCTGTGGTTTCCGTTCATCCTTTCACCCCCACACAGCTGTCCAATTGTGGACTTCGGCTGACATCCCAGACTTTCCCTCTCCAGGTGGACTAGATACTCTACATCCACCTCTGGTTTGACTTACCTTTCTATCTGTGCTTTCTCCCGCCTCTTTTTCTTAACCTAAGTCTCCTTCCTCCTTCCCTCTACTCTATATTCCCCCCCCCCTTTTTTTTTTTTTTTATTTCCCCTCTCCCCTCCCCTTTCTCGTCCTTTCCCCCGTTCGCCCCGCTCTCTGCTTTGTCCCTTACCCCTGGTATTTTATTTTAATCTTCTCCCAGTGGTCGGCTCCACAAAACCCCGTATCTGAAGTGGGCCCTCGCGAGCTCCCCAGATCCCTCCCCAGGAAGTTTTTTAAATTTCAAAACAGCGGTGGTAGAATAATTGACTTGATTTAACTTAACTATGAGTTCAAAAACAGCAGCCGCATGTTCCCTGACGTTGAAATGCATCTCCCTTAATGTTAAGGGCTTAAATCAACCCGAAAAAAGGTCGCAAGTACTAACTTCACTCACCAAACACAAAGCGCATTTTATTTTTTTACAAGAGACCCACTTTCGCTCAGACGCCACCCCTAAACTCTCAAACCACATATACTGCACAGCAGTTCACGCCACAAATCCTGAGGCCAAAACCAAGGGAGTTTCGATACTTATCGCTAAAAATGCTAACTTTCACCTAACAGAATCTCTCATAGACCCAGAAGGCAGATTTATTTTCCTAAAGGGGACTTACGCATCCAAACCAATCACTTTAGCCAACATTTACTGCCCTAATGATCATCAAGTAGCATTTTTTAGGAAGATATGTGAACTCCTAACCTCTTTTCGGAGAGGAGTGGTTGTGTTGGGAGGGGATTTTAATGTTCCCCTACACCCGATACTAGACTCCTCCACGGGAACATCTACCCTAACATACAGAGCACTCGGACAAATTAAAACGCAGCTCCATAAATTAGCTCTCCACGATGCTTGGCGTACCTTGTATCCCTCAGATAAGGACTATACATTTTACTCAGCCCCACACCAGAAATATTCTAGGATTGATTATTTTTTTATTTCCCAAGCTGACTCGCAAATTACAGACCGATCTCACTTTTAAACGTCGATGTTAAACTATACGCAAAAATCCTGGCCAACAGACTATCGCCCCTCATTCCCAATCTCATTTCTCTGGACCAGGTGGGATTCGTCCCTGGTAGAGAGGCAAGAGATAATACCATCCGCACGCTGAATCTACATCACTGGCTCACAACATCTAAGACCCAGGGATTTCTCCTTTCATTAGACGCTGAGAAGGCGTTCGACAGGGTGGCTTGGGACTATATGCGAGAGGTCCTACTAGCTATTGGGCTGGGAAGCCGTATGCTATCATACGTAATGGCCCTATACTCCAGTCCCTCTGCAGCTGTGAGGGTTAATGGCCACCTGTCGAACGCCTTCCCTATCAGCAACGGCACGTGCCAGGGATGCCCCCTCTCCCCTTTAATTTATATTTTGACTTTAGAGCCCCACCTTAACAGATTGAGAGATAATCCAAACATACAAGGGATAACAGTGAAGGAGAGGGAGTATAAGGTAGCAGCTTTTGCTGATGACATTCTCCTATCCCTAAAAACGCCTCGCATTTCCCTACCGAACCTCCTCAAAGACTTACAGTCATTTGGGAAAATTTCCAACCTAAAAATTAATTACTCCAAGTCCCAGGCTCTAAACATCACGCTCCCTTCCCAGGAAATGACCCACTGCCAAGATATGTTCCCCTTTAGATGGGATAGGAATGCGATCACATATCTGGGCATCCAAATTCCTGCCCGGCTATCTGATCTCTATCTCGTTAACCATCATCCGGCAATTATGAAGATCCAAAAACTTTTAAATGAGTGGTCAGGATTAAATGTTTCTTGGTTTGGACGCTCTGCCCTGATCAAGATGATCATCTTACCCCGCCTACTTTACTTAATGCAAGCAGTCCCGATCTCTTTATCGGCATCTTTTTTCGCGACTTATCGGAAGGCTTGCTCTGCCTTTCTTTGGAGAAATTCTCCTCCTCGCATCAAATACGCATGCCTCACACTGTCCAAATCAAAGGGAGGGATAGGATTGCCTGATTTATATAAGTATTACGTAGCTTGCCATCTCACAAGAATCGCGGATTGGAATATCCATGCCTCCCTTAAGTCATGGGTATTCCTTGAAGGTGCTTTTTTTGCTGGGCCGCTACATCTCCTTCCTTGGCTCCCCTCCAAAAACTGGCAGCACCCTATCTTGACTCATCCGCTAATTTACCCATCTCTTTTAGCTCATAAGAAATCTTTGCTGAGTGGCAACCCCACTTCTTCCCCAAGCCCTCTAACGACCCTTAGAGGAAACCCAGAATTTCCACCAGGGATATCTAACACCTTTCTCAAACAGGAATGGCCCTTTGAGGATGTGTTGGCTCAACAGTTTTTCTCCAGTGGGAAACCAATCTCCCTAGAAACACTGAGGTCGCTTTCTAAAACTTCCTCTTTCTCCTTTTGGACTTATAGACAGATCAGACACTTTCTAGAGACTCAGGCCCCTCTAACAAAATGGACAAGACACCTCACGCCATTCGAGACCTTATGCCACCGCAAAATACCGCAGAGACACTTAATCTCTCTCCTACACACCCTGATATCGGAAACGCCTAACGAGACCCCGACCCCATCACAATTGTCTTGGACCAGAGACCTAAACACTCCACTGACTACGGAAGACTGGAACGCTATTCATGATTACACACATAAAGGGTCGCTAAACGTGGCTATCCAAGAAAATTGCTATAAAGTGATCACTAGATGGTATAGAACCCCCTCGCGTCTACACAAATTCTCTCCTACCACCCCTAACACTTGTTGGAGGTGTGGTACGGGGATAGGTACTATGTTGCACATATGGTGGAGTTGTGAGACCCTTCAACCATTTTGGAGGGAGGTGCACGATATCATCACACACGTCACAACATATAATCTAGACTTTACTCCAGCCCAATTTCTCCTACATCATACCTCTCTTCCCAGAAGGGACTATTTTAAATCCCTTGCCATGCACATGGTCAACGCGGCCAAACTTTGTATACCCAAAATGTGGCAGTCCACCCGCGCCCCAACGATCAGGGAATGGCTCGCAAAAATCACAAATATCAAAGAGATGGAGGAACTGATCCATATTACACAAGACAGAGTTCATAAATTCTCTATGCTTTGGGCATGCTGGTCACATTTCACTACCCCCGAGAGATACCGTCAATACAATTTGCGGAGTGATTGAAAACGCCCTTTGCCCTGGTTGAGGGGGCATCGGGGGGTGGGACTGGGGGGGGGGGCGAGCGTGGGTCCACTCATGTCTCCTTCTGATATCCCCCCCCCTTTTTTTTTTCCTTTTTTTTTTTTTTGTGTTCTTCCCCCCCACAGACTTCCCTCTTTATCTTACCTTCCACCTCGTCTCTCTGTACCCCTAATCCTCTTATCTATCTGTACTTTTCTTTATCTATCCTTTTTGTTCTTTTCTGATGCTAGGCATATTTTTTTATAAGATGCTAAACGAACATACATAATTTATTCTACGTGATGTTACCCTCCTTTCGATACCTGGTTAGCTTTATTGCGATGCATATAGCATTATTTGCTGGTCAAGAATGAACCATTTATCTGTCCCCTCATTCGGTTGGTGCCCTGAGGGAGAGGGGGGGAGGTGAAAAAATGAGAAAGAGATCCTCTGCCCCCACACACTACTGGTATTTTACAAGTTCAGTTCTTGTTCACTATGTCTCAGAATGCTTCCCCAAGCATCTTTGTAGAGTACCAAGTTGATGTATAGAAATATATCTTGTTATACAAAGTATGTATCAGACTTGTTCTGTTTATGTATGTCTTTAAACTGAATAAAATCTTTATGGAATAAAAAAAAAAAATGTTCAAAATTACAAACAGATTCTACTTAACAACAAACCTACAGTCCCTGTCTTGTTTGCACCGCCTGTATACTGCTGTTCAGAGTATATAGGGCCTGGTGGCCCCACACCTTTCCTTATTTTAATTTGGGTGCGGGGATCCCCTTAATATCCATACAAGACCCAAAGGGCCTGGTAATGGACTGGGGGGTACCCATGCTGTTTGTCTCACTGATTTTCATCCATATTGCCAGGACCCGACATTACATTAAACCCGCAAGCAGTTTTAAATGAGATTTTTTCCTTTAAAAATGACATTTGGTGCAGGGACTGTTCTAAACACAGGAAACACGCGTCACTTTCAGGTATACTATAGACACCCCCCAGCATACTATAAACACCCCCCAGGTACGATATTTAAAGGAATATTTCACTTTTTTTTTTTACTTTAAGCATCATTAAAATCACTGCTCCCGAAAAAACGGCCGTTTTTAAAAGTTTTTTTTGCATTGATACATGTCCCCTGGGGTAGGACCCGGGTCCCCAAACCCTTTTTAGGACAATACCATGCAAATTAGCCTTTAAAATGAGCACTTTTGATTTCGAACGTTCGAGTCCCATAGACGTCAATGGGGTTCTAACGTTCGTGCGAACTTTCAGTCCGTTCGCAGGTTCTGGTGCGAACCGAACTGGGGGGTGTTCGGCTCATCCCTAATTGTGAATAACTTGTAGAGTAACAGCAGCAGTGACAGTAACAGCCACTCATGCTCTCTACCCACTGTTGAGTGGGTAGAGAGCATGAAAAGTAAAAAGTCAAGGAGACAGACACAGCAAAAAAAAAAAAAAACACAACCACCCCAAACTGGTTGCCCCCTGGTCAGTTCCTTGTAGGGTTGCCCAGACCCAAGTGTGGCAAGCATTTAAGGTAAGGATGAGAGCTTGTTCGGTCGGAATGACCTTCCAGGTTTTCCAGTGTGTCCTGAGCATATAACCTCCACAGAGCTCAAGGTGAAATCACCTCATGGGATCTGAAGTGGACAGCAGAGTGCGTTTGCTTAAAAAGAAAAAAGAAAAATAACTTACGGGGTATAAGAAAAATGAGAACATGAGAGGGAGAGAGAAAAAAAAAGGAAAAGGAAGCAAAAATCCAGGATAAGTCTCAGAAGTCTGCAGGAGTAGTGAGCTGTCCCAGCTATGTAGGAGAAATAGCCACATGTGGTGCTTTGCTGATGTAGCAAGTATAAGTGCAAAGGCTTTTATCAAAACACTGAGGCAGCCATAACAGTTCAGAACACCCACACACCTGTGTAGACAGGAAATATTGTGTTACTCGTCGTTGTAATTAAGACTGTGTGGTTAGTGGTTGAGACATGCATGGTCAGACTTCCTCTAGGTCCCTAGAGGGGTGTGCTCTGTTGTTTGGGGTACCTGCAAGCTAACCCTCTTGTCGGGTCTGTTTTGGCTTTTCGGCGCTTCTCCGGTGTAGTCAGGGGAGAGTGTGGTGGGCTCCATTCAGGGGACAGCAGGATAAACTCCTGGTACCATTCAGGAAGATCAATCTGGCCCAGTTGAAGTGAGTTGCAAAACTCAGGGAGATCATCTGGGGTGCGTAATGAGTGCTGTCTGCCATTGTGGGTCACCAGGAGGGCGAATGGGAAACGCCAGGTGTAATGCAGTTCCTTTTCCCAAAGTTTATCCAATAGGGGTCGTAAAGCACTGCAATTTTTCAGTGTTATCTGGGACAAGTCCCGAAAGAGCATGATAGTCTCTCCATTAAAAAAAAGTCTGCTCATTCCCGCGTGCTTTGTGCAAAATGTCCTCTTTAACACTGAAATTATGCAAGCAGCAGATGATGTCACGTGGGGGAAGAGTGTCTGGTCCTCTGGCTCTAAGAGCTCTGTGAGCTCTGACAAAATGTCTGTGTCCTCTGGCCTCTCAAGGAGACTGTTAAACACCCTCTGTAAAAGTGGTATTATTTGTTCAGTGTCCACAGATTCTGGTATTCCCTTGAACTCTAATAATATTGCGCCTGCCCCTGTTGTCTAAATCTTCTAGGTGTCTGTTCATGTCAATGAAGTGGAGAGCATGTGAGGATGTTACTCTTTCCAATCTATGTATGGCCCTCTCTCTGCATTTCCCGGCTATTTCAGCAGAGGCCATCTTGTCTGATAGGACCAACAAATTAGTTTTGAGGTCCGTGATTGCAGCAGAAAACGAAGATTTAATGTCAGCTGCAAATCCTTACATGTCAGCATATGTGAGGGGGAGATCAGTGCGGGCATTTCTCCTACCATTGTCCTATGTGGCTGACTGAGAGTCCTCACTATAATCCTCCTCCACGTGTGTTGGCACCATCTTGCCTCCTGCCGTGCCTCTTAATGCAGAGGCCTGGTTTCTGAAAAGATCAGAGATGTTTCTCCCCGTGCATGTGGCCGAAGAGCGGCGGGAATGAGTGTGCGGTGTTTGGCGGTTCTGCCTGCTCATTATCAGGTGTCTGCGATGCGGGAAGACGGGCTAAGGCCACGGATCCATCGGAGCTGGTCGGTTATGCTGCCATCTCCGTTGCGTGCCAATCCACGCCCCACACCCCCCCATGATGAAGATTTAGCTAGAATTTACTCCTTCACATGGTAGAAGTGGATTCTCATGATTATGTCACGAGGAATAGTGTTTGGGAGATAGGATGGCTTGGGAACTCAGTGGATTTGGTCAATGGTCAGTTCCAAAGGCGATGTCTCCGGTAGTAGGACAGTGAATAGATCAGTGGCAAACTTTTTTAGATCTGTGGCCTGCACCAATTCAGGCACCCCTCTAAGTTTGAGATTGTTTTGCCATAAGCGATCTTCGAAATCGGCGTGTTTGGCCTTAATCCAGTTGCATTCCTCAATTACCACGTCACGGGCCTCAACTAGTTAATTTATAGTAATAGATATATCCTCCACTGAGTTCTCAATGTGGTGGACCCTGCTGCCCAGAGACTGTAGCTCAATGGTAAATTGCTTAGAAATATTAAAAAATTCAGCATGGAGAGAGTTGTGAAGGAATGGTAGCATATTTTTAAGGAGTGTATCCAGAACAGGCTGGTTAGAGGTTGGGAAAGAAGCAATAGGGGACAGCATGGAGATATTGTGTGGTATAGGATGTTCTCCCTGGCTCACCTCAGACTCTGGCTGATTGTGGTCCAATCGCATATGAGCTTTGGCTGGGCTACCATAAAGAGGGCTTGAGCGTTAAGTTGTGGAAGGAGAAAGAGAAGCCACAAGTGTCCCCTCAGCCATAGCAGGATCATTGGGTAGATCTGTGTAGTGGCCATTGCTGTGCTGTGAGGAAGCAGGGGCTGGAGCTCCAGCGCCATCTTGGCGACTGCCTCATGCAGGCTGGAGGAAGAAGGCAGTGAGTTTCTTGGGTCTCCTGTCATACTTCAACTTCGGAGACATTGCTGCCAGGTCACAGAGGGATCGCCCAGGTGCTGAGAGGTAAAATCACTGCTCTATGGAGCTTCTATGGAGCCTTAGTCAAAGTCACTAACGATCTTCTGTTAGAATCTTCTGATTCTGGCTCACTAACTATTCTTTTTTTACTGGATCTTAGTTCTGCCCTTAATACTATAAACCACAATATTTTACTCTCTCGCCTTGAAACCATATCTGAAATCTCAGAATTGGCTCTGAAATGGTTTAAGTCATATTTTACTGATCGCTGTCACTTTGTTTCTCTTGGTGCATTCCAGTCAGAAGTTGGTCCAGTCAAGTTTGGTGTTCCTCTGGGCTCAATCTTGGGTCCCTTACTTTTTAGCATTTACATGTTTGCACTTGGTCAACTGCTTAGGTCACATAAGATCTGTCAAGGAACGTCCCACGCTCCGCTTGAGTGCTTCCGAAAGTATACTGCTTCCTTACATAGTTACATAGCTACATAATCGGTGAGGTTGAAAAAAGACATAAGTCCATCAAGTCCAACCGATACGTGTCATTATTAGGGATGAGCTTCGAGTTCAAGTCGAACTCATGTTCGACTCGAACATCGGCTGTTCGCAAGTTCGCCGAACAGCGAACAATTTGGGGTGTTCGCGGCAAATTCGAATGCCGCGGAACACCCTTTAAAAGCCTATGGGAGAAATCAAAAGTGCTAATTTTAAAGGCTTATATGCAAGTTATTATCATAAAAAGTGTTTGGGGACCTGGGTCCTGCCCCAGGGGACATGGATCAATGCAAAAAAAAGTTTTAAAAACGGCCGTTTTTTCAGGAGCAGTGATTTTAATAATGCTTAAAGTCAAACAATAAAAGTGTAATATCCCTTTAAATTTTGTAGCTAGGGGGTGTCTATAGTATGCCTGTAAAGGGGCGCATGTTTCCCATGTTTAGAACAGTCTGACAGCAAAATGACATTTCAAAGGAAAAAAAGTAATTTAAAACTACTCGAGGCTATTGCATTGCAGGTCTGACAATGCACATAAAAGTTCATTGATAAAAAATGGCATAGGAATTTCCCACAGGGGAACCCCGAACCAAAATTTAAAAAAAAAATGATGTGGGGGTCCCCCTAAATTCCATACCAAGCCCTTCAGGTCTGGTATGGATATTAAGGGGAACCCCGGCCAAAATTTTTTAAAAAATGACGTGGGGGTCCCCCTAAATTCCATACGAGACCCTTCAGGTCTGGCATGGTGGGAGGCTCCCGCTGTGTGACGCGTCTCCTCTTCTGAGGTTCTTAAATAATGGGGGGGCGGGGCCACTCGGTGACCCTGCCCCCCTCTGACGCACGGGACATGACAGGACTTCCCTGTGGCATTCCCCGTGACGTCTCAGGGAAGTCCCTTCAAGTCACCGTGCATCAGAGGGGGGCAGGGTCACCGGGTGGCCCCGCCCCCCCATTATTTAAGAACCTGCAGAAGAGGAGACGCGTCACACAGCGGGAGCCTCCCACCATGCCAGCATGGATGCGGAGCGGCCCGGAGACGAAGATGAAGAAGAGAAGAAGAGAAGAAGATGAAGAAGAGAAGAAGATGAAGAGAAGAGCGGGAGCCTCCCCCCATGCCATGGGTGCGGAGCAGCCCAAGGAGAAGAAGATAGAAGACACTGCGGAGGAGATGCTGGACGAGAACACCAGAGGAAGAACTAGAAGAGCCAGAAGAACCAGAAGAAGAAGAAGATGAAGGAAGATAGAAGAAAGAAGAGGTATTTAAATAAAGGAATTGTCAAAAACTGTCTCTTGTCATTTTTAACATTTTTGACAGTTTTTTAGTGAAATGGTAGGGGTACTTTTGTACCCCCTTACCATTTCACATGGGAGCGGGATCTGGAGGTCCCCTTGTTAAAGGGGGCTTCCAGGTTCCGATAAGCCCCCCGCCCGCAGACCCCCACAACCACCGGCCAGGGTTGTGGGGATGAGGCCCTTGTCCTCATCAACATGGGGACAAGGTGTTTTGGGGGGCTACCCCAAAGCACCCTCCCAATGTTGAGGGCATGTGGCCTGGTACGGTTCAGGAGGGGGGGCGCTCTCTCGTCCCCCCTCTTTTCCTGCGGCCTGCCAGGTTGCGTGCTCGGATAAGGGTCTGGTATGGATTTTTGGGGGGACCCCACGCCATTTTTTTTATTTTGGCGCGGGTTTCCCCTTAAAATCCATACCAGACCCAAAGGGTCTGGTATGGAATTTAGGGGGACCCCCACGTCATTTTTTTTTTATTTTGGCCGGGGTTCCCCTTAATATCCATACTAGACCTGAAGGGCCTGGTATGGAATTTAGGGGGACTCCCACATCATTTTTTTTTAAATTTTGGTTCGGGGTTCCCCTGTGGGGAATTCCCATGCCGTTTTTATCAATGAACTTTTATGTGTATTGTCGGACCGGCAATGCAATAGCCGCGAGTAGTTTTAAATGACTTTTTTTCCTTGAAATGTCATTTTGCTGTCAGACTGTTCTAAACACGGGAAACATGCGCCCCTTTACAGGCATACTATAGACACCCCCCAGCTACAAAATTTAAAGGGATATTACACTTTTATTGTTTGACTTTAAGCATTATTAAAATCACTGCTCCTGAAAAAACGGCCGTTTTTAAAACTTTTTTTTGCATTGATCCATGTCCCCTGGGGCAGGACCCAGGTCCCCAAACACTTTTTATGATAATAACTTGCATATAAGCCTTTAAAATTAGCACTTTTGATTATTCATGTTCGTGTCCCATAGACTTTAATGGTGTTCGCGTGTTCGAACAAACTTTTTTCCTGTTCACATGTTCTGGTGCGAACTGAACAGGGGGGTGTTCGGCTCATCCCTAGTCATTATATGTCAGTATTACATTGTATATCCCTGTTTAGGTGCTTATCTAATCGTTTTTTGAAACTATTGATGCCCCCCCCCGAGACCACTGCCTGTGGAAGGAAATTCCACATCTTTGCCACTTTTACAGTAAAGTACCCTCTATGTAGTTCAAGGTTAAACCTATTTTCTTCTAATTTTAATGAGTGGCCATGTGTCTTGTTAAACTCCCTTCCGCAAAAAAGTTTTATCCCTATTGTGGGGTCAGCAGTATGCTATTTTTAAATTGAAATCATATCCCCTCTCAAACGTCTCTTCTCCAGAGAGAATAAGTTCAGTGCTTGCAACCTTTCTTCATAACTAATGTCCTCCAGACCCTTTATTAGCTTTGTTGCCCTTCTTTGTACTCGCTCCATTTCCAGTACATCCTTCCTGAGGACTGGTGCCCAGAACTGGACAGCATACTCCAGGTGCGGCCGGACCAGAGTCTTGTAGAGTGGGAGAATTATCGCTTTATCCCTGGAGTTAATCTCTTTTTTAATGCATGCCAATATTCTGTTTGCTTTGTTAGCAGCAGCTTGACATTGCATGCCATTGCAGAGCCTATCATCTACTAAGACCCCAGGTCCTTTTCCAACCTAGATTCCCCCAGAGGTTCTCCCCCTAGTGTATAGATTGCATTCATATTTTTGCCACCCAAATGCATTATTTTACATTTTTCTACATTAAACCTAATTTGCCATGTAGTTGCCCACTCCGCCTCCTGTCTGGACCTTCAGATATCAGATATTACAGCCACATATTGTAACTAAAAACCAGGTGGCACTAGCTCAGTTATACAGCTTGAACATGGAATGATTTATTGGATGTTATCGGTGCTGGGCAGAGGTTAGCGGATCTCTGCCCTGTTGTCAACACCTCAGCTTTGGAGATGGCAATCTCTGCTGATTCTCTGGCATGCTGCTGAATGTGTTCTAGCAGTTTCCTGTATGCCCTTTCCAGATGCTGTTCCTTCCTTAGCAAATATTCCAGGTCCAGTTTAAGCTCTGAGACCCCTGCAAGACTGAGAAAAGCCTCTCTGTATTCTCGCAGGTCCTCAAGGGTAGGTTCCCCTTCATCGCCAAACACAAAACAATCTGTAAGCAAATATTCCAGGTCCAGTTTAAGCCCTGAGACCCCTGCAAGACTGAGAAAAGCCTCTCTGTATTCTCGCAGGTCCTCAAGGGTAGGTTCCCCTTCATCGCCAAACACAAAACAATCTGTAAGGCTCTCCCACAGCAATCCAGGGCCGCCAAAGTCATATCCCTCCGGAGAGCATTCTGTTGTCTCCCCTAAATATCCCTGCTCTGCGTGCCATTGCACAGCCCGGTAATGATTGTCCAGTTCTATCTCCTGCTGGACCAGCCTGTTCAACTTGGACATTCATTGGTCCTGGGGCCGCTCTCCCCGGAATGGCATCCGTGACTCCCATTGGTCACTGGCTTGTTGCTCTGGGGTTGGAAATCACTTGCCCTGGTGTCCCCCAGCAACCGGGAGGGCTCCAATCCAGATCTGCACCCAATCTGCTGCCTGATTCCCAGGTACAGATACGCAGACACAGACCTGGGGATTGCTGAAAGGGCACTCCGCAGACCCATGGCTAATCCTATCCACCTGGATGACTCAGATGTCACATTGCAGACCAGCCTTGCCGACTTCAAGCTAACTGCAGACAACACACATTATCATAAGTATAAACACAGCAAACCTTCAAACAATAGTAGGGGCTCCCAGTAGCAGACGGACCGTCTCCTACACTGTACAGAGGCCAATGTGATCAGCTCTTTCAATTAACATGTATTGCTCAGAATCAAATAAACCAGGAATAGTCTTTGTTTATTTCCTGGGAGATATCGTGGATAAATATTTCCGTCCCATCTGAAGCAATCTAAACCACATTCTCAATGTCCATCATTTTCTCGGTCAAGGACTTGCTTCCTTGGTCCTTCACGCACGGGCGCTGTCTGCATTGTTGTCCCCTTGTTGGGACCCACATGCTTATACTTACCACATAAATGGGAGTTGATAACCTTATGTATTATTAAAGTTTTTTAAACGTCTACACTCAGAGCCCTTTCACACCTGGCCACCCATGGCGTCGGCGGTAAAACGCCGCTATTTTTAGCAGCGTTTTACCGTCGGATTAGCGGCGCATTCCGGCCGCTAGCAGGGCGCTTTTACCCCCGCTAGCAGCTGAGAAAGGGTTAAAACCGCCCGCAATGCACCGCAATAGCGGCATTTTGCTGGCGGTATCCCAGCGCTACCCCATTGATTTCAATGGGGAGCAGCGGTGGAGGAGCGGTAAACACACGGCTCCTTCACCGCTCCAAAGAAGCTGCTGACAGGACTTTTCCTGACGTCCTGCCAGCGCAGCGCTACGGTGTGAAAGCCCTCGGGCTTTCACACTGGAGACAATGCTGCAGCTGTTTGAGGGCGGATTGCAGGCGCTATTTTTAACTCTATAGCGCCTGCAAAACGCCCCCGTGTGAAAGGGGTCTCAGAGGCGCCTCTGTCCTTTTCTCTCGTTTTCTCAGCACACCCTCCAGCCTTCATGCCCAAGCTAAGGGCAGACAGATTTCAGGAAGTGAATGTCACATAAATCATCTGCCTTTACTCAAGATGGCCATGGCCAAAAATGCTAGGGGGGGGGTTAAAATTATTTTTCAGAAAAATAAAGAATGAAGGCGATTTTGAATGGGTGATTTTGGGTGATTTTGCTTTGAATATTAAAAATGAATTAAATAGCATTTTTGATTTGTGGTGCTCAGATGTAATGTACAGTATCCAGATGCACAAAATATAACTGGATACTAATATTTATAGGTAAAGTTGATCCAGGGAATATCCGATTGACTCTTGGGGGATCAGGAAGGATTTTTTCCCCCTGCTGGAGCAAATAGATTGTTTTTTTTTTTTCTTGGGGGGGTGGCCTTCTTCTGGATAATCTGTGGTATAGGATTGTGTATATGGAGGTTTTAGATTTGTGGGTATTTTGTCTTTTTTTTCTGTGGGTTCAATTGGATATGCATGTTTTTATTTTTTAACCAGGTTAAATATGTAACTATGCAATATATGTCTGCTTTAATATAGCACTTACGTTCCTGAAATCATTTTTTAGGACGCGCCATCTTCCTCTAACTTCGTCATGCGTACCAATATGTTCCATGACAGCTGGGACAGCTCTCTAGCCCCACCCAATAATCTGTCTATCCAATCCACGATGTGCCAATCCTGAGTATTTTTTTTCCTTTCCATACATTTTATTTGTTTTTGGTAACATTTTTGTCTTCATATTCATAATATCTTAGGACTTTGTGTGTGATAATGTATTGTGTTACCAAGTTATTTTACACAGAATGAAATATCACTACGTTATATGTTTTACCTATGAATTAAACTGGTTTCTAAAACATCTTCTATACCAAAACCTATATTCTGTATATTTAGTATGTAAATAAACAAATATATTAACTTCCCTCCTAATCCATCAAAACGTTCAATATATGCTGAATCTCCAATGGGAACTATCTTGTCTTGAAAATACACTAACAGGTTATTTTGTGTGCAGCCCAGAAAAATAAATTGATTGATGTTTTGCAGGTCATATGCACAGCAGGTCCGCTTTCTAAATGACTTCTGCTTGTGGATTGTGTGGAGGGAATCCAAGCATGGTAATTACAGTCACAACCTTCATATTAATTTATCTGGTCAGTGTTATGGATAGTTAGAATTTGTTTCTCAGTGACAGATCTTTGGATAAAAGCAGTTGAATGCTGCTCCAAACTATTTATAACTGAAGCTTTCTTAAAACAGTTTCAATTAAAGAATGTATACTAATTTAATAACCTGTTCTGACTCGTCTCTGTTTTTTATTGTCCCTCTGAAATTTGCTTTTCAGAAATTAAAGTGCATGTCTCAATGGATGGACACATTTGATATTCTATGAAGTGCAAAATGTCTTTATTTTTTATTTTAATTGTTGTTTTAAATTACATAATTTTAAGTAGTTAAATATTTGTTTGATTTTTCTTTATTTAAAACTTAAATATTTCCTGCATTTTTTCTAAATGGTCTTCAACAATATTCTAGGCAACACACACATAAGCCTTGCTTTCAGATTCAGAAGGAAAGAATAGACCCCCCTCAAGGGAAATAATTGTTGACTTCTTCCAAGCAGACTATAAAAAACAAAAGTTAATGTTCTGATTATTTGCCAACTGGCCACCGATATCCTGACTCAGAATTACATTTCTTAGCAAAACTCTATAAAAGTTACTATGTGTTGTAAAGGAAGCAAGTGATAGAGAAAAGACTCTTGCCAGTGTTTCTGATACATTATGGAAGTTACTGACTTTGAGCTCCCACTAAATTCTGCTGATAAAATTAATGAGACGTGAATGTGATGGCTACAAGTGTTAAAATGTTGGCTAATTACACACAACAACAAGAGACACTTACAAAATCTGTGCTTTGGAAGTCTTTGAAAAGGTAAATATTGAACACTGTCATATTTTTAAATACTCTACATAAGCTACAGATGTAGACAACATTATTACTCCCATTAGTGCACTCCCCAGGCCAAAAAAAATACAGGTGGTGGACCATTACAATAAAACAAAGTTATGTTTATTTTGTTAGAAACTATAAACTGTTATAATCAGTATATATGGTTGTCAAAAATGATAACAGCGTCATCATTTTAGCTTACAGTTTTTAATACAAAATATTTGTAAACATAGGCAGGATACTTGTTCTTAGAGATGGACCGAACAACCCCCGGTTCGGTTCGCGCCAGAACTCTCGAACATTGAAAAAGTTCAGACCTGAACCATGAACCCTATTAAAGTCTATAAGACATGAACTTGAAAAATAAAAAGTCCCCATTTTGAAGGCTTATATGCAAGTTATTGGTCATAAAAAAGGTATGGGGGCCCGGGTATTGCCCTGTGGGACATGTACCAATGCAAATTTTTTTTTAAAAAAAAGATAATTTTTAAAGGAGCAGTGATTTTAATGATGCTTAAAGTGAAACAGTAAAAATTAAAAAATATTTAAATATAGTGCCTGGGGGGTCTGCTTGTAAAGTGACGCATCTGTAGCGTTTATAGAACTTGGTGCAGCCAAACTGACATTTATAAAGGAAAAAAAAAATGACATTTAAATAGATTTTCCCTGCAAGCTTAAATTTAGACGCTAGGCATGAGGGTGGCAGTGAGTGTGTTTTTTTTTGATGCAGCAGCTGGGGTAGAGAAAATTGCCTACTATACTCTACAGCTTGTGGTGGGCTGCTGGCAGACGTGTTGCAAAGACCTGTGACATCCTTTGCTATACCATCATCCCTGTCTGTGGAGCCTGCTGAGATGTCATGAGATATAGCGGGGTAGACATGAAAGGTGGGGAGTGAGGAGGAGAAGAATTGTGTTCCTTATGTGTGGCTTTCAGGTGCTCTTGCCAATGGGCTGAGTGGTGGAAGGTTAAATGCCTTGTCAAGCATGTGGTACCCAAATGGCTGGTGTTTTTGCAATGCTTGATCTGATCATGGCAGAAATTACAAATTGCAACAGTGCAATGGGCTGCACATGTGCTAAAAATACAGCTGAGCTGTGGGAAGTGGACCAGGAGATAGCTTCACAATCTGATGGAATAGGGTGGCTGTTCTCTATTCTTCCATGATGGCTGCCTCGGGAGGACATCCTTCCTCGTTGGGGTTGTGCCCCCCCTCGCTTTCCTCCTCTGCTCTATCTGGCTCCCAAGTCACATTAGTGACCTCATCATCCCCTCCATCCTCATCATCACTGGAGCCAACTTGGCAATACGCTGTTGCTGGGGGAACATGACTGCCAATTTGTTGTTTATCACTGTTCTCCCCTCTCTGTAGGCTCATGTTAATTCCTTCTTCTACCTCAAAACCAACATCAGAATCAAGTAATGTCTGTGCATCCTCAAGAAGCAAGTGGCTGGCGCTGTGTTCAGATAATTCAGATAAGACTCCTCCATGCCTGATGCTGGGGCTATGACAAGGGTAGCTGTGGACAAGGAGGCAGAATAAGCCACTCTGGCAGCTGTGGTAGACTGTGCACTAGTGTTAGTTTGGGTCATAGAGAATGAGGAGGATGATTTAGTAAGCCAGTCCACCACCTGCTCTGCATGCTGTGCCTGGATAGCCTGGGCAACATAACCAAACAGAGACAAATGTACCCAGCCTGAGGACACACTACATCCACCTTTGCCTGTGGGCACAGACACTGCTGGCCCCCTCATAGTAGCATGGGAATGTCTGCCTCTCCTTTTTGGCCTCCCAGACATGATGCGGGGGGGGGGACTTATTACCCAAATTTAATAGAAACTGGAAAACATGTGATTAGATGCACTTTATTGAAGGAAAAGTGGTGTTTGGTGCACTTTAAATTGATGACTGACGCTGACAGAAATGTATAAACTATAACAAAAAAGAATGAAAAATAAAAAAACACGCAGCAACCAAAAAAAAGGGTATACAGCACTAAATGTTATGTAATGCTGTGTTAAACACTGCACTACATTTTACTGACACACTATACTCACACTATACTAACACTGCACTAACACTCTACACTCAGAGTCACAATAAGTGAACACACTAACTCGCTAGTAGCAAACTGAGCCCTGATCCATCTATCTCCACTCCAACAAAACACTGCAAAAGCTTCCTGTGGGAAGGAACCTTTTATAGTGTGGGTTGGGACTATGAGCACTGAGCCGTGATATGACAAAGTCATCATCACTTTGTCCAATCAGGGCACTGACAGTGCTTTGTGCCCTAATTGACAAAGCCTTGCACCTGACCAGCAGTCAGGTGCAAGGCTTCATCCAGTTAGGGCCCTAGAATGCACTGTGCACCGAACAGGCGAACAAGCGATGTTTGGGCCGAACTTTTGCTCAGCTTGAACCGTTTGCTCAACTCTTTTAGTACTGATAGTGGGCAAACAAACACTATTCACATTTCACATAGGTGAAGACTAGGGATGGGCCGAACGCCCCCCGCTTCGGTTCGCACCAGAACATGCGAACAGGCAAAACATTTGTTCGAACACACGAACACAATTAAAGTGTATGGGACACAAACATGAAAAATCAAAAGTGCTAATTTTAAAGGCTTATATGCATGGTATTGTCTTAAAAAGTGTTTTGGGGCCTTGGTCCTGCCCCAGGGGACATGTATCAATGCAAAAAAAAAAAAAAAAACAGACTTTTTTTTTGGGAGCAGTGTTTTTAATAATGCTTAAAGTGAAACAATAAAAGTGTAATATTCCTTTAAATTTCATACCTGGGGGGTGTCTATAGTATGCCTGTAAAGTGGCGCATGTTTCCCGTGTTTACAACAGTCCGAGAGCAAAATGACATTTCTAAAGGAAAAAAAAGTCATTTAAAAGTACTCGCGGCTATAAAAAATGCGTGGGGGTCCCCCCAAATTCCATACCAGGCCCTTCAGGTCTGGTATGGATATTAAGGGGAACCCCGCACCAAAATTTTAAAAAAATGGCGTCGGGGTCCCCCTCAAAATCCTTCAGGTCTGGTATTGATTTTAAGGAGGACCCCGTGCCAAAACTTTTTAAAAAAATGGCGTGGGGTCACCCCAAAAATCCATACCAGACCCTTATCTGAGCACGCAACCTGGCAGGCCACAGGAAAAGAGAAAGAAAAAACAGGCACTGCATGTATGTGTATTACCTGGGTTCATGTCCATGGCAGGTTTCAGGATGGAGAACAGTGGGGGGGGGTGCCAGCAGTGGGTGACCGTCCCTGTGCAGGACTAGAGATGAGCTCGATGTTCGAGTCGAACGTAAGTTCCAACTCGAACATCGGGTGTTTGCCGAACAGCGAACATCATGGGGCGTTTGCGGGAAAGTATATATATATATATACTCTGCATTTAGTGTAGCATATATATACAGTGCATTCGGTGGTGTACAGTATATAATACACTTCAGGCGGTGTATTAATATATATATATATATATATATATATATATATATATATATATATACTATATATACTGTGTCCACTTCAGGTGGTGTACACAGTATATAATACAGTGCAGCCGGTGTACAGTTTCTAATACAGTGCAGGCGGTGTGCACAGTATATAGATATATATAATTTCTAATACACTTCAGGTGGTGTATTAATATATATATATATATATATATATATATATATATATATATATACTCTGCATTCAGTGTAGCCTATATATACAGTGCATTCAGTGGTGTACAGTTTCTAATACACTTCAGGCAGTGTACACAGTATATAATACAGTGTAGTGCGGTGTTACAAAAAAAACACATCAGGAAGACCACCAAGGAGAGGCAGATGCTCACAGGCCACTAAAAGAGGGCAAGCAGCCTCTGTGTCTACAGTCAACAGTGGTGGTTGTGGACATGCTGCTGGCCGTGTTATTGAGCCACAACATGCAGAAGAGTTGGTGGAGTGGATAACAAAGCGGTCCTCATCCTCTGTCACCCAGGCTCAGAGTAGTTTGCCTTCCAACGCAGCTGCCAAAACGGCCTATTCCACCGGCTCCTTGTCCACAGTTACTCCTTCCGTAGCCCCAACATCATGCACAGAGGAGTCCCCAGAATTATTTGACCACAGTGTCGGTTACATGCTGCTGGAGGATGCGCAACGATTTAACAACCGTTTGCAACCTATGTCATAAGCGGATCAAGAGTGGCCAGAACAGCAGCCGCTTGGGCACCACATGCTTGACCAGACATATGACGACCTGCCATGCAGTCCGTTGGCAACAGCACTTGAAAGACCCACATCTCCCATCCTCTGGAACTCGCTACCTCAACCTGTCCCCTACTCCCCTACTCTTGCTACCTTCAGGCGATCCCTGAAAACTCATCTCTTCAGGAAAGCCTATCACGCCTCCAACTAATTTTTTACCACTTCCATCAACTCATTTCCCACAGTTACAACCTTTTGTACCACCTGCCCCACCCTATTAGATTGTAAGCTCTTCTGAGCAGGGCACTCTAAATCCTCTTGTATTTTATTGTATTATAACTGTATTGTCTACTTTTTATATTGTAAAGCGCTGTGTAAACTGTTGGTGCTATATAAATCCTGTATAATAATAATAATAATCATAGAAAAGGGCAGACTTCTCCTTGCTCCTCATCTTTGATCTCAAACCCTACTATACCTCTAGTCCTCTCAAAAATCTGCACTGAGAGGAATGAAGGTATAGCAATAGGTGTCACAAGTACTTGCAGCCAATCTGCTAGAAGAACACCACTAGTTCATTTCAGCAGGCAAATTTCCCTACCCCAGTTGCTGAACCGTAAAAAGAAATTAAGTCCCAGCCATCCACATGCTCAGCGTCTAAATGCTAGATTGGCCAAATTGCTAGCAATGCAACTGCTGCCTTTTCAGCTGGTAGACTCTGCCCCCTTTCGTGAATTTGTGTAATGTACTATACCACAGTGGCAGGTTCCTAAAAGGCACTTCTTTTCACGTAAGGCCATTCCGGCTCAATACCGTCATGTGGAAGGCAAAGTTTTGGCCTTGCTGGACAGTGCGGTCAGCAGCAAGGTTCATATTACCGCTGACTCATGGTCAAGCAGCCATGGGCAGGGACGCTACCTTTCCTTCACGGTGCACTGAGTAACTCTGCTGGCAGCTGGGAAGGATGCAGGACAGGGTTCAGTGTTGTTGGAGCTTGTTCCACCACCACGCCTCCAAAAAGCTAGTGGTGATTCTGCCACAGCTCTCTGCTCCACCCCCTCCTCTTCTTTTTCCTCTATGGCCTCTTCTGCAGAATTGTCCTCTGAATCAGCAGTGCTTCGTAAGCATTCAAGGGGCTACGCAAGCAGTCAAGCTAAAAGATGCTATGCGGTGCTTGCGTTGGTCTGCCTAGGGGACAGGAGCCACATCGGGGCAGAGATTCTGTCAGCTCTGCAGGGGCAGACTTAGAAGTGATTGACGCCACGCCAACTTCAGCCAGGAATGGTTGTATGTGACAATGGCACCAACCTTCTCTCCGCTCTCCGACAGGGACACTTGACCCACGTTCCATGTTTGGCACCCGTCCTGAACTTGGTGGTGCAGCGTTTCTTGACCAGGTACCCAGGCTTACAAGATCTCCTTAGGTAGGCCAGAAAAATCTGTGGTCATTTCCACCGGTCATACGGTCATGCTCGGCTGGCTGACATTCAAAGGGAATGCAACCTGCCCACCAACCGCCTCATTTGTGACATACCCACCAGGTGGAACTCAATGTTGGAAATGCTGCAGCAGAGTACCTGTGCGAGTATGGCAGCAGGACAGGGTCAGGGGAGCTTGTTTGCTTTTCGCCACGCCAGTGGCTACTGATCAAAGTTTCATGCACTGTCCTGTTACCATTTGAGGAGGCCACAGGGATGGTGAGTAGCAACAATGCATGCATCAGTGACTCTAGTCTTCCTGCTGGAGCACACATGGACAGGGCACTTGAGGCAGAACCAGCATCAACTGAAAAATCTCTCCTGCGCTGTGCGGAGGGTCTAGATAAAAATGTTGTACTTCCGTAAGGTGCTTAATGGATGGATTTTGCACGCCCCGCTGCCTTAGCCAACTAGGGGGAGTTAAAAAAACTAAAGCATGGAAAGAAAAAAAAAGGCCCGTGGCCTGGTGCATTATCCTTGGTAAAACGTTTTATTACAACGCAGAAGTAAGTGGAGTACTCACATTTGGTATCTTGAATAACATCACATTTTTCCTCTTGTCTTGAGTCAGCAGCACACACCACCAGACTGACACCCACGGCGCTCTGGCACTGTGAGCAGCCTGTATGCACGCTGTCTGCGGGATTTGGACCTCCGGGAAGCTCACCACTTTAACATCTCTGTCCATATCATGAAACACATGCCCAGGGGACCCCAAAGCACTGCATGTCCAGTGCAGCCCACATCTGGATGCTTATCAATGGGTCAGGAACAGTTTGAAGGGTCATACACACCTATTGGTGTGCTGAGATGAGTAAAGACTATTGCAACAGCGAAGGAGGACCATCCCCCCAAGGCTATACCATCCATCCATTGCACTATATATAAACATACAGACCAGACTTTGTTAAATAAGGCTCTGAGGAAGAGGAAAAATCCTTGAAACGCGTCAGTGGATTACTCCATTTCACCATCCCATGAGCCATGGATTTTGTTTTATGACCTCTTAGAGGAATAATGTGATGTTATTCAAGATACCAAATGTGAGCACTCCACTTACTTTTGCTTTGTAATAAAACTTTTTACCAAGGATAATGAACCAGGCCACGCACATTTATCTTTCTTTCCTTACTTGAGGCAGAACAGCAGGAGGAAGTGGAGGACTTCCTTTCCTCTCTAAAGAAAAAGAGAGAGAGAGTAGTGCCTCTAGTTAAAACTGCTTTATTCAATGCGGTAAAAAATAGTAGCCACTTACATGTCAGCAAGGAACAATGCTCTCTGCCAATGACTAAAGACAGGCTGCGGATGGAGCACAAGCTGGTGAGACGCCGGTATTCCGTAGCTGCAAGCGAGGGCAGAGAACCGGGATGGGAACCGCCACTCATGCAGGGAAGGAGAGGGCGGCTCGCTGAACCAGCGCATGACGTCAGCCGAGTGAATGGACACAACGCTTTTCTGAGCATGCGCAGCGGCCGTATGGCGCATGTGCGCTCCTTTCTCAACTGTAGTGATAGGGGATAGACGGGGGAGCTTATATATGCGTGCGCCGGCTGCAGGACAATGCACTAGTGGCTAAGACAGAAGAGCTCTAAGTGTGGCATTAAAGGATCTGGGCATTACAAAATGTGATGGTGCCAATTATCTACAAAAAGATATAAATGTGCAATAAAAGTTAAAAATATGGCGGTGGCAATAAAAATTCAAGTGGAATAGCATTAATAATGGTAAAATTGATAGTAAAATATATGATAAGAAATTCACTGACCTTCCCAAAATAACATAACATTAATACACATATTGTTAACAATTATATAAAAAGAAATCAAAATCATACTAGCAATAAAAAATGAATCATAATAAGGATAATATTATGAGTGAATAAAGTAAATAAAAATTGTTAATAAAAATGATGAAAAATAATGAAAAATAATGAAAAATAATAATTTAAAAACAAAAACAAAATTAACATAAATTGTAATAATAATTAATAATTACTGAATAATACACTCTATAACGGGGATGACCAATGAAAAAATTAATTGGCTAAAAACCAAACCTCTAGCTGGCACCTGGGTGCACTATATGGATTTATGAGTGGTAATAATTTTAGATAAACTCAATGTATGTGGGTATACAGGTACCCACATTCACCATACACTACCGTTCAAAAGTTTGGGGTCACCCAAACAATTTTGTGTTTTCCATGAAAAGTCACACTTATTCACCACCATACGTTGTGAAATGAATAGAAAATAGAGTCAAGACATTGACAAGGTTAGAAATAATGATTTGTATTTGAAATAACATTGTTTTTACATCAAACTTTGCTTTCATCAAAGAATCCTCCTTTTGCAGCAATTACAGCATTGCACACCTTTGGCATTCTAGCTGTTAATTTATTGAGGTAAGCTGGAGAAATTGCACCCCACGCTTCTAGAAGCAGCTCCCACAAGTTGGAATGGTTGGATGGGCACTTCTGGCGTACCATACGGTCAAGCTGCTCCCACAACAGCTCAATGGGGTTCAGATCTGGTGACTGTGCTGGCCACTCCATTACCGATAGAATACCAGCTGCCTGCTTCTGCTGTAAATAGTTCTTGCACAATTTGGAGGTGTGTTTAGGGTCATTGTCCGGTTGTAGGATGAAATTGGCTCCAATCAAGCGCTGTCCACTGGGTATGGCATGGCGTTGCAAAATGGAGTGATAGCCTTCCTTAGCTTTTACCCTGTACAAAGCTCCCACCTTACCAGCACCAAAGCAACCCCAGACCATCACATTACCTCCACCATGCTTAACAGATGGCGTCAGGCATTCTTCCAGCATCTTTTCATTTGTTCTGCGTCTCACAAACGTTCTTCTTTGTGATCCAAACACCTCAAACTTGGATTCATCCGTCCACAACACTTTTTTCCAGTCTTCCTCTGTCCAATGTCTGTGTTCTTTTGCCCATCTTAATCTTTTTCTTTTATTGGCCAGTCTCAGATATGGCTTTTTCTTTGCCACTCTGCCCTGAAGCCCAAAATCCCGCAGCCGCCTCTTCACTGTAGATGTTGACACTGGTGTTTTGCGGGTACTATTTAATGAAGATGCCAGTTGGGGACCTGTGAGGCGTCTGTTTCTCAAACTAGAGACTCTAATGTGCTTATCTTCTTGCTTAGTTGTGCAACGCGGCCTCCCACTTCTTTTTCTACTCTGGTTAGAGCCTGTTTGTGCTGTCCTCTGAAGGGAGTAGTACACACCGTTGTAGGAAATCTTCAATTTCTTTGCAATTTCTCGCATGGAATAGCCTTCATTTCTAAGAACAAGAATAGACTGTCGAGTTTCAGATGAAAGTTCTCTTTTTCTGGCCATTTTGAGCGTTTAATTGACCCCACAAATGTGATGCTCCAGAAACTCAATCTGCTCACAGGAAGGTCAGTTTTGTAGCTTCTGGAAGGAGCTAGACTGTTTTTAGATGTGTGAACATGATTGCACAAGGGTTTGCTAATCATCAATTAGCCTTCTGAGCCAATGAGCAAACACATTGTACCATTAGAACACTGGAGTGATAGTTGCTGGAAATGGGCCTCTATACACCTATGTAGATATTGCACCAAAAACTAGACATTTGCAGTTAGAATAGTCATTTACCACATTAGCAATGTATAGAGTATATTTGTTTAAAGTTAGGACTAGTTTAAAGTTAGCTTCATTTAAAAGTACAGTGCTTTTCCTTCAAAAATAAGGACATTTCAATGTGACCCCAAACTTTTGAACGGTAGTGTATATGAAACAGTAACATAAAGGAGGAATATAGTAGGACAATTATTTTATAATATTTAAAGATAAAGGGGGGGACTAAAATGAGGAAATAATCAAGTGTGCTCTGAAGAAAATATGCAACAAGGGATTATAAGATAGTGTTAATCCCAAGTTCTTCGTTTAAGCCGTTGGGGGCAAGTGTGTCCAAGGTATATATCCAGAACGTTTCGCGTTCACACAGTCGCGAAAACTGTTCTGCTTCGGAGATGCCCCTAGGTATAGACTCGATGACCCAAACCTGAAGGCCCACTGTGGACTGGGCATGGTGTTCCAAAAAACTATGTGGTACGCTATGTTGGTCGTTTCCCAATTCAACAAGGTGGCGGTGCCTCCCAAACCGTCGCCTTAATGGAAGAATTGTGCGACCGACATATAGCATCTGCCCCCAACGGCTTAAATGAATAAAGCAGTTTTAACTAAAGGCGCTACTCTCTCTCTCTTTTTCTTATGAATGTCTCCGAGTTAGCTTCACTTCTAAGAAGAGCTGCCCTGTGCTGACTGCGATACTACATCTCCCTTACCAACTATCAACAGCTTTTAAAGGACCTATCTATGGACCCATTGTTTTACGCTTCATTTTAGAATGTCTTAGAGCCGTTCCTGCCTGTCAGTTATGGTCTATCAGGAATTCCGAGCGCCTTTCTCATATGTTTTTTTTTTCCTTTCCTCTCAAGGCCCCCTTTATCCAGATAGCATTCCTGCAGGGCCACCAAACACACAGAAAAAGAGGGGGAGAAAGAGGCTTGTGTCAGCATGGATGTAGAGGATAACATGCATCAGTCTTCAAGGGATGGTTTTCAGTCCCCAGAATCCCAAGGAGTTGTACGTGGTTGGGAGGAGGTAGTTATGGATAATGTGATCCTTAGTGACCCATAGGACTCAGAATCGAATGCCTCTGCAAACCTATGCTGCATGGCCTCCCTGATTCTGCAAAGCCTGCGAAAGGACCCTAGGATTCGTGGTATCAAGGAGAGGGATCATTACTGGCTGGCAACCCTTCTTGGTCCACGTTACAAGGGTAAAGTTGCAGAACTCATCCTGTCTTTGCAGAGGGAGCAGAGGATGAAACATCTTCAGGAGGCCTTGAAGAAAAGTTTGTGTAACGCCTTTCCAGACCCTGGGAGGTTACCATTTACTGGTGCTGAGCAACGTGTTTCTGAATAGAAAAACACCTGAATCGCGCTAAAGATACCCTAAAAATTAATTGGTAAGTGAAAATCTAATGAAACTACATAAGATTATTGGGGTACACAAAGTCCCGTCAGTGCACAAATTATATACATAAAGTTCTCCAAGAACACTAGTGGTATAGTATAAACCAAATTCTATACATGTGAGTATATAAGCTATATTGATAAAAGTCTCAATGATCAATAATAATAAAATCCAAACTAAATTTGGTACAAAAAGTCTCTCAATAATTGCCTCGCTTTGAGCCGCGATCCACCAATGAGCTACCGAATAGCCCAATATGGAACGCGGAACCAGACACAGATGGCCAATTAATGGATAACGCCACTACTAATCAGCATAACAGTGCATCAGAAAAAGTACGATTTGATACAGTAAAGCATCTCATACCCCTTCGGTGCACTGTCTGTCTCACAAAGCTTGAATGAAGGCTCTAGACCGCCCATAAATGTTGAACTAATATGAATTGAGCCAAAGACATCCCATATCAGTAATATACCTAGAAATGCCTACGATCTTATTAAAAATTATTAAAACCTATTATTAAAAAATAAATATGCTTACAGAAAGGCCCTGATACATATGGCAAAGATATAACAAAAATGTCAATCAGAGGATATTGAGAGATGCATATACTTGTTAGTCACAACCCTGAACGGGGTGCCATTGACATAATAAACACGGTAAAAAACGCATACCATGTATAATCCATCTCAACATTAACTGGCCTCCGTTTAATATATGGACATTCAAATAACCAGCGGCTCTCACTGATCTAATAAGACTAAATATGTGCCAAACACTTCTATCCTAACAGATAAACTAAAACCGGAAGTAAAAGAATTAAAGCTACTGGAACCACAAACACAATGAGAATCACTGCCATCATCATCAATATCACACCCCAAACTTTTATATGGAGACCCAAATCAAGAATAAAAGGGAAGGAAAAATAAAAAAAAAGTGACTGATGCCACAAACATGTGAAATCTGAAATTTATTATAAAAAACGATAACCCAGAGGCAGCCTCAAGGGTCCCAACATTAATATCAAGAGGGACTCATAAGGTCCAGTAGGTGTGAGCTCAAAAGCAAAAACACCAACTGTCCAATATCCCAAGAATCATATATCCGATTTGTACTCAAGAATTGTTGATAAACGCATTCACGTCAGTATCAACATTGAGCCCAAAAGGGACATAGGACTTGAGTCTATGGATCCAGGACATTTCACACTTTGAAATCTCCCTGACCAATGACCCACCCCTCCAATGGGGTCTGTATTTGTCAATACCTATATAAAGTGTATTAGAAAGGTTTCTACCATGTACCTCATCATAATGTCTTGATACTGGGTGTTTATCGAAACCCCTTCTAATATTATTTATATGCTCAGTCAGGCTGACCTTTAGTGCCCTTTTGGTCCTCCCCACATATTGTAAACCGCAAGGGCACTGTATAATGTAGACCATACCTTTTAGATGAACAGGTTATGAACGGTTCCACCCTATACGTGCTTAAAGTACTAGTAGAGGTAAACTGACTGATTTTCCTATCTCTGCATCTATTGACAATGCAAACCTGGCACTTCTTACATCTGTGGTAACCAGTAAGATTGTGGAAAAAATTCCTATCCTGACTTGGTGGATCTTGAACCGTGGCGGCAATCCTATTACCAAGCGAGGACGCTCCTTTAAACACAACTTGGGGATTTTTTGGCAATACGGTTCCAAGAACCTGATCACTAGTCAGGATATGCCAGTGTTTACAAATCAAACACTTGATACTCTTATGTTGCATTGAAAACGTCCTAATGAAGGGCAACGAGAATTGGGCATTATCCCCATCTAGTTGTTTATCTCTCAACAATAACGACCTATCTTTATCTCGTATAGATTGGAGCGTTCTTGACAGAACCCCACCATCATACCTCTTATCCATGAACCTTTTTGTAAGGACAGCTGCCTGGCTGTCAAAAGTGTCAACCTCAGTGCAATTCCGTCTTAGGCGTGCATACTGACCATGAGGAACTACCCTTAACCAAGGTTCGTAATGACAACTGTCGGGGGGGATGTAGGAGTTCTTATCAGTCGGCTTGAAGTAGGTGGATGTTATAAATCTGTCACCTTTAATCATAATTTTGAAGTCCAAAAAGTTTATTTCTTCATGACTGGCCTCAAACTTCAATCTGATCCCTCTGTTGTTGTCATTCAGGAACAGCAAAAAGTCCTGAAGTGCAGCCTCACTGCCATCCTATAGGAGGAGGACGTCATCAATGTACCTTGCCCAATTCCGGTCTAGCCTGGGCACTGACGATGTCCTCCTCCCACTTGGCCATAAAAAGGTTGGCCAAGCTTGGGGCATACTTGGCCCCCATGGCCACACCCCAATACTGGCGATAAAAATGATGGTCAAACCTGAAATAGTTGTTACTGGCTGCATACTCTAGAAGTTCCATAATAAAATTGATCTGGGTTGGAACCAAACCAGATCCTCTGGTCAGGTGCAATTTGACCGCCTCCAATCCTAAATCGTGAGGGATGATCGTGTAAAGGGAGGTCACGTCAGCCGTGACCAACCATACTCCTTTCTTGGGGGTGATAGTGGACAGCATATTGATAACCTGTTTGGTATCCTTGATAAACGAGGGGACCCTCTGAACCAGGCTGCAGGTAATGGTCTATATACTTTCCCACCCGGGACGTAACCTATACCACTGACTATGGGACGTCCCGGGGGGCAAGTAAGACTTTTGTGGATCTTTGGGAGATAGTATATGAGGGGGGTGCGGGGAGCACTTGGCACCAAGAACAGTTTCTCTTTATTGTTTAGAATACCACTACGAAAGCCCCTGTCTACAATAACTTCAAGCTCCTTCTTATACCTCCCCACTGGATCCCTACTAAGTGGAGTATAAGTATCTGCATCATCCGCAATACGATGCATTACCTTTAGGTAATCACACCGGTCAAGGATCACTATTCCCCCACCCTTATCAGCGGGTTGTATGACCAGGGATTTATTATTGCAGAGCGACTCCAACCCATCTTCAAGATCCCTATGCATCCTCACCTTCTTGACTTTAATGAGTTCTAAATCCCTTAACATGACATCTCTAAAAACTCTGACGCTCGGGGCCAAAGACCCCGGAGGGTTGAAAAGAGACGCATTCAAGAGGCCCGAATTTTGATAGTCGGACCTCCCGATTGCAGCCTCCCTAATGGGATTGTTTAGCATGTATCGTTTGATATTAATCTTACGTACATACTTCTGTATGTCCATATAAGTTTGAAATTTGCTCAGGCTCCTAGGCGGAGCAAACTTCAAACCCTTATCGAGTAATCTTTTCTCAGAATCTGTCAGAACCTGTTTGCTTAGATTAAATATCCCAGTTCCTACGTTCTCTTTCTTTTTTGTTGATTGGACCCGCCTCCCCCCTTTAACTCCTCTCTTTGTTCTACGGGCCGTTTCTGGCCCTGACTGTTCCTGGGAAAACCCCAATTATAGTTACCCCGTGTACCAGGCGATCCAAAACCTTGATTGGGTCTCAAATGTGATGGACCTCCCTCCTGATATTGGGGGTAATGAATTGGCTTATCCCCCGTTCCTCTCCGGCCATAGCCACCTTCATCCTGGCCATACACATTGGGAACTCCAGAGTCAGATAGGGGAAAAAACGATTTCGTATTGGAACATTCCAAACATAATCCCTATTCCCTCCAGATTGTTGGGCAGGGTATGGCTGGTTAAAACCTGATTGGTAATTACGTGGGTCCTGTCTGGCTGAATAATCACCCCACAAACATGGGGGAGCCTCCCTTTGGTGTTGGGAATAGGGATGAGCCGAACACCCCCGGTTCGGTTCGCACCAGAACCTGCAAAAGGACCGAAAATTTGCACGAACGTTAGAACCCTATTGAGGTCTATGGGACTCGAACGTTTGAAATCAAAAGTGCTCATTTTAAAGGCTAATTTGCATAGTATTGTCCTAAAAAAGGTTTGGGGACCCGGGTCCTGCCCCAGGGGACATGTATCAATGCAAAAAAACTTTTAAAAACTGCCTTTTTTTTCGGGAGCTGTGATTTTAACCACTTCAGCCCCGGACCATTATGCTGCCTAAGGTCCAGAGGACCTTTTCCAATTTGGCACTGCGTCGCTTTAACTGCTAATTGCGCGTTCATGCAATGCTGTACTCAAACAAAATTTGCGTCCTTTCTTCCCACAAATAGAGCTTTCTTTTGATGGTATTTGATCACCTCTGCCGTTTTTATTTTTTGCGCTATAAACGGAAAAAGACCGAAAATTTTGAAAAAAATGATATTTTCTACTGTTTGTTATAAAAAAAATCCAATAAACTCAATTTTAGTCATACATTTAGGCCAAAATGTATTCGGCCACATGTCTTTGGTAAAAAAAAAGTCAATAAGCGCATTTTTATTGGTTTGCGCAAAAGTTATAGCGTCTACAAACTAGGGTACATTTTCTGGAATTTACACAGCTTTTAGTTTATAACTGCCTATGTCATTTCTTGAGGTGCTAAAATGGCAGGGCAGTACAAACCCCCCCAAATGACCCCATTTTGGAAAGTAGACACCCCAAGGAAATTGCTGAGAGGCATGTTGAACTCATTGAATATTTATTTTTTTTGTCCCAAGTGATTGAATAATGACAAAAAAAAATTTACAAAAAGTTGTCACTAAATGATATATTTCTCACACAGGCCATGGGCCTATGTGGAATTTCACCCCAAAATACATTCAGCTGCTTCTCCTGAGTATGAGGATACCACATGTGTGGGACTTTTTGGGAGACTAGCCGCGTACGGGGCCCCGAAAACCAATCACCGCCTTCAGGATTTTTAAGGGCGTAAATTTTTGATTTCACTCCTCACTACCTATCACAGTTTTGAAGGCCATAAAATTCCCAGATGGCACAAACCCCCCCCCCAAATGACCCCATTTTGGAAAGTAGAAACCCCAAGCTATTTGCTGAGAGGCATGTTGAGTCCATGGAATATTTTATATTTTGACACAAGTTGCGGGAAAGTGACAATTTTTTTTTTTTTGCACAAAGTTGTCACTAAATGATATATTGCTCACACAGGCCATGGGCATATGTGGAATTGCACCCCAAAATGCATTTAGCTGCTTCTCCTGAGTATGGGGATACCACACGTGTGGGATTTTTTGGGAGCCTAGCCGCGTACGGGGCCCCGAAAACCAATCACCGCCTTCAGGATTTCTAAGGGTGTAAATTTTTGATTTCACTCTTCACTGCCTATCACAACCCCCCCAAATGACCCCATTTTGGAAAGTAGACACCCAAAGCTATTTGCTGAGAGGCATGGTGAGTATTTTGCAGCTCTCATTTGTTTTTGAAAATGAAGAAAGACAAGAAAAATTTTTTTTTTTCTTTTTTCAATTTTCAAAACTTTGTGACAAAAAGTGAAGTCTGCAAAATACTCACTTTACCTCTCAGCAAATTGCTTGGGGTGTCTACTTTTCAAAATGGGGTCATTTGGGGGGGTTTGTGCCACCTGGGCATTCCATGGCCTCCGAAACTGTGATAGGCAGTGAAGAGTGAAATCAAAAATTTACGCCCTTAGAAAGCCTGAAGGCGGTGCTTGGTTTTCGGGGTCCCGTACGCGGCTAGGCTCCCAAAAAGTTTGTGCAAAAAAAAAAATTGTCTCTTTCCCGCAACTTGTGTCACAATATAAAATATTCCATAGACTCGACATGACTCTTAGCAAATAGCTTGGGGTGTCTACTTTCCAAAATGGGGTCATTTGGGGGGGTTTGAACTGTCCTGGCATTTTATGCACCACATTTAGAAGCTTATGTCACACATCACCCACTCTTCTAACCACTTGAAGACAAAGCCCTTTCTGACACTTTTTGTTTACATGAAAAAAAAATTTTTTTTGCAAGAAAATTACTTTGAACCCCCAAACATTATATATTTTTTTAAAGCAAATGCCCTACAGATTAAAATGGTGGGTGTTTCATTTTTTTTTCACACAGTATTTGCGCAGCGATTTTTCAAACACATTTTTTGGGGAAAAAACACACTTTTTTAAATTTTAATGCACTAAAACACACTATATTTCCCAAATGTTTGATGAAATAAAAAAGATGATCTTAGGCTGAGTACATGGATACCTAACATGACATGCTTTAAAATTGCGCACAAACGTGCAGTGGCGACAAACTAAATACCGTTTTAAAAGCCTTTAAAAGCCTTTACAGATTACCACTTTAGATTTACAGAGGAGGTCTACTGCTAAAATGACTGCCCTCGATCTGAAGTTCGCGGTGACACCTCACATGCATGGTGCAATTGCCGTTTACATTTGACGCCAGACCGACGCTTGCGTTCGCCTTTGCGCGAGAGCAGGGGGGACAGGGGTGCTTTTTTTTTTCTTTATTATTTTTTTGCTTTTTTATCTTATTTTTAAACTGTTCCTTTCATTTTTTTTTTTAATCATTTTTATTGTTATCTCAGAGAATGTAAATATCCCCTATGATAGCAATAGGTAGTGACAGGTACTCTTTTTTTGAAAAAAATGAATAGATCTCTCCTCTGCCCTCAAAGCATCTGACCACACCAAGATCGGTGTGATAAAATTTCCCAATGGCGCTGTTTACATCCGGCGAAATCTAAATCATGAAATGCTCGTAGCTACTGGTTTCTTAGGCCATAGAGATGTTTGGAGCCACTCTGGTCTCTGATCAGCTCTATGGTCAGCTTCCTGAATCACCGGCTGCATTCTCAGGTTCCCTGTTGAGACAGGAGAGCCAGAGAAAAACACGGAAGACGGTGGGGGGGGCATTCCCTCCCACTGCTAGTAAAAGCAGTCTAGAGGCTAATTAGCTGCTAGGATTGCTTTTACATGAAAGCTGACCGCTGGCTGAAAAGAATGATACCAAGATGATACCTAAACCTGCAGGCATCATTCTGGTATAACCACTCAAATTCATGAATGGCGTACCTTAAGACAAAAAAATGGTTAACAATAAAACACAATAAACGGTAAAGTATAAAACATTGCATACCTGAAAAGCAAACATGATAAAACATAATAACAATAAAACATTGCACAATAGAATGCAGTAAAAAAGAGCAGAACAATAGAGAGAGAATAGAGAGAGAGAGAACAATAAAACGACAACTATTTTTTTTTTATTTTATATATTTTTTTTACACTTTTTTTTGTAACTAACTTTTATAACTGCTAACGGTTCCAGGTTCGGGTCTCTCAAAATGCGATGGCATCTTGGGAGACCCTGTGAAAGTGTGCCTAGTCTGTGCAATGCTGTACCCTATGCTAATACTCAACTAGTGAATGGTAGCGTTCAAAACATTCACCAATGCAAAGACCAGGATTGTCAGGACAGGAGGGACAATAATAGCGGATGTCATGCCTATATCCGCGCTTGCTGCAGACACAACATCTTTTTTGGGGGGGTTCGCTGGGTAGGGGTACTCGGGAGGACATAAAGATAATGCCTCTCATGCAGCCGACTGCATTTGGTTGGGGATGTGAATGGGGGAAGTACGGGCGCTGCAGAAGTGGTGGGTTCACAATTAGGTTTGGCGAATGCAGCAGGAAGGGCACTATGGGCACGACGGGCCTGTGTTTGTCTTCTTGGTGGCAGCGGGACACTACTTGAGCTTGCCACTTCACCAGCTTGAACTGAACTTATGGGACTCATCACATCACCAAGTGTTACTGCAGTGCTGGTTTTACTACGACCGGGGTGTACTAGGCCGCTGGTGCTTGGCAGTTCACCAAAATGCTACCAAAAAAACTGTTAGCGATCGCAGGGATCAGGCCTGACTCTGCGAACGCTGCAGTTATGCGTTTAGTGTTTTGTAAGTGACAGTGATCGATCGATACTGCCCTTGGGTGGGCTGGGCTGGGCCAGGCGGAGGGGCAAAACGCAGGTGCTAGCAGGTATCTGGGCTGATCACGCTAACACTGCTTTTTTGGGAACCCTAAACTGCTGGGGATGCTAGTATAGATCTGATCAGATCACATATTGATCCGTTCAGATACTATACCACTAAGGGAGGCGTATGGTGCGTGCGTGGGTGTTAGCGGTACTGGCGCTAACCTGACGCTGCCTGGGGCTGGTGCTTGCCAGTTCACCAAAACGCTACCAAAAAAACTGTTAGCGATCGCAGGGATCAGGCCTGACTCTGCGAACGCTGCAGTTATGTGTTTAGTGTTTTGTAAGTGACAGTGATCGATCGATACTGCACTTGGGAGGGCTGGGCTGGGCCGGGCGGAGAGGCAAAACGCAGGTGCTAGCAGGTATCTGGGCTGATCCCGCTAACACTGCGTTTCTGGGAACCCTAAACTGCTGGGGACGCTAGTATAGATCTGATCGGATTAGATTTTGATCCGTACAGATACTATACCACTAAGGGAGGCGTATGCTGCGTGCGTGGGTGTTAGCAGTACTGGCGCTAATCTGACGCTGCCTGGGGTGACGCATATCACCGCCGGGCAATCAGGGGGCTAAACCTTTATTCGGTAATAAATGGCGGGTGCCCTGACACTATAAAAAATGAAAAAACGAACTAACCAGCGTCACCCGTAACACTTATACGGTGATCAGTGGTGAAAGGGTTAACTAGGGGGCAATCAAGGTGTTAAAACATTTATTAGGTAGTATATGGGGGTCCCTGTCGCTATAAAACGCTGACGGCGAACCTAAATATTTACCTCCCTAACTATCGTCACCAGTGACACTAATACAGCGATCAGAAAAATGATCGCTTAGCGACACTGGCGACGGGGGGGTGATCAAGGGGTTAAAACTTTATTAGGGGGGGTTAGGGGGGTACCCTAGACCTAAAGGGGGCTAACCCTAACTGCCCTACAACACTAACTGTCACAAACTGATACAATGCAGTAATCAGAAAAAAATAAAAAAATAAAAAAACTGCTTGGTGTCAGTGTGACAGGGGGGAGGGGGATTAGGGGGTGATCGGGGGGGGGATCGGGGGGGTAAAGGGGGGTGTATTGTGTGCCTGGCATATTCTACTGAGTGTGTGTAGTGTTACACTCACATTGCAGTCTTCTCTCCTCGGCGCCGGAATGGAAAATACCGAGCTGAGGAGAGATGACATCATTTCCTTTGCTGCTGTTTAGCATACAGCAGCAGAGGAATGGTTTGATTGGCCGACGGCGATCGCGAGAGGGGCCACGAACGGATGGTCTCCCCCTCATCTCTGATCGCCGCTGGTCAAAATCGGACCGCCTCGGGCACCGGGGGGGTCCGATCGGGCCCCCCGCCTGCGGGAGGCAGATCACGTATATGTACATGATTCTGCCTGCCCGTGCCACCTTGCCGACGTACATCGGCGTGAGGCGGTCCTTAAGTGGTTAATGATGCTTAAAGTAAAAAAAAAGTGAAATATTCCTTTAAATATCGTACCTGGGGGGTGTCTATAGTATGCCTGTAAAGTGGTGCGTGTTTCCCGTGCTTAGAACAGTCCCTGCACAAAATGTCATTTTTAAAGGAAAAAAAGTCATTTTAAAACTGCTTGCGGCTTTAATGTAATGTCGGGTCCTGGCAATATGGATGAAAATCATCTACACTGAAAAAAATCCAAAGTGTACAGCAAGGTCACTTACTGATTTGTGGGGACTTCAACTTAGTACCAGACAATGCCATGGACTCCTCTTCGGGTCCCAAAAGATTTGCATCCCCTCTGAACTCTTTTCTGATGAATAATGAACTGTATGATGTTTGGAGGTGCTGTCACGCGGCTGAGAGGGATTATACGTTCCTTTCCCCGCGTCACAACACCTACTCCCGTATAGACCTGTTTCTTGCAGATAAGTGGCTTCTACAAAATATTCATAATTCCTGCATCCATACCATCACCTGGTCAGACCACGCCCCTATCAGCATCCAAATTACCAACAAAAACTCCAAACCACAATCCTACTTATGGAGAGTGAATAATTACCTCCTACAAAACCAATCCAACGCTACTTTTTTAGCCCAAAAACTGGAAGAGTTCTTCACCACAAACGTGGGATCTGTGGCTGACCCGGCGATCTTGTGGAATGCTCACAAGTCCTTTATAAGGGGATTTTTCATACAGATGGGGTCCAACCTTAAAAAACAAAGAATGCGGAAAATACAAGAACTGACTACATCTCTTGCAAATACAGACAAACAAAACAAATCCCATCCATCACCAACATTGCAAACCCAGATCTTTAAACTCAGACACGAACTTAGAACATTACTAATTGATAGCTTCGAAAAAACACAGCGTAAACTTAAAGCTAGATCCTTTGTTACCAATAATAAAGCGGGGAAGGCTATGGCAAACAAAATCAAAGGTCTCCGCATAAAATCTAGAATAACACATCTTTTCCATCCAAAATCCCATAACAAACTTCTAAATCCTCAAGAGATAGCAGATGCCTTCAGCACCTACTACGGTGAGCTTTACAACCTCAAAACGGATTGCAACACCCCCCAACCAGACCAAATAGAGATTAAGGCATTCCTAGACCATATTAAACTTCCTACATTAACGTCTGACCACCTCGCCAAACTAAACATACCATTTTCAGTAGAAGAGATCCAAAAAACTATACAACAACTCCCAAACTCTAAATCCCCAGGCCCAGACGGCTTCACCGGAGAATATTTTAAATCCTTCCACTCAATTTTGGCCCCTCATCTATGTGAACTTTACAATCACGCAACACTATCCTCACACTTTCCAGCAGAAATGTTATCAGCCCTAGTAATTACCTTACCAAAGCCGGGGAAGGAACCCACCTCTCCCCAAAACTTTCGACCCATATCTTTATTGAACCTTGACCTTAAATTATATGCCAAAATGATAGCCAACAGACTCATGGACATTATGCCATCACTAATACACAACGATCAAACAGGTTTCACTAAGGGTAGGCAGACTTCGGACGCAACTAGAAGACTGATCAACATTATCCACCATACAAACTCAACTGGAACGCCTTCTCTGCTCCTATCTTTGGACGCAGAGAAGGCGTTCGATAGAGTCAATTGGAGTTATCTATCCCTCACACTACAGAAATTTGGTTTTCAGGAACGAATCCTACAGGCCATACTTGCTCTATACACTAACCCAACAGCACGGGTATACACATCCAACCTTTTATCTACCCCATTCAACATTACAAATGGAACAAGACAGGGTTGCCCGCTTTCCCCACTAATTTTCAACCTAATAATGGAACCTTTAGCTGAACACATAAGATCTAATCCCAAAATAACAGGCATCAAAATAGGATCTCAAACGCACAAAATCAGTCTATTTGCGGACGATGTAATCTTAATTCTAACACAACCTACATCTTCCCTCCCCGAAGTCCAACACACCCTAAACTGGTTTAGCAACATATCCTACTACAAGGTAAATTCAACTAAATCTCAAATACTAGATCTTGGAGTTGATGCTGTGAATAGAATCCTCCTACAAAATCAATTCCCCTATGTATGGGCAGACTCCAGTATTACGTACTTGGGCATTCAGCTCACAAAATCCACCATCTCCTTTTTCAACATAACTACATTCCCCTAAGGTCCAAAATCCAAAATGACCTTCAAAAAACAGCCAAATTTGAATTTTCTTGGTGGGGAAGGCTTGCAGCCTTTAAAATGATACAACTTCCACAAATACTGTATCTCTTCAGATCTCTCCCCATACCAATCCCAAACGGATACTTTAGATCCCTACAATCCTTACTATCAAAATTTGTTTGGAATGGGAAAAGATCCAGGTGCTCTCATGCCAAACTGATCAAACATAGAATGTCCGGGGGTGTAGGATATATAGATTTCCAGGACTACTACTCTGCTTCAATATTGACACAACTTAAAGAATGGTTTTTGACACCTCCATCCACATTATGGGGATCTATTGAGAGAGAATACAGTCCTCATCACCCCTTGAACATATGGCTTTACAGCACTCACCTGGGAGCAAAAACACCATCCCACTTTTCTCCTCCAATGATTGCCTCAATCAAAGCCTGGATAAGACTACTACAGGGCACCCACCAACATACGCCCAATACACCTATGAAAATTCCCTTACTAGCTCTCCACCACCTCATAGCCCAGCTCTCTATCACAACCTGGACCAAAAGAGGTATAACACACCTACATAACATATATGACTCAGGAACTCTTAAAACGTTCTCTGTCATTCAAAAAGAATACCACATACCTCAACAAGACCTGTACAAATATCTGCAAATTAAGCACTGCCTTAGGAAACTCACAAAAACCCATCACACTATCCCGACTCTAGCATGGACCTTTTTTAATTCACGTACGCCAATGAAAAAAGGTATCACCCTTTTTTACAATTTATTCCAACAGAAAACCACATTCTCCAAATCTACCTCACACCTGCAATGGGAAAATGATTTACAACAAGACTTCTCTCCTCTACAGTGGCAGAGGGCGTGTAAGATAACTCAGAGAGCCACTAGATGTTCCACATTGTGGGAACTCACTGTTAAGATAACATTACGATGGTACATCACCCCTGCTAAACTCTCCAAATTCAATCCGATTAACAGCGATAGTTGTTGGAGACAATGCGGATTACGCGGTAATCTTCTTCACGTTCTCTGGCAATGCCCCAACATTCTTCAATATTGGTTGGAGATTTTCAATATCATATCTGACATTACAAAAACCAAAATATCACCTAACCCAGCACTCGCTCTACTTTCCATTGGCATTGAGGATTACCCTCCTCAACTTCACAACACCATTATAAACATACTTCTAGCAGCAAGATTGACACTAACCAGACACTGGAAAGACCACATATCCCCAAAAGTTTCTGAGGTAATAGACCTCATGAATTTACACTGCTCATATGAACAGATCATGATGACCTGTTCCGGACATGTCCAATCATACACCACTCAATGGTCTCCTTGGTCCTACTGGTATCTCAACACTGGTTTACTCCCTCTCCACTGATAATTCCTACTAATACTACTGGTAACAATGAATATGCTGAGCTCTCTTCCAACACACTGGATCCCCATAGGGGATCTAGGGAGAGATGACCCAGCCCAAGCGTAGACATCCCGATTACTGTTAATAAACCTTGAATATGTTTAACACTGTAAGTCCCTTCCTACACCACCCCTGGTATTTAGACCCGAAACACTGGTCTCATAGTTATCTTTACGCTTGTACTCTAACCCATATTGTGTAACTGACAAACTATTGTAACTGACTGTTACTGCCTTTCCATGAAAATAAATAAAAACTATTGAATTAAAAAATCGGACCACCTCAGGCACGGGGGGGGGGGGGTCCGATCAGGCCCCCCGCCCGCAGGAGGCAGATCACGTCTATGTACGTGATTCTGCCTGCCCGTGCCACCTTGCCGAAGTACATCGGCGTGAGGCGGTCCTTAAGTGGTTAATGATGCTTAAAGTAAAAAAAAAAGTGAAATATTCCTTTAAATATCGTACCTGGGGGTGTCTATAGTATGCCTGTAAAGTGGCGCGTGTTTCCCGTGCTTAGAACAGTCCCTGCACAAAATGTCATTTTTAAAGGAAAAAAAGTAATTTAAAACTGCTTGCGGCTTTAATCTAATGTCGGGTCCTCGCAATATGGATGAAAATCAGTGAGACAAACGGCATGGGTACCCCCCAGTCCATTACCAGGCCCTTTGGGTCTTGTATGGATATTAAGGGGAACCCTGCAGCCAAATTAAAAAAGGAAACAGCAGTATACAGGCTCTGTACTCTGAACAGCAGTATACAGGCGGTGCAAACAAGACAGGGACTGTAGGTTTGTTGTTAAGTAGAATCTGTTTGTAATTTTGAACTGGTACATTTTTAACCTGTTTAGCTCCAGCCAAAAAATCTATTTTAAGCTTTTTGGAAAACATAGGGAAGGGTTATCACCCATTGTGACATTTGTTTTGCTGTCTGTGCTCCTCTTCAGAAGATTTCACCTCACTTTTTGTCCCAATGACAAATGTTTTTTGAAAATTTGGGTTTTTTTGTGAAACAAGGATTGGTGATAAAGCATCAGAGGAAAGGAGAAATGTTTTTCCCATATTAACTCTTACAGGAGAGAATTTCCCTTCCTAGGGGTAGATTTCTTCTCATTTCCTATTGTCTCCTTCCGTTTGCAAGTAGGAGTCATTTGTAAGTTGGATTTTTGAAAGTAGGGCCCTGCCCTATATACTCAGCAGAAGTTTGGGCCTTAGGTGTTGTTGTAGCCACAACACTGTAAGCCCTCACAGGGCCCTGCTGTGAAATATTAGATCAAGAATTGTAATTACATGCCCCTGTTGAACAGGGGCAGAAAAATCTGGCCTTTGGTGGTGGTGGTGGTGCTGGTGCCACAACACTGTAAGTCCTCACTCGCTCTTGGTGGGCGCAGAAACTGACCCTGCTGTGAAATATTAGATCAAGAATTATAATTACATGCCCCTGTTGAATAGAGGCTGAAAAATTGGGCCTTAGGCACTGGTGCTGGTGCCACAACACTGCAACCCCTCACAGATACTCTAGTTGGAATGCAGGAACAAGCCCTGCTGCAAAGTATTGCATCAAAAATTGTAATTACACGCCCCTGTTAAACAGGGGCTGAAAAATTGGGCCTTAGGCACTGGTGGTGGCGCCCAGAACCAAAAATGTTCTTATAAGCTATCAGCGTGATCATTGAGGAGGAAGAGGATAATTACTCAGGATAGTCACTCAGCATCAGCATAGGCAGTCTTTGAAGGGATCTGAGATTTAAAAAAAAAATATCCGGTTACATCAGCATCAGGTGCTTGGTAGCTGGTGGTGATCCAAGACTGATTCATTTTTATGAAGGTCAGTCGATCGACCGAGTCGGTGGACAGACGCACCCTGTGATCGGTTACAAAGCCTCCAGCAGCACTGAATGTGTGTTTCCGAAAGAACGCTGGATGCAGGACAGGCCAGTAGCTCAATTGCATACTGTGCAAGCTCTGGCCAGGGATCCATCCTCAAGACCCAGTAACCCAGAGGATTTTCGGTGGGAAAGGTGTCCATGTCAGATCTTGACCCTAGGTATTCCTGCACCATGTAAAACAGATGTTGGCGATGGTTGCTGGAACCGATCATACCTTGGGGCTGCGGACTAAAAAATTGTCTGAACGCATCGGTCAGACGGCCACCTTCTCCACCGCTCCTTCTTTGACTGACCAAAGCCTCAGCAACACGTTGTCCAGAAACAGGAGTTTGTAACTTCCCAGTCTCTGGGAACGCGTTGCACAGACCTTTCTGCAAGGCCTCCCGAAGATGTTTCATCCTCTGCTCCCTCTGCGACGGCAAGATAAGGTCCGCAACCTTACCCTTGTAACGTGGATCAAGGAGGGTTGCCAGCCAGTGTCGGTCCTTCTCCTTGATACCACGAATACGAGGATCCTTACGCAGGGTTTGCAGGATCAGGGAGGCCATGCAGCGTAGGTTTGCTGAGGCATTCGGTCCGGAGTCCTCTGGGTCACTAAGGACGACATGGTCCGCAGCCACCTCCTCCCAGCCACGTACAAGTCCATGTGTTTCTTGGGACTGATCCCTTAAAGACTGCTGCTGATGCTGAGTGTCAGGCTTCACCTCCATACTGACACAATCCTCCTCCTCCTCCTCCTCGTCCTCTTCCTGTGTGATCGGCGGGCATGCAGGAACACTGTCTGGATAAAGGGGGCCTTGGGAATAAGGAAGTCCTCCTCTTCCTGCCTCTGTTCTGTCTCAAGTGCCCTGTCCATTATTCCACACATCGTGTGCTCCAACAGGTGAATAAGGGGGACAGTGTCACTGATGCATGCACTGTCACTGCTCACCATCCTCGTGGCCTCCTCAAATGGTGACAGGACAGTGCATGCATCCCTGATCATGGCCCACTGGCGTGGGAAAAAAAAACCAAGCTCCCCTGACCCTGTCCTGGTGCCATAGTCGCACAGGTACTCATTGATGGCCCTCTGCTGCGTGTGCAGCTGCTGCAGCATGGCCAACGTTGAGTTCCACCTGGTGGGCATGTCACAGATTAGGCGGTTCTTTGGCAGGTTAAACTCCTTTTGAAGGTCTGCCAGCTGAGCACTGGCATTATATGACCGGCGGAAATGCACACAGACTTTCCTGGCCTGCCTCAGGACATCCTGTAAGCCCGGGTACCTGCCCAAGAACCGCTGCACCACCAAGTTAAGGACGTGAGCCAAACAGGGCACATGGGTCATTTGTCCCTGTCGGAGGGCAGAGAGGAGGTTGGTGCCATTGTCACAAACCACCATTCCTGCCTTAAGTTGGCGTGGCGTCAACCACCTCTGAACCTGCCCCTGCAGAGCTGACAGAACCTCTGCCCCAGTGTAGCTCCTGTCCCCCAAGCACACCAGCTCAAGCACCGCATGGCATCTTTTGGCCTGCATACTTGCGTAGCCCCTTGAACGGCTACGGAGCACTGCTGGTTCCGAGGACAAAGCACAGGAAGAGGCCATTGAGGAAGAAGAAGAGGAGGTAGTGGAGAAGAGAGGTGTGTCACAATCATTAGTAGTGGCATTTTGCAGGCGTGGTGGTGGAACAACCTCCAACACTACTGCACCTTGTCCTGCTTCCTTCCCAGCTGCCAGCAGTCACCCAATGCGCGGTGAAACTTAGGTAACGTCCCTGTCCATGCCTGCTGGACCATGAGTCAGCGGTAATATGCACCTTACCGCTGACCCCCCTGTCCAGCGAGGCATGGACATTGCCTTCCACATGCCAGTAGAGAGCCAGAATCACCTTCCTTGAGAAAAAGTGCCGTTTGGGTACCTGTCACTGAGAAACCGCACATTCCACAAACTCACAGAAGGAGGCAGTGTCTACCAACTGAAAAGGCAGCAGTTGAAGTGCTAGCAATTTTGCCAAGCTAGCATTCAACCGCTGGGCATGTGGATGGCTGGGAGCGAACTTCTTTCGGCAGTGCAGCAGCTGGGGCAGGGAAATTTGCCTGGGACAATCTGACGTCGGTGTACCGAAAGCAGATTGCCCACAAGTACTTGGCTGTGACACACCTAATTCTACACCTTCATCCTCTCAGTGCAGGTCTCAGAGAGGACTGAAGGTATAGTGGGGTTGGAGATCTCAGCTGATGAGGAGCAAGGAGAGGCCCTCTTTGTTCTTTGGTGTGGGTCTTTTAGATACGCTTGCCAACTAACTGCATGGCAGGTCAACATATCTCTGGTCAAGCATGTGGTGCCCAAGCGGGAGATGTTTTGGCTACGCGAGATACGCTTGAGACATATGTTGCAAATAGCAGCGGTGCGATCTAATGCACTCATCTCAAAAAAGGCCCACACCAAAGAACTTTTGGAATAACGCGCAGAGACAGCAGTGCCTTGCACATGCGGAGCTTTGGGGTGTGATGCAGTCAGTGTGCTGCCCTTAGGCTGGCCCCTGGAGGGCATCCTGCCTCGTTGGTGATGGGCCTCCTCCTCCTCCTCCTCTCTCCTATCAGGCACCCACGTTGAGTCAGTGACCTCATCATCCCCTCCCTCCTCATCACTGGAGCAAACCTGGCAGTATGCTGCAGCAGGGGGAGCATGACTGCCGGATTGCTGTCCTTCTTGGGCACCCCCTCTGTCCGTGCTCATGTTACTGCCTTCATCTAGCTCAGTATCATCTTCAGAGCCTTCTAAACGCTGGACATCCTCCTGGAGCAGGTACCCAACACTGTGGTCAAACAGTTCAAGGGACTCCTCAGGAGGACATGGTGGGGCTAGGGAAGGAGTCACTGATGCCATTGAGCTGAGGGAAGAGGCGGCGTTGGCAGCTGCTTTGCCAGACAAAGTACCCTGAGCATGGGTGAGAGAGGATGAGGAGGATGAGGATGGCTTGGTCATCCACTTGACCAAGTCTTCCGCATGTTGCGGCTCAACACGGCCAGCTGCCGAAAAAAAGGCCAAGCGTATCCCAGGGCCACGTGCTGATGAGGATGCACCGTCTCCACGACCAGCTCTGTTGCCTCTAGACACAGAGCCTACTTGCCCTCTTTTATTGGCTTTTGACTGTCTGCCTCTCCTTGTTGGCCTTCCAGACATACTAATGGCCTGTAGCTGGGATATATATATATATATACTGATACTGCAGCTAGCGAAATCAACTGCCTGCCTGTAGTATGAGAACACCACCAACCTTCTACAGGTAGCTTTAACTGAACACTGTGCAGAGCTTGCAAAAAACTAACTTGTAGCTTATTTAGCTGCCTGCGGTAGTGATAGGATCAGGAAAACACCACCAACCTTCTACAGGTAGCTTTAGCTGAACACTGTGCAGAGCTCGCACTACACTAACTTGTGGTTTTAGCTGAACACTGTGCAGAGCTCGCAAAAAACTAACTTGTAGCTTATTTAGCTGCCTGCGGTAGTGATAGGATCAGGAAAACACCACCAACCTTCTACAGGTAGCTTTAGGTGAACACTGTGCAGAGCTCGCAAAAAACTAATCTGTAGCTTATTTAGCTGCCTTCTAAAAAGAACACCACCAACCTTCTACAGGTAGCTTTAACTGAACACTGTGCAGAGCTCGCAAAAAACTAACTTGTAGCTTATTTAGCTGCCTGCGGTAGTGATAGGATCAGGAAAACTCCACCAACCTTCTACAGGTAGCTTCAGCTGAACACTGTGCAGAGCTAGCACTACACTAACTTGTAGTTTTAGCTGAACACTGTGCAGAGCTTGCAAAAAACTAACTTGTAGCTTATTTAGCTGCCTGCGGTAGTGATAGGATCAGGAAAATACCACCAACCTTCGACAGGTAGCTTTAGGTGAACACTGTGCAGAGCTTGCAAAAAACTAACTTGCAGCTTATTTAGCTGCCTGCGGTAGTGATAGGATCAGGAAAACACCACCAACCTTCTTACAGGTAGCTTTAGCTGAACACTGTGCAGAGCTTGCAAAAAACTAACTTGTAGTTTTAGCTGAACACTGTGAGGAGGACGCACTACACTAACTTGTAGCTTTAGCTGAACACTGTTCAGAGGACGCACTACACTAACTTGTAGCTTTAGCTGAACACTGTGCAGAGGTCGCACTACACTAACTTGTAGTTTTAGCTGAACACTGTGCAGAGGTCACACTAAACTAACGTGTAGCTTTAGCTGAACACTGTGAGGAGGACGCACTACACTAACTTGTAGCTTTAGCTGAACACTGTGCAGAGGTCGCACTACACTAACTTGTAGTTTTAGCTGAACACTGTTCAGAGGACGCACTACACTAACTTGTAGCTTTAGCTGAACACTGTGCAGAGGTCGCACTACACTAACTTGTAGTTTTAGCTGAACACTGTTCAGAGGACACACTACACTAACTTGTAGCTTTAGCTGAACACTGTGCAGAGGTCACACTAAACTAACTTGTAGTTTTAGCTGAACACTGTGAGGAGGATGCACTACACTAACTGTAAATAGTCTAGCTGCCTGACTGTGGTACTAATAGGATCAAAAGAACACCAGCAATTTTCTTCAGGTAGCTTTAAATACTGTAACAAGACAAGCCTGCCTGTCAGTAGAAAGATAACAGGAACAGATCTAGCTAAACTGAATACAGTGTATATATATATATATATATATATATATATATACAACACCTGGGATGCATATATATATACACAATACACTGTAAGTGCAGCTAACTCACTGACTGTCCTGCCTAATCTAGCTAACTCAAATGAAATGACACTGTCTCTCTCTCTCTCTCTAAGCACGCCGGAACACACTACACAGGGCCGCCGTGCCTTATATAGTGTGGGGCATGCTCTAAACCCCCTGAGCCATAATTGGCCAAAGCCACCCTGGCTTTGGCCAGTTACAGCTCTCTCTACTGACGGCGCTGTGATTGGCCAAGCATGCGGGTCATAGTGCATGCTTGGACAATCATCAGCCAGCAATGCACTGCGATGCTGCAGTGAATTATGGGCCATGACGCGCCACACGAATTTGGCGCGAACGGCCCATATCGTTCGCATTTTGGCGAACGGGTGAACAGACGATGTTCGAGTCGAACATGGGTTCGACTCGAACACGAAGCTCATCCCTAGTTGGGAATGATAATTGTATCCCGACCTATTATAACTCGTGGGTCCTCCAGAAGGGGTACTCGGATATGATCCCAAGGGCCCACACTTAGGGAGTTTGGCTTTGGCCTTATTCTTCATTTTATTATGGGGGACATCATCCCTTATTTTTTTAGGTGGCGGGTGAGAATCTCTCCTTGTCTGGATGGGGGTGGGATTCAATCCAACACTTCCCGATGTGGAGCCCTGGGGTTGAATGTCCATAGCCCCATCTACCTCCCTTTCAGAAGCAATTTTTTTCTGCCAAACGAAGACAAAACCAGATTGGTAGTCCCCCTTGTCCCTCATATACTTCTTCCTTTTTTGTTCTTTTGGTCCCTTTCCTCTTTCTCTAATGTCTGAGGCTTTGTTCGATCAGAGGAAGAACGGTTAAACAATTTTGCAGTCCTCAGTGCCAATGTCTGATAGGTTCAAGCAACCATCACCAGCATCTGCTTGATATGGTGCAGGAATATCTAGGGGCAAGAGCAGACTTGGAGACCTTTCCAACAGAGCATCCACTGAGTTACTGGGTCTTGAGGATGGACCACTCGCCAGAACTTGCTCAATATGCAATCAAGCTACTGGCCTGTCCTGCATACAGCATGCTTTCTAAACGCACATTCAGTGATGCTGAAGGGTTTGTAACGAATCAAAGAGTGCTCCTGTCTGCAGACTCCGTTGATAGGCTCACATTTATAAAAGTTAATCAGTCCTGGGTCAGCAGCTATCAAGCATCTGATGCTGATGTTAATTAATTTGCTATGGATCTGGGATCCCTTAAAGACTACCTATGCCTATATCTCCTGAATCTTGATGATGCTAGCTTCCAACAATATTTTTGGTTTAGGACACCACCACCCAATGCCCAATTTTTCTGCCCCTGTTTATTTTTTTTTAATTAGAGGCCCTGGAGAATAAAATGTTGGCAGTTGCAATTTTTTATGTCACATGATATTTGCACAGCAGTTTATCAAGCACACATTTTCAGGAAAAATACACTTTAATGAATTTTAATGCACACAAACACTATATAATAAATAATATTTTGTAAAATACAACAAAACATAATAATAAATAATATAATCAATGTAATCCCCCCAAAAGTGTAAAAGTGACAGAGCTGCTGTATGTATATAACCAGCCCACAAAGTGAATATCAAATATACAAAAAACAGTGATAAAAATAAATAGTTTATAAAATAGTTAATATATTAATGAATGCTAACATAATAATAATTTAAAATATGCACTTTTCATTTGAAGAGTAGATTATGTTAGCACTCATTTATTTAACTATAATGCCCCGTATACATGGTCGGACATTGATCGGACATTCCGACAACAAAATCCTAGGATTTTTTCAGACGGATGTTGGCTCAAACTTGTTTTGCGTACACATGGTTGCACAAAGTTATCGGAATTTCCGATTGCCAAGAACGCGGTGACGTCAACTACGTACGACGAGACTAGAAAAAGCCATTTCAGAACCAAGCGCGGTACCCTTTGGGCTCCTTTTACTAATCTTGTGTTAGTAAAAGTTTGGTGAGAGACGATTTGCGCTTTTTCAGACTCGTGGTTTTCAGATCGTTTTCTGCTGTTCAGTTTGTGCTTGTGGGTTTGTATCTGCTCTTCAGTGCGTGCAGTCAGTTCGTATTGGACTTTTCTGTGCGATCTTGTCCGCTCATTGCTGTTTTTCAGGTCGCTCTTCACAGGCCTTGCTGTTCTTCAGTGCGTTCTGTTACTTCGTTCTGAGCAGCCGACCGTTTTCTAGCCATGTTGCATATACGTACTCCTCGTAGAGTTCGTGCTGTGCGGGGGCTTGGTGTTGGGGTCCAGAACTTGACACAAGTCCAGTCCATGAACAGGGTGGGGAGGAGTTCATGGACCAAGAATTGGTTGCTTCAGCATGACCAGTTCTCTCATATGCCTTTGCTCCGTGAGATCCGTGAGAATAATCCTGATGATTTCAGGAACTTTCTCAGGATGACGGACCCCGTATTTCACCGTTTGTTGGCTTCGCTGACCCCCTATATCAGCAGGCAGGATAACTGCATGAGGCAAGCCATCACTCCGGAGCAGAGGCTCGTCGCTACCCTGCGGTACTTGGCAACGGGGAGAAGCCTGCAGGACTTGAAGTTCTCGACAGGCATCTCCCCCGAGGCTCTGGGTATCATTATCCCAGAGACCTGTTCTGCCATCATCCAGGTCCTGCAGAAGGAGTATATGAAGGTAAGATTTTTATCCTTTAATATCACATTTTATTGTATATAATGTTTGCTAATATATTGTATTTCTTTCCTCATTCCCTAATTACCATGATTGTAATATGCTGTGAATGTGCCCTTTGCCCTCATGCATGCTGGAATTTTATGTAATTTTTTCTTTGTCCTTCATACATATTTGCCTTCACTTACCTCCCCAGCAATGTCTCTCCTGGCCCTATATTCACCTCATGTAGTCACTTAACAATGTATTTTATCAGCTCCATAGTAGTGCTTTACCCCAAACACCCCTAAAATGTTTAGAAATGTGATTTGTGCTTTAAATTCAGGCAGAGTGCCAGAGGCTTGTTTTTGTGGTGTCCCCAAATCATTTTGAACCCTCCCTCCCCCCAACTGCTAATCAGCTGATAACAATTCTCTATCTATCCTCAATCATATATCTGCTGATTTTGCCAAACCCATACACACTATACCCATCTCTTTTGTGGTCAGATTTATTGATGAATTCCCCAAGCATGTAGTGCAAGGGCCTGCCTGAATACTTTCAAATGGTACTGTTTAAATTTTTTGTATCCTATTATTATCTTGATAGGTAATAGCAGAATGTCCAAATGTGCTCAAATGTGTACAGTGTGTATTTATATCTTTGTATTATGACACTTCTTACCTGTCCAGTGGGCTGCCAATAGTGTAACTAAGGAGGGGCTGTTCAAAGTAATACCCATTATTTAGGCATTCATCCCCCCCCCCCTATAATGTTAGAAATGGCCCATGAGAGGGGGAGGGGGAATATGATAGGTGTACCTTATACTTTGGTGATGTAAAATTCCCCTTAATAAATGTTATCTGGATGTTGGCCAAGAATGTTTGTGTCTAATCTGCTTTCCATGTTTATGTGCAAAAATACTAATTTTTTTGTTTTCCTCAACAGTTTCCTTCCACGCCACAGGAATGGCAGACTGTGGCCTCCCACTTTGCCCAGTGGTGGGACTTTCCTAACTGCAGAGGGGCAATTGATGGGAAACACATCCACATCGTCCCACCACCCAACTCGGGGTCGTACTATTATAATTACAAGGGGTTCAATAGTATTGTGATGTTGGCGGTGGTGTCGGCTAATTACGAGTTCCTGTATGTGGACGTGGGGAAGAATGGCCGGATGTCCGATAGTGGAGTCATCGCCCAGATGGAGTTTTACAGGCGTCTCCCGAATTGCAGCTTGGACTTGCCACCTCCAGAAGAGAATGTAGAAGGACTCCCATTCGTCTTCCTTGCGGATGAAGCATTTGCGCTGGGGGACCATCTTATGCGGCCATTCCCGATGAGGACACTCACCCCGGAACAGAGGGTTTTTAATTACCGGCTGGCCAGAGCCAGAAGAGTGGTGGAGAACACATTTGGAATCATGGCCAGCCGGTTCCGCCTATTTCTTACACGCATCCATATGGCGGAGTATAAATTGAATCATATAATCCTGGCGTGCTGTGTTCTACATAACTTTTTACGGCAACATTCAGCCAACTATGCTGAGGACGGAATTATAAATGAAACAACCCTGACGGCGCTTGAAAGTAGCCATCCTGGCTTGCCCTCCCTGAGTGCCCGTGATGTCCGGTTAAGATACCTTGAGTTCTTTGCGGGTAGTGGGGCCATCGATATGCCAGACAATTTGTGAAACCTTGATCCAATAAAAAAAAAATTACGAAAATCTTTGGTGACATTTACTGCTTGTGTTTGTTTTAGCTGACGTTGACAGAAATGTGGTGAGTCCAGAAAATGATTGTGTAACCTTATACAAAGCACTGTTGGGTGTTATTTACTAAAGGCAAAGACACTTTGCACTACAAGTGCACTTGAAACTGCACTGAAACTGCACTTGTAGTGCAAAGAGGGTTTGCCCTTAGGAAATAACCCCCATTGTCACAGAAAGCAGCAATTACATTACCACAAAAGTGTTGTAGCGTTGAAACAATAATCCACACATTCTTGATTAACAATCTTTTTAATACCTGCACATGTGCATTTAGAAAAGGTTTTTAAAACAAACCAACATGTTTGTTGTATAACAATTTTTGGGGTGGCATTATCAAAAATATAAATGTCCATTTAAGATAAAACAGGCATGTTTCAAACCAACAAGAAAGACACAAATCTAGAACTTACAAAGTTCACATTAGGTAGAACTTGAAGGCAATATCAGACATGAGTATTTAGGAACTGTGTTTGATATTGCGTTCAGATGGGGTGAAGTCACCCCAGGAAAAGCCAAATTTGGAAGATGCACACCAATTTAAGAAGTTCAACATGTGCTAGCTGCCATCACGGGGGATCAAGGGACGTGTTTTGGGGAGAAACCCCTTCCTCTCAGCTACTTTATTATTGAGGAAGGGGTTGCACCCCCAAAACGCGTCCATTGATCTCCCGTGATGGCAGATAGCACATGTTGACACACTGTGTGCATCCTCCAAATTTGGCTTTTCGAAAAATCGCTAAAACATTTTGAACATTGTAGCACACAAAAAAACAAAGTGATTTGGAGGTGTTTTAAACTCTACCCAAAACATCAATGATGTTCTTATTTTTTTGAATAACATCATTTCCAATGCTAAATTACACCCCATGATCTCCCCGATCAGGATCTGTGCACTTTCTGATGTGAAAGGATCTGAATCCACAACATCACGATCACCTAAAAAGAGAGAAACCAAACAAAAACAGGTATTAAAAATATGCCGGCATCCATCTCTTACCTGAGCCTGTGGCCGCAGACACTCACCTGTTGTGGTGACTAGTTCCACCACGTCTTCCTCCTCCTGCACTTCTTGTGTTGGGGGTATTTCCCCTTCTTCCAGAGGGGGGGGTCTCTGGTCTCCTTGGATGAGGGGTGTCCTCCGAGTCTTTTATCCCCTATGTAAAACAAAAATGGTATACTTAGCACACAGATATTTGAGGGAAGAACTATAAAGATGAAACATTGCTTGGAAGTGGGGTACAATTGTCTATTTTGACAGAGTTCCAAGATGTAGAATTTTATTGTCCTTTGTCAAGCTGCAATACTTTACCTGTTTGGTACAAGCTTCACAGATGGAGACACCCCTGTAGTATACACTGGAGCACCTGTGTGGGCCCCCCTAATAAAAATGGTGTCCCACACTAGTGCTCCAGTGTCCAGATGTGAAAACAGCTGCTCAGTGTCCTCTCCTTACACAGAATCTAGTTTGCATTTCATTCTAGTAACAAACCCATCTACACAACCAAATTAGTTTCATACAAGTAGTCCCTAAAAAATGTGGTCAAATGCATATGGCCAAAACAATGGTGTTTTATAGGCCGAAAGAAAAATGTTTGATACGAACGAATAATGTGCCCATGAACATGAAAGTTGACATTTTAAAATGTACAACACTTTTAACAAAAGCACATGGAGCAGCACGAACGTAATAAAGACAAAAAGAACAACTACTTACTTTTTTGCAGCACTCTCTGGATCTTTCTGTACTGCTCATGTTCTCGTAATTTGAGGTCCGACCACCGCTTCCTGAGCTGATCTTTCGATCGTCGTACCCCGAAATTCCGGTGCAGACTCTTGACCACTTTCGCCATGATCTTGGCCTTTCTGACATTGGGGTTGGGGTAAGGGCTATACTTCCCATCATAGTCGGCCTTCTTCAGGATGTCGACCATCTCCAACATCTCCCCAAAGGACATATTTGATGCCTTGAATCTTCTCCTTCTGGATCGGGACGTTTCTGGATCCGGGCTTTCCTCCCCCTCCTCCTCGTTGCTGTAATTAGCACGCACCTGCTGTGTCTCCGCCATGTGCTCTTCCCCCACTGCGCCGAACGAAAAGGGGCGGGGAATAGACTAGAAGGAACGTCAGGGGCGGGCGGAGTTACACGCATGCGCAATGTGTATAAAGCGTAACACGCGTGCGTATTACGTACAATCTGTGAGCGGAGGAAGGAGCATCGGAGGCGCCGATCGTGATAACGAAGGTAAGAGACAAACTTGGGCCTATATTGCTTCTAGATTGAGGCCTATATTGTAACAAGATTAGGAGAGTTTTGCCTGACATTAGGATTTGTCTTGTGTTGTGTCTTGCAGTGCAAATGGATATCTTTAAAGATACCGACTTTATGGCAATCTTCATTGACATGTTCAGGGAGCTGCCTTGTCTGTGGGAGATAAACCACCCACATTATAAGAACCAAACAAAGAGGAAGGCAGCGCTGGATCAATTGCTGGAAATTGTGAAGCAGGTGATCCCCACGACAGACATCACCTATTTGAAGATCCTAATTGGTGGCCTGAGGAGCACATATCTAAGGGAGCGCAAGAAAGTCCAGCATTCGCAGAGATCCGGAGCAGCAGATGACATCTATGTCCCCAGGATGTGGTACTATGACAGGCTGCATTTTCTGGCAGGTCAGACTGAACCCAGGTCATCACTCTCCAGTCTTCCTTCCATGCTTCCTTCCCCCCCAGCTGAGGCTTCTGACGCCCAACCTGGGCCTTCCAGGCAGCAACATGTGGAGGAGCCCAGCTTGAGCCAGGTATAGCATTCCTCTAAATATTTCAGGTTGTCCAATCAATGATGTTAACTAGATGTTAGTTTGGAGTACTAATTTATGATTGTGATTGATGATGCAAAAACTAAAACCATGTCCCTTTTTCATACACAGGGAAGTCTCAGCCAGGAAGTGGCCGGGCTGAGCAGGCTGCCTAATATGCAGGTCCCTCCCCTACACCCGCAAAGAGAAAGTGGCAGGAAGAGGAGTACCCTAGAGGAGGCTGCCATAGGCCTCATTTGGAAGGCTACAGAGGCCCTGAGAGCCCCCCACACTGGGGAGGAGGGCTTTGCTGGCATAATTGCCTGTAAAATGCAGCGGATGGAGGAGGGCCAACAACTCATGTGTGAGTCATTAATTTTGGAAGCTCTCAATAAGGGGTTGAGGGGCCAAATAACATCTTCTACCCACATTTGTGACCTCACACATGGTCCTCCTCTAGGTCCTCCTCCTCCTCCTCCAGGTCCTATTAGTCCTCCTCCTCCTCCTCCTCCAGGTCCTATTAGTCCTCCTCCTCCTCCAGGTCCTACTCCTCCTCCTGCCACATCTCCAACAGCAGAGCCACAGCCAGGAAGGAAGCGTGGAAGGAAGACCAGAAAGTGATGACCCTGGATCCAGTCTGGTCTGGCAAAAGATGCAGCCTCTTGTGGTACCACAGCCTGGGGACACAGATGTCATCTGCTGCTTTCCAGATCTCTGGGACTTCTGGACCAGACTGCACTCCCTTACATATAGACTCCTCAGGCAACCAATTTTGATGTTCAAGAATTGATGTCTGCCCTGGGGGTCAAAGGCTTCGCTAATTTCAGCTGTTTCTCCAGCGTTGCCTCCCTCTTTGTTTGGTTCTGAGCCCTTAGTAAAGGATTTTTGGTTTCAATTATACTTTACTATGTGTTTTTTACTTCAAAAAGGACAGTTTGTTTGTGAGGATTCAGGTACATTTCTAAAGTACAATGTGAAATTAACAAGGGACACCAACACCAAACAATCTCCTTGAGATTAAATAATACAAGATACCAATGGTGTTGTGGTAACTTGACACACAAAAATATTCTGGAGTAAAACTAAAAATAAAATAAAACAAAGATTAGCCTTGGAAAAAATACAAAAAAAAAAAAATTCTGCCTTTAAAAAAAAAAAATATATATTTTTGTCAGATGTGACAAATCAAAATATATTAAGGGAATCCCGAAAAATAATAAAGAAAGAAGTTTGTGAGAAGTCTGTGTGAATATGAGCAGCAAAACTACTTCATTCTTCTCACATTATAAAGAAGAAGAGAGTGTTCTGTATTAAACCATTTTTAACGTTGCACTGTGACGAAAGTGTTGTATCCATTGCAAATGCTAAGTTTACCAGACCGAGCTCTTCTGTCTCGGAATTTCTTCTGAGCATGCGTGGCACTTTGTGCGTCGGAACAGGCCACACACAGTCGGAATTGACGCGATCGGATTTTGTTGTCGGAAAATTTTATAGCCTGCTCTCAAACTTTGTGTGTCGGAAAATCCGATGGAAAATCTCTGATGGAGCCCAGACACGGTCGGAATTTCCAACAACACGCTCCGATCGGACATTTTCCATCGGAAAATCCGACCGTGTGTACGGGGCATTAGTATTTTGTGTATTTGATATTCACTTAAAGAAATTATAATTTAATAAAAAGAAAAAAAAAATGCAAAAGCCCACCCACCCTCAAGTACACACATATTAATGCAAAGGGAGTATTGGGTGTGCATGCATGCTAAAATGATGATTGTACATTACCACATATGCTTAGATGAGAGAAATAATTCTAGGGCCATAATTTGTGGTTAACTCTAAATTAAGGACTTGTAAAGTAATTTAAACCGATGCCTCTGGACAGTTTTGGTTACCCAAGTTTTTCACCATTTCACAGGCACAAGCAAATTCGAGACTTGATATATTGGACATCTATTTATTCAAACTCATCTATTGTACAGTATTTTACAAAATAAATACTGTGTTTGTGTATAAAATAAATATATATATATACACACACACACACACACACACCTTTCCTTGGAACTAAATACATAGTGGTTTTGTCACTTTTTCTTTATTTTTTATAGCCAAATTTAAAAGACAAAATTCATATAAATATTTTGTAATTTTATTGTTATCCAGCAGATAAAGCTCTATGCATGTTTTCATATGTTTTCCAGGCATGTCTTATCTGCTTTGCCAAAAAAGCCCTTAGTACACAGAGATCAATAGTTGAAGAGATCATTTATACACAGAACTGATTTTGTTAGAGGAGGGACTTTTCACCACTTCTTCTACTGTTGTATATATAAGGTGCCTTATGATGTTTCAATCAGAAAGTAAGTAGTCGCTGCTGTTTTCTCTTTAGAATACTCATCATTCACTGTGAATCATGCGCCAATTGTGCACTTTTTGGGGTAAAATAGTTTTGGTCCAAAGTTAAGAAAAGTATACAAACCAGAAACCAGCAGTGTAAAATTGACCCCAATAGTATAGCTTTTATTTTACATTTACTCAAAGATGGCATTAAACTACATTTTCAGAACATATTGTTATTTAAGTTATCAATACAAATATATTAAACCTAATGTACAGTATGTAAAATCAAGAAATGGTGGGGGGCGTGTCTAAGATGGCGGCGTGAGCAGTCGCATCTCTCAGAGCTCCGCCGGGGCCTAAGTATAATCCGCAGCCATCGGACCCCAATACACCCTAAACAGTGGCCTGAAGTGAACCGGGACATTGCCTGATAGGAGACCTGCCTCCCAAGCCCCGGAGGAACCATACCGAGACGTGCGGGCCTGAGATTGCTGGAGGCCTCAGCCTCGCGTGGTGAACGCCGGACCGGAGGCCTCTCCCGCTGCGGAATCGAGTTGCAGGCCTGCGGGAATACATCCGGAGCACACTCGGCTGTGTCCTCCCTCCTACTGCGGCTGCTGCCTGCGGGACTCCGGTCGGATCCCCCACTCGCTGCGGACGCAGCGGCCTACGGACTGCACTAGGCCTCAAGCGAGACCGCGGTCTCGCCTACACAGACGGCCGGAGCCGCCGGCGGAAGTCCCGACGCCTACAGAGAGTCCCAGGAGCCCTATCTCACTCTGCTCCAACACCACCAGGGGTGGCCTACCTGATATCAGCCTGATCCCAGAGGTGCCGAAGACCCCGCAACCCTGCGGAGGATCTGAATGAGGCGACGCCAGTCGGGCGCAACGGCCGGTAAGGGGAAAAAGTACAAATTCCCTCCTTCCCCTGAGATAACCCCCTCACAGCCAGTTCCCCCTCAAACACCCAGGCCCACCCGCAGTGTTTGTAGAGCATCACAGACTGCACTAATGGAGGCTGAGGAAGCAAGACCCCCATGGTTAGCGGAAGTAATGGCGGCCATAGCCACATGCCAGTCCACGCTCACAGCAAAAATAGATGCAGTGCAAATGGATGTAGGCCTATTGAGGCAGGACATGGATAAGCTCCGTTCCAGGGTGACAGAAACAGAGCAGAGGGTCAGCAACACAGAGGACACAGTCGCAGAACACAGCGCAGCACTTCATACACTCCAAACAAAGGTGAAGGCCCTGGAATACCGGGCAGAAGACGCAGAAAATAGGAACAGGCGTAACAACCTACGCATAGTGGGTCTGGCGGAGGGGGTAGAGGGAAGCAACCCAACAGGGTTTGTGGAGGACATGCTGCGGAACCTTCTGCCGGACGCCCGTTTATCTCCTCACTACACGGTGGAAAGGGCACACAGAATTCCGCCCAGACCTGGCCCCCCAGGGGCTCCCCCTCGGACTTTCATTTTGAGACTCCTCAATTTCCGGGATAGGGACGAGATTTTGCGCGCCTCTAGGGCTGTGGGCGATTTAAGACACCAAAATAACAAGCTGATGATCTTTCCTGACTACTCGATAGAAACACAAAAACTCAGGAAGTCATTTGATCACGTGAAAGTAGCGTTGAGGGCCCGTAACATTCGCTACAGTGTCTTATTCCCGGCGCGCCTGCGGGTCCAGGATGGAGAAACGGCCCGATTCTTCACCTCCCCTCGGGAGGCATCAGCCTGGCTGGAAACACTGCCCCATGACCGACAGCAGAGAGCTTGACACGTGAATATTACACATGTGCACTTGTACTTAGTTGGAGCCTTGAACACCAAGCCCCTGCAACGACCAGCATTGCATTCATTAACTTGATCCCCACACCGAGGATGGTTGGATGCACTAGTTTGCCTGTTTGAAAATGCCTGCCTTTACAAGGATCCAGGAGAAACCAAGTCTGAGCCCCTGGACAGTTGCACCAGGAGACTGTTAAAGTTAAAACTGCATCGGAAAGAGTACTGCTCCCTCTCACGTGGAGACCGCGGGGCGATGGAGTGGCACATGCACCACTGATGGCGGATTTTTTACCCTTTTATTTTTCTTCACAAAAATGTTTTTTCTCCTCCCCCCTTTTTGTGTTGTTTATTCCCCCTTTAATTCTCCATCTACTTACACTCGTATGCAAGTAAGGGAAGGGCCCTGCACAATGTTGTCTTATGGGAAGGAATTCTTTTTTCCTTTTTGTATATATTTTTTTTTTCTCTTACCCTTTTTATGGCAGGGCCCCCAGACAGATGTAGTGAAGCTCCGGCGGAGCCTCAGGCCAGCGGAGAGCGACTCGGCTCACTTGAGCCCCTCAGGAACTTTTGAGGGGTCGAAACGCCTCTTGCACAGGACCCCCCTTTTGCAGCCGGCGTGCTGATTTCGGTTGGGATGGATACCTGCCTCAGTTTCAAGGGGTTGGGTGGGGTGGGGGGGAAGGGTAGCTGCCCCATAAGGGCAAGTTTATGGTTTAGGGTTAATCTTTTGGTTTCTAAAAGTTTGATTTTGATAATATGTTTTTTGAATGCATTGCAAGCCTCAGTACTATACGACTTGGGATGCTATATCCTCCGGACCGGGTTGGCGGCCTCAGGGGGAGAGCGTCCTCTAAACCCAAGCACACCCACTTTAATACACAACTATGGCATCACTTAACATTTTGTCCTGGAACACCAGGGGTCTGAACTCATCGGTCAAAAGATCACTGGTGTTCCAATACATTAAAGCTCACGGCCCACACATCTGCATTTTGCAGGAAACCCATTTGCTGGGTAGTAAAATTATGGCCCTAAAGAAACCCTGGATTGGGCATCATTACCACTCCACATATTCCAATTTTGCACGGGGTGTAAGTGTCCTAGTCCATAAGTCTCTCCCCTTCAGGTTGCTGGACCTGGTGCTGGACTCGGAGGGTAGATATGTAGTGGTTCACGCTCAGATACACTCTATGAGATGGGTGATTGTGGGAGTGTATTTACCCCCCCCCCAGCCTCAATACCTCTCCTGCACCAAGTGGCCTCCAAAATAGCTGACTTCCAAAGTGACAACATAACCATTTTAGGCGATTTTAATTTAGCCCCCAATCCGGAGGTCGACAGAATGTCCTGTGCTGGGCACTCCCACCCTGGCCTGGCGGATTGGGCTGAATTATATGGTTTGACGGACGTGTGGCGGTGGAGGAATCCTCACCTTAGGGCCTATACCTGCCACTCGGCCTCTCACAGATACTTCTACAGGATTGACTTGGCTTACGTAGACCACACGGCCTTGGCTAGGGTGAGGGACATCAAAATTCTCCCCCGGGGAATCTCGGATCATGCACCGCTCCTTCTGTCGCTAAACGTCTCCTCCACACTGGGAGTTTCCCTGTGGAGACTATCTAGATTCTGGGTGTCGGACGAGGTGGTTGATGGACACTTCAGAGAGGCAATGGGGGAATACTGGGATATTAATCCAGGCTCAGCCAGTGCAGCTACAGTATGGGACACTTTCAAGGCATACACTAGAGGAAGATACCAGACCATTATAGCTAAAGTGCGCAGGGAGAGGAGAGCAGACTTGGAGGCAGCTGAGGGGAAGGCGGATCTGCAGGAAGCACTATTTCTTAGGACCAAACACCCCGGTGACTATAACGAGCTTCAGAGACTGACTGGGGAGGTAGTCCGCATCCGCACCTCTCTCACCCAGAAACGTCTTCTTGCTCAGACACACCGCATATTTGAGCAGGGGGAGAGGTCCGGGAAGCTATTGGCATGGCTGTCCAGGGAACAACAGGGGGGGCTGTGTATACCACACATAAAGGGACCTGACGGATGTCTCAAATATGACCCAGACGAGATAAACGAATGCTTCGCCTCCTTTTATAAAACTCTTTACAGCTCCAGGGCCGCATACACCAAGGAGGAATTGACCACTTATCTAGAGCCTTTTGACTTCCCAGTTCTCACTACAAAATACTGTGACAGTCTTGACGCCCCTATCACCACAGACGAGCTGCTGAAGGCTCTTAAGACTCTCCAGGCGGGTAAATCTCCGGGCCCGGACGGAATACCAGTCGAGTTCTATAAGCAATATGCAGAGGAGCTGATGGGGAAACTACATACTATGTTTATGGAGGCACAACGCCTGGAGATGCTTCCGAGCTCATTAAGTGAGGCGGTGGTAGTTGTAATTCCCAAGCCAGGTAAAGATTTGACTCTGTGTTCCTCCTACCGCCCTATCTCACTCATCAATGTGGATGCTAAGCTCCTGGCCAAAGTGCTGGCCAGGAGGCTTAACACAGTAATAACGGCCCTAGTACACCCAGACCAAACAGGGTTCATGCCGGGGAGAGGGACAGATATCAACATTAGAAGGCTTTTTACCCATATGGATAGGGCACAGGCAGATTCGGCAGGAGTGGTGGTGTCCCTCGACGCCGAAAAAGCCTTCGACTCTGTGGAGTGGGAGTTCTTATGGGAGGTTCTATCAAAATTCGGATTTGGTCCGAAATTTCGGACATGGATACGGATGCTCTATGCCAATCCCAAGGCGAGGGTCCGTACAAACGGAGCCCTCTCTGAAACCTTTCCCCTGGAAAGGGGCACTCGTCAGGGATGCCCTTTGTCACCGGGACTCTTCGCCTTGGCGATAGAACCTCTTGCCATTGCCCTGAGAGCGGAGGCCGGGGTGAAGGGGATACCAGTAGGCACAATTGAGGAAAAAGTGTCCCTGTATGCGGATGACACACTGCTTTATCTCGCTGACCCTAACCAGTCACTGCAGAAAGCGCTAGGCTTATTTGAAGACTTCGCTCGGTTTTCAGGGGTTCGCATAAACTGGGATAAATCGGTCCTGTTTCCGCTCCACCCCTCGCTTCCCAGGGTGGATACTGCAACCCCACTTCAGTGGGTGGGCGAGTTTACCTACCTGGGAATCAAAATTAGTAATACCACCCATGAATTTATGGAAAAAAATGTGCAGCCTCTCCTTTCTCAGCTTACAGTGAAATGTATGGCCTGGCGTTCCTTACCGCTCACCCCTGTGGGTAGAATAAATCTGCTTAAAATGGTGTTTCTCCCAAAATTCCTCTACTTCTTCCGCAACACACCCTCCCATATACCTAGGTCATTTTTTAGACGTTTAGAGGGGATTCTGACCTCTTTCATATGGGCTGGGAGGACACCCAGGGTGGCGAAGAGGGTACTCTACCTTCCTCTCTCGGGGGGTGGACTTGCCCTTCCAAATTTTTTGTTATACTACTGGGCTGCTGTGCTGGTCACGGTGCGCTGGTGGTTCTCCCAGCCCAGACAAAACCCTGCGGTCAGGCTCGAGGCTGCCATCGTCGGCTCCTATGCGGCTCTATCAAACCTAGTTTATAGGGGTCTTAAAGCTCCTTATCCCCTGACAACGCCGATGAAAACCACCATTAGAGCATGGAGGGAGGCTAGGGCTATCTATGCGGAGCCGAATAGAATATCCCCGCACACACCGCTTTGGTGCAACCCCGCCCTCCCACATCTTTACGACATGCCAGATCCCTCCCAGTGGGCCACGCGGGGAATTTCCACCCTAAAACACATTATAGCTAATGGGAAACTCATGTCCTTTCAAGACATTAAATGGCAGTACTCCCTACCCCGATCCTTTGAGTTCAGATACTGGCAATTAAGGCACGCAATGAGGGCACAGTTCCCGGACAGATTAATTTTGGAACCAGACTCGGTTGAGCGACTTCTGACTTCAAGTGTGATGGGGAAGCCCTTATCCACACTGTACATGTACTTGACGGTAGCACACGACATTAAGCCCACTCGGGCATATGAAAAATGGAGGGTGGACATTCAGGCACTGGGAGATGACGAATGGGAGGACATTGTCTCAACCTATATCCCAACTGTAATAGCAGCTAAGGATAGATTCATACAATTGAAATTTCTTCATAGGGCATACTTCACTCCACATAGGTTGGCTAGAATCTATCCCCACGTTGACCCCTTATGCCCCCGGTGCAGGACCAGTGAGGGGACATTCTGGCACATGGTATGGGCATGCCCGAAACTCGGGCCGTACTGGGAGTGAGTGACGGGGGTGCTCAACGATATCTGGGACCTTAGGCTATCACTGGACCCTATGCTGCTCCTGCTGAGCTACATGGGGGACGTGGAGGGGGACAGATGCACCAAACTCTCTGTTACATTCCTGCTATTCTATGCTAGGAGGGAGATAATGCTACACTGGAAGTCAGCTGAGCCACCCACCATTGGCTCATGGAAGAAAGCGGTAAACTCGGTGCTGCCACTATACAAACTCACGTATGAAAGCAGGCAGTGTCCGGCCAAGTTCGACAAGGTTTGGTCGGCCTGGGCGGCGGCGCGTGGCTGAGGGACCGGGAGTGGGGGACCTATTGATGGACTCCCCCCTTGCGGTCAGGGGCAATGCCCCCCCAACCTCGGACACGGGGCGCTGCCGGGTCACACCGATGGATGATTGATTCAGACCTGACGAAAGGGGTAAATGCAGACAGGAACATTCTCAGACCTCATGAGGCCAGAGAGAAGGGGAGTAGGTACTTATGGACTACAGGGAGACCTTGGTCAAGGCTAAACGCCAAACACTATAATGTAGAAGTAAATATGAGACGGTATGTAGTACTTGAAATGCACACCATTGTCGAGTAGATAACTCTTTACTCCTCTTATATCCTGACGGACGTATAGGGAACTTGTAAAATGTATCTGTGAGATGCTGCATTGTTGAACAGATGTCTTATTATATCGCTGTAAGGATTCAGATACTCCTTGTCGTGTAATGACGGTTTTGTAATGCTGATTTGTTTTTGAAAATAAAAACCTTTTGCTGTAAAAAAAAAAAAAAAAAAATCAAGAAATGGTATTGTTTCAAAACAATACTATCTAATACTAATATATAAAAGTTTTCTAAAATCTAGATATGTGACTTGAAGTTAAGTTATATGAATCTACATGGAAAGCAATGCAGCTGGCACAAATTGGATAATATGAGTTAAGAATCTTCACTCACTATATTTACTTCAATTGTCCAGTCATGTTAGATGTATTCAAAGTACACATGAATTTGCTCTTCATAGGATTGGATAACTGAAGTGAATATTCACACAATTTTTCAATGAATATTCTCAACTCCTTGATTAAGTGACTGAAATGGCTCACTGTGAGTTTTGTTTACTCAGAAGATAAAGCAAATTCAAAAGTATAAAAAACTGGCATGTCATTATGTGTTTGAGTATTTATTAGTTTTCATTATTCTGAAAATAAACTTTTGGGGCGGTCACAGTAACATATTTATTCCTCTATTTTGGTACCTTACTACAATAAGCAATTGATAACTAGAAGAATTACATCTGGAAAATCATGTTTTGGACACATTATACGATTTCAAGTTTTCATGGTTGTCCAATTTAATAAAACTATTTTCTTTCTATTCTTTTGCATTAAAAATTACTAGCACTTAGCAGGATCCCATGGGATAACACAAAGGGTGCTTCTTTTCTCCCCATCCCGCATTTCTCCTCTAGGTTGCTATTAGCTGTTGCTTCTGGAGAACCTGCATAGCAACAAACCAGCTAATGGTGCCTTTTTGGCAGGCTCAGCATCCCGAGCACCACTGCCTATATAAGGACATCTTCTTCCTTCTTAGGCAGAGCTGATGAAGTGAGTGGACCATAGCTCCCCTCACTTGTAGCCATCAGCCACCTCACAGCTATGGAAGATCTTCACAGGTGCCTAACTGAGAAGGCACAGGACTCGAGTGGGAAGGAGTGGCTGGAGTGTTGTTTGAGAGAGGACACACCTGTTGCATACCTTTGCTGCCCCTAGAAGATAAGCAGCCGGTCCCTGTGTAAGTCAGGGAGGAGTCTGCTACCTCTGACATGCACAGATAACTCAGTCGGACTGTCAAGAGGAGAAGGAAGATAGGAAGGAATGAATCTCCTACTTTACCTCTCAGGACCAACAGCTGTAACCTGTGTTCTAGCTTTGATGGACGCACAGATGTACCTCCTTCTGAGGCCACTTTCCAGCCAGTTAGCAAGTTGGCTTCAGGTGGTCAAGAAATCAGATCAAATTCCACTCTAGTGAGTCATTTTACTTTTTCTGTATTATTGAGGGAAAAAAAAACTCCACTAGTCCAGTGATAAATAAGGGTGAACAAATCCCAAAAAAGCTGCAATTGATATGGGATAAACATAAACATAAATAAAAGAAAAAAGAAAAAAAAATCATGCTAAATAAAGTCCAGAGTGAAAAAAGATGCATAAAAAATTGATGAATAATTGAAAGAAATTCCCAATTATTGGACTAATGATGCAGATAATTAATCTCCAGTCAGTGGGTCACGTAAAATTATCACCATGTGAAATGCATGCTTACCAAATTGTAAGCCAAAACGTGCAGATGGCCGTAACCCCAGCCTGGGTTGTAGATCTTGTGAGATGAACCAAGACGTTTGGAATCCTCTCAAAGCAGATATGCATAGGTTCCACAAATATCGGTATATGTTAAACAATAAGAATTCATCATAGCGTG